>JAAALK010000082.1:27823179-28438292 GCA_019279435.1 Zizania palustris
ATATTCCGAGCTCGAGAAGGTGGCTTACGCCCTCGTCATGGCCTCTCGGAAGCTCCGGCATTACTTCCTGGCCCACGACATCATCATCCCGACCGCCTACCCTCTCGGCGACATGTTCCGGAACAAAGACGCCACCGGCCGCATCGGGAAATGGGCGGTAGAATTAGCCCCGTTTGGGATCTCTTTCGTCGCCCGGACAGCTATCAAGTCCCAAATCCTCACCGACTTCGTCGCGGATGTGACAAGAGCCCGGGAGCACGCGAGCACCGACGCAGGCGAGGGGATCTGGACCGTCTTTTCGGACGGTGCCTACCAAGCCTCCGGGGCTGGGGCCGGAGCAGTCATCATCTCCCCCTCCGGCCAACAAGCCCTGTATTCCGCCCGGCTCAGTTTCAAGGCCACCAACAATATCGCCGAGTATGAAGGAGTTCTCTTGGGACTTCGCAAGGCGCTCGCCCTGGGAGCCGCCCGCGGGGTCGTAAAGACCGATTCCCAAGTGGTCGTCGGGCACATCAACAAGAGCTTCCGAGCAAAGCACCCAGACCTCGCTTCCTACCTCGACTCCATCCGCAAGTTCGAAGTATCCTTCAAAGGAATATCCGTCCAGAACATCCCGCGAGGCGACAACGCCCAAGCGGATGCCCTCGCCAAGGCCGGGGCCGGCGCCCAAGCCCTACCGCCAGGAGATTTTTTCGAAGAACTCGCTCCACCTTCGGCAGCCATCACCGTCACCCCGGAGGAACCCGAACCGTCGTCACGGTCGGCCCCAGTACTATGTACGACCGGCGCCGATTGGCGCGAGCCTATCCTGCGCACGCTCGCAAGCGGCGACGACGTCCATCCTAGCGCAGAGCAAGCTCGCCTGCGGCTCCGCGCGAGGTCATTCGACGTTATCAACGGAATTCTCTACAAGTCCGGAGTATGCTCCCCCCTCCTTCGTTGCGTCTCGCACTCGGACAGCGTCGCCATGCTCCGAGAAATCCACGAGGGGCTGTGTGGTAGCCACTTAGCTCTGCGGGCCCTCGCGGGCAAAGCTCTCTGGCAAGGCGTGTACTGGCCCACTATCGTTGCCGACGCCGAAGAACTTGTCCGCACCTGCCAAGGTTGCCAGTGGATGGGCCGCCGCAGTCACCGTCCTCCAGCAAGCTTGTTGCCTATCCCCCCCGTTTGGCCTTTGGCCCGATGGGGCATGGACCTCATTGGTCCACTCCCTAGAGCAAGGGGAAACCTGCGCTTCGCTGTGGTCGCCGTCGAATACTTCTCTAAGTGGGTTGAAGCGGAGCCACTGACTACCATCACATCTCGCAACGTCCAAAAATTTTTCTGGCAGAATATCATGTGCCGTTTCGGAGTACCCAAGCAGCTCACCTTGGACAACGGCACGCAATTCGACGCAGGCACCTTCCGGGCGTTCTGCGACGAGCTGGGAGTTCAGCTTTGCTTCGCAGCCGTGCGACATCCCCAGTCTAACGGAGCCGTGGAGCGAGCTAATGGGCACATCCTGTCAGGCCTCAACAAGCGCATCGTCGGTTTGGCCCGAGGAGTGTGGCCCGACGAGCTACCCAAGATCTTATGGTCCATCCGGACGACTGTGTCTCGGGCCACCGGCTTCACCCCGTTCCGCCTCTTGTTTGGCGACGAAGCAATGACACCAACAGAGCTCCGCGCCGGTTCACTGCGCGTCGTGGCACCCGAAACCGAAGATGAGCGCGCCGTCTCCCTCGACCTGACCGAAGAGACGCGGCTGCGCGCCGTCGCCAACCTGTCCCACTATCAGAAAGAGACCAAGGGGTGGTATGACACCAAGGTTAAGACTAACGAGTTCCAACCAGGGCATCTTGTCCTCCGCGCTGTGGTCGCCCCCACCAAGTTGGGCAACAAGTGGGAAGGACCATACATCGTCACGAAGTCCGGGCGGCCAGGATCCTACCGACTCGCTACCCTGGAAGGCGAAGAGCTGAAGCATACTTGGCATGCCGAGCACCTGAAGCGCTATTTTCCATAACACCGCCAATGTACTTTACTAGCCGCTGCCGCTTGTTTTTGTCTCCTGATTATATAATAAAATATTCAGCCAAACGTTTCGCCCAAGCAGACGGCGCAGCGACTCCAGGCATCTCGCATTCGGGTTCCGAGCTCCGGCTCGATGCGCCCTCACTTTCGGGTTCCGAGCTCCGGCTCGACGCGCCCTCACTTTCGGGTTCCGAGCTCCGGCTCGACGCACCCTAACTCTCGGGTTCCGAGCTATGACTCGACGCGCCCTTGCATTTAGGCTCCGAGCTATGACTCGACGCGCCCTCACTTTAGGGTTCCGAGCTCCGGCTCGACGCGCCCTCACTTTCGGGTTCCGAGCTCCGGCTCGACGCACCTTAACTCTCGGGTTCCGAGCTCCGGCTCGACGCACCCTAACTCTCGGGTTCCGAGCTATGACTCGACGCGCCCTCGCATTTAGGCTCCGAGCTATGACTCGACGCGCCCTCACTTTCGGGTTCCGAGCTCCGGCTCGACGCACCTTAACTCTCAGGTTCCGAGCTCCGGCTCGACGCACCCTAACTCTTAGGCTCCGGGCTATGACTCGACGCGCCCTCGCATTCAGGTTCCGAGCTCCGGCTCGACGCACCCTAACTCCCGGGTTCCGAGCTATGACTCGAAGCACCCTCGCTTTCAGGCTCCGAGCTCCGGCTTGACGTGGCGTGCATTCTCCGCAATCTCTCTCCCGAACTGCTTAACGCCCAGCCGGTACACCAGCTGCCCGCTAAGGGGGGGATGGAGGAGAAGGAGCGAAGCGCAGACTGCAGCAAGCACATAAAGCGTACAATGTTCATTACAAATCAGAGAAGAAAATCAAGAAAAGTTCTTATCCAGGCCAAGCAAAAACCGCGGGCCCCTACGGTTGGAAGGGCCCGAAGTCGTGGGCACGTTCCGCCCGGACCCTTCTTTCCTCTTCCTGCGTTCCTCTTCCTTCTTCTGGGCGCGAAAAGCCCTTTGATCCGCTTGAAGCTGAGCCCAACTACGCAGACCGCCCTCCTCTTCGCCCAGGCCAGCCTCCGTGTCGGACCAGTCAACCGGTTCGGGGGACGAAGACGGCGAGCGGGGTCCCCTCTCTTCTTCCTTCACATGGCTCAGAACACCTTGGAGGACGTCGGGGTCTACGCGTCCGTCACTGCCACGGGGAAGAACGAAGCGCGCAGGTCGGTTCGCTCGCATAGCTTCGAGGATAGCCCATCGATGTCGAAGAGCGTCATCGGATTCGAGCACCTCGACGTCGCGGTCGCAAACGCGAGCACCCTGAGTAAGCCCCGGAAGAATACTCTTTATTAAACATATGACCAAATCCCCTAAGCTATTATAGGGTAAGACGAAGACAGGATTCTAAAGCTACACCTGCGGATCCGGCAAGCGGGCCGAGGTCAAAGGCTTCGAAGGAGCCACAGGACCGCGTGCCCGGAGCGCCTCCTCCAGCCAGGCCTGGATCGCCGCAGGGCCCTCGGTCTGCCAAGCTGCCCGGAGCGCCCTCCAACTTTGAGTCACCGCAGGGCTCGGCGTTCGGAGGTGGTCCCCCTCGAAGGTAACCGGGTGCTGACTCGAAGACGAGGGGAGCGGGAGCCCAGACGCCTCGAGGTGCCGGAGAATCCCGTACGCGGCCACCCGGGCAGATACCTCGCCATACTGCGCCATGGCGAGATGTATCTGTCGAATGGCGGACCGGATGAACTTCACCCGGCGGACTAGGGGCTCCCGGGCGATGTCGAACGTGCCGCAGTCGGTGCCGTAGCGCGCCAGCATCTTCCGCAAGGACTCCGCGGCGTCGGCTGCCGTCTTCCCGGCCTCGGCGAGCTCCTCGGCGATCTCCCCATTCCGGACGTTGAGGCCCACTTCAACTCCCTCCAGTTGGGTCACCCGGGCCTCGAGGGCTTCGACCTTGGCTGCCGCCTCCGAGGCCTGGGCCAGGAGCCGGGACACCTCCCCTTCAAGCCGCTCTGCTTCCGCGGCCCGGGATCGGAGCACCTCCGCTTCGGCGGCCCGGGTTCGGAGGGCGTGGACCTCCGCCTCCAACTCGTCGGCGCGGGCGGCCCGGGTTCGGAGGGCGTGGACCTCCGCCTCCAACTCGTCGGCGCGGGCGGCTCAGGCCCGGAGCCCATCCAACTCCGCGACGCGGGCCCTGAGAGAGCCCACCTCCGCCACTTGGGCCTCCAACGCCTCGATTCGCGAAGCCTGGAGTCGAAGGGCCTCGGCCTCCGACGACCGCTCGCGGACTAGCCTCTCCGCGTTAGCCACCTGGGTCGCGAGCTCCGCGGCGTACGCCTCGTGTTGTTGGCGTTCGGCTAGCAAGGCGGACAACTGCCCCTGCGCTAGTGCCATCACCTGTGTGCAGAAAGATGGTCAGAAGGGTTGCAAGACAGCGAAAGGTATGTCCGAGGGGGTACCTGGCCCGCTGTCGTCTCGATGGCCCTCCCGAGATCCAGGCCATCCGATAGCCCCAGCTCGCCTATCACCGGAGTCTCCCGCAGCCGCAGGTAGCAGTCGTGCACCGGAGCCACCTTAAGCGCGAAGTCCTCGCCGTCCGCTAAGAAGGGGCGCAGGAGCGGCATGGAGCCTCGCGCGGCTCGACGATCGGTAGGAGGCCGAGGCCGGACCTCGGCGTCTCCAGCGGATTCCTGAGGGACCCTTTCGATGCTCCTGGAGTCCGCCTCGTCCCGCGAGCCCAAACTCCTCCTTGCGTTGACGGGGGCTCCGGACCTCGCGTCCGGAGCATCCGCGGGATACGGGGCGACGTGCTCAGCGCCTTCGGCCGGGGTGTCTGCGCGAGCGAACAAGAGTCAAAGTGGAGAAGGCCCCTGGCGCATGAAGAAGTATGGCTAGGCTACTAAACCTGCATCAGCAACGTCGTCGGGGTACTCCCGGGGCTGAAGGTGGGCCGACGGGCTTGGGCGGTAGAAGAGGTTGTCGATGGAGTTCGGCGGAGAGCTCGCCACCGCAGCGGCCAGCTCGGCCTCCTTGTCGGCGCTTTTCTCGATGGCGCCGAGCGGGTCGTCCAAGCCCCCGCGATCCAAGCTGTCCGTGGCCCTGCTCTCGAAGTAGCCCGCGGAGCCCCCCGCCGGAGCAACTACGGGCGGCGAAGCGGCTTCGAGGCGAGGTGTCGCTTCGACGGCGCGCGCCCCTTGCCCAACCTCTGGCGCGGGCTCCGCCGGGTTCGCGTGAGGGGGAGCGTCTTCATTCCTTCCGGCATCCGGCCGGATCGGCGGGACCAGAACCGGAATCGCCGGAGGGTCCCCTGACTCTGATTGGGCCCCCTTGCTGGAGGCCCCACCTTCGGAGTGAGAGGCCGAAGAAGGTCCCGAGGACATTTGCTTCGGCCCCCTCACTATCCTCTTCTTCTTCGAGCGGCCCGGTGAGAGGCCGCCGTCGGCGTCGCTCGCCTTCCTTTTTGAGACGTCCCGAAGGACTTCGCCCTCCGGAAGAGGAGGGGGCGTGAGCTCGAGCGCCCCCCACACCCTATTGAAGCGTTCCCACGAGCCCACCAGCTCCAACCGGTGGGCCCGTTCGGCTGCGGTTGGAACCCCGAGAATCCTCTCCGCCAGACGGGTAACTTCCTCGGGCGTTCGGGCGACGAGCGACCCTGCATTTCTCCGTCAGGGCCAGGGTAATCCTCGGGCGTGAAAGGCAAGGATTGAAGCAATCAAGAACTGGCACTTACCGAGCCGTCGGGAGAGCTCTGAAGGTATTGACTCGTCTCGGCTGCTCCGGAGCGAGGCGGGCCACTCCACCTTCAGCGGAGAGATCTCAAGGGCCACGAACTCCTCCGCCAAGTCCCGCATGCTCATTCGGCGGGCGACGATTTGGAGAAGTTGCACCCTCGCGGAAATCGTCCCGGCGTTGGCCTCGATGCGCGCCTCTCTCCGGAACCAGATGTGGCGTGAGATCCCGGACAGGCCAGAGGCGAGCCCTACGTGGACGTAGAACCACCGGTTCACCCACTTCGAGTACCACCTTTCGTTGGTGGCCTTCGCTGGGAAGGAGTCCGCATACCTTCTTCGGAGCTGGAAGTTGATGCTCCCGAAGGCCAGTACCCGGCCTCCCTTCTTCTTCGGTTGGCAAAGGGCTTCGTGCATCTCCGCGAAGACCTCCGCCCTCCCCTCGCAGCCTTCGGCGCGCATGGCCCACTCGAAGATGGCGAGGCGGGCCACGGCGTTGGGGGATAGCTGCGGGAGCTCCAGGTGGAACGCATCCAGCACCCCGGCGAGAAGCTCCGAGGCGGGGAACCCCAGACCCGCGTCGAAGAAGGCTTCGAAAACGACGACCTCTCCTTCCCGCGGCTGCGGGGTCGCCTCCCGGCCCGGCCTCCTCGCCGGCGTCTCTGGGTTGAGGCGACTCCTGGTCGCCTGCTCGATCGATGCGTCGGTACTCGCGGACGGCCCGAGCTCCATGGTTTGGTCTCGGAACTGCTCGGAAGCGGGGCGGAGATCGCGCGCGCCGTGCACCTCTGACGTGTTGGTCGCCGTCGCCGCCACCGCCGCCGCCATCTGCCGTTGCAAGAAGCGCGGATCCATCGCCATTTCGGGGGCAGCGTCCCTCGCCATGCTTGAAGGACAGAGAAAGGGGATGCAGAGCTCTGGGAGCGGGTTGAATGGTGGCTCAAGTGGCTGGAGTTACCGCGCGTGGGCATTTGAAGAGGGAACCGTGAGGGGGTTATATTCTGCCGCAAGACCGACGGTTCCCCTCCCCGATCCGGTTAGCATGTGAACGCGGCGGTTACGCGGTGCCGCATTTAAAGCCGGTTGGCGCATCGGGGCGCGGTAGCGGCCTCCCGGCGGCCCGCCTCCTCGATGCCATCTGCACGGACATTAATTACTCCCGGCGGCGCCCGTCCGGCCCCTCGGAACCGGAGCCCCTGGCCTCTCGCCCCGGCGCCCCTCCGCGCCGCAGCGGATTCGGCGCCTCAAGGCGAGGATTTCGAGCGGACCCCCACCTCCGGTCCGGTCGCACTTGCCCATCCCGGAGTTCCTCCGCGTCCGTCGAAGGGAGTCGCACTCTGGCCAAGCCCGGCACCTCAATGTAAGTTTCATCCTCGTGAAGGTTATCGGGATTATCATGTGCGCTTCCACCCTCTCTGAACGCAGGGCTCCCGAGAGGAAAGAAGCGAGGGGCTACTGTTGGGGGAAATAATCCCGATGGCCAGGGGGCCCACCGTCTGGGGATTTGAAGCCAAGAACACCGGAGATCACCCCCCGGGAGAAGGCTGCCGGAGGCCCCCCCCCCCGGGAGAAGGCTGCCGGAGGCCGCCCCCCCCCGGGAGAAGGCTGCCGGAGGCCGCCCCTCGGGAGAAGGCTGCCGGAGGCCGCCCCTCGGGAGGAGGCTGCCGGAGGCCGCCCTCCGGAAGAAGGCTGCCTTCCGAGAAGAAATTGCCGAGGGCCTCTCCCTCGGCCGCAGTAGCGAACCCGAAGAAAGCATCGGCGGGAAAAGGACGAGGCGGACGTACAGGGGGACAGGATCACGATCCTCTGGCCCGTGTCGGGCGGCGCAGGCAGCGTCCGACACGGCTGATACGCTGTCAGAGTCGAATCTTCTTGTCTGTACTGTATATAGTCCGTTTTGTCTGTACTGTTGACCGGCGGTTGGCCGGGTAGTCGTTGGCGTTCTAGAGGCGCTTGGCCTCTGGACGGGGCGCCTTATAAATACCCCCCAACCACAGTTGTAAGGGACAGGTTGAAGAGACCATTGAATACACTACTCTCATTTTCTACTAACAAAACCTGCTGGTTCGATCCGTCGCACCAACAGCAGCCATGAATATTTTGAAAAACAACACAAAATATGCTGAGGCCTCAACAACACTGTGATCAGTTTACTACTGTTATTACTTCTAAGGCTACTATATACTAATCCTCAAGTTCATCCGGCTGAAGGCCAACATTAGATTCTGTAATTCCTTTTAGAGGCCTATGATGCAAATTGTTATTGAGTTATCTCATGTATGTCATCAAGCCGTGGGACACATCCATTCCTGTCAACAACTTCTTCTTTCTCGTGTTGCTGACAGGGAATGGATGTGCTCACGGTTCCATGGCAGCCATGAACATATTTGAAAAGCAACACAAAATATGTTGAGGCCTAAACAACACTGTGATCAGTTTACTACTGCTATTATTTCTAAGGCTACTATATACTAATCCTCAAGTTCATCCGACTGAAGGCCAACATTAGATTCTGCAATTCCTTTTAGAGGCCTATGATGCAAATTGTTATTGAGTTATCTCATGTATGTCATCAGGCCATGTGACACATCCATTCCCGTCAACAACTTCTTCTTTCTCGTGTTGCTGACAGGGAATGGATGTGCTCATGGTTCCATGGCAGCCATGAACATTTTGAAAAACAACACAAAATATGCTGAGGCCTCAACAACACTGTGATCAGTTTACTACTGTTATTACTTCTAAGGCTACTATGATTAGTATAGTGGCTTCGGAAGTAATAGCCTCTTAACTATGAAAATATGACAGCAGACCTTTTTGCATAACCAAAATTCTGATACATTAGCCTCTTAACTATGAATAGTTTATCCATGGCGGAAGAAGGACGTTCCATCGAGGAGCTCATCTATGAGTCTCCCGCAAAAACAAATAAAGAGGGTTCATCTGAAGGATCCTCCGATAGCGAATCTTCGTACCACTCTCCGGAGAATAAACATCCAATGGAGCCTAGGAAGAAGAGAACGAGAGAAGACGCCGATGAGGATTATATTCCTGAAGCTCAAGCGGAGGTAATTATTACGTTAGTAACAAGTCAGAGCAGCTTCTAACCGAGGATTACATTCGTGAAGCTCACATTGTCTATCATCGTAGGATCGTCCAAAGCGAGGAAGCAAGCGTCGATTATTCCAAGTCGAGAAAAGAACAACTATTGTCCCAGCTATTGAGTCAGCTGAGCGAACAGATGTTGAGCCCGCTGCCACAACATCGTCTGCAAATGCGAAGAGGAGAGGGAAACGGGAGAAGAACAAGCTGCATACAACTATCTATGAGGTTGAAGAAGTGCATGTTGATGGGGCTCCAAAGAAGCCAAAAGAAATCACAGCGAAGTGGCGTAACGACTGTGGATGTCTCGCCATGGAGCGATGTAAGATAGTTTGGAAAAATTGGAGGACTGTCCCTGAAGCTACAAAGAACGAATTGTGGCAGCATATAAAAGCGCATTATAAATTCCCGGAAGACCGCTTAGAAGACGCTAAAGCTGCCACATTGAAGACTATCGGGAAGGCTCTCCGTACATTTAGGACTAAATTGAACACACAATACCTTCAGAAAGATGAGTCGCCACTCAACGACTACGGCTTTATAACGCCAAATGAATGGAACAAATTCAAAATGCAGCATTGCTCGAAAGAAGCCAAACAAGAGAGCATCATGTTCAAAGAACTTAATAAGAAGAATAAGTTCCCACATAAACTTGGGCCAGGTGGATATAAGGCCAAGGAGGATGAGTGGAGTAGAAAGGAGGAGGAGGACCGTGCGGCTGGGTTACCTGAACAGTTTTCAGGTGCTGATCAGCGCACTAAGAGATGGCTCCTAGGTCGAGCTAAAAAAACACCCGAGGGCCAATATATGCTCTCCGACTCACGGACTAGTGAAGTATTCCAGAAAACACAAGAAATCGCTGAGTTGGAGAAGACTGGAAAGTTCAAGCCTGAGGGATGTAATGACCAGCTTACATCTGCTCTCGGAAATGAGGAACATCGAGGGCGCACCCGAGGTGTCTCTTCTATAGCACCCTGGAAAAATACTTTCAAGAAACAGGAGGGTGCCACATACAAGAAGCGTCAAGCACGCACAGACGACGCCGCAGAGCACCGTGCATAGTGGGAGTGACACTTTTTTGAATTTATTAACGAGAATCCAAACATAATGCAGGCTGCAGTGGGACAAATAATTGTGCCAGAGGTACGACTCGATGTACCAAGCAGTGTTGGCTCAGTACAAGACAAATTTCCTGTAAATTATATTAAAGAGGACACACCATGCAGCCTACATGTACCAATAGGGCGCAAAGGGCATTCCCAAGAGGCTGCACGAGGCATTGCTATGCCTGGGGATTTATTTCACAATCGGCCTATTCCTGCTGACTATACCAAGGTTCAGGTCAATGAGATCACCAATGACAGATTTATTAATGACCCCTTGGATCTTCCAATGCCTGATGAGGGGATTGAGACAATCGGAGATGCTCTAAATAACCTTTTCCTATGGGCGAGCCGAGATATCAAATTACCGCAGACAAGTTCTCAGAGTAAATCACCTATTGTGTCATCACAATCCCCCACATATCTTTCATCTCAGGATGTGCAAAATATAGGATCTTTATCACCTGTTGATGAGCGTGAGATAGAGGAAAAGGCAGAGGAAGAGTCAGTGCCCGATAAAGTGGCAGAAGTGATAGAATCAAAAGTGACTTCTGATCCTCAAGTGACAAAGCCAGTGCCAGTGCTTGAGCCCACTGATGAGCCCAACACAAATGTGCCAGAGCCAGATCAAATGCTAGTGCCAGTTCCGGTTGAGCCTCAAGTGCCAGTTCTGGCTGATCCTCAAGTGCCGGTGGCCAAGCCCATAAAAAAAGTGCTAGTGCTAGTTGCCGAGCCTGAAAAACAAGATGCATGCCCAAAGCCAGCAATCCACGAGATAACTGTTCAAGCTGGGCAGTGTTCTACGCTGAAAACTGAGATGCATAAATTTTTTACTACTATAGGGCAAACACGTTCTATGCCCGAAGCGGCTCCCATAAAGGCTCCAGTACAAAAGCATACGGGCTCACTTTCTGTTGATAAATGGACCTACGGAGACGAGGATTATATCGAATATGAAGCAGGCAAACCATTATTACCCCAAGGAGTACTTAAGAGTATGCCTCGGATGTTGAAAACATTTCATGACTGTTACCTCGAAGCATCTTCGTTAGGAGTAACACAAATAGAACTGAAGGTTCTACAAGAAATATTCAACTGCCCAGAGTTTAAGCTTGCACTATTTTTCGACGACTTCCATCGGATGTTTCGTCTGAAGCAAACTGACATCACAAGCATGATGCTCTGGTGCATGTAAGTACTTTATACTTTGTCAATACAAAGCAAAAATAAATAATGTCTTATATTGAGTATTGTTTCATAACATATGCAATTGTAATTCATGCTGTGATGAGTCTAACATGTATGGGTACTTGAACCCGTCATTAATAAGCCAAAGTGCGCTGAACTCGACACTAAACCAGAACGAAAGCAAGTACTGGACTGCGGGTAAGAAAAAATTTCAAAGAAAGATGTTCAATAAAGACGAAGACACACTTAAGAAGAACAAAAGGAGTTGTGCCACGTTGTATATTGCGCGGTGCATGGATCAATGGAAGGACAGAGAAATGATAAGTGGGGCATATAACTTTAAGTAAGTATACCCACTATATCCACTTAATCATGTTTTATCGATTATGAAACTAACATAATCATATATTACTTCTTTCGATAGTGATCATTGGATTGCACTTCTGATATACCCAAAGAGCTCAAGGGTTTATGTGCTCGACTCGCTCGACAAACCCAAAAAAGAATATCAAGATATATTAAATGTTATTCAGAGTGCATATAGATACTACGTGGAAAAGTTAGGTGGCCCACATGATCCACAGAGGCCGAAAGATATGCTTATCAGAACCAACTATCCGGTAATATTATATTTTTAAATTTCTTAGTTCAATTGATAAAGCCAAACTATATATCGTTCTATCTTTGTCTATTTTGAAGTGTCACAAACAATCTCTTGGTTCCGTGCATTGCGGCTATTATACTTGTGATTTCATGAGCAATAACTTAGGAAAGTTTGGGCGGACAGTATCTGAGGATACTAAAGAAGTAAGTTGATTTCTTGTGTGTTAATCTAATATAACTTGCAGCGTATGTACTTATATTTTATGTATGCAGGCGTCAGGTCCATCAACCGTTGCCCAGAAGAGCCAACTCTTAGAATCACAAATGTACGAAATCGTATCAAGGATGTGCCGCTTCACGATGCATGAGATTCTTCAAGAGCTTGGAGCATTTTTCGATCCTGAGAGTGAAGTGGCCAAGCATCCAACTCTGTATGATTGGGCCGGAAGAATGAAAAGGCAAACCAAGATATGAGTTGGCCTTCCAAGAAAACATAAACCGCATGAGCATGTATTTGTGAAACAATGGTTAATTTTGAAATTTTGATAGATGTAAACTTTTTATACTTGATGTGTGATGAAATGTAAATTTGTAAATTGATGAGATGTGTTGTTGTTGTTGCTGTGTATGTAGATGGCTGTGTGAAGCATATAATGTAAACTTTGTAAATTTTTGTAAATTGATGAGATGGATGGTTGTTGTGTTGATGTGTTGTTGTTGTGGATGTGTATGTGGATATGTGGATGTTTTGCTGCTGTGTATGTGGATGGCTGTGTGAAGCATATAATTTCTATGTTTTGGTTTGTGGGATCACAGCATTCTGTGTTATGGGTTATACACAGCAGTGGCGGGCAGATGAGGTCAGCGCGCCCATTACTGTTGTTGACACAGTGGTGGCGGGCGCGCTGACCTCATATGCCCGCCACTGCTATTGATAACAGCAGTGGCGGGCAGATGAGGTCAGCGCGCCCGTTACTGCTGTTGACATAGTGGTGGCGGGCGAGCTGACCTCATCTTCCCGCCACTGCTGTTATCAATAGTAGTGGCGGGCAGATGAGGTCAGCACGCCCGTCACTGCTGTTGACACAGCGGTGGCGGGCGCTCTGACCGCCACTGCTAACCAGCGATAGCAGTGGCGGACTGGATGCCCGCCACTATAGGTCGTTTTTACCCACCGCTACCATCGAAAAACATTGCAGTCGTTAGTATTATGTGAATGTGAGTCATGCCACTTACAGTATGGATGTTTATTCAAATCATCGGCAGATGGAATGACTTGGCCTTTAGGCAACCTGAGAAGCTGGTTCTTTAAGAGAAAGTCAAATATTTTATCACACTTAGTTATGTCAAATGAGTACTTGACCTCACTAGGCTGATTCTTCGTGGGAGACGGTTGTAGTTCGGAGCAAGTGATAGGTTTACTCTTAGCGTTCCAAACCCATTCGGCTGCGTACAGGTTGGCTGAATCCTCCTCTTCTGATTCCTCCTCATCGGACTGTTCCATGACGTGGATTTCAGCCCTAGGAGTGTTCAACTGAGCGACCTCGGCCTCTTCCTACGGCAGGGCAAACTCAGCGGGTAGCGTGACAACGTTGATGTCCATTGCCTGGGGTGCGGGCCCCTCGAAGACGGGAGAGTAGTAGTCGTCGAGCATGTCATCATCATTGTCGCTCGGACTAGGAGTCGGGTTGGTTATCTCAACCGACTTCATTCTCCATACATGTCTCGTTGTCGACCGCTGGTGAATATCTTCAAAAATAGTGTCCCGCTCATCCTCGGCCTTTTTCTCGCGCATATCCTGTACCCGTAGTTGTTGTAGATGCCTCTTTTGTGATTTGGACATACCTGGAGGTGCCCAAGATGGTTGTGGCTTGGTGCCAGGTGCCACTGCCTGGTTCCTGTCACCTCTAGCTGAAGTGGTACTTCCTACCTCGGCCTCACACACTCTGTATTCGGAGGAGCCTTCGCTGCAGACCCCGCCAATCAGACCGGCCTCGTTCGGCTGATCAGACCAGGCTCCGGCGCGGGCTTCGGTTGAAGCAGGGGACTTACCTTCGTCAAACTTTGGCAAAGGGGCCTCCGGTATTTGGACTTCCTGAGACCCTACCCTGACTGTGATAGCTTTGTACTCCATGTCCTTTGCCCCTTCGCGCCCGTATTCTTCGACTTCACTCTACACGGGCTAATTCGGAGGTACCACGGACAGCCTGTGGATGATGCCTACCTCCGCTATGTTTGTTTGTCCCTGCCATTCATGATACTCTGAAGGAAAACAAGGCATAGCGTTAAGTTGCAGAGGGTACTCCGGCTGTGATATGTACGGAGCCCACGGAGTCCCCGCCCAGTTGTACGGTGGAGGCATCGGCGGCTCCAGTGGCTTCGCCCACTATGAGCCGAACCCGTTACTCGGAGGGGGGTTCGGCAGAGTCGACGATGTCTCGGACCATATCAGTAAGGGGTCCTACCAGGCCATAGGTACGTTTGGCCAGTGTGGGCCGAAGTCTCCTGTCGAAGGGTTCGTCCAGAGTGGTGCGGGGTTCAGCCATTGGGGGCCGAACTCACTCCGCATGGGGTTCGACCACTTGGGTCTGAAGCTACCATACGGGGGGTTTGGCCATTGCTGTCCGAAGCCACCATAGGGGGTGTTAGGACACTGTGGTCTGAAGTCACCGTGCGGAGGGTCCAGCCATTGCGATCTAAAACCATCATGAGGTCTCGGCCAGTGTGGTCCGAAACCACCCTCCGGACGCCTTGGGTCCTTCGGCTAACTTAGTTTTTTAGCACAGGGGCCTGGTTCCTTGGCTTTTCTTTGATGCTTGTTCAACAGCATCTTGTATGTTACCTTCGGCTTCTTGCGAGCCTTAGCCGAAGGAATGCTAATGTTTTGTTTCCACACTCCCACCTCGGGGTTCTTAGGTATGAGTGTGCGCGTGCGTGGTTCTCCAACAATTACCGCCTTCCCTCTAATTGACTCAACATGTTCCGGCCGAATCAACACCTTCTTCTCACCGAGATCGACGGCGTTGACGGGGAAGGGATCTTTGTTCAGCTTCATCTTTAAATTGTGGTCTATTTTCAATCGTCCTTCTTCTATGGCCGATTGAACCTATCGTCGAAAAACATTGCAGTCGTTAGTATTATGTGAATGCAAGTCATGCCACTTACAGTACAGATGTTTCTTCAACTCATCGGTAGATGGAATGACTTGGCATTTAGGCAACCTGAGAAGTTGGTTCTTTAAGAGAAAGTCAGATATTTTATCACACTTAGTTATGTCAAATTAGTACTTTACCTCACTAGGCCGATTCTTCATGGGAGACAGTCGTAGTTTGGAGCAAGTGATAGGTTTATTCTTAGTGTTCCAAACTCATTCGGCCGTGTACATGTCGGTCGAATCCTCCTCTTCTGATTCCTCCTCATCGGAGTGTTCCATGACGTGGATTTCAGCCCTAGGTTTGTTAAACGTCTTAATAAACTTTTTATCTTTGGCTCGGCCTTACTAGACCAGAGCCTGCTGCAAGACTTGGCTAACCTCTAAGAAGTTCTGGTTGTCTAGTCTCTCTTTAGTATTGGAACGCAACCCGCTAAAAGCTAGATCCGCCAAATCCCTTTCTAAAATATTAAGACTAAAACATCGGTTTCTAGTGTCCCTAAAACGCTTGATATACTCAAAGACGCCCTCGTTAGACTTCTGCCTAACCGATGTCAAGTGTGAGAGCCTAAGTTCTATCTCACCCATATAAAAGTAGTCATGGAATTTTTGTTCTAACTTGTCCCACGTTTGAATGGAGTTCGGCGGGAGTGTCGAAAACCAAGTGAAAGTGGTGCCGGATAGTGAGAGAGAAAATATTCTAAGTTTTAGAGCGTCTTACCCGCTAGCTTCTCCACACTATGCTAAAAATTGACTGACATGCTCTAGTGTGGTTTTGTTACCCTTGCCGTCGAACTTAGTGAATTTGGGGATTCTATAGCCGTGGGGGTAGGGTATTGTATCGAAATGATCGGGATATGGCTTTTGGTAAACCCTAGCCCGACCCCTAGGCACGAAACTGGTGCACTCCCTAAATAGTGTGCGGATTCGCTCCTCTAGGTCATCTTGGCCTACTGCCCACGCATGTCTCTCGTGTTGGGGCGCGACATGCGGCGGGATATTGGCGTGTCGGCCATGGGCCTCTTCCCTATGCGCTAGCTGTACGACATGCTCGAGCCCGGGCGCCTGTGCATGTGGTGGAGGCAGTGCGGGCAGGGCTGGCACCGGCGCAGGTGGTGGTGGTACGTGGTACGCAGTGCTAGCTTGGCCGTAAGCATAATGACTAGTCTCGGCCATGGGTGTTGAGGCCGGAGACGTAACGGTCTTCCTAGTGCTACCATCAGTTCTGCTGTACAGATGATTTACCGAAGGTATACTGGCAATAGGGGCTAATGGTACGGCCTCAGTAAAGCCGAACCTTCTATGTGTCGCCTCTACTTGGGAGCTAACTGCCGAATCTAAATGGTTGGCTAGCGAAGCGCTAACGACCTGATCTACTGATACGACTATTTTTTGCTCAATCTCTAAAGACGATAAATGAGGCGATACGGGTGTTACTTGGATCCGAGCAAGGTTGGGGACGATGATGTCGTGCTTGATGAAGCCCACACGTGTCTTGACGTAGCTCCCAAGCATCATGTCCTGGAGCATCTTCATCTTTGCCTCAATCCCTGCTCGGTCTTCTATGGGAATATCTTCAAGAGTAGGTGTGAGGATGTTGCGGTTGTCGATATCCACGCCTCCTACGGTGTCCATCAATGGTGTAGGTGTAGTAGTCGTCGTAGATGTACCGGTGGCCAATGTAGATGTACCCGTCATGTTGGCGTAGCTTTTCCCCAGCGGAGTCGCCAAAAAGTGTGTTGACACGAAAACGTGCCCCCGCTCTTGGGTCAGTCCGACGATCCAAAAGTGTGCGGATACTTAGGGACAAGCCTAAGCGTAACACAGCACCGACGTCGTGTTCCGACTACCCTTAACCATGGTAAGGGGGTGGAGTCGCCAGGTAATCAGATCACACAAAATAATCTAATTAGCTGAAAGAAATATATTAAATAGAACAAATCAGCAAACCGAGTAAAGCCTGACTGATTCAGAGTATAGTGCGAAGGGTGTCGCCGAAGGGTACCTTCGGCGTCTGGTGCGAAGTGTCCCGCCGAAGGGTACCTTCGGCGTTTGGACTGATCTGGCCGAAGATGAACTCTGAACGGATCCAGACGCGACAATCACCTCCGAACAGCGGGGTTCAGCGTGAAGTCTCCGATAGCAGGATACAGAGTAATGATAGGCGCAACACGCGACCGTGACTTTGTCCGGAGCGGAGTACGAGTGTGGCGAAGCCTATCATGATGAAGTATGTTGTCGTGCGGTCGAAGCAGGGGTCTCGCCGAAGGATGTTCTGGAAACCTCTGAAATCGATCTCTTAGCTCTGAATACCTCCAGCGGAGTAGCTCTAAACGTAGGTAGCCTGCAACAGGGAAGATTCAAAGTACCAATTCGGCCTGAGGACCGAATTCTGCTAACTATTGCACTAGTGGCGAAGGTAGCAATCTGTTATGCAGATTAGCGGATACTTCACAGGCGAAGTAATAAGGCGATAGCAATCTATTACGTAGATTAACGGATACTTCACAGGCGAAGTAACAAGGCAATAGCAATCTATTACGTAGATTAATGGATACTTCACAAGCGAAGTAACAAGGATTACCACTATTCTGAAGTGGCCATCGGAGGGCTTCCTGGCAAACCCACGAAGAGTACAGAAAAGTAAAGATAAAGTAAATATGATTCAAAGCTAGGGCTTTGTGGTTGATTTTGTTGAGGGGGCTTCTGAACTGGCTTCACCCCTATACTTATAGGGACTAGACTTCTAATCTATAAATCTAATCTGCTATGATTCAGCTGAATCATGCGTAGATATAAACACTTAGCCAGAATCGGATCCAACTCTATCTCTGCCCGAAGTGGGCCTTAGGCCAGGCCCGCTGAAGTCTGCTCGTCGGGCCTAAGCTTCGGCGGAGTGGGCCTCCGAATGCATCCTGGCCGAAGGCTGTGGTATGGCTGGAAGCTTCCGGAGCGCGTAGCCCAGTGGTGCTTCGGCCCTGTAGGGCTTCGGCCTAACCCGGGACATGTGCATTTTCGTCCCAAATTACCAAAATTGATACAATCTTAATCATTGATGCTATTTTTTGCTATCAACAGGTACACTACCCCTAATCCTTCTCTCTTTTTACTCTAAGCCTATGCCATGTTAAACCTAAGATGAACCTGCTAGTGCCAACCTAGGTGTTCCCCTAAGACTAATCTAACAATGGTATCAGAGCTAAACCTAGGGATGGGCTTGCTAGGGTTTTGGCATCGGACCCCTTGGACCGACGCCATTATTGCGCTAAGGCTCTCTAAGAAAACATGAGAAAACCCTAAGAAAACCCCCTATTCACCCTAAGAAACCTTTCGGTTTACCTGCATGAAGCCTAAGAAAACACCTAAGAGCCTCATACCCGCACTTAGATCCCTCCCCAGAACCCCATCGGGAAGAACAAAAACAAATCAGAAAGGGTAGGGGAAAAATAGTAGGTTAAGGGTTAGGGTTTTCACCCTAACCCTAACCCTAACTGAGCTAAGAGAGGGGCCAGGCTTACCTTGGACTCCTCGCCGTTGGATCCGCTCGTTGGAGTACGAGAAGTAGCCCTTAGGTCGGGTGGTTTTCACCGCCGCCGGCTAGCTCGATAGCGCTCGCTCACCCTCGGGTGAGCGTGGTGCCCTGGCCAGCTAGTCGGTGGGCGGTGCTTTGCCATCGCCGTCGTGACATACCGCCACACGCTCTGCCACTTGCTCGCTCGAGCAAGGGGGAAGAAATGAAATTAGGGTTCGGCCAGCGTTGTGGGGCGGTTTTTCTAGTGTCGTGATCGACGCGCGGCCGTTGGATTCGATCCGAAAGCCAGCGTCGGTCGGGCTGGATTAGGCCTAGGCAGGATTGAGAATTCCCAGCAAAGGCCTAGGTTGCGCGCTCGCGAGGAATTCCTGGCCTGGGCCTAGGTTAGGTGACGCCTGCCTTCGCTATTTTGTGCCAGGCCACTGCACTGTTTTGGCTGAAATTCATTTTATAATTTCCAAAATTTAAATATTAGTTTTTCTATTTAATAATTCTCTGGAAATTAATAAAATTTCCCAAAATAAGATAAAATTAAGATTAATGCGGGGAAAATTTTGTAAATTTCATCATGATTAGTAGCACTGTTCTGAATTTGTTGAGTATTTTAAAGCATTTTTATGTTATTTTCTGATTTAAATTTAGTCCAATGACTAATTTAATTAGAAAATAATTGTTTTATGTATTTAAATTCAGAATTATGCTGCTGATAAAACATTGTATTATTATTTTCCCCATGTTCATCCTATTAATTAAGTTTATTTATTTTGTCGATTAAATTTGAACCAATGAGATAATTTAATTGACATGATAAATTTTAGTTATGTTAGAATGATAATTTTATCTCTTGATCAACGTTGGTGATAAAATTACTATATTTAAGTTGAGTTGATTCTATTTCTGCCCAACGGTGATGTAGAATTAATTATTGTTTATTAAGTATGTCACATGCTGATTTTGACCAACGTTGAATTTCCATGTATTTTTTATGCTTGTAATTAATTCCTTTTGATTATTATTCCTTATCCGGATAGCTACTTTCTTGGATGTCCTCCATTGAGAAACTCAATGGGGACAATTATGGCTCTTGGCGTGAGAGCATTTTGATTGCTCTTTCCATTTTAGATGTTGATTTTTCCTTACAGGAAGATTGCCCAATTGAGCCCACTGAGTCTGTTATACGGAGTGGCTTAGTTACTGGCTCTACTAAGGATCATGCTATAGAGTACCTTAAGAAGGTGGAGAGTCAGTTTACTGGCTCTACTAAGGATCATGCTAGTTCCAACATTAAAAAGTTCATCATGGAGAAATACTATGGCGGTGGCATTAGAGACCATATTCTAAGAATGAGCAACTGGGCTTCTAAGCTGAAGTCCATGCATATGGTGCTGCCTTTACACTTTGTATTTCATGTCATCATGACTTATCTTAGCAAAGATTTTGAGCACTTTGTGATCAATTACAACTCTCAACTAGAAGTCTGGACCTTAGAGAAATTAGTATCCAACTACGTTCAAGAAAAAGAACACATTAAGTAGGCACGTGGAAGTGATTTTGTACATCACATCCAAGATAAGGGAAAGAAAGTGTTCTCCCCTAAGAAGAACGCTATGAGTTTCAAGAGGAAGGGAAAGGCTCCAAAGGACAATGACGTTCCTCAAGGCATCTTCAGGCATTGTAAGAAGGAGGGACACCACATGAAAGATAGTGTGGAGTTTCTCAAATGGATGAGTAGGCATGGTAATGATGAAATAACTTGTATTGATGAATCCTTGTACTTAGATTAATCTACCAACACTTGATGGATTGACTCAGGTGCAACTATTCATGTTGCTAACTCTTTGCAGGGATTCACTATGACGAGAGTTTTGGGAAGAAGCAAAAGAAAAATTAGACTGGTGAATGGTGTCGAAGCAGAAGTTGAAGCCATAGGAAATCTCCCCTAAGAACTTAAGAATGGCTTTGTAATTCTTTTGCAATATGTACTCTATGTTCCTTCGATGGCGAGAAACTTAATTTCTGTTTCTTGTTTAGTGAATAATGGATATGAATGTCACTTTGGCGACAAACAATGTTCTATTATTTATGATAATAAAGTTGTGGGTCTTCCCTTCGAGCATGACAAACTTTATCTTCTATCTTTCAATGATTTAGTGAATGTCATAAGTGAAAACACATTGTCTAACAAAAGAAATAAGTATAAGAGAATTAACGACGTATCTTCAAAATTATGGCATTGTCGTTTAGGCCATATTTTGAGGGGGGTTGAACGTCTAGTTAAGGAATCAATTCTTCCGCCTTTAGAATTCGTGGACTTAGATCAATGCATAGATTGCATTAAAGGTAAATACATAAAACAAATTAAGAAAGGTGCGAAGCGAAGCACATGAGTCTTAGAAATTATTCATATGGACATTTGTGGTCCATTTCATGTGATGTCTGTAGATGGTTATGATTCATTCATAACATTTACATATGATTATTCATGCTATGGTTATATTCATCCAATTAAAGAGTGATCAGAGGCTCTGGATAGCATGATCTAAAGATTAAGATAGTGAGATCTGACCGTGGGGGGAGTACTACGGTCGATATACCCCGTATGGCCAAATTCCACGACCTTTTGCAAGGTTTCTATAGGAAAATGGTATAGTATCTCATTATTCTACACCGGGCGAACCTCAACAAAATGGAGTGGCAGAAAGGCACAATCGCACCTTAATGGACATGATAAGAAGCATGCTAAGTTATTCCACTCTACCGATTGGTTTATGGATGGAGGCACTAAAAACCACCATTCATATTCTTAATCGAGTCTCAAGTAAGTCGGTGCCCAAAACACCGAATGAGCTATCGACTGGATGCGAACCCTCTATAAATTATTTTAGAGTATGAGGATGTCCTGCTGAGGCAAAAGTATTTAACCCAAATATTGGTAAGTTAGATCCTAAGACAGTTAGTTGCCATTTTATTGGCTACCCAGAAAAGTCTAAGGGTTTCTGTTTCTAATGTCCTAACAGACATACTATGTTTGTAGAAACAAGGCACGCAGTCTTTTTAGAAGATGCTATGATCAGGGGGAGCACGGTAACAAGAGAAATTAGCCTTGAAGAGAAGCGGGTCTGCGTACCCACTCCTATGATTCAAGAGCCAATTTTTCATATACCTGTGGAAGCACCTATTTGTCCAGCACCTGAAGTTATACCTTCATTAGCAGGACCTGTTGTTCATGAGGCGACTGTTATTCAGGAACCTATAGTTACAAATGTTACTAATGAAGAACAAGAAGAACAACCCCCTGTCTTAGAAAATGATGTGCCAGTTCAAGAGGATATCAGAGAAAATAATTATCCAGTTCAAGAGAACATTAGAGAAGATGATGTCCTAGTTCAAGAGAACGTTAGGAGATCACAAAGAGTAAGAAGATCAATTATTCCTGATGACTATGAGGTTTATATGAGTGAAAAAATTCAAATAGAGGATGATCCCGCCTCTTTTGAAGAAGCTATGAGAAGCCCTCACTCTTCTAAGTGGCTTGAGGCCATGGATGATAAGATGAGGTCTATGAGTACCAACAAAGTCTGGAAATTGGAATAAATTCTTAAAGGAGCCAAAACAGTAGGTTGCCAGTGGGTCTACAAAATCAAACGTGCCTCCCAAGGCAATATAGAAAGATTTAAGGTCAGACTTGTTGCTAAGGGCTTCACTCAAAGATAAGGAATAGACTATAATGAGACATTTTCTCTTGTCTTATCTAAGGATTCATTCAGAATTATTATGGCTTTAGTGGCACATTTTGACTTAGAGTTACATCAGATGGATGTAAAGACGACATTTCTCAACGGGGATCTAAATGAGAATGTCTATATGGCACAACTCAAGGGTTTTTTTCATAAAAGGGAAGGAAAATTTAGAATGCCATTTAACTAAGTCCATTTATGGACTTAAATAGGCCTCTATGCAGTGGTATCTCAAATTTGATGGGACAATTAGAAAATTTGGGTTTAAGGAGAATGAAGAGGACAATTGTATTTACGCTAAGTTCAAGAATGGGAAATTTATTTTCCTAGTCATGTATGTGGATGACTGTAGCGCCTAGAATTTAACAATTCTGGACTTTATTGAAATTCTAAAGAAAATCAATAATCACAAGATGTTCATCACACGACAATGCACATATGACAATCATTTGTGGTTCGCAGACCACATTATTACACAAGTGTTAATATAAAAGAAACTAATAAAATAATCATCTAGATGAACATCTTCTCAAGGGTCACTTCCTTGACTAGGTCACTACTCCAGATCATCCTCGTCGTAGTACATTGTCTATGAAGTGTGTTTTCCAACGGGTATGAATACAAAAGTACTCAACAAGCCACCAAGAAATGCAATAATAATGCAAGGTAATAACAAGGAGAGATAATGGTTTAAGGTGCGGAAAAGTACATTTTTATTTTGCAACCTTTAATGTGAGTCAGGTTTAATCATACAGAATAATTAAATCATGGATGATGCAACATCTTCTAACTCGAGGAGACAGTCAGCCATCCTCGCTCAACGGCCCTTACATGACCAATAAACATGCAACACTTCACAAACATATAGTAATTGTGGGATGTCACGCAACCCGCCCTTGACCGTGGGCTCGGCTTTTTGAAAAGATTTAGACTCTAATAAGAGGTGTACAATTGTACCCACAAGGAACTTATTCCTGCACACCTTAGTGTGTGTTCAGATGACCCAAGTCACAGGAACTCATGCCGAAACCTTTAGCATGAAGCGCCCCAACCCAATGACACACACTATAGGTTTCACTAGTGCGCCAGCGCACTGGACCAACGTCGTGCCCCCTTTTGTTCCGCATGGTACAAGTCACCCATAAGTGCTACTTTCCCCTGTCCACATAGGGCCTCGAGTTGGAATGTCCTATACCTCCAGTTAAGACTTACCCACTAGACTTGTGGGTGGTACGGAAGTGTATTGCAATGGATCCCGTAGACCGATCCTTATAGTTCCCCGGGTGCGACTAACCAATTCCCTCGCTTGCACCCAGAACCCACCATGCTAACACACTTAGCCAATTCCAAGAACAACAGAATACTGGGGTGAGAGAAATACAGGGATCCTATAGCAGTTGTGTCGATACATTGGACACTTCTAATGTTAGTAAGTATCAAGGTTACAAGGAATTCACGCTCGATAGCATGGCTTGGGTTTGCACATCAAGGTCAGGGATCTGATAAATATATTGTAGGGCATTTGATTGGACTAATGCAATTATAACATATGGATTTTAGCGATATTCAAAAAAAATTGGGTTCAACATGCTCAAAAATGGGTGGTGACTTGCCTTGTTCAGCAAAGGATGGAGGGGAGACTTCAGGAAAATACTCTGACTCCTCGACGGCGTCGTAATCTTCTCGGCACACAAAATGAGAAGAAATAAACAATTAAAAACAATAAAACAAACAGTACAATCATATAAGTTTTATTGGCTAAACAGGTAGGGGATAAAAATATAAACTCTCTGAAATTTGAATGGTTAAATTTAGAGCTAATTCAAAGAAGTTATGAATTTTTGAAGTTTAAGATAATTTCTAGAATTTTTACTTTAATTCTAATTAAAATAATATCAAAGTTTAGTCTAAAAATATGAATTTTATTAGATAAACATGAAGAGAATAACAAGATAATTTTTCTGGAATTGGAATGGTCAAATTTGGAGTTAATTTGAAGGAGATATAAATTTTTGAAGATTAAAGCAATTTCTAGAATTTATTTAAATTTTAAATCAGTCTCTAGTCCACGGTGAACCGAGTTCATGGTGAACCAGCGCACTGTGCTGTGAACCGAGTGAACTAGGGCCGTTGGATCAAGATCTAGCGGATGTGGTGCGCGCGGGGCGTTTAAGTGAAAATGAACGGCCCAGATCACCCGATACCTGTCAACGGGATCTGATCGCATTAGGGCGCTCCATTCCGGGATCTAATCCTAGCCACTCGAAGTGAATTCAACGGCCTAGATCTAATCTGGCACGGCACGGGTAAAACTTGTCACCGGTTGTCTTCCCCGGTGATGGTAGTGAATTGCGGCGAGCCTAGCGGCGATGGCGGTGGCATAGGGTACCAGGCGAACGCTGAAATGGAATGAGAATAGCAGGGGGATCACAAATATACCGGAGTTGGGGCTTTGGTCGACGGAGTAAGGCTGGAGACGAGCGGTGGCGGCGGTGAAGTTTCAGGTCCTCATCGGTGATGGGGTTCCGATGATGAGGAGCTCGAGCGAAGTGGTGGCCAGGGTCGAGGAGGCAACGACGGTCATGGGGAGGCGATCAACGGCGACGGAAAATGGGCTCCAACGACGGCGAGGGGCGACTCGAGGCGGAATAGAGGGGTAGCGCACAAGAGCTTCGCTAGCACTTCGTTCTAGCGAGGAATTGACAATTGCGGGGTGGACAGGACGCGGTGTGCCGAAGGGGGTCTTTATAGGGCACCGATGGTGAATGAGATGGTCGGGGCACCGTGAATGCCGAGAGGGGGGAGTAACTCTGACAACGCTTAATTCAGTGATTAAGAGGCGTAACGCGAGGGGATCTGAGGGGGATCATGTGCCGGCGTAATGACGAGTTATTTCCCGGCGTTAAATCGAGCTTGGGCCCACGACGGAGGTAGAATGGCGAGTTAGGGCGGTGGCCGGATATCTTAGGGGCGTGAGGGCTCGGGGAAGACATATCTGATAGGTGGGCTCCACCGGTCAGCGATGGGCGAGGGGGTGTGGGCGCAATGGTCAGTGCTGACAGGTGGGCCAAGGCGCACGTGAAGATAGGAGGAGGATGCTGACAGGTGGGCCAAGGACTCAAGCGCGTGGCTAAGAGCGCAGATAGGTAGGGTCCACACGTCAGTGAGGGGTTTGCGGGGTGAACGGGCTAGGACGGCTAGAGAAACAGAAAGGGAGGGGGCGGCCCAATAATTTTAAAAATGCATTTCTAAATAAAAATAATTGCTAAAATTAGTTTAAAAATTGTGGGCTACTTGCAAGGGTTCTAAAAATTTGTAAAAATTCTCAAAAATATGTCTTGGTCTTAAGAACATAATAAAATTTTCTCAGACCTTGGTTTGGACTATTTCTCTAGATATTTATTTATTTATTTGGACATTTTCAGCTTTAGAGAAAATAAAAAATAATCCTTTTCTAGAAAAGTATATTTACAAATTTTATTTTACCTTTGAAATTTTGGGCTGTTACAAACCTATCCCGCTTATAGAGAATCTCATCCTCGAGATTCAGAAAGCTTCTAGAATAGCTCAGTGTATTGGGCCTTGAGGTCTTCCTCTTTTTCCCAAGTGGCCTCTTCGACGAGGTGGTTACCCCATTGAACCTTACAGAAATGGACCACTCGATTCTTGGTTACTATTTCCTTAACCTTTAGGATCTGGACGGGTTTTTCGATATAGGTCAAGTCTCCTTGGATGTCGAGTTGCTAAAGATCTGCTCATTCGGTGGGTACCCGAAGAAACTTTTTGAGCTGAGAGACGTGAAACACGTCATGTACTCCTTCTAAAGAGGGTGGTAACTCCAACTGGTATGCCACTTCTCCTTGTCGATGGAGGATCAGAAAGGGGCCAACATAACGGGGAGCTAACTTTCCCTTCATGTTGAACCTCTGAGTGCCTCGGAGGGGAGTGACTGGAAGATAGACATAGTCATCTTCCTCAAATGCCAAATCTCTGCGTCGATTGTCGGCATAACTCTTTTGGCAGAACTTTGATATCTTTAACCGGTCTCTGATGATATTCACTTTCGCTTCGGCCTCTCACAGAATGTCTATTCCGAACAGCTGAGATTCACCAGACTGATCCCATAGTAGCGGTGTTCGGCACTTACGCCCATACAATGCCTCGAAAGGAGACATCTATAAACTGACCTGATAGTTGTTGTTGTAGGAGAACTTTGCATAAGGCAAGCTCTTGTCCCAAATTCCGCCAAAATCTATGACGTATGCTCTGAGCATGTCTTCTAGTATCTAGTTCACCCTTTCAGTCTGGCCATCAGTCTGTGGGTGGTATGTTGTACTAAAGTTCAATTGGGTACCGAGCTCTTCCTAAAGATTCTTCCAAAACTTGGAGGTGAACTGGCTACCTCAGTCAGATACTATCTTCTTTGGAACTCCATGTAAACACATGATCCGGGCCATGTATAATTCAGCTAGCTTCGGGCCACTATAAGTCATCTGGACGGGGATGAAGTGAGCTACCTTGGTGAGCCGATCAATGATCACCAAAATGGAGTCATATCCGGCTTGGGTTTTGTGTAGCCTAGTGATGAAATACATTCCTACCTCTTCCCACTTCCATTCGGGGACCTTGAGGGGATGCAATAAACCGGCAGGTCTCTAGTGCTCTGCCTTGACCCACCAGTACTTCTCCTTCAAGTCCTGGTACATTTTAGTACTCCCCGGATGTATGGAGTACAAGGTCTCATGGGCTTCCTTGAGGATGAGGACCTTTAGCTCTGGCTTGTTGGGCACACACAAGCCGGTTTCCGAACCACATAGTGCCAACTTCATCTTCGGAGAAGCCTAGGGTTTTCCCTTCCTCATATTCTTCTGGATATCTGCTATGTTGGTGTCTTCTTTCTACGCTTCGTGGATTTGGTCCATTAAGATAGGTATTGCCTCTAGGACGGCGAGGTATTATCTAGTAGTGATTCCTAGGTTCAACCTTTACATTTCTCTGTATAGCAGAGGGGCTTGATCTTGTATCGTGAGGGCATTGCAGTATCCCTTCTGACTTAAATCATCGGCCACCATGTGTGCCTTGCCTGGATGGTAGTGGATGCCTAAGTAATAATCCTTGATTAATTCTAACCATCTTCTTTGTATGAGGTTTAGGTCGGGCTGGGTGAATATATACTTGAGGCTCTTGTGGTCGGTGAAAACTTCACATTTGTTACCGACAAGATAATGCCTCCATATCTTCAGCGCGTGGACTACTGCTGCCAATTCTAGGTTATGCGTGGGGTAGTTCAGCTCATACGACCTCAATTGCTGAGAGGCGTATGATATCACTTTTCCGTCTTTCATGAGAACACACCCTAGTCCAAGACGAGAGACATCATAGTAGGCATGGAAGTCTTTCTGGATGTCCAACAGAGTCAACACTGGGGCTAATAACAAGCTTCTTCTTCTATAGTAATCTAGATATGGGCTTGGCGATCTTGGAAAATTTTTCGATGAATCGTTGGTAATATCCAGCCAGTCCTAGAAAACTCTAGATTTCCGATACATTCTTGGTTTGCAACCAGTTTGTTACTGCTTCCACGGTGGTCGGATCCACTACTATCCCTCCGGTAGATATGACGTGCCCTAGGAATTTCACTTCGAAGGACCAGAATCCGCACTTGCTATACTTGGCATATAACTGATGCTCCCGTAACTTTCCCAAAGTCAGACGGAGATGGGTTTCATGTTCTTGGAGTATACGAGGATGCCATCGATGAACACTATGATGAATTTGTCTAAGAATTCCATGAAGACGTTGTTCATCATATTCATGAAGAACGCGAGGGCATTCGTGAGTCCGAACGACATCACTGTATACTCATATAAGCCATATCTGGATGTGAATGCGGTTTTAGGGATGTCCTCCTCTCTGATCCTGAGCTGATGGTAGCTTGATCTGATGTCGATCTTGGAGAAGACTGAGGATCCCTTGAGTTGATCGAACAGGTCGTCGATCCATGGTAAAGGGTACTGGTTCTTGATGGTTACATCATTCAAATCCCAATAGTCCACACACATCCTCTTTGTCTTATCCTTCTTCATGGCGAATATGACCAATGCACCCCAAGGTGAGGTACTTGGTCGGATATATCCCTTTTGCTCAAACTCTTCAATGTTACTTTTCACTTCGGCTAACTTGTTTGCGACCATCCGATACAGTCGCTTGGAGATGGGTGTGGTTCTGAGGATGAGTTCGATACTGAATTCAATGTCCCTCTTGGGTGGCATTCCCAGTAGTTCCTCTGGAAAGATGTCTGCATATTCTTGGACCACAAGTACCTCTTCTACCACCATCTGGTGGAGAGAAGTTCTTCTCAAACCCTAGGTGACCATCTTAAAGGAGACGATGATTCAGTCCTCGCTGGTTATGGTGACAGACTTGTTGGCGTAGTCTATCATTCCCTTATGCTTCATCAACTAGTCCATACCGAGGATGAGGTCTAGACCCTTGCAATCTATAAGGATTGGGTCAGCCCAAAATAATACCCTTTGGATTTCTATCCTGGTCCTTGGGCTAAACAAGGTGGCTAGGCTTTGATTGCCAGGGGTGGCAATTACCAAGGGTTTGGGTAGTTGGAGTACTTCTAGTCCATTATTTATCACAAATTTTTTGGATATGAAAGAGTGGGTTGCTCCTGAGTCAAATAAGATTACTACGGGTATGGAGTTTGCAGTAAACATATCGAGGATGACTTTTGGAGCCTCCTGGGCTTCTTCCGTGGTGACTTGGTTTACGCGGGCACGGATCACCAGGTTGGGAGAAGCTCCTTGGGATTGCTTGGGGTGAGGACACTGATGGAAGTATTGCCCTTCCTTATGGAAGTTGAAGCATACGACCGTCTTGTCATTCTAGTCCCTCAGAGTTTTGGCCTTGGTGGCTTGTGCTGGTGCAGTTGATGGAGCTGGTCGAGCTGGTGGAGCTAGGCGAGGATTTTGGGTGCTCGAACCACTGGAGTTGTACTGTGGCCTGAAGGCGGGGCAAGGGTGATGGCTTGGCGCATGGGCCGGAGGAGTGAAGCGGGGTCTCTGAAGGATCCCCTGGATGCATCTGGAGGCTATCATCTTCCTCTTTTTAAGGTCCAACCTGTTTTGCTCGGTTTTGTGGACGATGGCCTTGTTCACCAACTGTTGAAAGTTGGCATAGTCCACTGTGACAAGTTGGACAGATAGTTCGTCCTTCAGTCCCTGGAGGAACTTAGCTTGATGGTTGGCGTTGGTGTGGACTTCTTCTAGCGCATATCAATCTAAATGGTTTAACTCGTGGCGATACTTCATTACTGACTTGCCTCCCTGTTGCAAGTCACGGAATTCTTGTTGCTTTTGGGCCACAACCCCAGCAGGAACGTGGGTGGCTCGGAAGGCGGTGGAGAATTCCTCCCAAGTGACTACGTGAGCCTCAGGCTGGGACTCACGGTAATTGTCCCACCATTCGGTAACCAGACCCTCGAGTTGGTGGGCTACGAATGCCACTCGCTTTGCATTAGAGCAAGGGAGGAGATCCAACTTCTTTCCCATGGTCCTCAACCAATCCCCTGCCTCCATCGGGTTGGTCGTGCTTGAAAACGTGGGAGGTCTCACGCGTAGGAACTCTAAAAGTTGGGTGGCGGGGATGGTGCGGGGGCTTTAGGGCAAGGAGGTAGCTCCAAGTGGTGTTGTTGCTGCATACGATTTATCTGAGCCTATTGTTCATGCATGTGGGCCTGCTGCGGTTGCATCTGAGCCAACAGAGTGGTGATGAGTTGGTTCTGGTTGGCCATCATCTTGGCCAGTGTAGGGATGTTGGTGATGGGTGCCCTGGTCTGACGCTGTCCTAGCTTCTCTGTTTGATACCGCATGGCTTGCCAGGTTGGAGGTGGCGGACGGGTTTTGGTTGTTATCCATTCTGAGGGTGATAATACCCCAAGACATAAGAAATACCTTTAGAAAAATTTACCCATAATGGTTCACGAATTCTTTATTAAATATGATACAAAATAGTTCATTACATTTCAGCTCTTATTTTTATCTCACCCATAGCACAAGTCGCTATGGATGGTACCACAAACAAGAAAAACAATCATCCAGAATCTAGCGTCTAATACAAATACTCGCCATCAGAGGCAATCTCGGTACTCTCCGATCCATGAGCATCTCGGGGAACACTGGACTCGATGAATTTCTCTATCATGGGGTCTATAGTGATGACCGGTCCTGGAGCGGCTGCGCTGGAAGAGGGAGGTCCAAAGGGTGTCGGAGGTGGGGTGATCTGCTTGGGCCGAGGGGCGGGCTTCCTAATAGCCTTCTTCTTGCGGGGGGGCAGTGGTGCCAATTCTTTGACGTCCTTCTTTAGCTCCTGGATCTAGCGCCGGAGCTCGGCGTTCTCAGCGACACTGTGTTGTAGCTCGATGACCTTGCGCTGTAATTCCCTATTCTCCGGAATCAGGCCGTTTGTCGTGTGGCGATAGAATTCCATAGTATCGTGCTGATCATCGGCTTCAAGCACGGCCTCAGTGTGAAGATAATCTATGGCCTGAAGAAGATGGGTGCTCCTGGCTATGATGGTGTCATGGTCAGAGATAATACTGACATAGATACTGCGGTGGGCTCCCAGAGTACGCAATGGTATATAGCAGAAGGAGGTGTCTCGGAGATGAATGTCGTAGATCAGTCTCAACTCGGTGAGGGCCTAGAAAGCGGCGCGCTAACATGCCACCTCGAATGTCGGTCCTCCGACAGCTGATATGAAGAAGGGGGTGTTCTCCGGAAGAACGAATGGTGATGGTGACATCACAAGCGCCTGTGAATTCCTCTGGCTAAACTCCATGGAACTGGGGCTCATGGATGAATCCTAGGAAGGTCACAAGCATCCGAAGCTTGTGGATGAATCCATCGCAGTCCCAAAAATATCCGTGCACATGGTGAACTGGCATCTACAAAGAAGACAAATTTTAAAGAGTAAGGGAGAGAAGAAAATATGAAGTTGATTTTTACGAAATATATATTTGTAAAGCTAAGTATTGGGCGGGTCTGTTTGGCTTCCTACAGTTAAGTCGGCTCTGATACCATCTTTTACCACCCAGAATTTAACAATTCTAGACTTTATTGAAATTCCAAAAAAAATCAATAATCACAAGATGTTCATCACATGACAACGCACATACGACAATCATTCGTGGTTCGCAGACCACATTATTACACAAGTGTTAATATAAAAGAAACTAATAAAATAATCATCTAGATGAACATCTTCTCTAGTGTCGCTTCCTTGACTAGGTCGCTACTCCAGACTGTCCTCGTCATATTACATCGTCTCTGAGGTGGGTTTTCCAATGGGTATGAGTACAAAAGTACTCAACAAGCCACCAAGAAATGCAATAATACTGGAAGGTAATAACAAGGAGAGGTAATGGTTTAAAGTGCAGAAAAGAACATTTTTATTTTGCAGCCTTTAATGTGAGTCAGGTTTAATCATATAGAATAATTAAATCATGGATGATGCAACATCTTCTAACTAGAGGAGTACAGTCAGCCCTCCTCGCTCAACGGTCCTTACATGATGTTGGACCGGAAACGGCGACCAGAGGGGGGGTGAATGGGAGCTTTTAAAATTTCTGGCTAAAAACTTAGCCTTTGGTTCTGTTCTGTCTTCTGCGGAACAGGCTTCGAACACAGCCTTCGAAGGTCTGGTTCGGAGGTACTTCGACACCTTCGAACACAGGCTTCGGAGTGGCAAAAGTTCGAACCCAAGAAGACTTCGCTCCACTTACAACCCTCGAAAATCTACTCTGCTAAGTCAGTGCAGGCTCCGCACACAAGGTGCTTCGAGCAGGCTTCGCACTTCACCCTTCGCAGGAGTGGACAGCCCTCTGAGGACTTCGACCAAGTACCTAGCGACAGCAACTGGTGCTGGGCTTCGTACGCGAAGGTCTACACGCACACAAAAACGGACTACGCTAAGGGCTTCGACACAAGAAGCACTACGGGAAAAGATCAGGGCTTCGCTAGTAAGCAGCGAGGTCTTGCCTCGTGTTACACAGAGCGACAGCACACTGAAAAGCACACTTCGTGATAAAAACACCCTTTGCCTAGACAGGCTTCGGTGAACTAAAAACTAGCGAGGTATGCAACGCGAGCTCAAGCAAAAGCACACAGAAACAGGGCTTCGCCGCTTGAACAAGGAACACAAAATATATTGAACTCAGAATGAATACAGCGAGGTCTGTCTACAGGAGCTCAACAGTAAATGCTCAAAGTGTTAAATGTTACCTACCGAGCCCCCATATTTATAGCCCACGGCTTCATCCTAAGGAAGTGACTACTTTACCCCTAGGGTTTACATTCGTTTTGTCTCTACAGAACTAAGGGGTACAAAAGGTAGTCCACCTTTATTTTGGAGGCTTCTCTGTCAGCTGCAGAGGGGACAGTGTCAGCCTTTTTCAGAACAGACAGTGTCAGCCTTTACAGTGTTGACTTCTGGAACCTCCCTTCGCACCGGAGGGTGCGGTAGCTTCGGCGAGAAGCCTGCAGCCTGTTGGCCTTCGCTTTGCCGAAGAAGTCCTTCGATACAGTGACGGTTTTGAGCCGAAGCCGTCAAAGCCCTTGGGCCTTCGCACCACCACCTCCGGAGTGGATCACCACGGCTTCGCAGCTACTCCCAGCTCGAACACCGTCCGTCCGTGTACCGAAGCCATGCATGGCCGAAGCACCTCAAGTCAACCTCACTCCGAAGCCCCACCTTCGGAGTACCACCCTTCGAAGTCCCTCCTTCGTCCAAGGCCTCCGCATGAAGCATTCCATGAGCACTCCGTCGCAGTGCCTCACTCCGAGCACACTCCTCGACGAGCCTCACCCGGACCATGCCTTCGATGCGCCTCGACTTCTGAGACCTTCGTCGGGCAACCTTCGAGTGTCTCCCTCCGGAGCACACTTCGAACTCCTTGCCTCCGCAGAGGACTTGGTCCACCAACTCCGAAGTCACTCCATTCGGAGTACCTTCGAAGTGCCTCACCTCCGAGGACTTTGTCTCGGAGTAGCTTCAGCCGGAGCCACGCTCCGCACTCTCTGCCTTCACCTGGCACGCCTCGACCCGAGGACCGACCCGGACCACCTTCGCAGCCACCGTGACGGAGCTCCCCGCTCCCCTGGCATCAAGCCACCCGCTTGACCCAAGTTCACCTGGCTCGAACCTTGTCCGTCGCCTCCGAAGTCCCTGCGCACCACAGACAAGCAAACAAGTGTATCCAGTACTCCGGAGACCTCTCCGGGTTAGCAACCTTCGGCACACACTCCGGTGTACCGCCCAAAGTACCGAAGCCCTCGGTACGAACCCAGTCATCGCGTACTGTCGGACCCCTCCGACGAGCACACTCCGCTGCACAGCTGCAGCAAGCAAACACCTCCGAACACCCTTCGGAGAACCACCTCCGAAGCCCCTTCGGAGGTACCCTTCGAACAGAGGGTAAAAACCTGTCAATCACTCATCACAACACCGAAACCAACCTTGGTTTCTCAATCTCCCCCTTGATGAGTGCATTGACAACCAAATTCAAGTTCAAGAAACTTTAAAAATTTCAGCACACAAGTGACCATAAAAACTCAGAAAAGAGCCAAATCATGTCACTTGATAAAAGAATTTTTCTCCCCCTTTGTAAAAGAGTGAAAGCCCCTTCGGCAAATCTCCCTTTGGATAAAAACTCCCCCTGAGTTGAGCAAATTTTTCTCCCCCTTTATGTCAAAAATCTTTCCCCCTTTAGAAATTATGCCTTCTTGCAGCAGAGAACACAGCAAAAACTCTCCCCCTTTGGCAATGCAAGCATCAAGGAGCATTCAAAAGATGCAAAGCTTCGAAATGAATAGAATTGCAAGGACATATAATGCAAAAATATGCCAAAATTAACACAAATGATCATGTGCTCAGCTCAATTTAACAATCTGTGAAACAAGATGATGGCATGTGATTTTGTCATTTTGAAGTAAAAGCATCACCACGTAATCACAGCAGCTAGCCAAGAGAAGGACTGCGCAAAGCTAACAAATTCTACCCTAGACAGACAAGTCTTAGTCAAAAGGAGCTGTGACAGCAAACTTGATGAGCAATTAATTTTGCTATTCTTTTTCTAAATGCCAGGGGTTATTTGTTTGTCCACCTTATACTTTCCAATCAAGCCAAGCCTAGGCATGAAAGCCATCTGAAGCTTAAGGCGGTGATTTTGGCATACACTACACTATCCCAGTTCAGACCAAAGTGCAATGGTAAGCAGTCTAGAGTAGAGTAGTGCGACAAACAAACCCTCCTGGATCTTTTCATTGAAACCAGGCAAATCATGGATTTTTGATTTTGATTTGATGAATTTAATATTTTGATGAATATCCATGAATAAAGAACACAATTTTTCAAGTTGCAAATTTTAGCATCCAAGGAACAGTGTCTTGCTGTCAAGTAGATAAAAGATAGCTAAAAGCAGTCCAGCCTAAACAAGCTAGATACAAGATTATGCGGTGAGCAAGTTTCGATTTTTAGAAAATAAAACATCATGCACAATCAATGTTCCAGACATATTTCATAGATCTGAGCTGTCATGATTTCTTTGAAGTAAAAGCAGGCATATAATAGCAAAAGATGTAAGTGCAATTCCACACATAATGAGCATATGCAAGACAATTAAAATCAGCTCCCCCTCACAAAATGCCGTAAGGGTGACAAATGCCAAGTTCCCCACGCAAGTAAGCAAATCGAGATGCATCAAGGGGTTTTGTAAAAATGTCGGCAAGCTGGTGTTGGGTATCAACATATTGAAGTTCAATATCACCCTTCTCATTGTGATCTCTGAGAAAATGATACCGTACATCAATGTGTTTGGTTCTGGAGTGCTGAACCGGGTTGTTTGCAATACAAATAGCACTAGTGTTATCACAGAAAAGTGGAACACTCTTATAATCTAACCCGAAATCCCGCAAAGTGGAAACCATCCACAAAATCTGAGAGCAACAGCTAGCTGCAGCAACATATTCGGCCTCAGCCGTTGATTGTGCAACACTAGATTGTTTGCGGGAAGACCAGCAAACCAGAGACGTACCCAGAAAATGACAAGTACCAGAGGTACTCTTCCTATCAATTCTACACCCAGCAAAATCCGCATCTGAATAGCCTCTAAGACATAAAGATGAAGACGATGAATACCATATGCCAAATTCAAGGGTGTGTTTGAGATACCTTAGAATGCGCTTAACCGCTTGGCGGTGCGAAGCTCGTGGTGAAGCCTGAAAACGAGCGCACAGACACACTACGAAGTGTATGTCTGGCCTCGTGGCAGTCAAGTAGAGGAGGGAGCCGATCATGCTCCGGAACTCCTTCTGATCTACGGCTTCTCCATCTTCGTCAGGGTCCAATGCTACAGATGTAGCCATTGGAGTGGCGAGGGGCTTCGCATCGGACATGTCGAACTTCTTGAGCAGGTCCTTGGTGTACTTTGTCTGGTGGACAAAAGTACCTTGTTTGCTTTGCTTGATTTGCAAACCAAAGAAAAAGGTGAGTTCACCCATCATCGACATTTCAAACTCCCTGCTCATGGTATCTGCAAACTCGGCAACTAAAGCATGAGAAGAGCCACCAAAGATGATATCATCCACATAAATCTGCACTAGAAGGAAATCTTTGCCATGCTTGAGAGTAAACAAAGTTTTATCAACAGAGCCCATCAAATACCCTCGCTCAAGCAGAAAAGACTTAAGTCTATCATACCAAGCCCGAGGGGCCTGCTTGAGTCCATAAAGAGCCTTATGAAGTTTAAGGACTTTATGTGGGTACCTGGGGTTTTCAAAACCAGGGGTTGTTTTACATAAACATCTTCACCTATGAAGCCATTAAGAAAAGCACTTTTGACATCCATTTGATAGAGTTTGAATCCCCGGGATGTCGCAAAGGCAAGCAAAATCCTAATGGCCTCAAGGCGAGCAACAGGTGCAAAAGTTTCAGTAAAATCAATCCCTTCTAGTTGAGAAAAGCCCTGAGCTACAAGTCTAGCCTTGTTTCTAACAATTATCCCATCCTCCCCTTGTTTATTTTTGAAAATCCATTTAGTTCCAATGAAATGAACATTTGGTGGAGGATCAACTAAAGTCCAGACTTGGTTTCTTTCAAAATTCTCAAGCTCTTCATGCATGGCATTGATCCAACTAGAATCAAAAAGTGCATGACTAACATCTAAGGGCTCGAAAGAAGCAACAAAAGCAGCATTAGTGAAATGAGTGTGAGAACGTGTTACCCTTTGATCAAGCTCACCAATGATCTGCTCGGGAGGGTGCATCCTTTGGACATGATGTGGAGCCTCGCGGCGGGATGCAGTCTCCCCCTCAACTTGTGCGTTGGAGTGGTCCAAGATGACCGATGTTGAGGTAGTCGCTTCGGGACCTCGTGCCGAAGTAGTAGAAGCGGGGTCAGCTTCGGGGGTTGATGTCGAGGGTAGTAGGGGATCATCCTCGAATTCTCCGGGATCTTCGTCTTCGAATAAGGTCTGTTCCATGTCGTGTTCATTTGCCTGTTCAAAAGCAGAACTAACAAAGGGGGTTGATTCATCAAAAGTCACATCACATGACTCGATGACAGTGTTAGTTTCCAAGTTATAAATACGATAAGAATGACCATGAGTAGTATAACCCAAAAAGATCCCGTCAGAAGATCGCGACTCAAATTTATCCAAGTTACCACGTTTTAGGATAAAGCAGCGACAGCCAAAAACTCGAAGATGAGTAACCTTGGGCTGTCTCCCAAAACGCAGCTCGTAAGATGTCAAATTTAAAATTGAGCGCAAGAAAATTCGGTTTGAGATGTAACATGCTGTGTTCATGGCCTCAGCCCAGAATTTTCTAGGAGTCCTATGCTCATCAAGCATCGTCCTAGCCATCTCAACCAAAGTGCGGTTTTTCCTCTCAACAACACCGTTCTGTTGAGGGACCCGCGGAGCAGAGAATTGATGTTCTATGCCATGCTCCATGCAAAAGTCAACAAAGAGACTATTTTTGAACTCGGTGCCATTATCGCTTCGAATGAATTTTAATGCACCAGGGAGTTCAGTGAAAAGCCTCAAAGCCAAGCTCCGAAAGTGTGAAAACACTTCGTCCTTGCTGGCAAGAAAGAAGACCCAAGAGTAGCGAGAGAAATCGTCGACAATAACAAGTACATACCACTTCCCGCCTAAAGAACTAACCCGAGAGGGACCTACAGTGTCCATATGGAGAAGTTCTCCGGGCTGTTCAGTCATCACAGTGGTGACTGGCGAATGCGAAGCGGCAATCATTTTTCCATGTCGACAAGGAGCGCAAACTAAATTCTTCTCAAACTTGAGCTTGGGCAATCCTCAGATCAAGCCTAGGGCGCTCAAACGAGCGAGCAACTCAAAGCTCATATGCCCTAGTCTCCTATGCCACTTCCAAAGCTCAGAAGTCGAATGTGCAACAAGGCAATGAGAAGAACCAGATGACTCTGAAAAATCAGCTCCAAAAACTCTCCCAACCCTAAAGATCTTACACACCACAACGCCATCAGAATTGAGCACTTGCGAAGTATCGCGATGAAATCGCACTTCGAAGCCCTCATCAAGCAACTGAGATACAGACAACAAATTGTATCCCAGGTTCTCAACCAAAGCTACATCTTTGAGAGTGAAGTTCGAATTAATTCTTACCACACCTTTACCTTTCACTCTACTCCTTCGATTGTTTCCGAAGGTGATATGTTCCCTTTGCTTGGTTGTTGTGAGGCTGGAGAACCAAGCTGCATCTCCGGTCATGTGGCGCGAACAACCGGAGTCCATGATCCACGTGCCCTCCAAGCCTCGACCTGTCGCCTACACATGATGAAAACGTCTCGATCGCTCAGTGCTGGGGTGAGTAAAATAATGACGAGGCATCCAGCACTGAGTGACACGAGTAGTAGGCACAGTAAAAGTAGACGGACTACGCACATAAAAATCAGAATGATGCAAAGTGCGAGGTCTACCTACATGCAAAGAACGCAAAGCATGTCGAGGTCTCCTACTCTGACGAGGTACAAGGATACTCGCCCGAGGTCTACCACCATATGGAACATGGTGAACACCTCGAGGAGCAAAACCTCTCCGAGAAGCACGAGGAGCCTCGAAAACAGGACGAGAGTAATACTCAGACTCATGCATACCTAAAGATGGGTAATGCATGTCCTGATAGCTCATCGCCTGTGCACGTCGCTCATCCTTGATGCGACGGAAACAGAAACCAATCAAATGACCCGCCCGCTGACAATAAGAACAATGAAACACTCTCCTGGGGGCACTCTCATGGGTCACAGGAGCAACTCTCACAGGCTCCTTGGGTTTCTTTTGAGTGGCTTTCTTGGGAGGATTTTTCTTGGCATGAGGAGTGGTTTTCTTTGGTGGATGGGTAGGCTTTTTGGCTGATGGGGTGTCCAACAGAGCTCTCTCTTTCTCTAGGGTGGTGGGAGAGGTGAAAACAGTTTTGGCCTTACTGTCTGAAGCTATCCTCTCAAAACCCAAACCTAGAGCTACCCCGGCTCTGTCAGCACACAACTTGGTCTTGGCCAAGAGCAAATCCATCCTACCCTTCCCTTCAGTGCATTTATTCACCACAGAAAGAAGGTATTCATTTTCAGACATGAGATTCTCAGCTCGCTCTCTAGCAGTGCCTAGCTGGTCCTTAAGGGTAATGCAAGTGTCACAAACAGGTTGCACATCCTTAGAACTACCGGCCCTCTCCAATCTAGCCTCTAAATCATGAACATGCTTATCACGTAAATTAATGCTATCGCGTAATAAACAGCAGTTCATGCAATCAATAATATCATGAGGTCTAGAATCCACCTCCAAAAGCTGCTTCTGTGCAGTCTCAAGCTCAGAAAGAGTTTGAGCATGAACAGAACGCAACTGAGCAAGCTCACTCATGACAACAGAACATGATTCACAATCAGCATCATCAAACTTAGACTTAAGCATGGCATATTCAGTAGATACATTTTCTAGCCTAAGTCTAAGGTCTTTTCTTTCTCTAGCGGCTTGCACAAGTAATCTATCCTGACCAAGTACTACTTCATTCAGCTCATCTAATTTAATCAGAAGCTGGTCAGATGATAGGTTTACCTCAGATGAGTCAAGCTCATCGCCGCTGTGATCGCTGTCGGCCATGAAGCAAAGGCCGGTGAAGTCACGTCCCTTCTTGTCCTTCTTGTCCTCCTTCCTTGGGGACTCCTCCTCCTCAGAGCTCGACTCCTCAGTTGAGGATGTGTCGATGTCGCTGAGAGCAGCAACAAAGGCTCTGGAAGCGGCCTTGGCTACTTTCTTAGCCATCTTGCCGCGCTTGCCCTTCACAAAGGGCTTCCTCTCCTTTTTGTGGAATTTGGGGCGGTCACTCTCATCTCTCTTCTTGACCTTGGGGCAATTGGCCTTAATGTGAGAGGTGTCGCCACATTCATAGCAGCCACTAAAACCACTTCTCCTCTGATCCCGTCTCTCATGATGAAAGCGAGTGAACCTCCGGGCAATGAGAGCAAGCTCATCATCAGCTAGAGTATCCACCTGCTCCTTTGTGACGGAGACCAGGGAGGACAAAGCAAAACCATCTGCAAGAACACAAGTGCCTGATGTGCTTGGTTCTGCAGTGGTGCCACGGCTAGTGCTAGAAACCAATGCCAATGGCTGTGGCAAAGAGCTTCTGTGCACTGCAAGAGATGCCTTGGCAATCTCTGTGGACTTCAGCTTGCTAAAGAGTTCATCACAGGTTAGAGTGTCATAGCCTGTGGACTCCTCAATGCTGGATATCTTCACCTCCCATATGCTACGGTCAAGAGCATAGAGAAGCTTGATAGCCCTATCGTGATCACTGTAAGCAAGCGTCCCGTTGGATCGCAAGTTACTCACTATCGCGTCAAAGCGAGAAAACATGGCATCTACAGATTCACCAGGTGCCTGCATAAACAGCTGATACTGTTGATTGTAGGTGCTTTGGCGCCTGGCCTTAATCTGAGCAGAGCCCTCATGAAAAACAGTGAGTGTTGTCCAAATTTCCCTAGCAGTCCTAAGGTGCTGCACCCTATCAAACTCGCTCCGACTCAAACCAATGAACAGTATGTTCCTTGCCTTCGAGTTGGCAATATACTGATCTTTTTCAGTTTGAGTGGTGCGGGTATCAGGGATGGAGTATTGTGAGTCCACAATCTCCCAAATTGCATTTCCTTGGCTTAACAAGTAAGCCTCCATGCGCACCTTCCAGTATGCAAAATCTGTCCCATCGAACAGAGGAATTTTACTGCCTCTATCCATGTCGCCAACAGATCACAAAACCGGTTAAGGTCAACTGGTGATCTTAACCAAGCTCTGATACCAATTGTTGGACCGGAAACGGCGACCAAAGGGGGGGTGAATGGGAGCTTTTAAAATTTCTGGCTAAAAACTTAGCCTTTGGTTCTGTTCTGTCTTCTGCGGAACAGGCTTCGAACACAGCCTTCGAAGGTCTGGTTCGGAGGTACTTCGACACCTTCGAACACAGGCTTCGGAGTGGCAAAAGTTCGAACCCAAGAAGACTTCGCTCCACTTACAACCCTCGAAAATCTACTCTGCTAAGTCAGTGCAGGCTCCGCACACAAGGTGCTTCGAGCAGGCTTCGCACTTCACCCTTCGCAGGAGTGGACAGCCCTCTGAGGACTTCGACCAAGTACCTAGCGACAGCAACTGGTGCTGGGCTTCGTACGCGAAGGTCTACACGCACACAAAAACGGACTACGCTAAGGGCTTCGACACAAGAAGCACTACGGGAAAAGATCAGGGCTTCGCTAGTAAGCAGCGAGGTCTTGCCTCGTGTTACACAGAGCGACAGCACACTGAAAAGCACACTTCGCGATAAAAACACCCTTTGCCTAGACAGGCTTCGGTGAACTAAAAACTAGCGAGGTATGCAACGCGAGCTCAAGCAAAAGCACACAGAAACAGGGCTTCGCCGCTTGAACAAGGAACACAAAATATATTGAACTCAGAATGAATACAGCGAGGTCTGTCTACAGGAGCTCAACAGTAAATGCTCAAAGTGTTAAATGTTACCTACCGAGCCCCCATATTTATAGCCCACGGCTTCATCCTAAGGAAGTGACTACTTTACCCCTAGGGTTTACATTCGTTTTGTCTCTACAGAACTAAGGGGTACAAAAGGTAGTCCACCTTTATTTTCGAGGCTTCTCTGTCAGCTGCAGAGGGGACAGTGTCAGCCTTTTTCAGAACAGACAGTGTCAGCCTTTACAGTGTTGACTTCTGGAACCTCCCTTCACACCAGAGGGTGCGGTAGCTTCGGCGAGAAGCCTGCAGCCTGTTGGCCTTCGCTCCGCCGAAGAAGTCCTTCGATACAGTGACGGTTTTGAGCCGAAGCCGTCAAAGCCCTTGGGCCTTCGCACCACCACCTCCGGAGTGGATCACCACGGCTTCGCAGCTACTCCCAGCTCGAACACCGTCCGTCCGTGTACCGAAGCCATGCATGGCCGAAGCACCTCAAGTCAACCTCACTCCGAAGCCCCACCTTCGGAGTACCACCCTTCGAAGTCCCTCCTTCGTCCAAGGCCTCCGCATGAAGCATTCCATGAGCACTCCGTCGCAGTGCCTCACTCCGAGCACACTCCTCGACGAGCCTCACCCGGACCATGCCTTCGATGCGCCTCGACTTCTGAGACCTTCGTCGGGCAACCTTCGAGTGTCTCCCTCCGGAGCACACTTCGAACTCCTTGCCTCCGCAGAGGACTTGGTCCACCAACTCCAAAGTCACTCCATTCGGAGTACCTTCGAAGTGCCTCACCTCCGAGGACTTTGTCTCGGAGTACCTTCAGCCGGAGCCACGCTCCGCACTCTCTGCCTTCACCTGGCACGCCTCGACCCGAGGACCGACCCGGACCACCTTCGCAGCCACCGTTACGGAGCTCCCCGCTCCCCTGGCATCAAGCCACCCGCTTGACCCAAGTTCACCTGGCTCGAACCTTGTCCGTCGCCTCCGAAGTCCCTGCGCACCACAGACAAGCAAACAAGTGTATCCAGTACTCCGGAGACCTCTCCGGGTTAGCAACCTTCGGCACACACTCCGGTGTACCGCCCAAAGTACCGAAGCCCTCGGTACGAACCCAGTCATCGCGTACTGTCGGACCCCTCCGACGAGCACACTCCGCTGCACAGCTGCAGCAAGCAAACACCTCCGAACACCCTTCGGAGAACCACCTCCGAAGCCCCTTCGGAGGTACCCTTCGAACAGAGGGTAAAAACCTGTCAATCACTCATCACAACACCGAAACCAACCTTGGTTTCTCACATGACCAATCAACATGCAACACTTCACAAATATATACTAACTGCAGGATGTCACGCAACCCACACTTGACTGTGGGCTCGACTTTTCAAAAAGGTTTAGACTCTGATAAGAGGTGTACCACTATACCCACAAGGCACTTATTCCTGCACACCACAGTGTGTTCAGATGACCCAAGTCATAGGAACTCATGATGAAACCTTTAGCATGAAGCGCCCCAACCCAATGACACACACTATAGGTTTCATCGGCATGCTAGCACACTGGACCAACGTCGCGCCCCCTTTTGTTCCACATGGTACAAGTCACCCGCAGGTGATACTTGCCCCTCTCCACATAGTGCCTAGAGTTGGAACATCCCATACGTCCAGTTAAGACTTACTCACTAGACTTGTGGTTGGTACGGAAGTGTATTGCAACGGATCCCGCAGACCGATCCTTATAGTGCCCCGAGTGCGACTAACCAATGCCCTCACTTGCACCCGAAACCCACCATGCTAACACACTTAGCCAATTCCAAGACCAACAGAATACCGGGGGTGAGAGAAATATGGGGATCATATATCAGAATACAAGTATTTATGACTCGTTTTTAATCCTATAGCAGTTGTGTCGATACATTGGCACTACTAGAAAAGCCCCCTGTAGATACGCTATAGTAGTAACGCCATGTAAAAGCATCTCTACGTCGACATGTAAAGATGCTTGTTGACACGATTTGAAAAATGTGTCTGATTGTTACGATATTATACACGCTCATATTGTTATTAGTCATATGAAGACATTTTTAACACGCTATTGAAGTCGTCTCAAAATGACACGAAGTTAGACATGGTTTAAAGCATCATTATCCCATAGAGACATTGTAAAGCATATGAAACATTTGTTTATAGCTAGGTATAGATGCTTTCTAACTTGATTAGAAAAGCGTAGCGAATTGATACAAAGTATAACATGATGTCAACCGCGAAAAAACATGAAGATTAGTTGTAAAGCGTATCAAATAACCATAAAAAAACTGACATGGACATAGACGCGCTTTGAGGTGTCATTATCCTGTTGACACATGTATAGATGCTTTATAACTAGATCAGAAAAACATATCAAACTGATACAAAGTTTTACATGCTTATAAGCATAAATAACATGTACTAAAAATTGTGTACAACTGAATTTAAAAAAAAATTGTGCCTCATTGGATTTGAACCTGGGTTGATAGCTTTAGAGCAACACAGCCTTACCATTGAGTTAGGAGCATATTTGTGGTCCATTTACAGGACAAACCAAATAAACATATTATTAGCATCTGCCACTATTAAAACTGAATCGCAATCCTGTTTATCCCGTTTTAGCGCAGCCGCTGCCGTCCCCTCCCTTGAACGCACCGCGCCGCGCCTCCTCCTGGTTGGCCTCAGCTCACGCCACCGCCGGAGACGTGCCACAACCAGAGACGCAACACGCCGCTCCCTCCCTCCGCGCATTGCATCGCATTGCCCCTCACTCCGCGTACTGTGCCGCACCGCCCCTCCCTCTGGTCACTGCACCATGCCGCCCCTCCCTTCGCCACACCGCCCCTCCCTCTCTCTGCTCATGAGACGTGCCACCGAGATCTGGATGTCGCCCAGGTCATCGTCATCGTCAACATACACTAGGTCGGTGGCCCTGTTGCTCGATCCTCCACCTATAACTGCTTGGATGTTTGCTTCTCTCTACAATGGAGACCCCTTTTTTCCCTGTACTAGTGTAGTATATGTGTGCACTGTCGTCAATTATCAAATCGAGTTTATAAAAGGAGCAACATCATTTAGATGATGGATTATTGGACTTTAAGTCCATGTGTAATCTCCAAGGGGTTTAATTGGGGAAGAAAGCTAGTGAATTTATCCTCAAAGGGCCAGTCCATGCTCACAGTTGGTAAATTGTTGTTACATTTTTTACAACCATGCTGTAATGTAAATGAATGATATGATTGAGCTTCCTTGTTATTTGTTGTCGTGGTTTGATTTCTTCAAGCATAAGCTGTAATCTAAATGTTTTTTAAATTAAGCCTGATTTGTTTGATTTAAATTCCACATGTGCTTACATAGGGTGATGGATATAAGTTGGATGAAAAAATCAAGATGGGAAACTGCATATGAAGATGGTGTTGAGGAATTTTTGACTTTTCCTTATCGGGACCTTCCACCTGACAGCGAGATACTGTGTCCATGTAAAAAGTGCAAGAATAGAATAAACAAGACTCGTGATGAAGTTAAGACACATCTGAGGTGTGACGGTATTCTTCAAGGTTATACCTCTTCGGTTCATCATGGTGAGAATTATGATAGACCAACAATTGCATTTGATGATGTGCCTAATATGACCACATTGTCTGCCATGGGTATAGTACAAGGTCACCAGGACGAAGGATCGGATAGCATGGAAGAACTACTACATGCTGCATTTGGTAGGGCTGCAGGAATGCTTGAAGGTGAAGCATATGATTTTCAGGCAAGATTTGCAAGTATGGAACACAATGCCCTAGAGGATATTAATGTGAATTCAAGTGAAGGCGATGATTCGAGGAGGGATCATAATATATATATGCAAGATTCTTAAAGGATGCACACATAAGGTTATACCCTGATTGTAAGTACTCAAGGTTGTCATTTTTGGTGTACTTATATCACTTGAACTACTTACATGGTTGGTCACAAGAATCATTTGCATCACTATTGGGTCTACTATCTGCCGTGCTACCTCATGAAGCAAAGCTGCCTAAGACATATTTATGAAGCGAAGAAAATCATCCGTGGACTAGGTCTTGATTATGTGAAAATCCATGCTTGCCCCAAAGATTGCATGCTTTTTAGAGGTGAACATGCCAAAAACGATGTTTGCCATGTGTGCGGGAGCTCTCATTGGAAAGTTGTTAAAGAGAATGCCTCATTAGCTAAACCAAAGGGGAAAAGGAAACCAACAAAAGTGTTACGGTATTTTCCATTGATACCTAGGATCCAGAGGTTATTTTCAACTACGAAAACTTCAGATAATATGCGATGGCATGAGGAGGCCCGAACAAAAGATGGAAAACTACGACATCCAACAGATGGTGAAGCTTGAAAAGAATTTAATGATAGGCATCCTGAATTTGCAACAGATGCTCAAAATGTACGCCTTGGTCTTGCAAGTGATGGATTTAACCCCTTTGGGAATCAGAATCTGAAGCACAGTACATGGCTAGTAATGCTCGTTCCTTACAACCTACCACCTTGGATCTGCATGAAGCAAACATATTTTATGTTGTCAATGATCATCCCTGGACCAGATTCTCCTGGTAATGATATAGATGTATATTTGCAGCCCCTAATTGATGAGCTTTTACTATTGTGGGATGGAGTTGAAACATTTGGTGCCTCTTCGAAAAAAGAGTTCCATCTCCAAGCTGCACTTTTGTGGACTATAAATGATTTTCTAGCATTAGGTTACCTAAGTGGATGGAGCACAAGTGGTACATATGCCTATCCTTCTTGTGGTCCAGTGACAAAATCATTTCGCCTGAAGCATGGTAAAAAGTCGTGCTATATGGATCATCGTCGATGGCTGCCATAAAATCACAGATACCGAAGGCAAAGGATGCAGTTTGATGGCTCCATAGAGACTGAACTTGCACCTAAACAATGAGTGTCAGCACTATTCTTAAAATGTTAGAAGGGAGAGAGTTTGTGCTTGGGAAAAAGGTGAGCATAGCAAAGAAGGACTACAAGAAAAGCAAGAATAAGGAAGTGGCAGATAAAAGTGCTAAGAAACGCAAGCGTAAAACAAAAGGACAAAATAATGAGTCAAATGGGAGTGTTAGTAAGGAGGTGAAGAATCCTAAAGATTGGTTGAAAAAGAGGTCAGTGTTCTTTAATTTACCATATTGGGAATAGAATAGATTAAGACACAATCTATACGTAATGCTCTTAGAGAAAAATGTGAGCGCCAACTTTATCTCGACTTTGTTATCTATTTGTCATAAAACAAAGGATGACCTTAATGCACGACTATATTTAGTTGAACTTAGAATTCGAGAGTATCTTCATCCTGTTGTACATAATGATGGAAAGCAGACGCTTCTTGATGCACCTTTTACAATGTCTAGAGAGAAAAAGGAGATCATTTGCTCAGTAATTAAAAACCTTAGGACCCCTGATGGATATGCATCAAACATATCTAGGTGTGTGAACATGAAAGACTTTACATTAAGTGGACTTAAGAGTCATGACAATCATGTTTTACTACATGACATTCTACCTTGGTGCTCCGATCCTGTTACCCTAGCAAAGATGTCATGAGGATAGTTGTTGAACTATCTAATTTCTTCAAGATGTTGTGCTCCAAAGTGATAGATGTTGATGAGTTGGGAAAACTTCAAGAGAGTATTGTGATGACACTATGTGATATGGAAAGAACTTTCCTGCCATTATTTTTTACTGTGAGCGTGCATTTGATGGTGCATTTGGTAGAAGAAGTTAAACATGGTGGTCCTATTCAGTACCGATGGATGTACCCCATGGAAAGGTATGAAACTTCATTTAGTTTGCACTGTTGTTGTCAATAAATCATTTTGACAACTTACACATGTTCATAATTGCATATTTGCATATAGGTTTTTTGTTCGGCTAAAGGCACTTGTCAAGAATAGAGCTCACCCAGAAGGATCAATTGCTGAAGGATATTGCATGGAGGAATGCTTGGACTTTTGTTGAAGATTTTTAGAAGGAACTACTCGTCTTACTAGGCCATCTAGAAATCCTGAATCTTCTCAGGAAAAAAAAGACTTGTACTTGTTTGATAGTGTTGGTGAACCAATTGGAAAGTGTATTGTGGTCAACGTTGATAAGCATCTTCTTGTTCAGGCACACCAATATGTCTTGTGACATTTCGATGAACTTGAGGATTTACGTAGGTATGTTCTTATATTTCTCCATGTTTTGGTTATTTTATAGTAACTTATTGATGACATGACACTGATCCGATTCTTGTAGAGAGTTCTTGGAAGAGGAGAAAAGTAAGCTGGGGCCATCAACCAATTTGACACCTTGTTCCATTGAGAAGTTGACCGATGAACACTTTCCTGATTGGTTAGAACAAAAGGTGTGTACATCTTAAATTGGTGCATTTTATGCACACACCATTAATTAATAGCTGAAATGGATATAATTAAATGCATTTGTACAAACAGGTTATCCTAGGGGATGGAAAAAGCATAATGGCAAAGGTTAGAGCATTGGCTGCTAAACCTAGTAGATATGGTGTGAGATGCAGTGGATTCACTATTAATGGTTTTAGGTTCCACACTATGAGCCGTGAGGCTGCACGCTTGACATAGAATAGTGGTATAGTGAACATCGCACATGATGGTGTGCATTATTATGGTAGATTATCAGATATAATTGAATTGTCATATGCAGAGTACAAGGTAGTGCTTTTCAAAGGTGAATGGTATGATGTTCATCATCAGGCTGGGTTACGAAAAGATGAGTTTGAATTCATCCTTGTGAATTTTTCTCGAATGATACACACAGGACAAAAATTAGAGCATGATCCTTTTGTCTTCTCTTCATAAGTGCAACAAGTCTTTTATGTTCAAGATCCAAGAGCTGAATCGTGGCACACCATGGTGAAAGTTATACCACGTGATAATTTTGACATGGGTGCTGAATTGTTGGCCGAGGTTAATGAAACTATGTTCTGAAACTCGATCGGTAATGAGGAGGTTAAGGGTTCTTAAATTCTAAGAAAATCAAATAAAGTCTGAAAAATACGAGATTTGTCATGGTGCTATTATATTATGCGTACATTCTATGATAAAAATTTGAAAATGTTTCAATGATGTTGTGACATAGGATGTTAAGAAACTCGACCTTCTCATGAGAGGAATTGAATTACAGTTTTCAAAAGGAATAGGTTCGGGTCGAAAGCAAATTTATGGTTAAACATTCATTTCAACTTTAATTTTTTTATAATCAAAGTACAACTTATCTCATTCCATATAAAATGTTTGTAATATTCTAGATCCATTTAATTTGCTATTTTGAACACATTAGTCATGTTCCTAGGATTTAAATTGAAATATGTCAAATTTGAACTACAAGTACCTCAAACTATGTACCAAAATTTACACAAAAATGGTATTCATGCTTTTGTGCCCATTTTTTGTTATCATACACTAAATTCGTAGTTTTCCGAAAAACTATGTTTTGAAACTCGATCCGTAATGCGGAGGTTAAGGGTTCTTAAATTCTAAGAAAATCAAATAAAGTCTAAAAATACGAGATTTGTCATGGTGCTATTATATTATACATACATTATATGATAAAAATTTGAAAATGTTTCAACGAAGTTGTGACATAGGATGTTAAGAAACTCGACCTTCTCATGAGAGGAATTGAATTATAGTTTTCAAAAGGAATAGGTTCGGGTCGAAAGCAAATTTATGGTTAAACATTCATTTCAACTTTAATTTTTTATAATCAAAGTACAACTTATCTCATTCCATATAAAATGTTTGTAATTTTCTAGATCCATTTAATTTGCTATTTTGAACACATTAGTTGTGTTCCTAGGATTTAAATTGAATATGTCAAATTTGAACTGCAAGTACCTCCAACTATGCACCAAAATTTATAGAAAAATCATATTCATGATTTTGTTCCCATTTTTTAGAAAAAAACTATGTTCTGAAACTTAAAAAAGTCTAAAATAAAGGGAAAAAATTTGAGTAATGTTTGCTAAGATGAAATACTTGATTTTAAAATTGTATTGCAGGATAGAAACATATTTAAAAAAGAAACTAAAAATATGGTGACTCCAGGATTCAAACCTGGGTTGCTATCTTACCAACTAGTGTCAATATCCATATGTCCTACTGCTAACTTCTTGATATTTTTGTACATGCAATTATATTTAACGCTAGTAACGAATACAGTACCGAAAATATTTGGCGCCAGGTTGCGCGCCAAAGATTTTTACCTGCTATACAGTGAAAACCTTGCCTTATTCAACACCCGTAAACCTCGCAACCGCACGACACCCGCACCTTCTCCTTTAGCCTCTCCTGCTATACATCCAATTCCTAGAGGCTCGGGCACCGGCAACCGCATGGTCGCACCTGCTCGCCGGCATCCTCATCTTCTCGTCATCGCCATCTCCGCTCTAGGTATTGCCATGCCTTCGTCCCAATCTCCGGCCTGCACGCCACCCTTGCCGTGAATGGTATGCGTGTATTCTTCAATCACCGGTAAATTGCATTATTCTTTCTTCTGATTTACTACTTATCGTCACCGTGAGTTGAGATATGACATTGAATTAGGGTTCAAACAAATTTAATACCTTCGACATGTAATCTTTCATCAAGTAGCAACCACACAGACCTAAATTCTTCATTACTTAAGGGTTGATTAGCTTTTAAAATGATGGGTTTAATATATTTTTTGCTGACCTATTATAAATAGGACACTAATCTTATAAACACTAATCTTTGCTTACCTCCATCTGCTTGATCCCATATTCTGAACTGTTAAACGTTGGATCAATTACCATAGGATTAATAGCACACTAATCTTATGAACAACTATACAACCGCATAAATTTCTTCTCATAAAATATGAGTTTTATATTGGTTCATGCATTTTGTCATGTGTTGTTTGACAATTCAAGGAGGTAAGCTTATAGTTGAATGCTGATAGCAATCACAATAACTTGATGAGTTAAATCATTGTAACTTCAGATCAAATCATGGTAAGACCACTTCGACGGTTAAGGAACTTGAACCTCCAACAAGAAGAGGAGGCAGAACCTATTGAGAATGGGCAGGATAACTTAGCGGAGTGTGACAATGGCCACGCTAACTTACCAGAGCATGATAATGATGAAGACTTGCAGAGTCCTCCTGATATTGATGGCTTATTACCGCGGCTCCCAAGCCAACATCCGCGAACCCCAATAAATATAATATGTGAGTTTCATGTTTTTATTGCATATCCAAATTCAGTGTTAACATAATCTATTTCCTATATGTAGGGCCAAATGGAGAGGTTAGACAAGTTTTAGGGGAGTTCAGAGTTTCAAATTTAGTGGATTTACAAGGAGGAAAGGTAATTGTAGGGACTGATGAAAATGGTGTCTCAAATGAAAGGTCAGCCTCCATTCTTGGACAATACCTTGGACAGATAGCAGAAAAACCATCATTAGCGCCCTTACACATTGAAAGATGGGACAATGCTATGTTCAATACTCACAAGCAACCGATAATCAATGACGTGGAGGTAGAATTAATGTTCCTAGCTAGTTCAATCAAAAGTACCTCAATTTCCATCCATCTAGTAATAGCTACCTCTACTTTTTATAGGAAAATTTTCAATTCCCCCGTCAAACGCTAAATCTTACAAGGGACTGGGTGCTAAGGACTGTTAACAATAGGTGGCAATCCTACAAATCAAAGTTGAAGAAACAATATTTCAATCGTGAAGAGAGATCTCTAGATGAAATCATAAATGGGAAACCAAGCAAAGTGAATGAACTTCAATGGAAAGCCCTTGTTGGATTTTGGTGCCGAGAACCACATAAGGTACCACCCTTTTATTTATCATTTATATGCATGATGAAAGCAAAGAGTGTAAAATCACTTCATCACTCTTTTATATTTGCAGAAAGTATGTGCGATAAACTCTAGGATCGCAAAAGAACAAAAAAATACACACACATCTGGGAGAAAAAGCCATGCTAGGCTTAAAAAAGAGATGGTGGGATATATTCATCCCAAGTTACTTATTGTATTCACAATCATCTAATTCAGATCTGTAATGAGCCTCAATTTTCTATGTTGTGCAGGAAGTTAACCATAAAAGGAAGATTACTAGGCTTGAATTATGGGAGGCTGCTCACAAGAAAAAGAATGGCAGATTCACTACCCACAAAGTGGATGCACTAATGGTACATTTTTTGATCCTAAGTATTTATGTTTGATCTGAATTTCTGTTTACCATTTTTTGACCTTGCACTATTTTTATTTCTATAGAATGCATCATATGAGTAATTAGAAAAAAGGCAACAAATGAACAATGTTAATCTTTTAGCGCAAGATTCTAATGAGGTCTTCAATGGGATAGTTGTTAAGGAGTTAAAAGCATGAGGGTACTATGATGATAAGTACTGGATTGAAGTTCGAGTGTCCCAAGGTCTAACTTTTGTCACTCAAACTACGGAAGAAAGAAGGTACCAAGATAAACTAAATGAAATGGAGAATAAGATGAAACGCATGGGTGGTTTCATGAAGAATTGGCTTGGTTTCATGATAAAAAAGTTTCCTGAAGAGGATTTCATAAAAGAAATGGTAGCCAATCTACATGATGATGAAATAAGCATCTGTTTCTTTTTCAGAATGGCAACTACATATTTTTTTCTCATTGATAGCAGTGATTACAAGTAAGCCCTCCTTCTCTTACTTGTTTTTTTTCAAGGATGAACCTGTAGAACCAGAAAGTCATACTGATGATAGCCCTGCGCACACAATTGGTAATGTGCACTCTCCGACAAATGAAGTGTAGGTAATATATCACCTACTTTCTGTCTGATGTACTCATCTACATCAATACTATTAAAGTTTATACTAATGGATTATGTAATATGGTTGATTATACTTTGCAGCACGATACATCCACCGAAGACCGTATGTCTTTACCTACTGACCATGTGGTTGCAACGGTATACAGTACATCATGCAAACTAAATCTCACAGTAATTATGTAATTTAATTCCCAACATTTGAACATGCTTATAAGTCCTATGTTATGTTCCTTGTTTGGCTCTTGTTTACTACACGAGGAACAAATTCATAGTTCTGTTCATGAAGGTAACTATGTTAATGCAGCCACAAATATTTCCCAAGATCCCATATTGGCAAGCATGGTATGTCTAGACTAACATTGCAATGTTAATCTATATTGGCTGAACTTATTTTACTGATGATGTATTTTGACTAATATAAGTTATGTTTATTCTAGAGGACTCGAAGAGTTAAAGCCCTCAGTTTGAGCCAATCTGATTCGGTATGCTTCTATTATGCTTGTTTCTTTTGTAATTAAATTATTTAAATTACAAAACTCTTACCTTCTTGTTTTGCAAAATGGTAGAGCCATTCTCCAATCTATCTTATTTCCCTAAGAAACAAAGGAAGAAATGTGGCCAAAGCACGGTTGGTGACAACTGATTGCAAACGAGAGATTGGAGGAAGCATGCTTGGAAAGGAATACATTGGGGTTTATGTTGAAGGTCTTGAAAACGTTGACATTAGAAATAAAGGAGATGAGATTATACCTAGACCTATTTTTGAGATTCGTAAACTAGTATATGCTATTGTCTATACTATACCTTGGCCCCGTTCACATGCAAGATTTTTTCTAAAGAATAAACCTTCAATTCCGTAATATCTTCAACTTGTGGTATTCATCTAACCTCATGCCCCGTTGTAGGTGAAGAAAATTACAATGGAGACCAGCAAGAATGGACAATGAAGCATAGTTTATATTTTTTAGTGAAATAAATTTAGAAATATTTGTGTGATAGTCACTATTTCTATGTTTCTTTATCAAGGCAGTAGTCTTGTTCACAATAACTTAATTACTACACTAGTTGGTTAAAAGTACTCATCATATTATTTATTTGCAAATTATTATCCAAATAGAAAATCTGCTTTGCTCACTTTTTTGGTTTCATATTATGGCCATTGACCTACATACAGTATACCATGCACTGGGCACAGTTCATGGAAAGGTGTGGACAAGAGGACTAATGTTTCAATGGTTAGTTTTTTCTTTACCATTCTTGGCTTCCTTCCATTTAATTTCATGTGGATCACCAAGTTACCTATATTATGTTATTAGCTTCCTTTCTCTATTGTGCTTGAATAATATAAAATTGTCCATATAACTTCATCAGATTATGTTATTTATCACCCCTCATTTGTAAGGCCTCACAGTTTTTTGATAAACTCATTCTTTAATGCACTCATATGTATAAGTTTCTTTGCTGCATTTCATCCTGTCCTGAATTTGCTCCAGTTCAATTTATGGTTATTTGCTAGGTAAGACAGTTGATGTTTCTACTATTAGTACACCTGCAAATTCAATGTTTCTTTTCCCCTAAAATATGTTGATATCTGAAAGATACTTCATGTCGACTTCCACTTTGCATTCCCCTACATATGATTTATGGCATGGGTTATATACTAACACATATTAAGAATTTTTCAGGTCATAGACGATTTTGTACCAAATATTTCTATGGTACAATCTGTGATGTCCTCGAGTGCAGCTAAAGGATAATTTTGCTATGTACAAGAACATGAAGCCATGTGGTTTATAGGGAAAAGATTCACACTAAAATGATGAGCCAACACTCCTGGTGAACATAGGATAAATCAGCTGAAGTTTTGTTGAATAAGAGTTAAACATATGTTTAGTTTGGAGAAGCTTTTGCACGAATAATGCCATCCCCTGCAAATACATGTACCAATTTTGTATTTGCCACGACGTGCATTGCTTTCTTACAATATTTATGCATATGTATTACAAATATTCAAGGTTATGATACAGAGTTGTCAAATGAAATGAAATTGTTAGCAACTTTTCCTTATTGGCTTGATACTGATCAAGAGAATGCAATAATGATTTACTTCAATATGTAGTCTTTGTGTATTCTGATTGGTCCATATTTTTGGTGAAGCAAATAATTGTTGGTCAATTATTTCCCATAGATCATTGTTGACGTAAAAGATTACGCTAACAGGTTTCTGAAACTTAGAAACTAACAAACGAAGTATTTGTGAAGTAAACTATTTCAAGCCTCCGAAGTGGATAATAGCTCAAAACAGTTCGAAGGTATGTATTGAATAACTCTGTATTTGATCCCCATTACAGGGTAAAATGGGGGGTATTTATAGGCCAAAATCTTAAGGAAAAGACCCTCTTACCCCTCTGTTACAACCGACATAGTGGAAACTATTCGGTGCCTTTGATAGGGCTAAAACAGTAAAAGACTAATCTAATGAGAAAGAAAATAAGCCTTCCATCTTAGCTGGCAGGGAAGCTCTCTGAAGAGTCAACGTCCGAAGATATACTCCGAACGAGAGTTCACCTCTAGCCTTCGAACTTGTCCCAGTACATAACCGGAGTTAGATGCTGGAAACCTTCGATTAAGTCTCCTGCCTTTGCCTTGTTGTAGCAGTAACCCTGACGATGAAGTATTTTCCCCCAACAATCATTTATTTATAAAACATTATCTGATAATAAAATATAAATATATATTACAAATATGTATGCAAATAAAAAATCATTATATATTAGTACACATGAAAATATATGTATCTATAAACCGTCTCTATAAGTCTTAATACACAATGTGATTTAACTACTAAACATGTCTATATTCGTAGACGCGTAATTATAATGTATCTATGATATTGTTTCTACATTTGTTAACACGCATTGTGGTGTTAATACAAAACGTGTCACCTGCCATATCATTTGCCATGTCACGTGCCACGTCAATCGCCACATCATCTTCCACGTAATTTGCCACATCATCTGCCACATCATCTGCCACGTCACGTGCCACATCATCTACCACATCATGTTCCGCGCTCTACAAATTCGTCTCTATACTTATTACTGTGCAATAAGGCGTCCTTATAAAACGCATCTATATTATTAGACATGATTTGTATATGTATTTATAAATTGTATCTACATTTATGAACGTGAATTTTCTATCACAATACTACGTAACTACACCACTACAAACATTTTATACATGTGTCTACTAAATTGTATCTAAATTTATAGATATGCAAATACCGTGTTTATAGATTGTCTCTTTCTTTCACAGCAACACATAAATAATTCATCTCTACAAGGTCTGACTTAGTACATACGAAGATGCTTCTAACACGCTTTATGAATGCATGTCTATATTGACATAGAGATGAAATAGAGCGTGTCTACACCCTAATTCTGGCGTAGCTACAGGGGGAGTTTTCTAGTAGTGTGGACAATTCTAATGTTAGTAAGTATCAAGGTGACAAGGAATTCAGGCTCGATAGCATGACTTGGGTTTGCACATCAAGGTCAGAGATCTGATAAATATATTGTAGGGCGTTTGATTGGACTAATGCAATTACAACATATGGATTTTAGCGATATTCAAAAAAATTGGGTTCAATATGCTCAAAAATGGGGTGGTGACTTGCCTTGTTCAGCAAAGGATGGAGGGGAGACTTCAGGAAAATACTCCGACTTCTCGACGGCATCGTAATCTTCTCAGCACGCAAAACGATAAGAAATAAACAATTAAAAACAATAAAACAAACAATACAATCATACAAGTTTTATTGGCTTAAAAGTTAGGGGATAAAAAGATAAACTCTCTGAAATTTGAATGGTTAAATTTAGAGCTAATTCAAAGAAGTTATGAATTTTGAAGTTTAAGATAATTTCTAGAATTTTTACTTTAATTCCAATTAAAATAATATCAAAGTTTAGTCTAAACATATGAATTTTATTGGATGAACATGAAGAGAATAACAAGATAAATTTTCTGGAATTGGAATGGTCAAATTTGCAGTTAATTTAAAGGAGATATGAATTTTTGAAGTTTAAACAATTTCTAGAATTTATTTAAATTTTAAATCAGTCTCTGGTCCACGGTGAACCGAGTTCACGGTGAACCAGCACACTATGTTGTGAACTGAGTGAACCATGGCCGTTGGATCAAGATCTAGCGGATGTGGTGCGTGCAGGGCGTTTAAGTGAAAATGGATGGCCCGAATCGCCCGATACCTGTCAACGGGGTCTGACCGCATTAGGGCGTTCGATTTCGGGATCTAATCCTGGCCACTCGAAGTGAATTCAACGGCTAGGATCTCATCCAACATGGCACATGTAAAACTTGTCACCGGTTGTCTTCCCCGGTGACAGCAGTGAATTGCGGCGAGCCTAGCGGCGACGGCGGTGGCCTAGGGTACCAGGCGAACACTGAAATGGAATGAGAATAGCACGGAGATCACAAATATACCAGAGTCGGGGCTTGGGGCAATGGAGTGAGGCTGGCGACGAGCAGTGGCGGCAGTGAAGTTTTGGGTCCTTATCGGTGATGGGGTTTCGGTGGCGAGGAGCTCGAGCGGAGTGGTGGTCGGGGTCAGGGAGGCAACGACAGTCACGGGAAGGCGATCAACGACGACAGAAATGAGCACCAGCCATGGCGAGTGGCGACTAGAGGCGGAACAGAGGGGCAACACAAAAGAGCTTCACTAGCACTTCGTTCTGGCGAGGAATTGACAATTGCGGGGTGGAGGGGACGCGGTGTGCCAAGGGGGGTCTTTATAGGGCACCGACAGTTAATGAGACGGTCGGGGTGCCACGAATGCCGAGAGGGGGGAGTAACTCTGGCGAGGCTTAATTCAGCGATTAAGAGACGTAACGCGAGGGGATCCGAGGGGGATCATGTGTTGGCGTAACGGTGAGTTATTTCCGGCGTTAAATCGAGCTCGGGCCCACGGCTGAGGTGAAATGACGAGTTAGGGCGGCGGTCAGAGATCTCGTGGGCACGAGGGTTCGGGGAGGGCAAATCTGATAGATGGGCTCCATCGGTCAGCGATGGGCGAGGGGGCGATGGCACAATGGTCGGCGCCGATAGGTGGGCCAGGGCGCGTGCAGAGAGAGGGGGAGGAGGCTGACAGGTCGGCCAGGGACTCGGGCGTGAGGCTGAGAGCCCCGACAGGCGAGGTCCACACGTCAGTGAGGGGTTCGCGGGGTGAGCGTGCTAGGCCAGCTAGAGAAAGAGAATGGGAGGGGGCAGCCCAATACCGTTAAAAATGCATTTGTGAATAAAAATAATTGCTGAAATTAATTTAAAAATTATGGGCTACTTGCAAGGGTTCTAAAAATTTGTAAAAATTCTCAAAAATATATCTTGGTCTTAAGATCATAATAAAATTTTCTCGGACCTTGGTTTGGAATATTTCTCTAGATATTTATTTATTTGGAAATTTTCAGCTTTAGAGAAAATAAAAAATAATCCTTTTCCAGAAAAGTATATTTACAAATTTTATTTTACCTTTGAAATTTTGGACTGTTACAATGACATCCTACTAGCGAGTAGCGATGTTAATCTACTATTAGAAACAAAAAAGTTCTTGTCCTCTCATTTTGACATGAAGGATCTTGGAGAAGCTTCCTATGTATTAGGAATTGAGATTCTCCGAGACAGAACTAAGGGGTATTAGGATTATCACAGAAGGCATACTTAGAAAAGATACTTAAGAAATATAGTATGCATTCATGTAAGCCTTTGCATGCTCCGATAGTCAAGGGTGATAAGTTTGGGAACTTTCAGTGTCCTAGGAACCAATATGAGATTAATCAAACGAAATCGGTTTCATATGCTTCTACTGTCGGAAGCTTAATGTATGCTCAAGTATGTACTTGCCCTGACTTAGCTTTTGCCATCGGGATGCTTGGCAGATATCAGAAAAATCCAGATTGATCACTGGAAAGGAGTTAAGAAAACCTTGAGATATATACAAGGCACAAAAGCCTCATGCTAATATATGAGAGATCAGATAACCTAAAGATAGTAGGTTATTCAAATTCAGACTTTGCGGGATGTGTGGATACTGAGAAGTCAATATAAGGTTATATATTCACACTCGCAAAAGGATTTGTGTCGTGGAAAAGCTCCAAACAAACTGTGACAGCATCTTCCACGATGTATGTCAAGTTTGTTGCATGTTATGAGGCCACCGGACAGGCACTATGGTTTAAGAAGTTTATTCCTGATTTAAGAGTGGTTAACAGTATTGAAAAGCCAATTAAGTTATACTATGACAATGAGCAAGCAATACTATACTCCCATAACAACAAGAAGAGTGGTGTTGCCAAACACATCAAACATTAAGTACTATATTGTTAGGGAGAAAATCCAAGATCAAATTATAAGTCTAGAGCATATAAGTACCAAGCGAATGCTTGCGGATCCACTCACAAAAGGCTTACCACCCAATGTGTTCATAGAACACTTAGCTGGTATGGGTTTAAGGGAAAGCCTATGATCATTGAATTTATAAGGGTCCAAAATAAGTTTAGAAACTATTTCAGAATATAAAGATGTATTGCAGTTGTTAGTCATATAGTACGTAACTGACTATTGTGATGCAACATACTTTATGCATTGATCTATAGTGGAATAGATGTAATGTTAAATTAAGTTAAGAACTAAGATATGATCTAGGGGAGAATGTTAGTTAAGATCTCTCGGAGGAAAGGGAGGGTCGAGTCCCTCTCCTCTCCTAAGACTCGGACTCCCTAACAGAGTCCCCCTAGACTCCTGCATCCTGATCGGAGGCGCCCAACCAATTCATGGTTGAGGGGCCCCTACCGCACATCACCATATTTAAAGGAAAGAGGGTCCTAGGGCTCTAGGTTACGATCCTAGATGCTCTAACCCTTAATCCTGAAATCCTCTGAGTACACCCGATCTGCTAAGGCGTTGCAGCGGTAGGAAGCACCTTCGCCTCAAGCCACCACCATTGCCAGACAAGGACACAAGGATGGAGCCATGGCGTCGTCGTCGACCAACACCAACGAAGGTACACTACCCCTAATCCTTCTATGTTTTTACTCTAAGCCTATGCCATGTTAAACTTAAGATGAACCCTGCCAAACTAGGTGTTTCCCTAAGACTAATATAACAATTGTCCTATAAGACTCCCATCCATATATATCCGAGCGATCAAACATTGTCTAAAAGTGACGATGGATAGATGTTAAACTGCAATAAATCCAGATATTGATGAAAAATGTCACCGTAGTGAATTTTTGTTATGTAGCAGACTCTAACAATGAGGGCTGAATATTAGTAGCAAAAGTAAAACTAAAGTATATTTTATAAACAAAAAATATTATTGTGAAATAATAGATACGTAAAGAATAGTATCACAAAAAATTCTTAATTTACAAATCGGGATATATAATAATGTAAAAAATTATTTTAATAAAATGAAAGTAATAGAAATAAAAATGTTTTTCTAAGGGAGTAGAACCTTCTGACAACTGGTAGCATCCCTAGCGGGTAGCGGACACCTCGGTCAAAAACAAAATTGTAGTCAAACCTGAACAGTGTGGATAATCGGGGATTTTAGAAGGATAATTGTTGTAGAAATTGCGTTAGGTACAACACAGGTTTTGTATGTGTATATGGTGCGTAGAATGAACCTCGAAGGGTTCTCTCAGAAGGAGAAAAGATTTATAATTGTTCGGACCTCCCCAAAGGGATAATAGCCCTACGTCTAGTTTGTGGTGGATTTGGCATAGTATGCCTCGGTTGAATCTAATGGATCCGAAGGATCTCATGGCCCTGGAGGAGCTGAACCATTACAAGGGCTTGGCCCTGCTTTTATAGGCACGCAGGCCTAAGGAAAAGACCTAAATGCCCTCTATAAATTATAGGCTTTATAGGGGCAAGAAGGGAAAAAGGCTAGTCTACTATACAAATTGCTTTATAGCTTTACAGACGTTTCAAATAAACGTCACTTCTGAATAGCTAAACGACATACTAGGGGCAGAGGGGCCCCCGATATGTCTTCTACACTGTAGCGAAGTACATATATTTTCTGGGTTCGGAGTAGTGGCCGGAGCTCTTTGGGCGGAGGCTACGATGAAGGGTCCGAACGACACTCCAAAGCAGGCTTTGAAGCATACTCCAAATTGAACTCCAAACTAGGATCTCAGAGACTTAGCTTTGAATTGGTTGAGGAGGGCTCGGAGACCGGCTCTGGGGAGCTCCGAAAAGAGCTCAGAGGTTAACTCCGAAGAAAGTCCGGAGACTAACTCCGAAGAGAACTCCGAAGAGAGATTGAAGACTTGGCTTCTGGCAGACTTCAAAGGGGGCCTGGAGGCTTCGATCTGGAGGGCTCCAGAAGGACTCCGTAAGTCTTGATCTGGAGGGCTCCGAAAGGAGTCCGGAGGCCTCGCTTTGGAGGGCTCCGAAAGGAGTCCGGAGGCTTGGAAATAACTTCAGCAAGCGGGAAACCTGCTTTGATAGTGTTAGGCTCTGGGCCAAGGGCCAACGGAGGCTGACGTCATTTGGCCCCTGTTTAAGGGAAAACTTATTCCCCCAATAGTAGCCCCTCGCCTGCAGCCCTTCGGAACGAAGGGGTGCGTGCTCCTCTGGACAAATGACAGAAGAAAAATGAAACTTCAGAGAAGAGAGGCCTTCGGAGCTTGGACCGAAGGGGGCTTCGACTTGCGCAGGCAATAATTACCTGCCTCGACTGTCAGAACAACCTTGGGGAGATCAAACGACTCCGCAATGGCTATAAAACTGACCGTTACAGTGCGCTGGTTCGCTTCAACTTCGCTTGAGTCCCACCTGTCAGCGACTTCGGCACGGGAACCGTTGGGATTTTTACCGCCTATAAAAAGGGGTTTACCGCACACGGCTTCGGCACACTTCTCATTTGCTTCTTTCTCAACGCCTCACATCCTTCGCTCTCTTCTCTTCATCTCTAGCTTCCCGCGGAGCCACCTTCGCAAGCTTTAGCACCCTTCGCGCCGAAGCCCCACAAAATGCCGAAGAAGGTTGCTTCGAAGAAGGCTTTGACCCTAGGCTCGAGTTCGAGCTCTGCCCAGGCGTAGGCAGCAGCAGCGGTGAAGCCTGCAGCGAGGCGGTTGGGTGTAGGACCGAAAGTAGCGACCAGAGGGGGGTGAATGGGCGCCTAAAAAAATCTTTCAAATCAATGGCCTGCTCCCAATACCCAACGCACCTCAAAAGACTAAGCAGCAAAGTCTGAACAGATTGCCTAAGTCTAAAGGTATCTGTTGGCGTAAAAGATTACGCTAACAGGTTTCTGTAGAAAAGAAACTAACAAACGAAGTGTTTGCGAAGCAAACTGTTCTAAGCCTCCGAAAGGATAATAACTTAGAATAGTTCGAAAGTGTGTATTGATTCCCTTGTAATCGGTCCTCATTACAGGATGAAATGGGGGGTATTTATAGGCCTGAACATTAAGGAAAAGACCTATTTACCCCTTTATTACAACCGACATTAAGGAAACTATTCGGTTTCCTTAATAGGGCTAAAATGGTAAAAGACTAATCTAATAGGATAGGAAATAAGTCTTCCATCTTAGCTGGCAGAAAAGATCCTGAAGGGCTTTGGCCCGAAGACATACTTCGAACCAATGCCTGTCTTCGGGCTTCGAACCAGGTTCCAAGCACCTTCGAAGATGGCCTTCGGACAATCTTCGAACTGGTTGGCTGTCTTCATGCTGCTTTGGCAATAACCCCGAAGATGAGATATTTTCCCCCAACAGTAGCCCCTCGAATACGCTTCTCCGTTCGACCTGTAACGTTAGGAGAGCAGTATACGGAAAGAAAAGATATTCAATCATAGGGGTTATTGATTTTGTTTTATCTCCGAAATACATGAAGACATGAACTTCGAATCAGTCATAAAGTAATTACTTTTCGAACTATTTTAGAACTGACTCAGGAAGTTCGAAAGTCTTTTTAGACTTAGAAAATATAGCCGTTAGTTTCTGTTTCTAACGGAGTTATACGAAGCGTTATTTTCGGAGGAAAATAACAGGCGGGAATGCGAAAGGGCAGAGCCCAAACGGTAACAAACGGAAAGATTAGGCTATAAATAAAGAGCCTCAAAACTTACCCGATTACCTTTTCACTGCTTCTTCTCAGTCAAAAGCTTTTTAGCCCTTTGAGTTCTTGAGCCCTAGCTTTCAAGTTCTTGAGCCCTAGTCTCCACTCTCTCAGATCGATCCAGCAATTGCGATGGCGAAGACCAAAGGCTCTGCACCTCCTTCGACCTTGGCTCGTCAACAAGCGGCTGCGGCGGCGGCAGCGGCAACAATGGCGGCGACGCCTCCGATGCAGGCGACAACTTCCATGGCGGCAAAGGGAAAAAATCCCCAAATCCCCGATGTCCAAGGTCTGTGCCCACCCTCAACCAAGTACTTGGATCAATCCTTTGAGTTGGGGCCGTCTACCTGCAAGAAAGAGTCTTTGGCAATCACAGCAGGGGGAAATATTAGTAATGGGGTTATGATTCGGAAGCCGGGCAAAGAATCAATTCCATCACCGAGACCCGGAGAAGTTGTAGTGTTCGAAGCTTTTTTCGAAGCGGGCTTGGGCCTCCCAGCTGTGGATTTTTTAGCCGAAGTACTTGACTTGTTTCACGTAACCCTCCCCCAGTTGTCTCCGAATGCTGTAGCTAGACTGGCTATCTTCGAATGGGCACTGAGAGCCGAAGGTTGTGAGGGGAGGGCTGAAATCTTCGCTGCGCTGCATAGAGCGACTTGTCAACCAAAGACCTTCGTAGGCTCCGGAGGTGAGAAGGTGGTAGTTTCCTTCGGAAGTATCAATTTTAGGCTTCGTGATGAATATGCCCTGCAATTCCCTGCTAAGGCCATCAATGCCAGATGGTACACCGATTGGGTTCTGAGGTGGTTTTATGCTGAAGTTGGAGTGAATAGCCCTCTGGCCGGTCCCCTCAAGGAAATTCAGTTTCGGAAAGAAACCTTAGTGCAACCCGACGAAGGCCAACTCGAAGCTCGCCTCAACTTGCTTCATAAAATCAGCCGAAGGTTGAGCATGCGGGACTTAGCCGAAGAGTTCCTCGGACTTCAAATTCCTCCGCTGATGGCCAACTGGCCTATTGTCTTCGAGGATGACTCGGAAGGCGGTCTTCGCAAGATAAGCTATACTTCGAGCCCTGCAGGTAACTTCGAAACCAATACGCATAGTACATATTTACTTCGAAGAAAGATTAACTTGAATTTTTTTTTAGCTTCTTCAGCCCCTATTACTTCAGAGCAAATTGTAAGGGCTTCGGAGAAGATTTTGGGTGCTCCAACTCCGTCAGAAAAAGAATGGCGAATCAAATTAGTCGGAAGTTGGGAGCGTTTTAACAGAGTATGGGGAATGCTGGAGTTGACTCCACCCCCTCTGACGGACTGGGTGCCTCAGGAGAAAGGCCCCAAGAAAAGAGTAGCTGAAGCCGGAGCTTCAGGCTCAGCAAAGACTCCGGTGAAGAGGGTGGCTCGGAAGCCGAAGAACCTCGCACCTTTAGATCCTATACCTTCGAGCTCCAGAGCTTCGGTTTCCGATTCCCAAGAAGAAGTAGAAAGGTTACTTGTGCGCCTAATGGAAGAGAATGAAACTCAAAGGGCCGCACAAACCGGAGTACCTGCGAACGTACTGGAGTCCGGAGAAAATATTGATCAGCCAAGGACTTCGGTAATTCAAGAAGATGTAGCTCAGGACGAAGTTCCTGTGAATGAAAGTGGGGTCGAAGTCACTATGGCTTCGATTCTCGAAGAAGCAGCGAGGACTACCCAGGACGATGCTCCTGTAGTCCATGATTCAACGGCTGATTCAGATGAAGAATTAGCTTTCGATCCACCAATCAGTCCGACAACGACTCCTCCACGGACTGCCGAAGGTAGATTTCGAAGAACTTTTGTATTTATTTGAATTTTTATACTATGTATAATACTTTTGATTACTTTGCAGAACTCACTCCTATGGAAGAAATCCGCCAGGAGGAAATAATTCCTGAACCTTCGACGACTTCGGAGCCAGCCCCAAGAGTTACTCAAAAGGGGCCTGGAAGAGGCAAAAGACAAATAGAGCCCCTGCCTGCTATAAGCTCCGAATCAACTCCGTCTGATTCAACAGACGAGAGCCAATCTTCCAGGGAGGCTCAAACTCCAGTGGCTCCGAAGACCGCAGGCCAAAGCTCCGGTCCTTCATTGAACGAAGATGACCAAGAGGCAATAAGCATGCTCCCCTTGCTGGCTCCTTTCTTAGGGCAAACAACTGGTCTTCGGACTTTGCTCGAACCTTTGGATCGAGCTAGTCGTGAGATAGGGGAGACCGAATTAGTGGCCATCCTGCGCAAGGCTGACAGGACGGAGCTTAATGCCATTATTGAACGTACAGCTTATCAGGTATGAAACAACTGCAAATTATTATAGAATTTATCTTCGAATGAATATTTACTTTGATTTTTACTTTGGCAGCAAACTGTCTTGGCCCGAGCTGCAAGTCTATGCAATGACGAAGAAATCGCTCGGCTTCGGGAAGAAAATAGCACTCTTCAAAGGAATTTTAACATCTCTGAAAGTCGAGTGACTCAAATGGACAATATAATATTAACAGAGCGAAGGGCCAGGCAGAGCTTGGAAGCTGTAAAGAAAGAGCTCGAAGCGGAAAGGATTGTGCTTTGAGCAGAGGTTGACAAACTGCGGGCGGAGCATGCTACTGCAGGGTCTAGGCTCGTCCGGCTTGAAAAGGAAGCTAGCCAATTGTTGACACAGAAAAACACTTTGACCACTGAGAATGCTAGGCTTTCTGGGGTTTTGGACGAAGTTACTTCGGCGAAGGATGCGCTGAACGAAGATAAGTTGAAGTCTGAGAAGGTGGCTGCGGAGGTTATGAATCAGTTGTTAGAAGTCTTGGAGTACTTCGGTACTACTGGAATTCTCCCTTCTGATGATAACATCAGCCTTCTGCGCCGGTTGAAAAGGATCCAAGGGGTGGCGAAGCAGATGAAGACGGCGGGCATTAGATACGGAGAACTCTCCGGACATGTGTCTGCTGTTGGTCTACTTCGCTATTACGAGGATTTGGGCCGATCAATAACTCCAGACGCAGGAAGAGGTCCAATCACCTTCGACGACGACCGACTTCTCAAACCTTCTGAAGGTGTAGCTGCTGCTTGGCGGGCCTTCCAAACTTCGTGGAGAGCCGAAGGTCGATCTGCGATCAAGGCTTGGATTGATGAAGGCCAACGCCAGAAGCATGTTCGAAGCCAAGCTTCGAGCAGCCAACCTCCTTCAAACCCACAGGTTTAGGAATGTTTTAGGATTTTTAACCGTGTAAAGCTTTGTGCTTGTAAACATTTATCAATGAAAATCTTGTTTGTCATATTTTTAGGCTTTGCCTCTTATCGAAGATATCGAAGTGTTAGAGCTTAACAGCGAACTTCGCTCACTGTGGAACACCTTCGAACTTCTAAAGAGTTATAAGCGTCCTCGATTTCTTATCCCTCGAGATGACTCCGGCGTTATTGCGCCCGAAGTAATCAAAGACGTATTGTCTTATATTAAAGAGGAAGATAAAGAGAGCGACGCAAACACCTCGTCTTCTGAAGACACTAAATGGTCCGAAGACGAAGGTGAAGCCCAAAATAAAAGATCTGAAGATCTTAGAAGCTGGGAGAGAAGCCCCGAGCAGCTTCGAACTTGGGCCGAACTTCAACAAGAACAGAAGGATTTTAGAGCTTCGAAGGGGAGAAAGAGAGTTAAACGTAAAGTTCTTAGAACTTCCGATGTTGGAACTAGTCGTTCCACTCCTAGCTCTCGGGACCGAAGAGGTCTCCGATTCCTTCTTGGTATAGATACCAATTTTTCATAATGTAATCTGTAAATACATTTATTTTGATAATGAATGCCGATTTAAAATTGTCTCCATATTACTAGCCCCTCTTTGGGTATAAGCAACTTCGAACTGTATTCAAAGATGGTTATGCGCAAAGAAAAAACTTCGGAGTACAATTTTTTCTTCGGGGTTCGGAGCCCCTCTGTCATTTTTAAAGATCTTTTGAAATCTTATGAAATGTCTTCGACTATTTGTAGTCAGAAGAATGGTAACTTGGTACCTTTGTTTGCTTTACGAAAGAAATCAATTGAGATAACTTCCAGGATACTTTAGTGTCTTAAAAAAAATTGTTACTTTGGACGCATATGAACAGTCATTCGAAGCTCATGGCTTAAATGCTGTTTTGCTTTAGCCACCTTCAGCTGTTTTTTGCAGAAATCTATCAGCCGGAGCTTGGATTTCGCAGAAATTGTAGCCACCTTCGGCTATTTTTGCAGAAGTCTACCAGCCGGAGCTTGGACTTCGCAGAATTTGGCCACTTGGGCTCTTTTTTGCAGAAGTCTACCAGCCGGAGCTTGGACTTCGCAGAATTTGGCCACTTGGGCTCTTTTTTGCAGAAGTCTACCAGCCGGAGCTTGGACTTCGCAGAATTTGGCCACTTGGGCTCTTTTTTGCAGAAGTCTACCAGCCGGAGCTTGGACTTCGCAGAATTTGGCCACTTGGGCTCTTTTTTGCAGAAGTCTACCAGCCGGAGCTTGGACTTCGCAGAATTTGGCCACCTTCGGCTCTTTTTACGGAAGTCTGACAAGCTGCAGCTTGGACTCCGCAGATTTTGGCCACCTTCGGCTCTTTTTACGGAAGTCTACCAGCCGAAGCTTGGACTCCGTAGAATGTGGTATTGGCTCTTTTACGGATGCCTACAAGGTATCAGCTTGGGCTCCGGATGGATTTCAGCCACCACACCAGAGACTTCGACTTTAAGGGTACGAAGTCCGGAAATACAGCCCTGCTTGATGACACTTCCCTCTCGAACAACTTCTGTCCCAGCGCGTCCGCTCAGGAAACTAGGAGTGTCAAGGGGAAGGCAAGCCACAGGGTGTATGCTTTATTAATTTAGAGGTGATTACAAGCGAATTACAAGGAGCCCTTATGCGAAGTATCGCTTTAGGTGCTCCGCATGCCAAGTATGTGCTAACTCTTCACCTTCTAAATTAACTAATTTAAATGAACCAGGGCGCCCGGAGCGGACAATTAGATATGGACCTTCCCATTTATTGCCTAACTTCCCTGGTGCTATAATGCTTCGTAGAACAAGATGACCCGGCCTTAACTCGCTGAGCTTAACCTTCGGGTCATACCAAGTCTTCGTCTGCTGATGATACTTTGATAGATTAGCTACAGCCCGAAGTCTTGTTTCTTCTGACAAGTCTAACGAAGCTTGTCTTTCTTCTTCGACGTCCGGTTCGGTGCTGCGAATCGACCCCCCTTTTAGCTCTGTCGGAGTCATGGCTTCATCTCCGAATAGTAGTCTGAACGGAGTAAAACCTGTGGACCTTGTTTGCGTAGTCCGAATGGACCATAGAATCTTTGGCAGCTCTTCGGTCCACAGTCCCTTTGACAACCCTACTATTCTTCGATTTAGCCCTGATAAGATATTTCCATTGGCTCGCTCAACGGCTCCATTCGACTGAGGATGTCTCACTGCAGCAAAACATAGTTGAATGCCTAGGTCTTCGCAAAACTTTCTGAAGGGTTCTGCGTCGAACTGTGTTCCATTATCAACTGTGAGATATCTAGGCACTCCGAACCGGCAAATAATGTTCTTCCAGAAGAATTTCTGTACATTATTCGAAGTGATAGCTGTTAAGGGCTCTGCTTCGACCCACTTAGAAAAATATTCGATAGCTACCACTGCGAACTTTAAATTTCCCTTTGCTAACGGAAAGGGACCAATTAGATCCATACCCCATCTGGCCATAGGCCATACCGGAGCAATGACTTGAAGAGCTGTTGGTGGGCGATGACTCCGTCGACCCATCCACTGGCATCCTTGACAAGTGCGGACCAAGCTCTCCGCATCAGCTGTTATTGTGGGCCAATAAAGCCCCTGGCGAAGTGTTTTTCCTGCCAGAGCTCTAGGGGCTAAATGACTTCCACAAAGGCCTTCGTGAATTTCTCGGAGAATTTCTTGGCCTTCGGCTTGAGATATACATCGGAGTAGAGGGGAACATACTCCGGCCTTGTATAATATACCGTTGATTAACTGATAGTTTCTTGCTCTGAGCTTTAATCTTGACAATTGGGGTTCTTCGAGCAAATTTGTTCCTCCTTGCAAGAGTTCTATGATTGAATCTTTCCAATCTGCACTAGGAATGCAGAGAATCTCTGCAGAAGCAACTTGTGGCACCGAAGGTATATTGAGCTCCTCATAGAAAGCTTCGTCAGGCACATCCGCAGCTCCGGCAGCAGCCTTCGCTAAAATGTCCGCTTGCACGTTTTCAGCTCTTGGTATACTCCGAATGGAAATACCCTTGAAATGTGCTTCGATCTTGCGAATTTCTTCCAAGTACTTTGCAAGCTGTGGATGTCGGACTTGAAAACTTTTGTCTACGTGCCCTGCTACTATCTGAGAATCTGTTTTTATAATTATTCTTGTAGCCCCTAGAGCACGTGCTTTCCGGAGTCCCAATAATATTCCTTCGTACTCCGCTATATTATTGGTAGACTTAAAGTTGAGTCTTGCGGAGTACATTGCTCTTTGTCCTGACGGTGAAATTAATACTGCCCCAATGCCTGCTCCGGATGCTTGAAAAGCCCCATCGGAGTAAATAGTCCAAACTCCGTCATCTGATTTCTCCGGAGTCAACTTCGTAGGTGGAGTCCACTCTGCTACGAAGTCTGCTAGAACTTGAGATTTGATAGCTGTCCTTGCCAGGAAAGATATGCCGAAGGGTGCTAGCTCTACTGCCCACTTTCCAATCCTTCCAGTGGAATCTTTGCTTCGGAGCATATCTCCTAAAGGATATGAAGTTGGTACAATTACATTATGAGCCAAAAAATAATGCCTTAGCTTCCTCGAAGCCATTATCAGAGCATAAACGAACTTTTCAAGTTCGGAGTATCTTGTCTTTGCTCCTGACAATGCTTCGGATACAAAATAGACAGGATTTTGGACCAACTTCCCATTGATATCAGCTTCTCTGACAAGGACTGCGCTGACAGCTGATCCTGTGGCTGCAAGATACAGGAGCAGGGTTTCGTCCGCAATAGGCACCGTAAGCGTAGCAAGATTGCTGAGATAATCTTTAATATCTTCGAAGCTTTTCTGACACTCCGGTGTCCATGCAAAATCTTCGGACCCTTTCAAAGCTTTAAAAATTGGCAGACTCCTCTCCGCAGACCTTGATAAAAACCTGCTAAGTGCGGCCAGACGTCCAGTCAGCTTTTGCACTTGCTTTAAATTCTCGGGAGGAGCCATCTTCTGCAGCGCAGTTATTTGAGTAGGGCTAGCTTCAATTCCCCTGCTTGAAACTAAGTACCCTAACAACTTTCCAGCCTTAGCTCCGAATATACATTTTTCGGGGTTAAGGCGGATCCCACATGCCCGAAGGCTATTGAATGTTTCTGCTAAGTCTAGGCTATGTTGGTGCTTTAAAGCACTCTTTATTACAATATCATCCATATAGGCCTCCACATTGCGACCTAGTTGATGACCTAGAGCCTTAGCAACTAATCTTGAAAAAGTAGCCCCGGCATTTCTTAAGCCGAAGGGCATTCTTACATAGCAGAAGACTCCTGAAGGAGTTACAAAGCTCGTCTTGATTTCATCTTCGCGCTTCAACCATATTTGATGATAACCTGAATACGCGTCGAGGAAGCTTAGTAACTCCGAACCTGCAGTGGAGTCAACTAGCTGATCAATTCGGGGCATGGGGTAGGGGTCACGTGGGCACGCTTTATTCAGAGATGTGAAATCAATGCACATGCGCCACTTTCCGGAGGACTTCTTCCTGACGAAGACTGGGTTGGCTAACCATTCTGTATGGGCCACTTCTCTGATAATCCCAGCCTTCAGCAGTTTTTCAACTTCGTCCTTAGCTAGAGCAGCTCTCTCTGCGGACATCTTCCGGAGCCCTTGTCGAACAGGCCGGGCCTTCGGGTTTACAAGCAAGCTGTGTTCAATAATATCCCGATCAACTCCGGTGATATCTTCGTCAGACCAGGCGAAGACATCTAAATTTTCTCCTACAACCTTTTCCAAGGAAGTTGCAACTTTGGGAGGTAAATCTTTACCAAACTGAAAAGTGTATTCTTTACCATCTTTGACAATGACCTTCGTTGCAATCTCTCCTTCGGGACTTGGTCTTGGAAATGACTTCTTCGAAGCTTCGGAGGAGGCTGAAAAAATTTCTCCATTATCTTGGACACTGTTTACTTGCCTCGGATCGAGAGGAGGACCATGACCATATTCTGCCCTCCTAGCTATGGCTTGATCTCCGAAGATTGTCAGAACTCCTGATTGTGTGGGCATCTTCATGCACAAGTAGTTGTGATGCGCCACAGCTCCGAACTGATTCAACATGCCTCGGCCGAAGATAACATTATAAGCATACGGGGCATCTACCACATCAAAGATAACTTCCTCAGTTCGGGCTAGTAAACCTTCTCCGAAGGTTACTTCCAGGCCTATCTGGCCAAGTGCATCTAGCGGAGGTCCTGCAAAGCCTTGCAGAGGACGAGCCGCTAGGAGGAGATGCTTCCGGGAAATGCATAACTGATCGAAGGCTTGTACAAATATGATATCTGCCGAGCTACCTCCGTCAATTAGCACCCTTCGGACTTCAGTCCCGGCAATATCAGCAGTGATAACCAATGGATCTGCATGCGGGAACTTGATACCAGCTGCATCCTCCGCAGAGAAAGATATTGGAACATGAGACCACTCCGGCATTGCAGCTGCAGATGACGAAGTCCCAATGTGGCCCACTTCTCGAACGTACTCTCTTCGCTGTCTCTTGGACATGCTTCCGAGGGTACCTCCTCCGGAGATAGGGAGAACTACTCTCTTCCCTCTATCCTGCCCTTCTTCTTGCTTCGGAGGTGGCATAACATTGGCCACCGGAGGATGCCTTGCAGCATCAAAATTTTCTATCCGCGCCACAGCCTGAACCGGCTCCGAGCGCACTGCTGCTGCTGGACTTCGGTCGGTACTACCTCGACCCGAAGTTCTCTCCAAGTATTCTCCCCGAAGGGTAAGAATAGCCTTGCAGGTGTCAGTTGCATGGCTTCGGTTCTCTCCATGAATACAGCAAAAAAGAGGCTGGCCCTTGCCAGCCGTTTTCCCTGGCGGCCTCCAGCCGCTGGACTTGTTCCCTGCAGACTGTGGAGCTCTTGGTGCAAACTTCTGCGGGGGTGCAATGTTTAAGACCTCAGAACGAGGGTGCTTTTGCCCTCTTCTTCTATCATGTTGTACTTCGGAGACTGGTTCTTGCGGCTGAACCGAAGTCTTTACCTCTGCTTTAACTTCTGTCAACACTGTCGAAGTAGCAGTAGTCCTCCGAAGCCAACCTTCTTCCGACTTCGAGTACTCCTCGAAGTACGACATTAACTGTGATACTGTGGTGATGCTCTTCCGATGCAATTTATCCAGAAGGCCTTTATGACTGACGCCTTCCCGAGCTGCATCAACCACCGAGGATGTGGACAGCCCCCGAATTTGCGACTTCGTGTGAGCGAAGCGCTTGAAGTACTGCCTCAATGTTTCTCCGGGGAGCTGTTTCACTTGGAAAAGGCTTCCTGTCGACATGGGGGGCACGAAGGTGCCCTGAAAGTTACTTATGAACTTCTTCTTCAACTGTAACCATGACGTGATTGATCCTGGTTTTAAAGACCAGAACCATCTCAACGCCACTCCTTCAAGGGCTAACGGGAAGCACTTCGCCATAGTTTCTTTGTCTCCGCCACTAGCCTCGATTGCTAGGGCATAAGAACGTGCAAACTCACTGGGATCTTCGTCTCCGGCATACTTGCAAAGCTTCGAAGCTTTGAACCTCGGATCGAAGCGAACCTTCTGAAGCTCGGGATGCAACGGAGATTCATTGTCGTAAGAGGCGTTCTCCGGGGCTTCGGGATAGTCAAGATCGTCGTCTTCGTGCACTTCGGGGATAGCTGGGGTGGCTTGAGGGCGGAGCCTGTTCGCAGCCTCCTGTCGCCACCTCGCTACCTCGGCTTGAAGACTGGCCATTTGAGTGGCCATATCTCCAAGGCTGTCTTCATCTCCTCCGGAAGGACCTTCCGGGTCTTGAGAACTGGTATGATCAGTTTGAATCGGAATGGAGGGTGGCAGAGTGGCTCCGGGCGGTCGGAGTGTAGAAGGGGTTGGCGGAGAGGTTTCGTATCCTCGAGGGATAAAAGCCCCTTGCGGAGTTTGAGGTGGAGGGATAGTCGAAGACCCTCCGACTTCGACTGTGTCGAAGGGTATCTCTCCGGAGATCCGAGAGGACCTCCGAGTGGGATTGCGAGGTGCGCTCCGCTTAGGAGGCATGATGCAAGAGGTTGGTAGAGAACGAAGTTTTTTGGACTAGGTTCCCCACGGACGGCGCCAACTGTTGGCGTAAAAGATTACGCTAACAGGTTTCTGTAGAAAAGAAACTAACAAACGAAGTGTTTGCGAAGCAAACTGTTCTAAGCCTCCGAAAGGATAATAACTTAGAATAGTTCGAAAGTGTGTATTGATTCCCTTGTAATCGGTCCTCATTACAGGATGAAATGGGGGGTATTTATAGGCCTGAACATTAAGGAAAAGACCTATTTACCCCTTTATTACAACCGACATTAAGGAAACTATTCGGTTTCCTTAATAGGGCTAAAATGGTAAAAGACTAATCTAATAGGATAGGAAATAAGTCTTCCATCTTAGCTGGCAAAAAAGATCCTGAAGGGCTTTGGCCCGAAGACATACTTCGAACCAATGCCTGTCTTCGGGCTTCGAACCAGGTTCCAAGCACCTTCGAAGATGGCCTTCGGACAATCTTCGAACTGGTTGGCTGTCTTCATGCTGCTTTGGCAATAACCCCGAAGATGAGATATTTTCCCCCAACAGTATCTATCCTATAAGCAACAGATACAGAGAAACACCAAAGCAGTGCCACTAGGTAGATAAACAAAGATATTCAAGACATGGCAGGATAATCTTCTCAATGGATGATCTAAGTATAAATAAAGTGAGATGAGAAGTTACTGTTTAAATCTGTCTCCTGTTCGGAACTTGGCGAAGCCTACTTCGCTGGTCGAAGCCTACTTCACTGGTCGAAGCCTGCTTCGAAGGTCAGTGGCGAAGTCTGGCGAAGGTCGAAGATTGTCAAAGTTGAGTGAAGGTTGAAGTTGACGTGCCGAAGGTTTGTTTTGGCTAGCCTAGTTCAAGTGCGACTGAGAGCGAAGTATGCTTCGAAGCAAAGAATGACAGTTCCGAAGCTTGCTTCGAACAGTGTACTTCGAAGCCTATACTTCGAACAGAGGTTCGAAGAAGCTCACAGAAAAACAACCTCCGAAAGTGAGCCGAAGCCCGACACACGGCGGAAAGACCAAATCGAAGTCCACACTGTTACCTTCGAAGATCACAAACACACTTCGAATGACAAGCTTCGAACTCACAAGTTGTGACCCTTGAAAATGATGGCAGCTGAAAGATTTCAGAGACTACACGTCGAGCGAAGTATATCAGAGATACTAGCTTCGAAGTCAACTTCGAAGCCTGTCGGAGTATACCTTCGAACAGACGGTCGAAGTATGTCAAGTTGTCCGCACAAAAACATACTTCGAAGCTAGAAACACGGTACACAAAAGTGAAGTCGTATTTCAAGCGAAGCCCTCGAAGATGTTAGATCGAAGCCTGCCTCACGGAGCTGAGGGGCTTCGAACAGAGAAGGGGCTTCGCCAGAAACAGCCTAAAAAGGGACTTTAGCCCTGTCAATGTGATCAAAAAGCTACGCAGAAAAGCAAGCTAGAGTACTAGTGTACTGTTGCTATAGTGTAGTAGTACTACTTGCAACAGCAAGAACTAGAACTACTTGCGTGAAGAACAACCGCAACAGAAGTGCATTCTCCAGAATAAAATCAACAGCACACACCAAACCGAAGGTTCTGATTCAGTGAAATCAATGCACGCACCCCTACACGAACAGGAGAAGGAATCCCACGGGAACAAATAGAATCAAGGGGATGCAGTAGTGAATAAAACACCAAACAGAAGCTGGCGGCGCACGCATGAATAGGAGAGGAGAGAGAAAGTGCAAGAAACAAAATGACCCAAAGGAGTAAGAATTGATTTCAGCCAAAAGGGTAGTCCAACCCTAGGGATTGGGGCCCTATTTATAGGCTGCCCAATGGCCTATAATATTCCACCAGCCCCTTAGGGTTTTTACAGACGCTAAAAATAAAATGACTCAACTGCCCTTAGGTATTTTTACAGACACAACTGACTGACTGTGGGCCTAGAGATACAGATGACTTATGCAGAAGCTAAGCTTTCATAGCGACTATGGCTTCTCTTCTGGATAGTCCGATACAAGATCAACGGTTGTCAGTTTTGCACCGAAACTGACAAAGCCTCCACCGACTTTGCACCAGGTACCCGGATTGGGTCGGCCCGACTCCGCAGCTCTCTCAGCCCGGCAATCACTCACCGCCCGTGTACCTGAGTCAACCTTGGTCAACAGCCCAGTGAGTCTTCTACTGCTTCTGGCCCATGTACCCGGATTGGGCCAGCCCGACTTCGCAGCTCTCTCAGCCCGACAGTCGCTCGCTGCCCGTGTACCTGAATCACACGCGGCCCATGAAACAGCAGATCTCCATTCTTCTTCTGTCCTCTTTGACTATCGTTGACAATGACTCATCACATCTGGAGCCATGAGGCCCACGCTATTTAGCATGGCTCCTCAATCTCCCCCTTGATGAGTGCATTGTCAACACTTCAACTCTTCAGTTCCTGCAAACAACTGTGGAAACACGAAAACAAAACACAAGAAAAACAAAGAACAAGAAAATAAAGTAAAAGTTTAACCCTAATGACCAAAAGCCGAACAAAAAAGCAAGAAGCGGTCATTATGGTTAACCAAAATGTAAAAGCTCAAAATGAGTGCGATCTCAGAAACTCCCCCTCGAACTCTTGTCCCAAAATCTCTCCCCCTTGTTGACAAGTGAACTCATCAAGCACTCAAAAAAAAAGACACAGACTCCCCCAGAACTGCAACTCCCCCTCAAAATATGCAATGAATGTAACTGGAGTTCAGGTGGAGTGAATAAAGCATGCTTCTCAGATATGATTGACTGCAATTACAACATCTAACAAGTAGAGCAAAAGACATACTGTCTAAGACACATGGCATAATCAGTGCAACAGATGATATCTAAAGAAAGTCATTAGCACGCATTTTTCAGTTTTTGCAAACAAAAGCATCACCATATTTTCCAGTTAACAAGCAAGGTAAAGCATGAGATGTAGAAGCTAATCTGATATCTACCAAGATAAGCATTGTCCAAAACAAAGTGCTTCAGCAAACTTGTTATCATTTCCATTTTCAGGCTTTTTCTTTTCTCTTTTTTATTTATGCCAGGGGTTATTTGCATGTCAAACCTTATGCTGACCGACCAAGTCAAGCCTAGGCCAGATCTGGACCATCAGAAGCTTAAGACTTTGGTCTTGGCATACACTACATTGTCCTAGTTCATACCAAAGTGCTATGGTACGTAGTCCAGAACAATGCAATGCGACAAAGCAAACCCACCTGGTTCTTTTGCAAGTAATGCATAAAGAGGCATGGAATTTTCATTTTTCTTGATTTTTCATCATTTTATAGCACATTTCCATGTTTTAAAGCAGAAAGATGATCAAGTTGCATGTTTGCATCTAAGTCAGGAACTAGCTACAAGGCATGTAACAGATAGCAAAAACATTCAGCTTACACATGCTAGTTACCAGAAGCAATGGTGATCATTTTTCAAGTTTTTAAAGCATAAAAGCCATGCATATGACAGATATCAGACATATCAAGTAAACTGAACTAAAGCATGATCATTGAGAAGTATTCAAAAGCATGTACCAGCTAGAATAAGTAAAGCAGTTCAATCATATAACAGAAGCAGCTCTAAGGTGTGATATGTGAATATGCAAGATATGAACACACACAACAAAGACTCAAGAAAAGAGTAAAGAAGAAAGAAAACTGACGCAAAATATCCTAGAAAGGATACACAACACCCAAATCCCCTCGTAAACGCTCAAAGGTAGACTGATCTAGGGGTTTGGTGAAAATGTCAGCCAACTGATGATGGGTATCAACATGAACAAGGTCAATGACACCTTTCTCATATTGATCCCTCAGAAAGTGAAAGCGCACATCAATGTGTTTGGTTTTTGAATGGAGACAAGGGTTTTTCCCTACACTAATAGCACTGGTGTTGTCGCAAAACAATGGAACCCTGGTAGGAAAGAACAACCCAAAATCTCGCAGAGTGGAAATCATCCAAACCAACTGTGAGCAGCAGCTAGTAGCATCTACATACTCAGCCTCAGTGGTCGAAAGAGCTACTCCAGATTTCTTTCGAGAAGACCAAGAAACAAGGGAAGAACCGAGAAACTGGCAGGTACCGGAGATCAACTTGCGATCCAACCGGCACCCACCAAAGTCAGCGTCCGAAAAGCCAGATAAATCAAGAGATGATGATGCTGAATAATAAAGACCAAGATCAGGCGCATAAGTGAGATACCTGAAGATGCGCTTGACAGCCTGCCGATGAGACGCGCGTGGTGAAGACTGAAAACGCGTGCAAAGTCCCACGGCGAACTGTATATCTGGTCTTGTTGCCGTTAAGTACAACAGCGAACCGATCATCCCTCGAAACTCCCTTTCGTTGACCTTGACACCGCTCTCATCCTTGTCCAGACCCCCAGATGTGCCCATCGGGGTCATCTGCGGCTTCAATTCACCACCAAAGTCAAATTTGTTAAGCATGTCACGAGTGTACTTACCTTGGTGGATGAAGGTGCCGTCCTTGGTCTGCTTGATCTGGAGCCCTAAGAAATACTTGAGCTCACCCATGAGGCTCATCTCAAACTCACTGTGCATCTGCTCAGAAAACTTGGACACAAGATTATTAGTAGTACCGCCAAAAATAATATCGTCCACGTAAATCTGAGCGACTAAAAAATCTGAAGCATCTCTGAGCAAGAAAAGAGTTTTATCCACCAAACCCATCACAAATCCCTTCCCCAACAAGAATTGCTTCAACCGGTCATACCAAGCCCTGGGGGCTTGCTTCAATCCGTATAAAGCTTTTTGTAGCTTAAAAACATGTCGAGGAAACTTAGGGTTCTCAAAACCAGGGGGATGCCTAACATAAACTTCCTCCTCTATGAACTCGTTCAGAAAAGCACTCTTGACGTCCATTTGAAAAAGCTTAAAACCCTTCGAAGCAGCAAAAGCTAAGAGAATGCGAATGGACTCAAGACGGGCAACAGGGGCGAAAGTTTCTTCAAAATCAATACCCTCTTTTTGGCAAAAACCCTGGGCAACTAGTCGAGCTTTGTTGCGCACCACAACCCCATCTTCACCTTGTTTGTTCTTGAATACCCACTTGGTGTCTATGGGGTTGCATCCTGGTGGCGGGTCAACTAGTGTCCAAACCCGATTACGGACAAAATTCTCAAGCTCTTCTTGCATGGCGTTAATCCAATTTGAATCAGAAAGAGCATGAGAAACATCTCTGGGCTCAAAAGATGAAACAAAAGCAGATTTAGCAAACACAGCAAGAGAGGTAGACGAACGCAGAGTCCTTTCAGTCAAATCACCGATGATGAGCTCTAAGGGGTGATCACGCTGAACTGCTCGGGTTCCCTGGTGATCTGAAGTCACCTCACCGGAGTCAGCAGCGGGCACCTCTGGACTCGACTGAGGGGGCTCGATCGAAGTGTAAGAAGTGATCAGAGGTCCTCCCTCGTCCTCAGTCGAAGTCTCAGAAGGTGTGGGCTCTGCAGGGGGTGCAGAAGGCCCACCCTCATTAGCGGCTGGAGTATCCTCATCTTCCTCGAAGATGGACTCTCCGAGCTCACCATCAGAAGGCTCAAAAGGAGTCAAAGAAGGCAAGGACTCATCAAATGAAACTTCACAAGTCTCGACAAGCAACTGGGATTCGAGGTTCCAAACACGGAAGCCTCGAGAATGCAAAGCGTAGCCAAGAAAAACACCGTCCCAGCAACGAGACTCAAACTTGTCCAAATGCCCTCCCTTCTTGAGCACAAAGCACTTGCATCCGAACGCTCGCAAGTGGCTCACTTTGGGCTGTCTGCCAAACCGCAACTCATATGAGGTCTTACCTAGGTAAGCTCTAAGAAAAATGCGGTTGGCCAGATAGCAAGCCGTGTTCATGGCTTCAGCCCCAAAACGCCTAGGAGTCCTGTGCTCATCGAGAATCGTCCTGGCCATCTCGACTAGCGTGCGGTTCTTTCGTTCCACAACGCCGTTCTGTGGGGGAGTGTAAGGAGCAGAAAACTGATGGTCAAGACCTTGATCACTACAGAAGCTGACGAACTGAGAGTTCTTGAACTCAGAGCCGTTGTCGGAGCGAATTGCTCGCATCCGACCATTGTTCTCATTCTTCAGCTTCAAAATCAGGTCATGAACAAACTGAAAAGTTTCATCCTTAGACTCCAAAAAGAAAACCCACGAGAATCGAGAAAAGTCATTAACAATGACAAGCGCATACCACTTCCCACCGACTGAGCGCACTCGAGCTGGACCAACAGTGTCCAAGTGTAACAGCTCACCCGGATACGAAGTCATCACCTGAGTCACAGGTGAGTGAGAAGCGGCAACCATTTTCGCATGACGATAGGGATGGCAGACTAGATCTTTCTCCATTTTAAGCTTGGGCAATCCTCGGATGAGGTCCATAAAGCTTAACCTAACTAGCAGATCAAAACTCAAATGACCTAACCTCTTATGCCACTTCCAGAGCTCAGAAGAAGATCCAGCAATCAAACACCGAGAAGGGCCAAAAGAACTAGAAAAGTCAATTCGAAAAACTTTACCGAAGGGTAAAATCTGGCAAACCAAAGACCCTCTAGAGTCAAATACAGAAGAATTGCCCTTCTTAAAACGCACTTCCAAACCATCCTCAAGAAGTTGCGAGACAGAAATCAAGTTAAAGTTCAGATTTTTAACTAAAGCAACATTCTTCAAAGAAAAATGGTCTGAAATGCGGATTGAGCCTATGCCACTTACCTTCCCTTGACCACTGTTCCCGAATGTGATGTACTCTTTGGAGCTCGGGGGAGTGAGACTGGAGAACCATCTGCGATGTCCCGTCATGTGGCGAGAACACCCTGAGTCCATGATCCAAATGTCCTCCAGTCCCCGATCCTGCACAATCAGTGGCTGTAAGTGGGAGCAAATGGTCCGGCACCAGGTTTAGCAAAAGTGCTAAACCAGTGTCGGGCCATATGCTCAAAAGACGGAAAGCAGAAATCATAATGAGAGTTCGGACCAAAATGCGGCTCAGAGCGCGGTCCTTGGTTCTGCTTAAAACTTCGGCCACAAGGTCTAGGACCGTAGCCAAAACGGCCTGGAGCTCTGCCAAAACGGACACCACCAACTGGAGCATTGGCAAGAAAGCCGTCTCCTCTACCACCACCTACACGACGCGGCCTGGCCTCCAGCCTCTCCCCGCGTCGAGGAACACGCAGCCTACCACCCTGCTGGTAGAACTGCTCCTGATCACCACGATCTCTCTCTGCTCTCTCAACCCGCTTCCTACTGAAGCAAAACTCCGCAAGATGCCCGTCTCTCTGACAGTACTCACAATGATAGGTGGGCTTCTTGGGATGTGGTTGAGGCTTGAGATGTTTGGGCTTGGTGGTGTTAAGTGTAGTCTTCTTGGGTTGAGAAGGTCCAGGAAGAGAGTCTAGAGAAGAGTGGAGGTGTTTGGGCTTTGGAACCCAGATAGGCTTCTTGGGTGGAGCTTTGGGTGGTTCATGAATTACTCCATCCTTGGGCTGACAAGCCTGGGAAGACTCAGTGGAGTGAGTCTTGGGGTATCTCTGCTCAGGAGTCATTTTACTCCACTCCACTGCCCGGCTAATGGCACTCTCAAAGTCAGCCTTGGTGTAGGTGTAACCTACCCCAAATCCATCCTGCCTCTTGAACTGCTGGATCATCATGCCAAGCTGTGGCTCTCTGGCACTGATCCAACTCAGGATAGAACGGAGGTAAAAGTTCTCATTTTGAGAATCAGCTAGCTCCTCTCTCAAGGAAGCTAGAACCTCCACCTGAGATAAGCAGGTCTCACACTCACTATCAACCTGGACAGACTTCTCGGCTTTTAGCTTGATCAACTCAAGTCTAAGAGACAGGCAGTTCTCACAGACAGTGGGTGGAACTGACAATGTCTCAAGCTCTAGCCTAGTATGCGCAAGCTCAGCTCTCAACCTCTCAAAATCACCCAAATGTTCATCGCCCTTGGATTTTAGCTCAGCTAAGGCAGCTAGATGAGATGGGCAATCAACACAGGGTGCGATGACAGTGGCTTGAGCATCTTTCAGCTTCAGCTGAGTGCTTTCAAGCTCAGTGGCCAAAGCGTCCCTCTCATCAACCCTTTCTATGTACTTGGACTTCAGAGTCGACAAGTCACACAGAAGCACTTCACACTTCGAGCACTCACTGCTATCACCCAAGCAGGAAGAAGAAGATAGACTCTCAATTCTGTCATTGGCTATGGCAAGCTCACTCTCTAACTCATCCATCCTCTTCTTGGCCCCCCTAAGAAGTTTTTCCCGATATTTCAACTCCTGACGATTGCTTTCAAGTAAATCAACGATTTCGCGTTCATAAGATGATACCTTTTCATTGTCGTCGTCGGAGTCGTCGAAGGAGCTCTTTTCTTCCTTATCCCCAAGAGCCATTGAGCAGAAGCTCTTGCGGGATCATCGGCGCTGGTGTGAGTGGCTCTTCAGTCTGTCCCCGAAAGCCATGAAGCAAAGGCCCGCCGGACCATCCTTGTCCTTCCCCTTCATGACGACGATCTCCTCATCGCTTGAGCTTGATGAAGAGGAAGAAGACGTGAACTGCTTGGAGTAGCTCTTCTCCATCTCGGCGAAGAAGGCCTTGTCGCGCTTCTTGTTCTCTCACCGGTAATCCTTCAGGGCCTTCTTGAAGAATCTGGTCTTCGGCTTGCCCTTGATGAAGGAGGAGCTCTCGTGCTTGCCGAAGTCGAGGAACCCACCACCGGTGCCCTTCTTGTGGCCATTGCGCTTGGGGCAGTCGGCGATGAAGTGTCCTGGATCACCACACTCAAAGCACCCGGATTTCGTGCCATGTCTTTTGAACATTCTTTTGTCATAAACACGACGCACCCGGTTGTTAAAAAGACACAAATCATCATCTCCCAAAGACTCAAGATGGTCCTGAGTGATAGACATCAAAGAGAACCCAGCACAGCTCACAGAAGAAGGATCAACAGAAGGTGTAGCAAGGGCCAGGGACTTTGATCCAGAACCAGTGAGATTTGATCTCAACTGGATATCTACCTCAGTGGCCTTCAGCTTGCTAAACAACTCAGAAATGGTCAAGGTATCATAAGAAGTGCTTTCAACGATAGAGGATACCTTGCCTTGAGCGCCTGCTCGTGATCTGAGACTAACTGAGCACCCTCGGCCTTGTTGTCCCGAAGCTTGTTAATGATCGACTGAAAACGACCAAACAAAGCTTCAACAGATTCACCCGGCTTCTGTGTGAAGTTCTCGTACTCACGCCGGTAGGTCTGATAGAGCCGATCCTTGACCTGGGCTGTTCCCTCATGGTGTGCCTTGAGGGTAGCCCAGATTTCTCTCGCAGTGGAGAGATGGCTCACACGCTCAAACTCAGTGGGACCTAAACCAGAAAAGAGAATATTCACCGCTTTACTGTTGCTCAGATGTTGGGCAATAATACCAGGAGTACCATGCTCAGCAACTGGCAAAATAACAAACGTGTCGTGAACGCAAATGTCCCAGATGTCCGAGCCCTGGCTCATGAGATAGGCTCGCATGCGAGTCTTCCAATAATTATAGCCATAAGCTTCCAAGGACGGGACCTTGCCAGGAGAAGTCATGATCACTACTGGGGTTTAGAACCGGTTAAGGTATGGAAAAATCATAACCAGGCTCTGATACCACTTGTAGGACCGAAAGTAGCGAACAGAGGGGGGTGAATGGGCGCCTAAAAAATTCTTTCGAATCAATGGCCTGCTCCCAATACCCAACGCACCTCAAAAGACTAAGCAGCAAAGTCTGAACAGATTGCCTAAGTCTAAATGTATCTATCCTAGAAGCAACAGATACAGAGAAACACCAAAGCAGTGCCACTAGGTAGATAAACAAAGATATTCAAGACATGGTAGGATAAACTTCTCAATGGATGATCTAAGTATAAATAAAGTGAGATGAGAAGTTACTGTTTAAATCTGTCTCCTGTTCGGAACTTGGCGAAGCCTACTTCGCTGGTCGAAGCCTACTTCACTGGTCGAAGCCTGCTTCGAAGGTCAGTGGCGAAGTCTGGCGAAGGTCGAAGATTGTCGAAGTTGAGTGAAGGTTGAAGTTGACGTGCCGAAGGTTTGTTTTGGCTAGCCTAGTTCAAGTGCGACTGAGAGCGAAGTATGCTTCGAAGCAAAGAATGACAGTTCCGAAGCTTGCTTCGAACAGTGTACTTCGAAGCCTATACTTCGAACAGAGGTTCGAAGAAGCTCACAGAAAAACAACCTCCGAAAGTGAGCCGAAGCCCGACACACGGCGGAAAGACCAAATCGAAGTCCACACTGTTTTATCCACCAAACCCATCACAAATCCCTTCCCCAACAAGAATTGCTTCAACCGGTCATACCAAGCCCTGGGGGCTTGCTTCAATCCGTATAAAGCTTTTTGTAGCTTAAAAACATGTCGAGGAAACTTAGGGTTCTCAAAACCAGGGGGCTGCCTAACATAAACTTCCTCCTCTATGAACTCGTTCAGAAAAGCACTCTTGACGTCCATTTGAAAAAGCTTAAAACCCTTCGAAGCAGCAAAAGCTAAGAGAATGCGAATGGACTCAAGACGGGCAACAGGGGCGAAAGTTTCTTCAAAATCAATACCCTCTTTTTGGCAAAAACCCTGGGCAACTAGTCGAGCTTTGTTGCGCACCACAACCCCATCTTCACCTTGTTTGTTCTTGAATACCCACTTGGTGTCTATGGGGTTGCATCCTAGTGGCGGGTCAACTAGTGTCCAAACCCGATTACGGACAAAATTCTCAAGCTCTTCTTGCATGGCGTTAATCCAATTTGAATCAGAAAGAGCATGAGAAACATCTCTGGGCTCAAAAGATGAAACAAAAGCAGATTTAGCAAACACAGCAAGAGAGGTAGACGAACGCAGAGTCCTTTCAGTCAAATCACCGATGATGAGCTCTAAGGGGTGATCACGCTGAACTGCTCGGGTTCCCTGGTGATCTGAAGTCACCTCACCGGAGTCAGCAGCGGGCACCTCTGGACTCGACTGAGGGGGCTCGATCGAAGTGTAAGAAGTGATCAGAGGTCCTCCCTCGTCCTCAGTCGAAGTCTCAGAAGGTGTGGGCTCTGCAGGGGGTGCAGAAGGCCCACCCTCATTAGCGGCTGGAGTATCCTCATCTTCCTCGAAGATGGACTCTCCGAGCTCACCATCAGAAGGCTCAAAAGGAGTCAAAGAAGGCAAGGACTCATCAAATGAAACTTCACAAGTCTCGACAAGCAACTGGGATTCGAGGTTCCAAACACGGAAGCCTCGAGAATGCAAAGCGTAGCCAAGAAAAACACCGTCCCAGCAACGAGACTCAAACTTGTCCAAATGCCCTCCCTTCTTGAGCACAAAGCACTTGCATCCGAACGCTCGCAAGTGGCTCACTTTGGGCTGTCTGCCAAACCGCAACTCATATGAGGTCTTACCTAGGTAAGCTCTAAGAAAAATGCGGTTGGCCAGATAGCAAGCCGTGTTCATGGCTTCAGCCCCAAAACGCCTAGGAGTCCTGTGCTCATCGAGAATCGTCCTGGCCATCTCGACTAGCGTGCGGTTCTTTCGTTCCACAACGCCGTTCTGTGGGGGAGTGTAAGGAGCAGAAAACTGATGGTCAAGACCTTGATCACTACAGAAGCTGACGAACTGAGAGTTCTTGAACTCAGAGCCGTTGTCGGAGCGAATTGCTCGCATCCGACCATTGTTCTCATTCTTCAGCTTCAAAATCAGGTCATGAACAAACTGAAAAGTTTCATCCTTAGACTCCAAAAAGAAAACCCACGAGAATCGAGAAAAGTCATTAACAATGACAAGCGCATACCACTTCCCACCGACTGAGCGCACTCGAGCTGGACCAACAGTGTCCAAGTGTAACAGCTCACCCGGATACGAAGTCATCACCTGAGTCACAGGTGAGTGAGAAGCGGCAACCATTTTCGCATGACGATAGGGATGGCAGACTAGATCTTTCTCCATTTTAAGCTTGGGCAATCCTCGGATGAGGTCCATAAAGCTTAACCTAACTAGCAGATCAAAACTCAAATGACCTAACCTCTTATGCCACTTCCAGAGCTCAGAAGAAGATCCAGCAATCAAACACCGAGAAGGGCCAAAAGAACTAGAAAAGTCAATTCGAAAAACTTTACCGAAGGGTAAAATCTGGCAAACCAAAGACCCTCTAGAGTCAAATACAGAAGAATTGCCCTTCTTAAAACGCACTTCCAAACCATCCTCAAGAAGTTGCGAGACAGAAATCAAGTTAAAGTTCAGATTTTTAACTAAAGCAACATTCTTCAAAGAAAAATGGTCTGAAATGCGGATTGAGCCTATGCCACTTACCTTCCCTTGACCACTGTTCCCGAATGTGATGTACTCTTTGGAGCTCGGGGGAGTGAGACTGGAGAACCATCTGCGATGTCCCGTCATGTGGCGAGAACACCCTGAGTCCATGATCCAAACGTCCTCCAGTCCCCGATCCTGCACAATCAGTGGCTGTAAGTGGGAGCAAATGGTCCGGCACCAGGTTTAGCAAAAGTGCTAAACCAGTGTCGGGCCATATGCTCAAAAGACGGAAAGCAGAAATCATAATGAGAGTTCGGACCAAAATGCGGCTCAGAGCACGGTCCTTGGTTCTGCTTAAAACTTCGGCCACAAGGTCTAGGACCGTAGCCAAAACGGCCTGGAGCTCTGCCAAAACGGACACCACCAACTGGAGCATTGGCAAGAAAGCCGTCTCCTCTACCACCACCTACACGACGCGGCCTGGCCTCCAGCCTCTCCCCGCGTCGAGGAACACGCAGCCTACCACCCTGCTGGTAGAACTGCTCCTGATCACCACGATCTCTCTCTGCTCTCTCAACCCGCTTCCTACTGAAGCAAAACTCCGCAAGATGCCCGTCTCTCTGACAGTACTCACAATGATAGGTGGGCTTCTTGGGATGTGGTTGAGGCTTGGGATGTTTGGGCTTGGTGGTGTTAAGTGTAGTCTTCTTGGGTTGAGAAGGTCCAGGAAGAGAGTCTAGAGAAGAGTGGAGGTGTTTGGGCTTTGGAACCCAGATAGGCTTCTTGGGTGGAGCTTTGGGTGGTTCATGAATTACTCCATCCTTGGGCTGACAAGCCTGGGAAGACTCAGTGGAGTGAGTCTTGGGGTATCTCTGCTCAGGAGTCATTTTACTCCACTCCACTGCCCGGCTAATGGCACTCTCAAAGTCAGCCTTGGTGTAGGTGTAACCTACCCCAAACCCATCCTGCCTCTTGAACTGCTGGATCATCATGCCAAGCTGTGGCTCTCTGGCACTGATCCAACTCAGGATAGAACGGAGGTAAAAGTTCTCATTTTGAGAATCAGCTAGCTCCTCTCTCAAGGAAGCTAGAACCTCCACCTGAGATAAGCAGGTCTCACACTCACTATCAACCTGGACAGACTTCTCGGCTTTTAGCTTGATCAACTCAAGTCTAAGAGACAGGTAGTTCTCACAGACAGTGGGTGGAACTGACAATGTCTCAAGCTCTAGCCTAGTATGCGCAAGCTCAGCTCTCAACCTCTCCAAATCACCCAAATGTTCATCGCCCTTGGATTTTAGCTCAGCTAAGGCAGCTAGATGAGATGGGCAATCAACACAGGGTGCGATGACAGTGGCTTGAGCATCTTTCAGCTTCAGCTGAGCGCTTTCAAGCTCAGTGGCCAAAGCGTCCCTCTCATCAACCCTTTCTATGTACTTGGACTTCAGAGTCGACAAGTCACACAGAAGCACTTCACACTTCGAGCACTCACTGCTATCACCCAAGCAGGAAGAAGAAGATAGACTCTCAATTCTGTCATTGGCTATGGCAAGATCACTCTCTAACTCATCCATCCTCTTCTTGGCCCCCCTAAGAAGTTTTTCCCGATATTTCAACTCCTGACGATTGCTTTCAAGTAAATCAACGATTTCGCGTTCATAAGATGATACCTTTTCATTGTCGTCGTCGGAGTCGTCGAAGGAGCTCTTTTCTTCCTTATCCCCAAGAGCCATTGAGCAGAAGCTCTTGCGGGATCATCGGCGCTGGTGTGAGTGGCTCTTCAGTCTGTCCCCGAAAGCCATGAAGCAAAGGCCCGCCGGACCATCCTTGTCCTTCCCCTTCATGACGACGATCTCCTCATCGCTTGAGCTTGATGAAGAGGAAGAAGACGTGAACTGCTTGGAGTAGCTCTTCTCCATCTCGGCGAAGAAGGCCTTGTCGCGCTTCTTGTTCTCTCACCGGTAATCCTTCAGGGCCTTCTTGAAGAATCTGGTCTTCGGCTTGCCCTTGATGAAGGAGGAGCTCTCGTGCTTGCCGGAGTCGAGGAACCCACCACCGGTGCCCTTCTTGTGGCCATTGCGCTTGGGGCAGTCGGCGATGAAGTGTCCTGGATCACCACACTCAAAGCACCCGGATTTCGTGCCATGTCTTTTGAACATTCTTGTGTCATAAACACGACGCACCCGGTTGTTAAAAAGACACAAATCATCATCTCCCAAAGACTCAAGATGGTCCTCAGTGATAGACATCAAAGAGAACCCAGCACAGCTCACAGAAGAAGGATCAACAGAAGGTGTAGCAAGGGCCAGGGACTTTGATCCAGAACCAGTGAGATTTGATCTCAACTGGATATCTACCTCAGTGGCCTTCAGCTTGCTAAACAACTCAGAAATGGTCAAGGTATCATAAGAAGTGCTTTCAACGATAGAGGATACCTTGCCTTGAGCGCCTGCTCGTGATCTGAGACTAACTGAGCACCCTCGGCCTTGTTGTCCCGAAGCTTGTTAATGATCGACTGAAAACGACCAAACAAAGCTTCAACAGATTCACCCGGCTTCTGTGTGAAGTTCTCGTACTCACGCCGGTAGGTCTGATAGAGCCGATCCTTGACCTGGGCTGTTCCCTCATGGTGTGCCTTGAGGGTAGCCCAGATTTCTCTCGCAGTGGAGAGATGGCTCACACGCTCAAACTCAGTGGGACCTAAACCAGAAAAGAGAATATTCACCGCTTTACTGTTGCTCAGATGTTGGGCAATAATACCAGGAGTACCATGCTCAGCAACTGGCAAAATAACAAACGTGTCGTGAACGCAAATGTCCCAGATGTCCGAGCCCTGGCTCATGAGATAGGCTCGCATGCGAGTCTTCCAATAATTATAGCCATAAGCTTCCAAGGACGGGACCTTGCCAGGAGAAGTCATGATCACTACTGGGGTTTAGAACCGGTTAAGGTATGGAAAAATCATAACCAGGCTCTGATACCACTTGTAGGACCGAAAGTAGCGAACAGAGGGGGGTGAATGGGCGCCTAAAAAATTCTTTCGAATCAATGGCCTGCTCCCAATACCCAACGCACCTCAAAAGACTAAGCAGCAAAGTCTGAACAGATTGCCTAAGTCTAAATGTATCTATCCTAGAAGCAACAGATACAGAGAAACACCAAAGCAGTGCCACTAGGTAGATAAACAAAGATATTCAAGACATGGTAGGATAAACTTCTCAATGGATGATCTAAGTATAAATAAAGTGAGATGAGAAGTTACTGTTTAAATCTGTCTCCTGTTCGGAACTTGGCGAAGCCTACTTCGCTGGTCGAAGCCTACTTCACTGGTCGAAGCCTGCTTCGAAGGTCAGTGGCGAAGTCTGGCGAAGGTCGAAGATTGTCGAAGTTGAGTGAAGGTTGAAGTTGACGTGTCGAAGGTTTGTTTTGGCTAGCCTAGTTCAAGTGCGACTGAGAGCGAAGTATGCTTCGAAGCAAAGAATGACAGTTCCGAAGCTTGCTTCGAACAGTGTACTTCGAAGCCTATACTTCGAACAGAGGTTCGAAGAAGCTCACAGAAAAACAACCTCCGAAAGTGAGCCGAAGCCCGACACACGGCGGAAAGACCAAATCGAAGTCCACACTGTTACCTTCGAAGATCACAAACACACTTCGAATGACAAGCTTCGAACTCACAAGTTGTGACCCTTGAAAATGATGGCAGCTGAAAGATTTCAGAGACTACACGTCGAGCGAAGTATATCAGAGAGACTAGCTTCGAAGTCAACTTCGAAGCCTGTCGGAGTATACCTTCGAACAGACGGTCGAAGTATGTCAAGTTGTCCGCACAAAAACATACTTCGAAGCTAGAAACACGGTACACAAAAGTGAAGTCATATTTCAAGCGAAGCCCTCGAAGATGTTAGATCGAAGCCTGCCTCACGGAGCTGAGGGGCTTCGAACAGAGAAGGGGCTTCGCCAGAAACAACCTAAAAAGGGACTTTAGCCCTGTCAATGTGATCAAAAAGCAAGCTAGAGTACTAGTGTACTGTTGCTACAGTGTAGTAGTAGTACTACTTGCAACAGCAAGAACTAGTACTACTTGCATGAAGAACAACCGCAACAGAAGCACATTCTCCAGAATAAAATCAACAGCACACACCAAATCGAAGGTTCTGATTCAGTGAAATCAATGCACGCACCCCTACACGAACAGGAGAAGGAATCCCACGGGAACAAATAGAATCAAGGGGATGCAGTAGTGAATAAAACACCAAGCAGAAGTTGGCGGCTTACGCATGAACAGGAGAGGAGAGAGAAAGTGCAAGAAAAAAAATGACCCAAAGGAGTAAGAATTGATTTCAGCCAAAAGGGTAGTCCAACCCTAGGGATTGGGGCCCTATTTATAGGCTGCCCAATGGCCTAGAATATTCCACCAGCCCCTTAGGGTTTTTACAGACGCTAAAAATAAAATGATTCAACTGCCCTTAAGTATTTTTACAGACACAACTGACTGACTGTGGGCCTAGAGATACAGATGACTTATCCGGAAGCTAAGCTTTCGTAGCGACTACGGCTTCTCTTCTAGACAGTCCGATACAAGATCAACGGTTGTCGGTTTTGCGCCGAAACTGATAAAGCCTCCACCGACTTTGCACCAGGTACCCGGATTGGGCCGGCCTGACTCCGCAGCTCTCTTAGCCCGGCAATCACTCACCGCTCGTGTACCTGAGTCAACCTTGGTCAACAGCCCAGTGAGTCTTCTACTGCTTCTAGCCCATGTACCCGGATTGGGCCAGCCCAACTTCGCAGCTCTCTCAGCCCGACAGTCGCTCGCTGCCCGTGTACCTGAGTCACACGCGACCCATGAAACAGCAGATCTCCTTTCTTCTTCTATCCTCTTTGACTATCGTTGACAATGACTCATCACATCTGGAGCCATGAGGCCCACGCTATTTAGCATGGCTCCTCATTGGGGCCGAGGGATCTTCGGTCGCCATCGGATAAATTTGAGCAAACTTTGGAGATGAGGGTTTTCAACGGAAGATATCGCTGAAGATCCAGCTTCGGGTGCCGGAGAAGTCGGAGGCCATACCGAGGCCTCGGGCTGACGAAGTAGTACTCTTCGAGGCTTTCTTTGAGGACGGTCTCGGATTGCTAGTTGTAGGAATGTTGAGCGAATTCTTGAAGGCCTACAACCTCGAGCTTACTCAATTGTCACCAAACATCGTGGCGAGGCTAGCGGTCTTCGAGTGGGCTATGAGGGCCGAAGGCTACGAGGGGCGCGTCGATGTCTTCGTAGCCCTTCATGGCGCCAACTGCCAGCCGAAGCCGAGGGAGGGATCAGACCGCGTCAAGAGGTCCTTGGCCTTTGGAAGCGCCAATTTTCAGCTTCGGAGTGAGTATCAGGACGCCTTCCCAATGAGGGCCGCCAACAGCAAGTGGTACTCAAGGTGGGACCAAGAGTGGTTCTACGCTGTAGGTTGCACGAACTCCCCCCTTTGGAGTACCAATGCGCTCATCTCCTACCAACGCGAAGGCGTGGTGAAGACGAGCCCCGACACCCTTCGCTCGAGGATTTTGCTCCAACGGAGGATGGCTTCGAAGATGAGCATGAGGGACCTCACGGAAGAGTTCATCACCCTTTGGCTCAGCCCCCTCGCGCACTCTTGGCCGGAGAGCCTCTTTCAACCTTCGGGCTCGGAGGGCCTAAGCGAGGTATCGACAGAACGCCTTGGTAAGAATTCGAAGTCTTTTCACTTTCATACTTCACAAAATAACTTTATCCTGACTTGGAATCTTGATGAAGCCACTCGTGAAGTAAGGACTTCGGAGGAGGCCATCGTGGCGGTGGAGCGTGTTGTCGGAGCCCCGACACCCGAGGAGCAAGCTCAACGGCTCGTTCTGGTGGGGACTTGGGAACACTGGAACAGAGTGTGGATATGGCTCGGCATCGAGGGAGTCCAAGCTCTGCCAAACTTCTCCAACCCTGTACCCTCGGTGAGCGGCTCCAAGAGGAAGAGGGTGGACGATGATGAACCCGAAGCTTTGAGGGCTCGCTCGGAGCTCCTGACAATTGAAGCCCCTACTGCGGAGGTAACGGCCGCGAGCCCTAGAACTGGAGCAGAGCCAGCAGGGGCTCCGGCGGCAGCTACCGAAGTGGTGCAGACTGCGATGACTTCGGGTGCTTGGGTTGAGGTTCCGTCTTCGCAGCCAAGGGATTGGGGAGCACACATTGATCCCTCCGCCTTCGAAGAAATCTCCGATGAAGGTAAACACTTTAAACACACTTCTCTTTTCATACGTGGATATTGACTTGTACTTTTTTGCAGATGTCGATGTCAGTGCGAGGTACACCATACCGAAGCTGACGGAGGCCTCCGACAGCAGCAGCTCGGAGTCCAACAGCACTTTGTCTGAAGAAGACGGAGGTGACGGCCGCGGCGAAGGGAGCCCTCGAGACGGGGCTGACGAGCACGTCGAAGTGGTGGACCAGAGCCCGGCTCCACCGGAGCCTACACCGGAGGTAGTTGTGGAGGAGATAGTCCGGCCTTTGCAGCCGAGGGGGGCCGTGATGGAGGCGGCCATTCATGATTTCCATGAAGGCTGCGTTGCTGCGGGGTCAGGGGGCTTGGTGGCTCAACTCAACCACTCGAGCCCCTTCGACCTCTTCACAAATGCAAATGAAGCCCTCACCCAGGTGAGCGAAGTCTCACACAGTCTTCGAATCATACTTGCTTTTTAATCAACACTTATGATTTTCTTGAATCCTTTCAGGCCTTCGCGCTGAATGTCGCAACAGCAATCTCTGCGGACGAGTAGATGGCTCGCTTGGTGGAGGAGAGGGATGCCCTTCGACGTGAGATCTCGGTGGAAGCCGAGAAGCAAAGGCGGGTCGAATCCTCAGTATACACGGCGAGGACCGAGGCCGAGAAGGCGAGGGAGGTCCTGGTCTCAGAGACCGACAAGCTTCGGGTGGATCTTCGAGCTTCGGAGGAGGCCAGAGTAGAGTTGGCGGCGGAGAACTCAACACTTCACAAAGCCGCCCACTGTCTGCAAGACTTCGTCGTTCACAACGTTGACGAAGCCACTTCGAGCTTGACCGAGGTCCTTGAGCAAATAGGGACCGAGTGTCGGATTCCAGACTTCGGCCTTCGGGACCCAATCGGAGACACGTTGAGTTCCTGAAGACGGTGGCTGCGATGGTAGAGGTATCCCTAAAGGGCTTCGCCTTGATGGCCAGCCGAGTGGCAGGTCAAGGAGTGCTGCAAATGCTTCATGACTCGGGGTGCAACCACCTCGAGGCAGCGACCTCGGCGACTCCGGTGGCCTTCGAAGGCCAACACTTGGTGACGCCTCCGCCGGGCGTCCGCGGAGCATGGCGCCACCTTCAAGAGCCTTGGAAGGCCCAAGGCCGCGAAGAAGTCCTTGAACTCCAAAAGGCCATCCGCCTTCACCGAGCCAGGGCATTGGCCTCGCCAGCTCAGCCTTTGATGTCGGCGCCTCCGCCTCCGAAGGTGTAGATCTCCTTAGGCTCCTTGTAATTCTTAGTTGTAGGCTTGTAAAAACTTATTAGTTTATTAATATATATGTGGGGGTACTTTATACCTGCCCAGGCTCAGCCTTCGAATGTTGATGTCGAAGTACTTGAGGATTTTGAGGAGCTTCGCCAGTTATGGGTGGTGCTCGAGGTAGCTAGGTCCGAAGGCCCTCCTCGGTTCAAGCTTCTGAGGGGACCTAAGGGTGAAGCCATTTCCGAAGTAGCCCAAGAGCTACTAGCTACCATGAGTACGGAACCCCTTCAGAGTTCTTCCTCCTCACCAGACTTAAGCTGTTTCGAAGTAGACTTAAGTGGCGAGGGGGTACAGCCTTCGGGTATGGCCTTGACAGGTGACGAAGCCTTAGACTTCTCTGCCTTTGACACGGCACCGCCTGTCTCGCGAACTTGGACAAACCTGCAAGGTGGAAGACGAGGTCTGTGGGCTTCGGGGCATGGACGGTCCGGACGTGGGAGAGCAGGCTCCGATGAGGCTTCGTCCAGCCGAGGGGCCCTGGCCGGAAGAAGAGCAAGCGAGGGTCGGGGCCTCGAGCTCGTTTTTTCTTAGGCTTAAATACAGACTACTCATAATTTTGTTTTCGAAATGTATTTGTAACATACTTCTCAATTCTCATTCAATGAATGAGATTTGTTGTATTTGCATACTTCGTCTGCATGCTTCGCATAATCTGATTGTTTCAAACATTTTAGCTTGTCACGCTCGTACTGCGCATTACATTCGCACACTTCGCATACATACTTCGTCCCCCCTTGCGCGTGGCAGCTAGGAACTTAGTCATTGCTGGTGCGGGCAATTAAAAATGCGAAGGGGTGCGCCTTTTTGGCGGCTTCGGACACTTATATCGCGTCGAGCGAAGGCCTCTTTTGGGCTTCGAATGCATTAATTTGGAGCGAAGCAAGGCTTTAGCGTAGCCAAATTAAGCGAAGCATGCTTCGTCATGCTTGGATTTGGATATTGTGCGTGAGCGAGGCTCCGAAACGCACTTAGGTTTTAGGCGAAGCATGACTTTGAGATGCTTAAATTTTTAGATTAGATCACGTCACGCGAAGCGAGGCCTCGGTGCGTGTTCAGATATCTAAGCAAGGCTTCTTGAGCTTGATCCTATAGTGAATGAAAAGGATATTTGGTGTGGATTCACCGAACGTGCGATGGGTTGAGCCACCTACGACCCTAGGCAATCACTACAAGAAAACAGAAAGTTTTCGTCGGCTATTTTATCTTCCGTCGGCTTTTCGAAAAGCCGACGGAAGTTAGCTAACTTCCGTCGGCCTAAAGAAGCCGACGGAAGATAAGCTAACTTTCGTCGGCTTTTTACAGTGGCCGACGGAAGATAGAGGTATTTTTCCCCGCCCGGTATAAATCCCTTAATTTCCGTCGGCCAGCATAAAAGCCGACGGAAGTTAAAATTAACTTTCGTCGGCTTTAGATGTGGCCGACGGAAGTTAATACACGCGCTTTTTTTTTCGCTGCCGCGCCTCTTTTTCTCAGCCCATACCTTTTAACCCTAGGTTTTCCTTCTCTCTTCTTCCCCGCCCGCCTCCCCGGCCTCCATCCCGCCGCCTCCGCCCACCTCCGCCGCCTCCACGGCCTCCGCCGCCTCCGCCCGCCTCCCCGGCCTCCCGCCGCCTCCGCCCGCCTCCACGGCCTCCGCCGCCTCCGCCCACCTCCACGGCCTCCCGCCGCCTCCGCCCACCTCCACGGGCTCCGCCGCCTCCATGGCCTCCCGCCGCCTCCGCCGCCTCCGCCGCCTCCCGCCGCCTCCGCCCGCCTCCCCGGCCTCCATCCTGCCGCCTCCGCCCACCTCCACGGGCTCCGCCGCCTCCACGGCCTCCCGCTGCCTCCGCCGCCTCCCGCCGCCTCCGCCCGCCTCCCCGGCCTCCATCCTGCCGCCTCCGCCCACCTCCACGGGCTCCGCCACCTCCACGGCCTCCCGCCGCCTCCGCCGCCTCCCGCCGCCTCCGCCCGCCTCCCCGGCCTCCATCCCGCCGCCTCCGCCCACCTCCGCCGCCTCCACGGCCTCCGCCACCTCCGCCCACCTCCGCCGCCTCCACGGCCTCCGCCACCTCCGCCCACCTCCGTTCTTTGCTCACTGTAGAGAGAGTACTATTGTTTGCTTCTCATTATGAACAAGGAGTTTGAATGCTGTGCTTTTGCAGGTTAGTCAGATTAAAGATAAGGTTGCAGCCAAGGAACATCACGTTGCAGATTTGCAAAAGAGATCTCAGGTTAGCTGTGAGCATATCCTGATATTTCTCATATCCTGCCTGTTATTATGTAAAATTTCAACTGTTTGGCACTTTGGCCTTCTCCAAAGACTCCCATCTGAGGTGAATTATGCCAATAAACTCTATTTTTTTCTATAAAAACACAGAAGTTAGAAGATGAACTGTCTGCTGCACGGAAAGTTTCTTCAGAACGACAATTGGTTGTTACAAAGGTATATGTGGTATTGTTCACATGTTAGTTTGGTGCTTTATGAAAAGAAGCAAAATATAACCAATTCAATCACGTGTACTCTGAAATCATTGTATGCAGCTGTACAAATGTTTTCTACAACTTCAAGACTACAATGACAGGGCCAAGATTTCTGAAAAGGAGCTCCAGGTTATAAGGCACAGATGATGTGTACCACTGTTTTGTTAATGAGCAGAATGCCACTTTGGAAGCAATCAGAGCAGCAAAGTTGCAAATTTTCTTTTTTTTTTCGTATTTTTAGTTAACTTCCGTCGGCCAACATTAGCCGACGGAAGTTATTGGCCCGTCGACAGAAAAAATAAAAAACAAAAAAAAAATTTCGTCGGCTAGATTTAGCCGACGAAAGTTACCGATTTTCTGGTAACTTCCGTCGGCTAGGTTTGGCCGACGGAAGTTAGCTAACTTCCGTCGGCCGCCGACGGAAGTTAGCTAACTTCCGTCTACCCGCTTCCGTCGGCCAAATGCCGACGGAAGTTAGCCTTTTGCCGACGAAAGTTAGCTTCTTTCGTCGGGAAAGAGCTAACTTCCGTCGGCTTTGGCCGACGGAAGTTCCCTGGATTGTTGTAGTCAACCTTCGACACGGGGATGCATCAAGCTGGAGCTTGGAATCCCGGACTTGCCGAGCCATTGCTCGGAAGTCTCAAAGCCCACTGCTACGGGCCCGGAGGCACTGTGTAGGCTTCGGAGGGGTGCTCCAGATTTTGTAAAGCGAAGCAAGGCTTCGAATTTTAAATAAGGCGAAGCAAGGCTTCGGGTTTTTGATACAATGAAGCAAGGCTTCGAGTTTTAATGAAAAAGAAGCAAGACTTTGATTTTTAAAACATGAAACAAGGCTTCGGCTTTAAAACGCGAAGCAAGGCTTCGACTTTCACTAAGATGGAGCAAAGTTTTGCTTTAAAGGCGAAGCAAGGCTTTGATTTTAAGGCGAAGCAGGGCTTCGATTTCTTATTAAAGTAATTGCAAATTTATACATTGAAGTGGTGCTTCGGACATTGTAAATACCTCGCAAAGCGAGTGAAAAACTTGCCTCGTAGCCCCTGGGGCTTTGACGGCCTTCGACATGCGAAGCGGAGCTCCTTGCGGGAGGGTGAGCTCCGAAGCGCGGAGGATGGAGGAAGGCGAAGAAGGCCTTCGAACTGCACCCGAAGCCCCTTGCCGGAGGGTGAGCTCCGAAGCGTGAATGATGGAGGAAGGCGAAGAAGGCGTTTGAACTGCGCCCGAAGCCCCTTGCCGGAGGGTGCGCGAAGTGAGAAAACTTCGAAGCTCTCCCCTCAAGCGTACTTCAAAATGCAGACAGTGACAGAGAACTTAGCTTTTAGGACTAGGTTCCCCATGGACGGCGCAAACTATTGTAGCAATTGTGTTAGCTACAGCACATGTTTTGTATGTGTATATGGTGTGTAGAATGAACCTCGGAGGGTTCTCTCCAAAGGAGAAAAGATTTATACTGGTTCGGACCTCCCCAAAGGGATAATAGTCCTACGTCTAGTTTGTGGTGGATTTGGCATAGTATGCCTCGGTTGAATCTAATGGATCCGAAGGATCTCATGGCCCTGGAGGAGCTGAACCGTTACAATGGCTTGGCCTTGCTTTTATAGGCACGCAGGCCTAAGGAAAAGACCTAAATGCCCTCTATAAATTATAGGCTTTATAGGGGCAAGAAGGGAAAAAATGCTAGTCTACTATACAAAGTGCTTTATAGCTTGACAAACGTGTCAGATAAACGTCACTTCTGAACAGCTAAACGACATACTAGGGGCAAAGGGGCCCCCGGTATGGCTTCTACACTGTAGCGAAGTACATATATTTTCTGGGTTCGGAGTAGTGGCTGAAGCTCTTTGGGCGGAGGCTGCGATGAAGGGTTCGAAGGACACTCCGAAGTGGGCTTCGAAGCATACTCCAAACTAAACTCCGAACTGGGCTCTCGAATACTTAGCTTTGAATTGGCTGGGCTCTCGAAGACTTAGCTTTGAATTGGCTGAGGGCCCGGAGACCGGCTCTGGGGAGCTCCGAAAAGAGCTCGGAGGTTAACTCCGAAGAAAGTCTAGAGACTAACTCCAAAGAGAACTTGAAGACTTGGCTTCTGGCAGACTTCAAAGGGGGCCTGGAGGCTTCGATCTGGAGGGCTCCGGAAGGAGTCCGAAAGTCTTGATCCAGAGGGCTCCAAAAGGAGTCCGGAGGCTTCGCTCTGGAGGGCTCCGAAAGGAGTCCGAAGGCTTGGAAATAACTTTAGTAGGCGGGAAACCTGCTTCGACAGTGTTAGGCTCCGGGCCAAGGGTCAACGGAGGCTGGCGTCATTTGATCCCTGTTTAAGGGAAAACTTATTCCCCCAACAATAATAAACTTGTAAAATTAGATACATAAATTGTGGAAGAAATCATATGTTTTCATAAGTTTATTAATATCCATATAGTTATGGCATAGCCATAAGGAATAAAAAATCATAAATGTTCGGCCTTTTCAATAAAATATAATAATTTATTTAAGATTTATGGATTCCATCTTACAACATATTCGTCTAAATACATTGGTCTAATTTACACCGTAGGAGATGCCCTCAACGCGTGAAGTTCGAGAGCGAGCAGAGACGGATAGCCTCAGCTGCTAACGGCGTCCTCCGTGGCCGGTGCGGTGCCGTGACCCCCCCGGCTCCGAGCGACGTGGTGCGCCAGCATTCACCCGTGACACGCAGGTAGGACAAACAGCTCGATGCCGTCTCGAATCCACCGACGCCGCGAATCGCCGAGCTTTTGCCATGCCAGAGTGAGAGCATGTCAATGCGCCGGCTGAGGCATCGGTTTAGAAACAAGCCGAAACCCACGCGGCGCTGCGTCACGGTAGCCAATCTGGCGAAGCCATCGGCGCGGCCGCACCAAGTTTACGGCGGCAACCACCACGACCCACGACTCCGAGGTTAAAAAAAAAGCCCCGCCCGCTCGAAGCGCGGATGTTTCCGTTCCCGCACCCCCACCAACTCCACGTTTCCCTCGTTATCTTCGTTCCCGTGGTCTGCGCGATTCACATGGCTCCCGCTGCCGCCGTCGCTGGGGTTGGTTCCGAGGAGGGAGCGCCGGCGCTGCTCCGACTCCTGCAGCGAGTGCAGTCGGAGGCGCTGCGCGCGCTGGGGCCGCGTGACTTCGACCCAAAGTTCTACGTTGATCTGCCGCTCGCCGCCGATGCCAGCGCGGTGGGCGCCGCGCTGTCGTCGCTGACGCGTCCGGCGCTGTCGAGGGAAGTGATGGAGGCGTTCATATCGCGCTACTTCGCGCCGGCCGGGTCCGACCTCGTGGCCGCCGACCCTCTGGACTTCGAAGATGAGCCGCGTGGATTCCTGCCCAAGGTGGAGAACGCCGAGGCGCGGGCGTGGGCGCTGGAGGTGCACGCGCTGTGGAAGGACCTGGCGCGGCGGGTGGCGCCGGACGTCGTGGCGCGGCCGGATCGGCACACGATCCTGCCGCTGCCCGGTAGGGTGGTCGTGCCGGGCTCCAGGTTTCGGGAGGTCTACTACTGGGACTCCTACTGGGTCGTCAGGTCCGTACACCGGCATCTCATATCTGCTCCATGCCTCCATCCATTCCGCACTGTTCCATTATTGGTTGCACCTTAATCGTCACGAACAGCAGTGAGCAGTACCGGTCACTCATAATGTAAAAATGATGAATAATTTGCGGGAAGATACTGTGGAATCTGGAAAGGTGCTTTTAAATCGGGATCTTTATTTTTAATTTAAGGGTTTTCTTATCTTTGAGATATCGGTTTTTTAGTTTCGTTTTAACTGTGGTTCTCAAAACAATCTTTATTTTCAATTTTCATCATTTCACATTATGTATATGTATTTTCTTTTATTTTTGAGAGGCCGATTGGATTTCGATTTTTCTCGTGAACTATCAAAAATAAGTTTGAGAGTAAGGATCTTTTTGGAGTTGCTCTAAAGGTTATCTCTTGTGCCAAATAGGTTTGTTTAACTGGTAGAGATTTGGTTAGCGGTTCATGAGCAGATGACTAGTAACCGTGAAAAATCGGTCAAAATTTGAATTTTGAATTTGAATTAAAATAATTTGAACCGAGTGGTTTGTCGGTTTAAAATAAAAAATGAATTTGGATTCCAAACTGAATCGGTTGGTTTGTGTACGCCAGGTTACGATTAAATGGACAAAAATTGTATGGGCGATGGATGCACGGAGCGGGGCGTGCTCGATGGATGTCACGTGAAAGCCTATTCCATAGGACGGCCTCGGTGGAAGCGACTCCAAGACCCTTTAGGACTGTCCGATACAATGGGCTTTTACGTGGCATTCATCAGAGTGAGGGTCGCACTCCCCGCTCCATACACCCATCGTCCATACAATTTTTTCTTATTAAATCACATCAAACTGTGCTGCTGCTGTTCACAGGCACAGCATAGATGGTTCAGTCTACATGCACATGCTTCGCATGTTGGGTCCCAATAGCAATTAAATAACGAGTACCTTTTCTTCTTCCTCTGGATTGATTCTCTCTTCCTCGTTTGATACAGTATTTTTTAATCTCAGTTCACACCAAACAATTTGTCCGCTCGGTTCTCCTCTAGTGTTTATGATCCACTTGTCTGTTTATGATCGTCGTTATCTATGGCACCATGTGGATACTAGGGGCAACTGAATATATTCTGTGGCTGGTTATGCCTTTTCATACCTTGGATGCAATTTAGTATCCTCGAACGTCGAACGAGATTGTTGATTGATGTCGGGTTGAGAAAGCTCAGTGTCACACTGTCACCACCCACCAGCCCTAGATTCTTCCCATTGGAAACTGCTATTCTAAGAGTTCAGTTCTTGTCGATGCCTTATCATGCAAATGGCCATGTAACAGTGGCTCCCACACTCCAACAGAAAATGCTGCAGATCTTGATTCTTTTACTTCGTGCTTAATTACATTTTTATTATACTGTGTACGGTTACATCTTTCATGCTGATCTGATATGTGCAATCCAGATAGACTTTTTTATTGCACTGTACAGTTACTTCTTGCTGATCCATTAAGCATACCAGATAACAGTATTGATTTACAGTACTTTTTTCGTGTTTTGTTTCTTATGCTATGTGATTTTGTGACTTGATGCAGAGGTTTACTGGTGAGCAAAATGTACGATACGGCAAAGGACATCACACTTAATCTTGTATACTTTGCTGAGAAATATGGTTTTGTTTTGAATGGGGCAAGATCATACTACACTAATCGAAGGTCATAGTCTAAAACACAAACTAGTTAATTTCTGTTATATTGTCTATCTGCTACTACGGAAGTTCATACTGGAATTGAACCTGGAGTAATTTTCCCTTCATGAGAAATACTTACCGTCTTAATACTGCCAGTGAAATATATAGAACTTGTGATACAGTGTATTAACATGCGGTCGTTATCTTGTACCCTTTCTCTATGCAGCCAACCACCACTTTTAAGCTCCATGGTTTTAGACATATACATGGCAACTGGTGATATGGTTTTCTTGAAGAGAGCATTTCCCTCACTGCTGAAAGAGTATAGCTTCTGGATGTCAGGTAGCAGATCTCTGAATCCATTTTTCAACATTTCTAACATTTTACGTGATTAAGACTATCTCCCTTCACAATGATTCTGTCATGCAGATATTCATAATGTTGCAATAATGGACAATCATGGACGGGTACATAATTTGAGTCGCTACCAGGCTATGTGGAACAAACCTAGGCCAGAAAGTGCAACGATTGTAAAGTTTTATCTATGCTCATGATGTTAACTCGCTGATAGCAATGGCAGTTTTTGCACGGATTAACTGACTATGGTCTGTTCTGAATGTAGGATGAGGAATTTGCTTCGAAACTTACTTCTACAGCTGCTAAAGAAAAATTCTACCACCAAGTTGCTTCTACAGCTGAATCAGGATGGGATTTTAGCTCTCGATGGATGAGGTTGGATGTTTGAAAATTTTATTATTACCAGTAAAAAAATTATTATTTATTTATTAATGAATCGCAGCCAAAAAAGACATTAGGAACCCCAATGATCTCAAATTCATTGATGTGATGTGTACCACATGTTGATTTTGCAGGGATTCTACTGACATGACAACGCTGGCAACATCTCACATTATACCTGTGGACTTGAACACATTCATATTGAAGGTATGATATGAAGCTTATCATGATATTCAAATTTCCAAGATAAACGATATATAGAATATATATTTAGCAAGGTACGTTAATATGTTTGTCATAGGATAAACACCGTCAGGAGGATAGCCGAGTGGCATTGGCTACTCGAGATGAGAAGTATATTTAGATAAGTAAGACGAATATTGGGACCGGAAATTAGACTTCTTTCTTCTTCATTGATTTCTTAATGAATATAATCTTATTTATAGAACTTACAAAACATAACCGAATAACTAACTGGATCTATTATGACTATAGGGCTCTATCCAATAACCTGTTTGGATTATCAATTATAGACTTAGACTCTTATTAACTGTTGAACTCTAATCTACACTTAACTCTTTATTAACTGTTAGACTCAAATTTGCCCTGGACTCTCTAATTTGCCTTAACTGATATAGTAGTATAGTACCCATGGATCTGTTCACGTGAACAGTACCATACAGTATTGATGATGTGGCTGATCCTCGGCCTGGCAGCCCTGACCCACAGCCCATGACAGTGTTCATGATAGTTAGCTGGTACAAGTGAAAAACGCTAAAAATTTGACATGGTTCTCACTTTGTGCACAATGCAGATGGAACAGGACATAGCATTCTTTGCTGAACTCATTGGAGAGAACACAGTATCAGAAAGTTTTTCAGAGGCTTCAAATGCACGCTATAATGCAATTGAATCTGTTTTGTGGAACTCTGACATGGAGCAGTGGCTTGACTACTGGCTTCCTACTGATGGAAACGGCCAGGTTCTCACTAAGGATATCAGTTTGATGTCTTATAATGTTATCGTATCGAATGGTGCAAATACCTTGATTTTATTAACTTGATCTCGATGATACTACTATTGCAGGGAGTCTACCAATGGAAATCTAACTCGCAGAACCGCAACATTTTTGCTTCTAACTTTATACCTCTATGGTTAAATGCACATCATTCAGGTTTGTTTTCTAATGGTAGGGTATAGATAGATTGAGAGATTTGATAATTTGTCACTGCTAAGAAATAGTTTTAATTTTTTTCATCATGCTCCATATGGCATTGACTTAGTCTTATGTGTCATTGTCACAAGATAAACAAGATAATTAATATGGTTATCTTGAGAGTTACAAATCTTTTATCTAACAACACCGTTTATCTATGTCGCATGTTTATACTTTATAACGTATTCCGTTTCTATCGTTTAGTCGTTTTGGTTAGACCTGGAAAGAATACAAAAACAAGTTTTCTAGGAGGAAATTCTCTTGGTAAAAATGTAGGCCGCCCAAATAGTTTTTATGTGCAAGGAAGTACTGTGCACGCCAAAAAAGTCAGTTAAACAAACTGATATCTTCTACTTCCTCCATTACATATTATAAATCATTTCAAAGTTAATCTTCTTCAACTTTGAAAAGACTTACAATATAACTTGATATAACTTGCCTCGTTGTAAGCCGGTAACTGCTTGAGCTTTTCTTAGTACTTTGCCACAAATCACATCAGAGCTCTCTTTCACTCTTTCCTTGCGTAGTTACTGAAAGATTGTTGCCTGAAAACTTAACCAGGCTTGGGGCGATTTGTCGATGAGGCAAAATCAGCGAGAGTCATGAGAAGCCTCCAGGCATCAGGACTACTGCATCCTGCAGGAATTGCAACTTCCTTATCAAACACAGGGCAACAATGGTCAGTTCACTGGACACAACCTCAGGGCAATAATCTTTCCAGTCTCCATGAAAATCCATGAGGCTCTCTTCAATCTAACATAATTTGAGCAGGGATTTCCCAAATGGATGGGCCCCATTGCAGCATCTGATAGCTGAGGGATTGTTGAGTTGTGGTTCAGCAGAGGCAAGGGAACTTGCTGAGGACATTTCTACGAGGTGGGTGAGGACGAACTACGTTGCCTACAAAGCAACCGGCGCGATGCATGAGAAGTACGATGTGGAGGCCTGTGGAAAATCTGGAGGCGGTGGTGAATACAAACCCCAGGTATGGATGCATCTGAGGACATCATGTGCTCACGCATGATGAGAACATGTTTGTACTTAAGGGTGTGCAATCTGTTTTTCTGCTCGTTTTTTTTTAACAACGGTTTTTAGGAAATATAAACCGAACAATGACCTAAAATAGTAAAAACAAAAAAAATCAGTTCGGTTTTTTTGTTTTTGGTTCTAACCAAATGTGCTATAACCACTCTCTTAAATCATTATTGGGTAAGCTAGATAAAATTAAAATTACATCATAATTTAATATATTAATTTATCAAGACAAGAATATTAGAAACTTTAAACTTCTTTTTAGATAAAATTAAAATTATACCATAGTTCAATTTATGAACTTATAAATATATATATATATTAGAAATTCTAAACTTATTTGTTTTTACAGTTGTTCGGTTTTTAAGTCTATAAACCAAACAGGAAAAAACAGATTTCCTCAAAGTAAAAACCGATTTTAAAAAACGAAAAGGCTTGAAGTTCAGTTCTGTTCAGTTCAGTTTTCAGTTTATTTTTGTCCACCCCTATTTCTACTCTATGATAAATGGGATATTCTGAATTTCTTCTTCTTCTAGTCCGATGCTTACGCCACCACCAATACAAAACTAGAAAACCGTGATGCCCTAGCATCGTCGAGCTACATTTTCATCTAATTTGAGCTCTTGAACATCTCTACCCGCAGACTGGTTTTGGTTGGTCCAACGGTGTGGTGTTGTCATTCTTGGAAGAGTTTGGGTGGCCTCAGGACAAGGAAATAGGGTCCTCATAATGACGAACTGTAAACGTAATTTGACAGAAGCAGAATGTGGCTAGGCAGATGTTTTTGTATACAACTGTATATTGTATACACTGTTCTGCATTACACACGGAGTTGAAGAGAGACCTTGCAATTCTGCCAGCATTATTTGGAAACCATTTGCATCTAGTTATTTGTCCGTCTATTCTGTAACTTGCTCTTTGTTATATGAGAGATTTAATTATTTGATGCTCAAAACAATAAAACAAGTAGCTTCAATTATTTGATTATTTAGTTATCTAGGCAAGAAGAATCTTCGTGTATAAGGTGTCGTTTTCGTTTGGTTCTTTAGTCGAAAAATTTAGTCTTATCATGTCAGATGTTTGGATGTTATTTTGAAGTATTAAATGTAGATTATTTATAAAACTCATTTACAATCGGTGGATTATTTATGAGACAAATCTAATGAGCTTAATTACGCCGTGATTTGATAATGTGATGCTACCGTAAACATTTGCTAATCATAGATTAATTAGACTTAATAAATTCATTTCATGAACAATTCTTTAATTCTGTAATTATTTTTATAATTAGTTCATATTTAATCTTTTAAATTGATGTCTAAACATTCGATGTGATATGGACCAAACTTTAGTTCATGCAACCAAACGCCCATTAAGGCATTGTATATTGAGAAAATTATTCACATGCTATTATAATTTTTAAAAATTATCTACATGTCATTGTTAGTGACTGTGGTGACCCTCATCTATCAGTGACACATCGATGACATACTGACAAACTGTAAAAATTATAATGGCACAGAAAAATTAACCTTGTATAGGTTGATGTAACCAGCATCCGATGGCGGTAGCGGTAGGTAGGACCGTTTTGTTTAGTTCAAAATTTAAACTTAAATTAGGGTAATTCAAAAAAAGTTATAAATACTAGATGATTTATGATAAATTTTGTTTTATTTTTTTCTTAAAATTTCATAAAATTTGGTTTAGCCCGACAAATTGTGGTGGACAGGTTTTCTTTTTCTTTTTTCATAAAAATATTATTACTAAATTTGTGATGATCGACCATTTGATTCAAACAAAAAATAGAAAATATTTTAAAAAATATTATTATCATTACGTCACAAATTTTATTTACATTCCTACAATTTTCTAGTTTTTTCTATATTTTAGATTTTTTGATTTATCTATATTTTAATGATTTTTTAAAAAACTGATTAGTTGTTTATGTAAACCAGTCGGTTACCGAGACTAGCTTTAACTAACCGGACCATTCGATTACTGCATGGTAAAAAATATGAATTCAAATTTTAGATTTTAAATTTTACACAATTTAGATCGATAACCAGAACGCCGAGCTAGGCCGAGCCCGCATTGATTCCTAACCCACGTCACCACTTCATACCAGTTGAATACTCTAATTTCGTTCGCTCTACGAGAGCAATTTTAACCATCCAACTAAGATAATGTCTTACATATTTAATAAACCGTCACATAGAAAAAAGGGATAATGTAACAAACAATTTAATAAAGAGATATGATAAAAGATGAAGACACCATGTCTAAATTAAGACATCATGTCTTTGCACCATCCAAGATAAAAGTGGAAAGAGATTGGTTGAGATATAAAGAGAGATGTATAAAAAATTTACTACATTACAACATAGAAAATCATCTAAAAAACTATGAGTTGAGAGTATGTTTTCTAAAGATGATATCTTATTGACATGGCAATATAAGACATCATCTAAGAAATCATAGTTAGAACTGCGCGCTGAATCTCATATGTCTATCGTAATCTCAATCTCATGGTCTCCCGTGCCGCGAGGCATCACCTCGGCCGGGAGCCAAGCCAATTGCAAAGGGTGGGTATGAAAAATTCCGATCTCCGTATACAATTGTGAAATCCTTATACGAAACCATACGGTTGAATGGTTTTGTTTGTTCTTCCTATTGGCAGAATAATTATAGGGAAACTACTCACATGATATTATAATTTTTAAAAATTGTCTATATGTTATTGTGAGTGATTATGGTGGCCTCTATCTATCAATGACACATCGACGATATATTGACAAACCGTGAAAATCGTAATGACACAGAAAAAATACACAAATGCCTCCCTTTGTTATATACAAGTTGGTAGTCAAAAAGAGTTTTATCAGAAATCTTACTTTGTGAACATACAGTGTAGTCACTTTGACCTCTATGAAGCTAAAAAATGGTTTGTATTTATGTAACCCACGTCAACAAGATAATAATAACCTTTACGAAAAAATATCAATATAATTGTATTAATGTGTGGCATATTAAGCTGGTTAAAATGATTGAATAATAACTCGTCTTGAGGGACACGTACACCACCTGGTCTTAAGATGGCATCAGGAAGCACATGCCCATCATATGTTGAACCCTCCTAACTAGGCAACATATAAATAAATTGCATATTTGGTGCACAACAAAACAAAAACTTTTCGTCGGCCAAACTAACTTCCGTCGGCTTTTCGAAAAGCCGACGGAAGTTATTTTACTTCCGTCGGCCTTAAGTAGCCGACGGAAGTTAAAATAACTTCCGTCGGCTTTTACCTGTGGCCGACGGAAGTTAACGTGTCTGTGGTCCGGGCCGATACATATCCCTTAACTTCCGTCGGCCACCATTAAAGCCGACGGAAGTTAACTTCCGTCGGCTTTAATGGTGGCCGACGGAAGTTAAGGGATATAATCCCCAACCCCGCGCGCGCGTACAGGGAGACCTAATCCCTGTACGCGCCCACTGCACGCCGCCGCCGCCCACCCGCCTCCCGCCGCCCGCCTCGACCCCGCACCACCACCCGGCCGCCTCCAATCCGGCGCCTCGCGCCATCGCGCCGGCCGCCGGCCGCCGCCCGCCCGCCGCCCCGGCCAACCACCGCCGACCGCCGCCCCGGCCCACGCGGCCGCCCGCCTCGCGCCCACGCCACCGCCTGCCTCCGGCGCCCCGCGCCACCGCGCCGGCCGCCGCCCACCCGCCAGACGCCGCCGCCGGTCCCGAGCACCCGCCGCCGCCGCCAACCGCGCGCGCAGGCCGCCCTCGCCGGTGCCCCGCCGTCGTTCTCCCGGCCACCGCCCACCGCCCACGCGTGCCCCTGCCCCCGCCGCCCGTCGGTGCCCCGCCGCTGCCGTGCCCCTGGCCGCCGGCCACCGCACACGCCGGTGACCACCGCCGTCCATCCCGGCACCCCGTCGCCACCGCCTCACCGCCTCAGGTCAGATGCATGGCCACTTGTTACTTGAAGTACTGTTGTATCGTGGATAGGATGGAATTAATGATCCATAATTCTAGCTATTCGATGATATTTGTTAGTGGATAGTACGAGCTAATTTGCTTGTTGAATGATATAAGTTAGAATTAGTATGAGCCGCTTGTTATATATACTTTTTTCATCAAAATATAATCACCCAAAATCGTGTTTTGTAGATTTAAATGTAATGAATAAATGGTGTAGTTATATTGTAAATTGGATACATGATTTAGGAGAAAAAGATTTGAAGTATTGCTAATGGAAAATAAACTCGTGTTATTTTGCAACGAATCAAGCACACCCTTAATTTCCGTAACTCTATCATCTGGACTCTGCATTTATCATCGACGCGTCACCCTAGCTAGCCCCCTCTTGAGTCTCGACTGAGTCGACTCTCTACCTCCCCTTCCACTTGCACCGCCACCTCTGCCCCTTGCGCCGCCGGCCGCCGCCTCTGCTACCCCTCCCCTTGCGCCGCCAACCGCCGCCTCTGCTACCCCTCCCCTTGTGCCGCCGGTCGCCGCCTCTGCTACGCCTCCCCTTTGCGCCGCCGGTCGGCGCCTCTGCTACCCTTCCCTGTGCGCCACGTCGCTGCCTCTGCTACCCCTTCCCCTTGTGCCACCGCCGCCTCTACTACCCCTCCCCGTGGCACCTCTCTCCTTTCTGCCTCTCTAATCCTCTCCCCCTCCCTCGCGGCAGGGCATGGCGAGGGTGCAATGGGGCCGCGGCGAGGGCATGTCGAGGGCGTGGCGAGGACGTGGCGAGGTCAGATCGAGCCACCCAGTGCACTAGTGTAGAAAATGGGGAAGAGAAGAGGAGGGAGAGGAGATCAAGTGTGGCGGCTGGAGAGGGGGTTGAGAGAGAGAGGTAGTGGGGAGAAGTTAGGGTTTAGAAATAGGCTTTAAATGAGCTGAAATTCAAATGGGTTGTGTGGTAAAATTTAAATATATATGTGCTATTAATTATATTCTTGTGTTAATTTGTGGTTTGTTGATGATTTCATTACGGTGATTAGTATATTATATATATATACTTTTATTATATATATTTCTTTTCGTATGCAATTTTTTATTTGACAACAACGTAGATAGTGTAACGAAACCTATGCGTCACCCGTTTCAGACCAACATGTCTCACACGTGTCATGCGTGTGAGATGTGTAGGTCCGGAATTGTCCCTTTTTGGACAGCCTCAGAGTGGGCGACAGAGCGTGGTTTTATGATGAGTCATGAGTCCGAATGGGATTTCAGTAACATAACCTTGTTGTTCTCCATTGCACCATTATCAGGCGTGCAATTGGAGAACAGCGGGGTTATGCTGCTGAAATTTCGTTCGGACTCATGGCTCGTCATAAATACCACGTTTTGTCGGTCACTCTTGGGTGGGTTTAGGACCTATCTTTTGCTATAGACCATGGTTGTCACGGCATCGCCTGCGCCGACTAGGCGTCCAGGCGGTCATCGCCGGACGCCATGGTGAATCGCGTCGCCGGCGGGCTCTGCTTCCCCTTGCGTCGCCGGCCGCCCGGCCGCCTCTACTTCCCCTCCGTTGTCCGGAGGCGGAGGCGGGGGGTGGCCAGGGTGTGTGTATGTTGCGAGCCCCTTGATTGAATGAATGTTTTGCATATAGAATGGCTGAGGACGACCGACGGTGGATGTATAGTGGTTGGATGAAAAGTGGAGCTCACACGAGGGAGTGGGTAATCAACGCTGAGAAATTTGTTGATCGTGCATTCGCTTTGACAACAAACACTGGCGCGAGGTGCCCATGCATGAAGTGCAGAAATTATCGTTGGCAAGACAAGAGGACGTTGTCATTGCATATTTGCAAATATGGTTTCGTGCCAGGTTATGAAGTTTGGTCTTTTCACGGCGAGACAGGCCGTGAAAAAACGGTATTACAAGTGGAAGAAGAAGATGATAGCGTTGCTGACGATAGGATGGATGAGATGGTTGATGCTATACATGGATATGCAATATACTTCATATTACATGTTTTTTTATATGTTCAAACCTTCTTTACTAATAAATGCTCGTTTGTGCTTGTTTTGAATAGGATGTCGAAAAAGATGAAGAGTGTCACGAGGAAGCTCTTCCGCTTGGGGAGTTCATCGGCGAGTACTCCGGCGAGTACACCGACGAGTTAGGAGGACACCCTATTCCAGGGTAGTTCCTCTTCGTCAAACAGACGTCGTCAAGAGCAGCTCCTGAGATGCATAGATCCGACATTAATTGGTCGGCCTATTGCATTTCAACTAGAAGATGAGGTAACTTTCAGCTTGTTTTTTATGCCAGTTATAAACTATTCCTAATTGTTTCAATACTGTTTTGTAGGAGGAAGAACACTTGGAGAGTGCGGGTCACGAGGATCATCCGGTGGGTGGGGGGCAGGAGGGGGGTGTCCCAGAGTGTGCGGCACAGAGGGATGACCCAGAGGGTGTGGGGCAGGGGGATGACCCGGAGGGTGCGGGGCAGGGGGATCTCCCGGAGGGTGCGGGTCAGGAGGAAGGTGCTGAGGCTGCCGGCGGGTCCTCAGTATCTTTCAGGACGAGCCACCTGGTCGCCCCACCAGTAGTCTCTTCCAGTGGAGCCAAGATCGAGATTACGCCTGTTGGTGACGGGTAAGTGTAATACTCTTCTGTTGTTTTGCTTTTTTTTTCAAAAAATTTCTTTCACTAAACTAATTAACTTTATTTATTATGTATTTCTAGATCTTGGATTGACTCTCGGTTTGACGGCACTTCGAGGGTCAGGCAGGTTAACCAGATATTGGGTAACCTGTGCCGTCTGCACTACCCAGGGGTGCTGACAATGCCAACCGGTGAGCGGGTTCTATGCCAGACATGGGACCAGTACTGGTTTGCTCTTGACGGGCGCCACGGAACTGCTCAGGGGGCGGTGTCTCATGACTTCTGGGTATGCAAGTGTTTTTTCAATCTTCTTTTAGGCTTTTCGAGTTACAATATTGTACTAATCATTACTTTTGCAGTTACGCTTTTGCTTGCCAGAAGTCGGCAATCACCATAACCATGCCCTTCAAGTCTTCAACAACAATGCACATAAGGTGGTGAAGGACGCCATTTCGTATGCCCGCATTCAAGCGAACAATGCTTACTACAAGGAGAAGCTAGGGCAACGAATGAGCAAGGCGACGGGCTCATCGTCAATCTATTTGACTGAAGAAGAATACCGTTCGGTAAACAATTCTAACTTTTTAAATCTTCGATTGTTGAGATTTGTTGTCATATAATACAAATAACATCTCTGTTCAGGTGAGGATTCCGTGGTTTGCAAACCGCGAGGACGCATATTTCGAATTCTGCAAGATTTTGTCTTCAGCCGCATTTAAGAAGACTTCCGAGCAGAAAAGACAATGCCGCGGGACGGATCCGAAGCACAGATATGGTGCCGACGGACATATTCGTCACGCTAAATGCTTGGTAAGACCTCCTTCTGTCACTCTCTAGCTATAGATACATTGTAATGCGACTAACTCATTTCTAATGTACAGGAAGCTAAATTTGGCAACGTGCCAAGTGACATAGAGGTATATACCTCTGGTCACAAAGGAAGCGATCCTACACAGCCAGATGTCTTGTGTAGCCAGACAGCCACGGACCATTTGGTGAGATGTTATTAAGAGTTTACGTAATTTCATTTTTCTGCGTCTAGCTAATCGGACATGTTTTTTGGAGACGCAGTATGGTGAACACATGGTTCGACTCCATGGAGAGGACTATGATTGGCGGAGAGAACCTGTCGACCAAATGGCCGTGTACTCCAGTGGAGGTGGCAAAAGCCATGGACGGTGAGACGGTGTTTTTATTAATGTTTTGTGTATGGTATTGTGATGGTAACTAACTCATTCAATGTTGCAGGTACTCCATGTTCAATGGAGTTATTGACTCGAGAGCGGTGAGAGCTCAGAAGTCAGCTCAATCGTCGCAGAGCTCCGTCGGAGTTGGCTCCAGCCGTCGTCGCTCTTCAGAAACCCCGGAGGTGGATCGGGTGAGGGAGGAAATGAGGCAGGAAATGATGCGGCGCGACGAGTACTATACCGCCTGCTTAGCACAACAGCAGGCGATGATCCAAGTAAGTTTAGTTTGGAGTGTTGTAGTTAAAAAGTATTCAGAAATAGGTTTAGAACTAACTGATTACATTACAACATGTGTAGCAACTAGCCCAGCAGCATGGTGGATTGGACATGTCCAATTTCCAACCACTACCTCCCCCGCCACCACCATTATATTCTACATCACCTGAGGTACCTCCTGACATATCGTTACTTCAGATACTTAAGTTAGTGTTTAGAAGAGTAGTTGAGTTAATTCGTTCTCTAATTTTGTCTATTTCTTCAGACTTTCCGTACGCCTGGCCAGGATGGAGCCTCTCGGGCAAATGTGGATGAAGCAGGAGGTAGCGGCGGCACCCACGACCCAAATGTGGGCGATCAGTGAGTATATGGACAAATATGACTTTGTATGTGGCTCTCGCTGTGTTTTGTGAATTTGTATGTGAATTTGGATGTTATATGTGAATTCAGATGTGTACTGTGACTTTGGATGTGAATTCAGTTATATTATGTGATTTTGGATGTGATGTGTGAAGTGTGGATGTGAATTTGGATGTGAGATGTGATTTTGGATGTTATATGTGAAGTTTGAATGTGATTTTGGATGTGAAATGTGATTTTGGATGTGTATTGTGAATGTATGTGAAATTGTGGTTGGATGTGAGTGTGAGTAGGGGAACCAAGAAAAAATAAAAAAAAATACCAGGTAACTTCCGTCGGCTTTGACCATAGCCGACGGAAGTTAGCTGGTTTCGGCCACGTGGGCAGAAAGGCTAACTTCCGTCGGCTTTGGCCCTAGCCGACGGAAGTTAGCTGCCCCTAACTTCTGTCGGCCAAGCTGGCCGACGGAAGTTAGAACCCCCTGCTGACGTGGCAGAGTTCGGGGCTAACTTCCGTCGGCCACGTCAAGCCGACGGAAGTTAGCTAACTTCCGTCGCCTCGCTTCCGTCGGCCAAAGGCCGACGGAAGTTAGCGTTTTGCCGACGGAAGTTGGCTTCTTCCGTCGGGAAAGGGCTAACTTCCGTCGGCTTTGGCCGACGGAAGTTGCCTGGATTGTTGTAGTGAAACACTTAACATATTTGTGACAATATCTCCTTTTCCTGACCTATACCTTCCTTTTAACTTTGTTGGGACGGTTACCTTTATGTGTGTACCGTCCAAAGCACCTAGACAATTCTATAACATAAAATATAACCACAAAAATATTAATACAATTTTAATCCTATTAGCAGCACTGAAATGTATCTTCTTTTAAATTCTATTACCTTGAAATACTTCCATCTAATATCAGTGCAATCTTTATGTATAGATTCTGATTTCTTGAGAAGAAGTTCGTGAAGCTTTAGAATCACTAAAAGGAATAAGTTGAATATCCTGCTTATGGTTTCACCACTTCTATAGAAGAATCCTTCAATTATTCTATTTTTCAAATGATGGGACAATATGTATAAAAATGAAGCAACTATCAGTTCTATAGGCATATTTTTTGTGCCATTCAAACCACTGATATTTTTAACATATTACATAATATATGAAATGTTCTCCTGTCTATTCAAAGTTGGCTCAAAGAAGCAGTGTCACTCTCTTCGATAGATTGGAATAACCATTGACTTGTAAGTTCTCTAGTTCTGATTTTTCTCTCTGACTTCCAACACTTCCTCTTATATTGAATTACAAACAACAATAATATGTAATAGTACATTAGCAGAATAGCTGCCATCATATTTCTCCTTCGTGTTTTCACAACTAACGGAAGACGAGCCATAATAATCTACAAAATAGTTAAGGAAAATTTGAATCTATTAGAAGATTTGTAATGTAAATGATAAAGTACATAATATATGCTTATAAGTCAAAAAACCTAAGCAATGATATTTTTGACAAATACAAAGATATATTCTAAATCTCTTCTAAACAATTCAACTTTGAGCTTTAAATTGTTAAACCCAATCAATCAATAGCTACACAATCTAAAAATGAATTAGAGTCTGTAAACTAAGAAACATCAACTTATCTACATTGTCGCATCTGTTTCTTATAATTTAAAGCTTGGACAATTTAGCATTGGAATCTAAATATCAGCTTATCTAAACTAAAAGTATCAACGAGCTTCAAGTTCTTTTCATGCTTCAACAAAAATCAACCATAGTAACACAATAAAAAACACATGTAAAAACTGTTGACACCAAGATTTGGTAAAATCCCAAGCCTATCAAGAGTGCCACATGGTCAACAAAAATCAAAGGAATTCGGTCAAAGTTTGGTCAAAGAAGCCCGTCCATGTTGTTATATGTGATCGGATATGAAGAAGCCGATAAGGATGAAGGAAGATAGAGACAAATATGGAATCAATTATGGTTATTGTAATGGACGACAAGTCTCCAAACTATAAATATGTAACTATTAGCTAGGTTAGGGACATCTAGACAAACACAACCAAAAACTATTCTTGGCGCATCACCACCCTTAGCTTCCAAGGTTAATCCCGGTGGGACTTGACACTAGGAGCTGGGCTGCATCATTTCGATCACTGGCAAAGAGGTAAGTCTCGCCACCCTGATGGTCGTATCGACTGGATTGGTGTTTTCAAGGCTACATCACATCGATCTCTTGAGGCATCGGCCTGGTTAGCGTAATTGCCGATTTATCTTGGTGTGATTGTTAGGTCTAAGGCTTCATCGTTACGATTTCTTAGATTGATGTGAATTATGTATTGTAGATTAAGGATTCATTGGTTAAGTCTGATATCTTGTTCTATTGTATCTGATTTATGTCATACACCATTCATTTGAATAAAGCATGCCTAATATGTTAAAGTACTACTAATTGACTATGATTTAGCGATTGTCTTGATTAAGTCCAATCTTGTGGTTACGGTAGTTTGATAGTATGGATGCATTTTATGGTATGCTAGATTCGGTTTCTATCGGAGTATAAGCTAATAGGTTATCTTTAATTCCATTTTTTATTTTATTTCGATCAGAGGGTATTCATCGGCCCTTGTGCGCGGGATGTTTGTACTATCAGCCGATGGTATTACCAATCCCGATAATCTGGCCATGGTTATCGGCTTGACAACCGATTAGTGTGCTACCCACATTTCTTTTTATATCATCACGGTCATCGACTTGGTAGCTGATTGGCTTTGCTACTAACGTCATTCTTTCTTTTCTTGTATCAGTTGCATGGTCAAACTGATTGGCACGCTCAGAACCCCTTTTTTCTAAGATTATAGAAACTGCACTGGAGTTAAGCAGACCTCTTAGACCACGCGTGTGACCAAAAATGACACCAACACAAACATGATTTTTCTCCAACTCATTGATTCACACAAGAAACTATGGGACCAAGGTACCTTCACTTCACTACAAAGACAAGTGGCGGCGTAGTGTAAGACTCCAGGCTGGCGGCACAGACAATAGCAGGCCCCCTCAGGCTGGTGGCGTGTGAAAGCCTTCTAGGCCAGTGGCGCAGATGAGGGCTCCAAGCCGGTGGCGCTCGAGACCTCAATGGATATGGCGGCGTGCGCGAGGACTCGACAACTATGACTTTGCGCGATAGAGATTGCTGCTATGCGAGAAGGGACACACACTGGTATTGATAAGAGTTTGCAGTTAATTTGGGCTATAATCCCTTTCCTTTAGGCCCATTAACAATTCCTTTAACTCTGATTATGGCCTAGTCCAAACAAACAAACGTAATTTTTTAGTTAGCACTGTTATCTAACATGTGCTGAAATTAGTTCAACTAAACAACTTCTAAATTTTATTATAATAGATCTATTACAAAACTCACGAAAGTTGGTATATATTATACATACAAAATAGTTTACAAATATGTTATTCTTGTGTTCGTGTTTAACCTATGAATAGAAAACAATACGATGTGAAGTTACTACTTACTCTATTTTTATATTATAAACTATGTAATTTTAAATAAGTTAAATTATATATTTATTTTATTAGAAAAATATACAACAAATTAATTTTATTAAATACACATTAAAATCTGTGTTAATACTATATTTAACTGATATTACATACGCTAATATATTTTTATTTAAATTTTATTAAAGTAAAATAAATTTAACAAATGACTAATAATATGAAAGTAATGAAGTGTACTAACACGCGTATTTTTCGTATATTCATGTAGTAAGGTCTAGATTTCGTGTTGCAGTTGCGCACTTGTGCCTCAATTTGCTCTCTCCTTTTCATCCTACACCCACCGCTCGGAAATCCCCAAACACTAGTTCTAATTTTGGAATCCGGACTCACCGTCGTCTGCCATGGACGAAATCATCGACGACAAGGTCAGCTACATCGAGGCAATCACCGGTATCTCTGACCATGACCTCTACACGAAAATCCTCGCCGCACACAACTAGGATATATAGCTCACCGTCTCTTCCATCTCCGCAAACCCTTCCTCGCCCAAGCCAGGCCCGTCCACGACGGCGGTGGCTGTGCCACCGCCCCCGGCCCGCTGGAGCAAATTTGGTCGTGCCCCCTCTGCTTTCTCAGCAGCAACAACCGAGGATCACGGGAGGTTGGTGACTCTCCCCTTCTATGTGGTCTATGGTGGGGTTGGCCTCATAGTCGGTTCCATCTGTCTCAGTGCCTGGGCCACCGACAGTGTGTTGTCTCGCTTCCTCTCCCTTCTCGGGCTCGCACAGGGCGGCAACGACTAGCTTCTCGAGCTGCCACCATCCGCGACTGAGGCGGATGACTTTGTGTTGGAATTTGAGCATGAGTTTGGCACCGGTCGTGCCCTCATTTTGTTGCCGAGGGATTCACAAATGTGTTGTAGCGTCAACCATCCTCGTATACGGCAGAAATCCTCAACACACTCGATCGACACTACCGCCACAAGGACCGGTGAGGCAGGACCCACCGAACACTTTGTTCGGTGTTGAAGGGAGCATGACAACCCATTACCTACCCCTGTGCTCCAAGGGATAGACATGCAGGACTTGTCACAAAACACCTACATCTTCAGGAGGGGCACGCCGTCTTCCCAGCCTTCGGTTGTGCCATAGGGGCCGATCAGGCAAGAAATACCCCAACCCACATACGAAGTCGCAAGGAATATGTTGTCCAACCTCGTGCTACCAAGGGGCACCTGATGGCATCCCCAAGGATACCATCAGACCGCGTACTATGGAGCACCACCCTATACCAATGAAGAACAACATAGATACAATGCTTTTCGGCTGGATCAGTACCAATAGGCTCTAATGACTAGCCGATATCCCGTGCCGAACTAGTAGGAGAATGATTGGGTGAATCGGATCACTGAAGTTATTCAGGACCAATTTGGGCTCAAGATCAAGGACCAGACGTATGTGTATCAGCGGCCGTACACAGAGTGGTTCGATTGGGTGCCATTGCCAAGCCGATACAAGATTCCCGATTTCACCAAGTTCTCGGGGCAAGATTCGGTCTCCACGATCGAGCGCACCAACCATTTTCTCGCCTAGTGTGGGGAGGCATCGGCCGATGAGGCACTTAAGGTCTGATTCTTCCCGCTGTCACTGTCGAGATTGGCTTTCGCTTGGTTCTTGTCGTTATCAGTGAACTCTGTCAGAGGATGTACAGATTTGGAAAAGAAATTTCACAAGTATTTCTTTGCTGGCATACACGAGATGAAACTCGTCGTCTTAACAATAGTAAAGCAGAGGATGGATGAGTCGGTAAAAGATTATGCACAGAGGTTCTACGACATAAGAAGCAAATGCTATAGATTGAACCTCAGTGACGCGCAGTTTGTAGAATTGGCGTTCCAAGGACTCCTAAACCCGATAAAAGAGAGATTTTCATCACAGGAGTTCGAGAGCCTCTCACACCTAGTACAAAGGGTATCAGCACATGAGATCTGGTTCCACGAAGCAAGAAGGGACAAATATCACAAGAAAGTCGCATATACTCAGGTATACCCTTCGGAATCTGATGAGGATAGTGAGTCCGATGCAGAAGTCGGGCTAGCCGAATGGTCCATAAACAAGAAGAAGATCACATGTCCTTGCGTGAAAGCATCCAATAAGGACGAAAAATATGATTTTGACATCAGTAAAGTTGATAGGATATTCGACTTACTGCTCAAGGTGAAGCAAATTCAGCTGCCACCCAATAATGTGATATCGTCTATCGATGAGCTAAAGAAAAAAGAAGTATTGTAAGTGGCACAATTCTCCATCACACCATACTAACGAATGCAAAGTGTTCAGACAACAGATTCAGTCGGCCATGGAGCAAGGTCATGGAACATCGATGAGCATCCTTTCCCGGTTAAACCTGATCAACAAGTACAAGAGAAACTCAAGGGAATATATAGGTAGTGAGGATGATTTGGACTACTCATGGTTCAACCCCTACTGGAATTGTGAGTTCTTCAGGTTTTGCTAGAATGAGGGATTGCGCCTTCCATCACTGGATAATTGTCCTGTAGGTGGAGGAATGATCATAGACCCCATAACAGGGCAAAGTCACACGATCAAGGAAGGAAAGACATTCGTCAAAGGCTGCCACCGTTAAGGCCATCGTTACTTGAGAGGCTCGGCCCCATCAATGCCAAAGAGAGTGACCGATCAGCCGATGACAGTAGCACTATGGGAAAGACACATTGGTGCCTGTAATGCCTAGATTTAATAAATCCAGACCTTTATTGAAATTGCATAGAAAATCAATAAAACCAAGACGTTCATCACACGACCACGCAAACTACGACAAACATTCATGGTTCGTAGACCAATTAGTACAAAAGTGTTTGAATAAAAGAGAAACTAATAAAATAAGGGTCCTAGATGAACGCCTCCTTCCAGTCTCGCCTTGACTAGGTCGCTACTCTAGACCTTCATCCTCCTCATAGTAGATGAGCTCTGGTGGTGTAAGTCAATGGGGGTGAGTACAATCGTACTCAGCAAGCCACCGAATGCAAATATAATGCAGAGTAATAACAAGGAAGGTAGTGGCTAATTTTGCGGAAAAGCATAATTTGTAAAGCAGTTAAGGTGATCCAGTTATTAATACAGAAATGTAAACATGTGTATGCATCATCTTCTAACTCGAGGGGTACAGTCAGCCCACCCTCGCTCAATAGTCCTTACATGCCATGAATAACTCAACCATTCAAACAAGTGTAAACTAACTGCGAGAAGTCACACAACCCGCCCTTGACTGTGGGCTCGGCTTTTAGAAAAGATTAAATACTTTGATCAGAGGTGTACCACTGTACCCACAAGGCACGCACTCATCCCATACACCAAAGTGTAACGAGATGACCCATACCACGGGAACTTGTGCCAAAACCTTCCATATGGAATGCCTCAACCCGACAGCACCCTCTTACGGGTTTCATATGGTGCCCCGACGCGTCGAGCCAACACCATACCCCCCTTGAGCCACATCGGTACAAGTCACCCGTAGGTTGCCCCTTGCCCCCACCACTATGGTGCATCGAGTCGGTTTGTTCCATACTTCCGATTAGGACTTACTCATTAGACTTGTGGTTAGTACGGAAGTGCTTTGCAACAAATCCCGCAGACCGATCCTTATAGTGCCCCGGGTGCGACCAACCAATGCCCTAGCTTGCACCCGGAACCCACCATACTTATAACATAGCCAACTCCAACAGAGTCCAGAGACGAGAATAACGGGGAAATACATATAGTAGAATCCAGCTATCTACGACTCATTCTTTTTATCCTATAGCAGTTGTGTCAGTACATTGGACACTAGCTAATATAATATTGTAGAGTGACAAGGAGTTTAGGCTCAATAAGCATGGCTTGGGTTTACACACAAGGACGAGGATCTAATAAATATAGTGTAGGGCTTGATATTAGACTAATGCAATATTATCCTATGAGTTATAGCGATAATTTATTAAAACATGGGCTCAATGATGATCAAAATGGGGGTTGTGACTTGCCTTGCTCAGCAAATGGCGATGGTGGAACCTCGGGGTAATAGTCTGGCTCCTCGACGATCTCGTAGTATTCTCGATACGGAAAAAATTAAATAAAACATTCAATGAACAATCAAGATATTACAAAACACGAGCATACAAATTTATGGTTTTTAACTTTGGGGAATTAAACCTTTTTTATTCTGAAGTTTGTTGAAAATATTAAAGATTAAAATTTTAAGGTTTCTCCTAATTTATTTCATGAATTAACAATTTATCCCTAAGGGGTTTTTAATTATTTATTTGATAAGAAAATTTTGGGCTAAAGTGACATACTGTTTTTATGGCATTAACATGTAGAGAAAAAAAGAGGAATTTAACAAAATTTGAATGGTGAAATTTGGAGTTAAAATGGGCAAGTTATGAATTTTCAAGGTTTAAAAAATTTTCTGGAATTTTATTTAAACAGAAAATAGGTTTTGGTCCACGGTGAGCCAGGCTTACGGTGAACTGGGTTACTGTGCGCATAGACCGGTTTAACCAGAACCATCAGATCTGGATCTAGCGGCGAGGCGCGGGGCGGGAGGGTTCAAGTGAACACGGATGGCCCAGATGGCCCCGTACCGTTTTGACCAGATCAAGGGCCAAGATTAAATCCCAAAGGGATTTAATCTAAGCCCTTCGATCACGAGCGTGCGGTCAGGGTGCCGTCCGGCACGGCACGAGCATAAGGGGTACTTTGCCCCCTTCGTCTCCGGCTCCAGCGGGTTCGGGTGCGGCGGCGATGGCGACGGCGTGGGCCTAGGGGCCCAGATCTCGGCGGAAATGGAAAGAGGGGAGTGATAGGAGTGCGATGGTACCGGTTATGGCAGCGGCAGGCGACTGACGGCGACCGGTGGTGAGGGTAGACGGCGAGGGCATCTCGGGTGGTTGGCGGCGACGGCGATCCGACGGTCCTTACGGCCAACCGAGGGGTGGCCGATGACGGGCGGTCGACGGGGATCCCATCGATGGCGACGGCGAGGACGGCGGGGCCCTGAGGCGGCAGTGAGCGGTGGCCGAAGGTCGAGTAGGGGTGAAACCCGAAAAAAGGGGTGGCGGCTCTCTGGGATGCACTAGCTAGGGCTGTAGCGGCGTGGCGGAGGGCGGTGGCTCAAAGGCGGTTAAATAGGGGGTCGCCGGCGTAAAACGGGAAGGGAACCGAGGGTTTCCCTTGATCTCCAGCGAGGGTTTACAAACTCTCGGCCAAGCTTCCATCTACGGGGAAATGCGTCATCTAAGGATGGCATGCGATCGCCGGTGGTCGGGGGGGGACGAATCCGGGGTTGGATCGGCGGATAAGGGCGACCGACGGCGGGGAAACAGAAAGAGGTCGCCGGAAAGGAAAGGGGGAGATTCCCTTCCATCGGAGACGATGGATCTGACAGGTGGGTCCCACCTGTCAGCGGGTGATTGGGAAAGAAAAGGGCCGACAGACGGGCCCGGGCTGTCAGTGGCGGAGGGAGGCGCTAGCGAGGCTGACGGGTGGGCCAGGAAGAGGCGGGCGCGGGGAGGAGAGAGGGGGTGCGAGCGTCGATAGGTGGACCCCACGTGTCAGCGACGCACGGTTTGGACTGGGCTGGGCCAGAGCAGATTGGGGGTTTGCGGCCCAAGTTTATTTAAAATCCTTTTCCTAATTAAAATAATTTTAGTAATTCATTTATTTATTTAAGAGTTGAATCACTGTTGTTAAAAATTTGTAAAAATTCCTAAAATTATATCTTGGCCTCTAGATTCCACCATAAATTTTCCAAATTATAATTTGAGGTATTTCTTCCTGTTTGGCTTTATTATGACTCTTTTAGTATTTTCTTTAATTTCATAAATCACTTATATTCCAGAAATTTCATTTTCTTTATTTTATTTATTTTTAATTCTTGGGATGTTACAATCCTATCCCCCTTACAGAGAATCTCGTCCTTGAGATTAGGATCAATCCTCGAATAGCTCTGGGTGCTGCGCCTTTAGTTCTTCCTCTTTTTCCCATGTAGATTCCTCTACGGGATGATTGCTCTACTTCACTTTACAGAAACGGATGACTCGACTCCTGGTGGTCCTTTCCTTGACTTCCAAGATTCTGACGGGCTTCTCAACATAGGTCAAATCCTCTTGTATGTTCAACTGCTGAAGGTCAACTTGCTCTGTTGGGACTCGAAGACACTTCTTTAGATGTGACACGTGAAACACGTCATGTACCCCAGTCAATGAGGGTGGTATCTCTAACTGATAAGCGACCTCGCCTTGACGTCGAACAATGGGGAAAGGTCCAACGTACCGAGGTGCCAATTTTCCTCTCATGTTAAACCGTTGAGTGCCGTGGAGAGGAGTAACTCGGAGATAGACATGGTCTCCCTCTTCAAAGGCTAAATATCGACGACGATTGTCCGCATAGCTCTTCTGTCGAGATTGGGCTGTCTTGAGTTGGTCTCTAATGATCCGTACTTTCTCTTCAGCTTCCCGAAGGATGTCTATCCCAAACACTTGGGATTCACCGGTTTGATCCCAAAGTAAAGGCGTCCTGCACTTACGTCCATATAAAGCTTCGAACAGGGACATCTGAAGGTTGGCTTGATAACTGTTATTGTACGAGAACTCGGCGTACGGCAAACTCTTGTCCCAAGTTCCTCCAAAGTCCAAGGCACATGCCCAGAGCATATCCTCTAATATCTGATTCACCCTTTCAGTTTGTCCATCAGTCTGAGGGTGGTATGATGTGCTGAAGTTTAGTCTCGTTCCCATTCCCTCTTGAAGGTTTTTCCAGAACCGAGATGTAAACTGACTCCCCCTATCGGAGACTATCTTCTTAGGTACACTGTGTAGACATACTGTTGGGGGAATATATTTCCCTTAAACAGGGGCCAAATGACGTCATCCTCAGACAGCCTTCGGCCTAGGGCCTAGCACTGTCGGAGCCTGTTTTTTCTATCTAAGTGTTGTTCCCAGGTCCCAAGGTGCCTTTCGGGCCTGTAGCTTCGAAGCCCTCAAACCAGGAGGTCCGGCTCGAAGCCCCCGATTCGGCCCCTAGCGAAAGACGCCGAAGGCCGCCTTCCGGGAGCCAAGTCCGGAGGTCACCCTTCGGGAGCCCAGTTCGGAGGCCACCCTCCAGAGCCAGTCCGGAGGCCACCCTCCGGAGTCCAGTTCGGAGGCCACCCTCCGGGAGCCCAGTTCGGAGGCCGCCCTCCGGAGCCAAGTCCGGAGGCCACCCTCCGGAGCCAGTCCGGAGGCCACCCTCCGGAGTCCAGTTCGGAGGCCACCCTCCGGGAGCCCAGTTCGGAGGCCACCCTCCGGAGCCAAGTCCGGAGGCCACCCTCCGGAGCCAAGTCCGGAGGCCACCCTCCGGAGTCAAGTCCGGAGACCGCCCTCCGGAGCAGCGCTTCGAAGCCCCCCCCTTCGGGTGCACTTCGAAGCCCCCTCCGCAGCCTCTGCCACAGAGCTCCAACCCTTGTTCGAGGCTCAAGAATATCTAAGTACAGTCCATACCGGGGGCCCCTTCGCCCCTGGTATGTCGTTTAGCTGGTCAAAGTCTGGCGCAGCCTGACACGTCTGTAAAGCTGTAAAAGCTGTCTGGTACCCGCGTGCAGTAGTTGGCTCCCTTTCCCTGTCTACCCCTATAAGTCTGGGGGCCTGTAGGGGGTATCCGGGTCTTTTCCTTAAGGCCTGCATGCCTATAAAAGCAGGGCCAAGCCCTTGTAGCGGAGGACACGCTCCAAGGAGCCATGAGACCCTGTAGTTCTCTTCTCCACTCTAAGGCATACCATGCCAAATCCACCACAAACTGGACGTAGGGCTATTATCCCCTAGGGGAGGCCCGAACCAGTATAAACCCCTTCTCCCTCTGAGAGAACCCATCGAGGTTCATTCCTCACATCATACACCATCACAGGAAAACCTGCTGGAACTAACGCAATTGTTCCAACAGTTGGCGCCGTCCGTGGGGACCTAGACTAGAAGCTAAGTTCTCTACCACTGCATGCAATTCGAAGCACGCCTGCGGGGGGAGCTTCGAAGCTTTCTGCTTCGCGCACCCTTCGGCAAGGGGCTTTGGGTGCAGTCCGAAGGCCAATTTCCGCCTTCCCTTGCCCTCCGCATACCGGGGCTCGCCCCCCAGCAAGGGGCTCCGCTTTGTGCGTCGGAGGTCATCGAGGTCCCTAGGGGCTACGAGGCCAACCTTCAGCCATCTCGCGAGGTATGTCCGCTGTCCGAAGCACTACCTCGACGTGCCATGTCGTAATCATTTTAATGCATTTTCGAAGCCTTGCGTCGCCCCAAAAAATCGAACCCGAAGCCTTGCTTCGCCTTATTGAAAAACCGAAGCCTTGCTTCGCCTTGTTTAAAATCCGAAGCACCGCTTCGCCGTGTTGAAAAATCGAAGCCTTGCTTCGCCTTATTTAAAAACCGAAGCCTTGCTTCGCCTTATTTAAAACCCGAAGCCTTGCTTCGCCTTGTTTAAAAAACCGAAGCCTTGCTTCGCCTTATTAAAATCCGAAGCACCGCTTCGCCTTGTTTTAAAACCCGAAGCCTTGCTTCGCCTTATTTAAAAACCGAAGCCTTGCTTCGCCTTATTAAAATCCGAAGCACCGCTTCGCCTTGTTTGAAAAACCGAAGCCATGCTTCGGCGTATTAAAATCCGAAGCACTGCTTCGCCTTATTGAAAAACTGAAGCACTGCTTCGCCTTATTGAAAAACTGAAGCACTGCTTCACCTTATTTAAAAAACCGAAGCCTCGCTTCGCTTTTCAAATTCCGGAGCACTCCTCCGAAGGCTACACAGCGCCTCCGGGCCCGTAGCAGCTGGCTTTGAGGCTTCCGAGCGACGGCTCGGCAAGTCCGGGATTCCAGGCTCCGGCCTGACGCATCCCCGGGTCGAAGGTGGCCTAGGGTCGAAGGTGGCCCAGAGTCGAAGGTGGCTCAGAGTCGTAGGTGGCTCAACATATCACAGGTTCGGTGAATCCACACCAAATATCCTTTTCACTACAGGACCAAGCTCCAGAAGCCTTGCTTCGCTATCTAAACACGCACCGGAGCCTCGCTTCGTGTGACGTGATCTAAGCTGAAAAACTAAGCTTGTCGAAGTCAGACTTCGCTAAAAAATCTAAGTGCGTTCAGGGCCTCGCCCACGCACAGCATCCAAATCCCGGCATGCCAAAGCATGCTTCGCTCAAATTGGTTATGCGGAAGCCTTGCTTCGCACCAAATTGATGCGTTCGGAGCCCGTAAGAGGCCTTCGCTCGGTACAAATCCAAATATCCGAAGCCGCCGAAAAGGCGCACCCCTTCGCATGTTTATTTTTTGCCCGCACCAGCAACGGTTAAGTCCCTAACTGCCACGAGCAAAAGGGGGGAAGAATGTATGCGAGGTGTGCGAGTGTAATGCGCAGTACGAGCGTGACAAGCTAAGCGTTCGAAGCCAAACAATACGAAACATACAAACGAAGTATGCAAATATAATAAACTCCGTTCATTAAGAGAAAATTGAGAAGTATGTTACAAACATGCTTCGAAAACAAAACTACGAGTAATCTGTGTCTAAGCCTAAAAAGAACCGAGTGCGAGGCCCCAACCCTCGCTTGCCTCTCCTTCGGCGGGGGCCCCCTCGGCTGGATGTTGCCTCGTCGGAGCCCGCTCTCCCTCGACTGGCCCGTCCAGGCTCCGAAGCCCACATGCTTCGACTTCCACTTCGCAGGTCGCTCCAAGTTCGCGAAGCAGGCGGGGCCGTGTCGAAGGCAGAAAAGTCTAGGGCTTCGTCGCTCGCTAAGGCCGCTCGCGAAGGCAAAGGTAAAGGGCTCTGAAGGGGCTCCGCCTTCACAGCGGCTAGCAAATCCTGAGCTATTTCGGAGATGGCTTCGCCCCTAGGTCCCCTCGGAAGCTTAAACCGAGGGGGGCCTTCGGACCTAGCTACTTCAAGAATCGCCCACAGTTGTCGAAGCCCTTCAGAGTCCTCAAGGACTTCGAGCTAGGTATTACAAGGAAGCCTAAGGAGATCTACACCTTCGGAGGCGGAGGCGTCGAGGTCGAAGGCTTGTCCGAGTCGGCGGGCCCCTTGAACCGGCGTTGTCGAAGGGCCTTCATGAGGTCAAGGACTGCCTCGCAGCCTTGCTCCTTCCAAGGTTCCTGCAGCCGCCGCCAGGCCCCGCGGACTTCGCCCGGAGGCGTCACCAAGTGCGGACCCCCGAAGGCCACGGGGGCCACGGAGGTTGCCGCCCGAAGGTGGTCGCACCCTGCGGCATGAAGCATATGCAGCACCCCTTGACCGGCGACGCGACCGGCCATAAGAGCGAAGCCCGTCAGCGCTTCGTCCGCTATCGAAGCTGCAGTCTTCAAGAAATCGGCGCGGTCCCCAATCGGGTCCTGATCGCCAAATTCCAGAGCCCGGCACTCGGTCCCTATTTTCTCAAGGACCTCGGTCAGGCTTTGGGTGGCCTCGCCAAGGTTGGCCACGACGAAGCTCTCAAGATCCTGAGCCCGTTGACGGAGCTCTTCAATCTCTTTCGCCTGTCGGGCCTCGGCATCCTTCGAAGCCTGGAGCTCCGCGCGAAGCCGAGCCGTCTCCGAGGCCAAGGCCTCCTTCGCCTCCGCAGCCGAAGCCTCGGCCCGTTTCCGCCCCTCGGCTTCCTCTGAAACCTCGCGGCGAAGGGCCTCCTTCTCCGCTGCGAGGCGCTCCAACCGCCTGTCGGCAGCGGTCGAAGCGGCTGCGTTCAGTGCGAAGGCCTGCAGAAGTTGAAGAAGTCATAAGTACCAATGAGAAGCTAACATATAGTTCGAAGCTGCAAGGGGCTCCGCTCACCCGCACGAGGACTTCGTTCGAGCTGACGAAGAGCTCCGTGGGGTCCAAGTGGCTAAGCTGGGCCACCAAGTCCCCCTCCTCCGCAGAAGCGCAAGCCTCGCGGAAACCAAGGATCGCCGCCGCCGTCACGCCCTCCCTCGGCTTGAAGGGGTGAATGACTGCCACGGTGGTCTCCGCGGGCTTCGGTGAGGCGGGGCTCAAGCCCACCACGTCGGCATCTTCTTCGCCTCGAGGGTCCACATGGCCTCCGCCGCCGTCACCGTCGGACGAAGTGCTCTCAGACTCCGAGTCGCTGCTGCTGCCGCTGCTGCTGCTGCTACTGCTGCTCGAAGCTTCCGCAGGCTTCGCTGCGGCAGGCTTTGATCCACCTTCGCCTGCCAGCTTTGCCACAGCGGGCCTCTCATCATCTTCGTCCTCTGCAGGAAGCCAAGTCAAAATCTGCATATTGAAGAAAGCATGCGAAAAGAAAAAAGGGTTTACCATCGTCGGAGATTTCGTGGAAGGAAGGAGGGGCTAAGTGTGTCCTCCAGCTCCCTCGCTGCGAAGCCGGCGCATCCACCTCCGCGCCCGAAGTTGGTTCCGCCAGGGCATCCGTGGCCTCCTTGGCAGCAGGAGTGCGCGCGTCGGCCTCCGCCTCCGAAGTCCTCACCGCGAGGGGCTTCGCGGCCTTCTTGGGGGTCGGAGTAGCTGCGGGCTTCGCCGCAGCCTCCCCCGAGGCGTCCGGTTCGTCCTCGTCCCCCCTCTTCCTCTTGGCTCCGGCCGACGAGGTGCCCAGGTGGGCGAAGTCCGGTAGAGCTGGGAGCCCTCCGAGGTCGAGCGCGCTCCATACTCTGTTCCAGCGCTCCCAAGTCCCCACCAGGGCGAGGCGCTGGTTCTGCTCCTCGGGGGTCGGAGTCCCGACAACTCGGTCCGCCGCCGCTATGGCCTCCTCCGGGGTCCTCATGTCAAGGTCGGCTACACGAAAAAGTTGAGTTAGAAGCAAAGTCTTCGAAGCATTAAAAGCAAGAAGAGCGCGAAGCCTTACAGAAACGGTCGAAGGCCAGCTCGCTGAGTTCACCTCGACCCGAAGCCTGGAAAAGGCCCTCCGGCCAGGAGCGCGCGAGGGGGCTGAGCCGAAGGGTGATGAACTCCTCCGCGAGGTCCCTCATGCTCATCTTCGCCGCCACCCTTCGGAGCAGCGAGATCCTCGATTGAAGGAGGCCCTCGCTGGTCTTCACCACCCCTTCGCGCCGATACAGGATGTGGGCGTTGGTACTCCGAAGGGAAGAGTTCGCGCCGACGGAGGCGTAGAACCACTCTTGATCCCATCTCGAATACCACTTGTTGTTTACAGCCCTCGCAGGGAAGGCGTCCTGGAACTCCTTCCGGAGCTGGAAGTTGGCGCTGCCGAAGGCCAGCGCCCTCTTGACGCGGTCCGTCCCCTCCCTGGGCTTCGGCTGGCAGTTGGCGTCGTGAAGGGCAACGAAGACATCCGCGCGGCCCTCGCAACCTTCGGCCCTCATGGCCCACTCAAAGACAGCTAGCCTCGCCACTGCGTTGGGCGAAAGCTGAGGGAGCTCGAGGTTGTAGGCCTTGAGGACTTCGCTCAGCATCCCCACTGCCGGCAGTCCGAGGCCGGCCTCAAAGAAAGCTTCAAACACCACCACCTCGTCGGCCCGAGGCTTCGGTACGGCCTCCGACTTCTCTGGAACCCTTAATTGGATTTTCGCTGCAATCTTCCCCTCGCAGGCTCTCCGGACCGACTCCTCCGTAGAGATCGAAGCCCTCATCTCCAGGGTCTGCTCGAACCTGTCGGAGGGCGTCCGAAGGTCCCTCGGCCCAGTCGCCTAGCTGCGGGCTTCGCTGCCGCGGCCGCTGCTGCCGTCGCCTGCACTTGGGCGGAGCCCGAGCTCGAGCCCAAAACCAGGGGCTTCGCCACTGCCTTCTTCGGCATTCTGATCAGACTTCGGCTCGAAGGACTAAAGGATGGCGAAGGGCTAGAAGCTAGCGAAGGTCGCTCTGCGAAGCTAGGAGGAAGAGGAGAGCGAAGGTGGAAAGGCGGTGAGAAAGAAGCGAATGAAAGTGTGCCGGAGCTGCACGCAGTAAGTCCCTATTTATAGGCGCGGTAAGAATTCCAACCGTCATGGGCCGAGCCCACCGCCAGATGGGCCTCCAGCGAAAGCGAATCGAGCCCAAGCAAGGTAACGGTAACTTTTTTGACCGTTGCGGAGCCGTTCGGGCTCCCCGAGGCCGCTCTAGCATGAGCATTTATTACCCCCGGGTATCGAGGTCGCCTTCGGTCCAGGCTCCGAAGGTATGTCTTCTCTGAGGTTATGTTTTCTGGTCATTTGTCTTAAAGGCGCATGCACCCCTTCGTCCCGAAGGCCTACACGCGAGGGGCTACTGTTGGGGGAATATATTTCCCTTAAACAGGGGCCAAATGACGTCAGCCTCAGACAGCCTTCGGCCTAGGGCCTAGCACTGTCGGAGCCTGTTTTTTCTATCTAAGTGTTGTTCCCAGGTCCCAAGGTGCCTTTCGGGCCTGTAGCTTCGAAGCCCTCAAACCAGGAGGTCCGGCTCGAAGCCCCCGATTCGGCCCCTAGCGAAAGACGCCGAAGGCCGCCTTCCGGGAGCCAAGTCCGGAGGTCACCCTCCGGGAGCCCAGTTCGGAGGCCACCCTCCGGAGCCAGTCCGGAGGCCACCCTCCGGAGTCCAGTTCGGAGGCCACCCTCCGGGAGCCCAGTTCGGAGGCCGCCCTCCGGAGCCAAGTCCGGAGGCCACCCTCTGGAGCCAGTCCGGAGGCCACCCTCCGGAGTCCAGTTCGGAGGCCACCCTCCGGGAGCCTAGTTCGGAGGCCACCCTCCGGAGCCAAGTCCGGAGGCCACCCTCCGGAGTCAAGTCCGGAGACCGCCCTCCGGAGCAGCGCTTCGAAGCCCCCCTTCGGGTGCACTTCGAAGCCCCCTCCGTAGCCTCTGCCACAGAGCTCCGACCCTTGTTCGAGGCTCAAGAATATCTAAGTACAGTCCATACCGGGGGCCCCTCCGCCCCTGGTATGTCGTTTAGCTGGTCAAAGTCTGGCGCAGCCTGACACGTCTGTAAAGCTGTAAAAGCTGTCTGGTACCCGCGTGCAGTAGTTGGCTCCCTTTCCCTGTCTACCCCTATAAGTCTGGGGGCCTGTAGGGGGTATCCGGGTCTTTTCCTTAAGGCCTGCGTGCCTATAAAAGCAGGGCCAAGCCCTTCCAACTGTTGGAACAATTGCGTTAGTTCCAGCAGGTTTCTGTGTGGTGGAGTATGATGTGGAGAAGGAGCCTCGAAGGACTCTAACAGATGGAGAAAGAGGTTTATACTGGTTCGGGCCTCTCCTGGGAGATAATAACCCTACGTCCAGTTGTGGTGGAATTTGGCATGGTGCGCCTTTATGTGAAGAGGATAACTCCAGGGTTCATGGCCCCCTGGAGCATGTCCTTCGCTACAAGGGCTTGGCCCTGCTTTTATAGGCACGCAGGCCTTAAGGAAAAGACCCGGATACCCCCTACAGGCCCCCAGACTTATAGGGGTAGACAGGGAAAGGGAGCCAACTACTGCACGCGGGTACCAGACAGCTTTTACAGCTTTACAGACGTGTCAGGCTGCGCCAGACTTTGACCAGCTAAACGACATACCAGGGGCGGAGGGGCCCCCGGTATGGACTGTACTTAGATATTCTTGAGCCTCGAACAAGGGTCGGAGCTCTGTGGCAGAGGCTGCGGAGGGGGCTTCGAAGTGCACCCGAAGGGGGGGCTTCGAAGCGCTGCTCCGGAAGGCGGCCTCCGGACTTGACTCCGGAGGGTGGCCTCCGGACTTGGCTCCGGAGGGTGGCCTCCGGACTTGGCTCCGGAGGGTGGCCTCCGAACTGGGCTCCCGGAGGGTGGCCTCCGAACTAGACTCCGGAGGGTGGCCTCCGGACTGGCTCCGGAGGGTGGCCTCTGGACTTGGCTCCGGAGGGCGGCCTCCGAACTGGGCTCCCGGAGGGTGGCCTCCGAACTGGACTCCGGAGGGTGGCCTCCGGACTGGCTCCGGAGGGTGGCCTCCGAACTGGGCTCCCGGAGGGTGACCTCCGGACTTGGCTCCCGGAAGGCGGCCTTCGGCGTCTTTCGCTAGGGGCCAAATCGGGGGCTTCGAGCCGGACCTCCTGGTTTGAGGGCTTCGAAGCTACAGGCCCGAAAGGCACCTTGGGACCTGGGAACAACACTTAGATAGAAAAAACAGGCTCCGACAGTGCTAGGCCCTAGGCCGAAGGCTGTCTGAGGCTGACGTCATTTGGCCCCTGTTTAAGGGAAATATATTCCCCCAACACATACTATGCGGGCCATATACAACCCTACTAGTTTAGGGCCACTAAAGGTCGTCTTGACGGCTATGAAGTGAGCTACCTTCGTTAGCCGATCGATGATTACCCATATAGAGTCGTGACCAACTTGGGTCTTTGGGAGTCCGGTGATGAAGTCCATACCGATCTCTTCCCATTTCCATTCAGGCACTTTAAGAGTTTGTAACAGCCCTATGGGTCTCTGGTGCTCTGCCTTCACTCGTCGGTAGGTGTCGCACTCTGCGATGAACTGAGCAATCTCCTTCTTCATGCTAACCCACCAATATCGCTCCCTCAGGTTCTGGTACATCTTGGTACTCCCGGGGTGGATGGAGTACAGAGTGTCGTGGGCTTCCCTTAGAATAAGGGTCTTTATCTCCGGTTTATCGGGCACACAGATCCTAGTTCCGAACCATACGGTGCCATTCTCATCCTCTGAAAATCCTGGGGCCTTGCCCTGCCTCATGTTCTTCTTAATCATGGCTATGTCTGGGTCTTCCAACTGAGCTTCATGGATCTGCTCGAATAGAACTGGTTGGGCCTCGAGGGTGGCTAGATAGGCTCCCGTGGTTATCCCAAGGTTTAATCTTTCCATCTCCTTATACAACAAAGGCACGTGATCCTGGATTACGATGGCAGTGCAATATCCTTTATGACTTAATGCATCAGCTACCACGTTTGCTTTGCCGGGATGGTAGTGAATGCCTAGGTCGTAGTTCTTTATCAATTCTAACCATTGCCTTTACCTAAGGTTGAGATCCGGCTGAGTGAAGATATACTTCAGGCTCTTGTGGTTCGTGAAAATTTCACACTGGTTTCCAACCAAATAGTGCTTCCATATCTTCAGAGCGTGTACCACAGCGGCCAATTCTAGGTCGTGAGTGGGGTAGTTCAGCTCATGCGGTCTCAATTGTCGGGAGGCGTAAGAGACAACCTTTCCATCTTGCATAAGAACACATCCCAAACCCTGACGAGATGCATCGCAATAGACGTGGAAATCCTTCCCTATATCGGGTAGGGTCAGTATGGGTGCTGACACCAGTCGTGTCTTGAGGGTCCAAAAACTTCCCCGTATTCGGGAGTCCATTCAAACTTCTCTCCCTTCTGCAACAACTTGGTCATCGACTTGGCTATCTTGGAGAAATTCTCGATAAATTGTCGGTAGTATCCTGCTAATCCAAGAAAGCTCCGTATCTCTGATACGTTGGTAGGTGACAGCCAATCAGTGACTGCTTCCATGGTAGCAGGGTCTACCATGATACCTTGTGCGGAGATGATGTGTCCTAGGAACTTTACTTCCACCGTCCAAAATTTACACTTGTTGTACTTGGCATACAACTGATGTTCCCTTAGTTTTCCTAGGGTCAACCGGATGTGGGTCTCGTGCTCCTCTTTGTCCTTGGAATAGATGAGAATGTTATCTATAAATACCACGATAAACTTGTCCAAATACTCCATAAACACTTTATTCATCATATTCATGAAGAAAGCCGGGGCGTTGGTCAAACCAAAGGACATGAAGGTGCACTCATAAAGTCCATAGCGAGAGGTGAATGCTGTCTTGCGTATGTCTTCCTCTCGAATCCTTAGATGATGATAACTGGACCGTAGGTCGATCTTGGAGAACACAGTGGCTCCCTTCAGCTGATCAAATAGATCATCGATCCTGGGTAATGGGTACTTGTTTTTAATGGTTACCTCATTCAAGGCTCGATAATCTACGCACATACGCTTAGCCTTGTCTTCCTTCTTCTCAACGAAGATGATGGGGGCTCCCCACGGGGATGTGTTGGGTCTGATGTATCCCTTCTTCTCAAGGTCTTCAAGCTGCTTCTTCATTTTTGCTAGCTCATTGGCGGCCATCCGATATGGCCGCTTGTAGATGGGAGTGGTTCCGGGTACTAGATCAATCCTGAACTCGATGTTCCTTTTGGGTGGCATCCCTGGTAAATCCTCCAGAAATACGTCCGGGTACTCACCGACTACTGGTATCTCTTCCAAGGTAATCTGGTGTAAACGAGGTCTATCGGGCTTCTGACTCGACATCTGAAATGTGACGACAGTCCCTTCTTCACTGGTCACGGTTACTTGCCTCCGGGCACATCTTATCACTCATTGATGTTTGTTGAGCTAGTCCATTCCTAGAATCAGATCCAAACCTTGGCATTCTATCAGAATGGGGTCGGCCCAAAATATGGTACCTTGGATATCTACCCATACTCTCGGACTATAAGAGTGGGCTTGGGTTTGTTTGCCAGGGGTGGCTATTAGTACCGGTCTTGCTAATTCACATTTGTTTAGATTATATTTTTCCACAAAAGTTGTTGAAATGAAGGAGTGTGTAGCTCCAGTATCAAATAAGACCACTACAGGTGCTGAATGTATGGTGAACTTACCCATAACGATCCCCGGTGCAGCCTGGGCTTCCTTGACGGAGACATGGTTGACGCGGGCGCGGACGACAGGGTTGGCCACGACTCCTTGCGGACGCTTGGGGTGGGGGCACTGGTGGGAGTAATGCCCTTCCTGGCGACAGTTGAAACAAATCACGGGCTTGCCGTGCTTGTCACGCAGAACCTCTACTTTCTTGGCAGGGGCGGTTGGAGCAGCTGGTGTGGCGAGAGCGGGGCGAGGATGTCCTGCTCCTGGGTTGACGGCGGGTGGCGCGGGATGGTACACCGGGTGCGTGTGATATTGGGGCGCCGGTGGGGGATGTGCAAAACATGGCCTCTGCGCCATCCCTTGATTCTGGTGGAAGGCGATCATCCTCTTCATTTTCAGGTCGATCTTGTTCTGCTCGGTATCCTGAATGATTGCCTTGTTAACCAACTTTTGAAAGTTGGCGTAGTCTCTAGAGACCAGTTGAAGGGAAAGCTCGTCCTTCAGCCCCCGGAGAAACTTGGACTGCTGGGCCGTATCAGTACGGACTTCCTCCGGCGCATACCAGGCCAGCCAGTTGAACTCATGCAGATATTCCGTCACGGACCTGCTTCCTTGTTGCAGGTCTCTAAACTCCTGCTGTTTTTGGGCAATGATGCCATCAGGGACGTGGGCAGCGAGGAAAGCGGCGGAGAACTCCGCCCACGTATGGACGTGTCCCTCCGGTAGAGTATCACACAGGTTATCCCACCATTCCACGGCGGGTCCCTAGAGTTGGTGAGCAGCGAAGGCTACCCTCTCCTGCTCAGTGCAGGTCAGGAGATCCAACTTTTTCCCAATCGTTCTTAGCCAGTCACCAGCCTCCATGGGGTTGGTGGTGCTAGAGAACGTGGGAGGGAGGACTCGGAGGAATTCCGACAGCTGTGAAACAGGGGCCAAAACGGGAGTGGCGGGACGTGGGATCTCGGGCTGCTGTTGGTGCAGACGAAAAAGTTGAGTCTGTTGCTCCTGCATCTAGTTTTGCTGTTGTTGCATCTGGTTCAACAACGTGGCTATCAACTGGTTCGGGTTGGCCATCATTTCGGCCAGAGTGGGGTGATTGACGACTGGGGCCTGCCTCTGCCCCGTTGCTCCCCATTGGGGCAAATTTCCGTTGTCCCCTCCGTTTTGGGGAGCATCGGATCCCTGAGTGTTGGCCATCCTGGGGTTTCCAAAACAGACATAATCTTTAGGGGGGAATGTGGCTAAGTTTTATTTCCAAAATGTGTTATATTTAGACTATTACATATAGATCCTTATTTTAGTCTTCACCCATGCCTTATATTTGACATGAGTGGCAATACAATCAAAACAACGTTAATGAAACAAGCAACCGTAAAAACTACGTCTAAGGCAGCTCAGGGGATGACTCGATCACGGGCTCGGCGGAGAGGGTCGGTGCAGAGGTGGTGGAGCTGGAGGGCCCAGCGGGAGGGGCACTACGGGAGATCCTCTTGGGTCTATTCGAAGGGATCCGGAGCACCTTCCGCTTGCGAGGAGGAAGGGGAGCGACCTCCTCTAGGTCCTTCTGCAGCTCCTCTATCTGGCGACGCAGCTGAGCGGTGTCGGCGATGCCCTGGCGCAGAAGCTCGTTCTACCGCCTCAACTCCTCTACCTCAATGGCCAAGTGGCGCCCCTGCTGAACCTGGCGACGGAGGTCAGCGTTCTCGCGGTTCAAGCTCTTTGACGAGTGGCGATAGTAGTCAATGGTGTCGTGCTGGCTGTCTGCGTCAAGGATGGCCTCGGTGTGAAGATCATCCATGGCCTCCAGAAGTCACATGGTGCGGGTGATAGCGGAGTTGCGCTGGGAGAGTGTGCTGACGTAGATGTTGCGATGGCTCCCTGGAGTGCGCATGGGCATGAAACGGTAGGCGGTGTCGAGAAGCTGGCCATCGTAGACCAACTGTAGCTCGGAGAGGGCCTGGAGGGCGGTGCGCTGGCTGGCCACCACAAAGGAAGGTCCTCCGACTCCATGGGCGAAGAATGCGGGCTGCGTGGCGGAGGGGTGGATGACGACTGTGACCTCGCAGTAGCTCTCGTTCAGATCGGGAAAGATCCCGTGGAACACGAGCTCATGCTCGAATACGAGGAAGTCGACGAGCATGCAAAGCTCGCGGATGAATCCAGCCTCATCGCGGAGAGTCCCACTCATGGTATGGACCTACATCTACAAAAGAGAGAAAATTTTTGTAAAAACCCCAGAAGACGAGATAGTAAGTAGTTTTGTAAGAAAGTATGGTTAATATAAGTCCTAGGGTCAGGTCTGTTTGGCTTCCTACAGTCAAGTCGGCTCTGATACCATCTTGTAACACCCAGATTTAATAAATCCAGACCTTTATTGAAATTCCATAGAAAATCAATAAAACCAAGACGTTCATCACACGACCGCGCAAACTACGACAAGCATTCATGGTCCGTAGACCATATTAGTACAAAAGTGTTTGAATAAAAGAGAAACTAATAAAATAAGGTTCCTAGATGAACGCCTCCTTCTAGTCTCGCCTTGACGGGCTCTGGTGGTGTAAGTCCATGTGGGTGAGTACAATCGTACTCAACAAGCCACCGAATGCAAATATAATGCAGAGTAATAACAAGGAAGGTAGTGGCTAATTTTGCGGAAAAGCATAATTTGTAAAAATGTGTATGCATCATCTTCTAACTCGAGGGGTACAGTCAGGCCACCCTCGCTCAACAGTCCTTACATGCCATGAATAACTCAACCTTTCAAACAAGTGTAAACTAACTGTGAGAAGTCACACAACCCGCCCTTGACCGTGGGCTCGGCTTTTCGAAAAGATTAAATACTCTGATCAGAGGTGTACCACTGTACCCACAAGGCACGCACTCATCCCATACACCAAAGTGTAACGAGATGACCCATACCACGGGAACTCGTGCCAAAACCTTCCATATGGAACGCCTCAACCCGACAGCACCCTCTTATGGGTTTCATATGGTGCCCCGACGCATCGAGCCAACACCATACCCCCCTTGAGCCACGTCGGTACAAGTCACCCGCAGGTTGCCCCTTGCCCCCTCCACTATGGTGCATCGAGTCGGTTTGTTCCATACTTCTGATTAGGACTTACCCATTAGACTTGTGGTTAGTACGGAAGTGCTTTGCAATAGATCCCGCAGACCGGTCCTTATAGTGCCCCGGGTGCGATCAACCAATGCCCTAGCTTGCACCCGGAACCCACCATACTTATAACATAGCCAACTCCAACAGAGTCCAGAGACGAGAATAACGGGGAAATACATATAGTAGAATCCAGCTATCTACGACTCATTCTTTTTATCCTATAGCAGTTGTGTCGGTACATTGGACACTAGCTAATATAATATTGTAGAGTGACAAGGAGTTTAGGCTCAATAAGCATGGCTTGGGTTTACACACAAGGACGGGGATCTAATAAATATAGTGTAGGGCTTGATATTAGACTAATGCAATATTATCCTATGAGTTATAGCGATAATTTATTAAAACATGGGCTCAATGATGATCAAAATGGGGGTTGTGACTTGCCTTGCTCAGCAAATGGCGACGGTGGAACCTCGGGGTAATACTCTGGCTCCTCGACGATCTCATAGTCTTCTCGATACGGAAAAAATTAAATAAAACATTCAATGAACAATCAAGATATTACAAAACATGAGCATACAAATTTATGGTTTTTAACTTTGGGGGATTAAGCCTTTATTATTCTGAAGTTTGTTGAAAATATTAAAGATTAAAATTTTAAGGTTTCTCCTAATTTATTTCATGAATTAACAATTTATCCCTAAGGGGTTTTAATTATTTATTTGATAAGAATATTTTGGGCTAAAGTGACATACTGTTTTTATGTCATTAACATGTAGAGAATAAAAGGAGGAATTTAACAAAATTTGAATGGTGAAATTTGGAGCTAAAATGGGCAAGTTATGATTTTTCAAAGTTTAAACAATTTTCTGGAATTTTATTTAAACAGAAAATAGGTTTTGGTCCATGGTGAGCCATGCTTACGGTGAACTGGGTTACTGTGTGCGTAGACCGGTTTAACCAGAACCGTCAGATCTTGATCCAACGGCCAGGCGCGAGGTGGGAGGGTTCAAGTGATCACGGACGGCCCAGATTGCCCCGTACCGTTTTGACCAGATCAAGGGCCAGGATTAAATCCCGAAGGGATTTAATCTTAGCCCTTCGATCACGATCGTGCGGTCAGGGTGCCGTCCGGCACGGCACGTGCGTAAGGGGTACTTTGCCCCCTTCGTCTCCGGCTCCGGCGGGTTCGGGTGCGGCGGCGATGGCGATGGAGAGGGCCTAGCGGCCTAGATCTCGGCGGATATGGAAAGAGGGTTGTGAGAGGAGTGCGATGGTACCGGTGATGGCGGTGGCAGGCGACTGACGGCGACCGGCGGCGAGGGTAGACGGCGAGGGCGTCTCGGGTGGTTGGCGGCGACGGCGATCCGGCGATCCTTACGGCCAACCAAGGGGTGGACGATGACGGGCAGTCAACGGGGATCCCAACGGTGGTGACGACGAGGACGGCGGGGGCCTGAGGCGACAGCGAGCGGTGGCCGAAGGTCGAGCAGGGGTGAAACCTGAAAAAAGGGGTGGCGGCGCTCTGGGATGCACTGGCTAGGGCTGTAGCGGCATGGCGGAGGGCGGTGGCTCGAAGGGGGTTAAATAGGGGCTCGCCGGCGTAAAACGGGAAGGGAACTGAGGGTTTCCCTTGATCTCCGGCGAGGGTTTCCAAACTCTCGGCCAAGCTTCCATCTACGGGGAAACGCGTCGTCTAAGGATGGCATGAGATCGCCGGTAGTCGGGGGGACGAATCCGGGGTCGAATCGGCGGATAAGGGCGACCGGTGGCGGGGAAACAGAAAGAGGTCACCGGAAAGGAAAGGGGGAGATCCCCTTCCATCGAGATGATGGATCTGACAGGTGGGTCCCACCTGTCAGCAGGCGAGAGGGAAAGGAAAGGGCCGACAGACGGGCCCGGGCTGTCAGTGGCGGAGGGAGGCGCTAGCGAGGCTGACGGGTGGGCTAGGCAGAGGCAGGCGCGGGGAGGAGAGAGGGGGTGCGAGCGCCGACAGGCGGACCCCACGTGTCAGCGATGCATGGCTTGGACTGGGCTGGGCCGGAGCAGATTGGGGGTTTGCGACCCAAGTTTATTTAAAATCCTTTTCCTAATTAAAATAAGTCCAGAAATTCATTTATTTATTTAAGAGTTGAATCACTGTTGTTAAAAATTTGTAAAAATTCCTAAAATTATATCTTGGCCTCTAGATTCCACCATAAATTTTCCAAATTATAATTTGAGGTATTTCTTCCTGTTTGGCTTTATTAGGACTCTTTTAGTATTTTCTTTAATTTCATAAATCACTTATATTCCAGAAATTTCATTTTCTTTATTTTATTTATTTTTAATTCTTGGGATGTTATAGTGCCCCACTAGAATCTTCATGAAGAATCAGTAGAGAAGGGTGCAGTGGTTGCAGCAGAAAGAGCTGAGGGAATTAGATCATGAAGTTAAGGATGATCAACCAAGGATCAAGAGCGAATGGCGAATTAAAGAGAAGACTGATCACGATGATAGAAGAGACACAGGGGTAAACATGGTGTTCTTTCTCCCTGCGGAATATCGGGCCACTCTCGATAATAATGACGAACAAGCTGAGGCGATGGCTTAGTTAAAGGCCGACATTCGACAAACCAAAAGACCCCAGGCATCGGCACCTGAGACCTCTCTATGTTAAAGGACTGGTCAATGGAAAGTCGATGTCCAAATGGTGATAGATGGAGGAGCCGTCATCAACTTGATGTCATATGCCACCTTCCACAAGCTAGGAAAAGTGCCAGAGGACCTCATTAAAACCAATATGTTGTTGAGGGACTTCGACAATAACTCGTCAGAAACGATGGGGGTGATGAATGCAGAATTGATGGTTGAGAGTAAAACAATGCCGACCAAGTTCTTTGTCAAAGAAGGAAAATGATCCTACAGTGTACTGCTGGGGTGCGATTGTATCCCTGCAAATTGTTGCGTCCCATCGATAATGCATCAAAGTCTCGTATAGTGGGTCAATGATCAAGTGGGAATCATCGCTGTCGATAAATCGGTTAATATGGAAACAACCGATTTATCGATGTGAGAAATGGAAGGGGTCGATTGCCTATCAAGCAATGCCTGGGATAGTGACTTTCTCGAGGTGTCAAGCGATGGAGTCAAACTAGTTTGCAATGAACAGCCCAAGCTCACCTTGTGAAGATACCATCAATGAAGCAAAGGGTAAATTCGATCAAGGCTTCGCCGCAACTGATGAGCTATATGAGTTAGACATTGGACCCAGTGACAGACCGAGGCCAACCTTTGTATGTGCTCAACTTTATAATGAAATGAAAATTGAATTAATTGCATTATTACGAGAATATTGGGATTCTTTTGCGTGAAAATATCATGAAATGTCAGGTTTAAGCCAATCGATCATAGAACATCATCTCTTGATAAAGTAGGGGTGTTGGCGATTCAAGCAGTCTCCTCAGCGATTCAAGGTGGAGATATATCCAGACATCAAGGCTGAGGTAACAAGATTGTATGATGCAGGATTCATAAGACCATGCTGATATGCAGAATGGGTATCAAATATCCTGCCCGTATGGAAGAAAAGCAATAAGCTCGGGATATGCGTTGATTTTAGAGACCTAAACAAGGCGACCCCAAAATACAAGTACCCAATTCCAATCACGAACTTGTTAGTGGATGCCGCATCGGGTCACAAAATCATTAGTTTCATGGATGGAAATGCAGGGTACAATCAGATCTTCATGGCAGACGAAGATATCCACAAGACGGCTTTCTGGTGTCAAGGCGCCATCGGACTTTATGAGTGGGTGGTGATGACCTTCAGCTTGAAAAATGTTGGAGATACTTACCGAAGGGCCATGAATTACATCTTTCATGATCTGATCGACCTATTTTTGGAGATATACATAGATGACATCGTGGTAAAATCAAGTGACACTCAAAACCATGTAGTCGATCTACGTCAAGTGCTAAAAAGGGCTAGGAAATATGGACTAAAGATGAACCTGAAGAAGTGCGCTTTTGGTGTATCGGCGGGCAAGTATCTGGGCTTCATCGTACATGAGAGAGGGATTGAGATAAGCCAGCGCAACATTGAAGCAATCAATAACACTTAGCCCCTTTCCAATAAAACCAAGTTGCAGTTACTGATCGGAAAGATAAACTACTCAAAAGATTCATATCTGACCTTTCAAGGAAGATGGAATTGTTCACGCCACTGCTGAAGTTAAAGCCTGACCAGGAATTCATATGGGAAAAAAGTAGCAAAAAGTATTTGATGAAATCAAGGAATATTTGAGCTCACCACTAGTACCGATGCCTCTAGAAAAGTAGGGTGCTTTTAGGCTATACATGCCATCTGATGATAAAGCCATCGGATCAATCCTAGTACAGGAGATTGATAAGAAGGAAAGGGTGATCTTCTATATCAGCAAAAGACTGTTAGATGCTGAAACCAAATATCCCACAGTGGAAAAGCTCTGTTTGTGTTTATACTTCTCATGCACTAAGTTGAGGCATTATTTGCTATCGACAGAGTGCACCATATTATTTAAGGCCGATGTCATCAAGTGCATGCTATTGGCCCCGGTGTTGAAAGGGTGTATCGAAAAATGGGAGATCACCCTTACCAAATTTGATCTGCGATATGAATCGGCTAAGGCAATAAAAGGGCAAGCAATAGCCGATTTCATAGTCCAGCATAGAGACCAAGTAGTAACCCATGTCAATCTGACACCATGGACTTTATTCTTCGACGGATGGGTGTGGTATAGGGATGGTAATTATTTCCCCTCGGGGGCATCATTTGAGTTCGCATACACCATAAAGCCTTTTTCCACGAATAATCAAGCCGAGTATGAAGTAGTATTAAAAGGGTTGCGGTTGTTAGAGCAATTTGATGTCGATATAGTGGAAATCTTGGGATATTCCTTGCTAGTTATGAGACCATTGTTAGGTGAATACGAGTGCAAGGATGTCGCGTTGAAAGAGTATCACAGGAAGTGCCAAGAGATGATGATAAGATTCAGGAATGTAACCCTCACCCACATTCCGAGGGAATAGAGCACTGAAGTAAACGATTTGGCCCAAACGACATCAGGGTACAACACAATAGCCAGGTTTATTGAGGTGGAAATAGCAGATCTAGTGTTGGACCGGAAACGGCGACCATAGAGGGGGTGAATGGGAGCTTTTAAAAACTTGGGCTAAAAACAACCTTCGGTTTTAATTCTGTCAACTGCAGAACAGGCTTCGAACACCAACCTTCAAAAGTCTGGTTCGGAGGTATTTGACAGCTCCGAACACAGGCTTCGCAAGGAGTAAAAGTCTGAAGCCAAGCAGACTTCGCTCCACTCACAACCCTGAAAATCTACTCTGCTAAGTCAGTGCAGGCTCCGCACACAAGGTGCTTCGAGCAGGCTTCGCACTTCACCCTTCGCACGAGTGGACAACCCTCTGAGGACTTTGACCTAATACTTAGCAATAGCAACTGGTGCTGGGCTTCGTACTACAAAGGTCTAAATGCACACTATGAGGACTCCGCTAAGGGCTTCGACACAAGAAGCAAAACGGGCTTCGACACAAGAAGCAAAACGGGCTTCGATCAGGGCTTCGCTAGTAAGCAGCGAGGTCTAGCCTCCTATTACACAGAGCGAAAGCACACTGAAAAACACACTTCGCACAAAACACCCTTTGCCTAGATAGGCTTCGGTGCACTACAACTAGCGAGGTATGTAAAACAAGCTCAAGCAAAAAGCACACAGAAGCAGGGCTTCGCCGCTTGAACAAGGAACACTGAAATGAACTCACTGGATGTATTCAAAGTATGAGGAGGCTAGTACAGGAGCTCAACAGTAAATGCTCAAAGTGTTAAATGTTACCTACCCAGCCCCCATATTTATAGCCCACAGTTCACCCAAGTGAATTGACTACTTTACCCCTAGGGTTTACATTGGTTTTGTCTCTACAGAACAGATGGGTACAAAAGGTAGTCAACTTTATTCTGGAGGCTTCTCTGTCAGCTTTGCAGAGGGGATAACATCAGCTTTTTGCAGAGCAGACAATGTCAGCCTTTGCAGTCTTTGACCTTTCTGAAGCCCCCTTCGCACGCGAGGGGTGCGGTAGCTTCGGCGAGAAGCCTTGAGCCTGACAGCCTTCGCTTCGCCGAAGATAGCCTCCGATATAGTGACGGTTTTGAGCCGAAGCCGTCAAAGCCCTTGGGCCTTCGCACCATCACCTCCGGAGTGGACCACCACGGCTTCGCAGCTACTCCCAGCTCGAACTCCGTCAGTCTGTGTACCGAAGCCATGCATGGCCGAAGTACCACAAGTAAACCTTCACTCCGGAGCTAGCCTCGCTCCGAAGCCTTCCTCACTCCGAAGCCCCACCTTCGGAGTACCACCCTTCGAAGTCCCTCCTTCGTCCAAGGCCTCCGCATGAAGCATTCCATGAGCACTTCGTCGCAGTGTCTCTCCCCGAGCCATACTCCTCGACGAGCCTCACCCGGACCATGCCTTCGATGCACCTCGACTTCTGAGACCTTCATCGGGTATCTTCGAATGTCTCCCTCCGGAGCACACTTCGAACGCCTTGCCTCCGCAGAGGACTTGAACCACCAAACTCCGAAGTCACTCCATCCGGAGTACCTTCGAAGTGCCTCGCCTCCGAGGACTTTGTCTCGGAGTACCTTCACCCGGAGCCATGCTCCGCACTTACTGCCTTCACCTGGTGCACCTCGACCCGAGGACCAACCCAGACCCCTTCGCAGCCACCGTGACAGAGCTCCCTGCTCCCCTGGCATCAAGCCTCCCGCTTGACCCAAGTTCACCTGCTACGAACCTATCCATTGCCTCCGAAGTCCCCTGCGCACCACAGACAAACAGACAAGTGTATCCAGTACTCCGGAGACCTCTCCGGGTTAGCAACCTTCGGCACACACTCTGGTGTACCGCCCAAAGTACCGAGACCTTCGGTACAAACCCAGTCATCGTGTACTGTCGGACCCCTCCGACAGGCACACTCCGCTGCAACAGCTGCAGCAACCAAACCACTGAACCCTTCGGTGAAACCACCTCCGAACACCTTCGGAGTTCCAACCTCCGAACCCCCTTCGGATGTACCCCTTCGAACCAGAGGTTAAAAGGTTGTCAATCACTCATCACAAACACCGAAACCAGCCCTTGGTTTCTCAATCTCCCCCTTGATGAGTGCATTGACAACCAAATTCTAGTTCAAGAAAAATTAAAAGACTTTCAGCCCACAAGTGACCATAAAACTCAGAAACGAGCCAAATCATGTCACTTGACAAAAGAATTTTCCTCCCCCCTTTTCAAAAGAGTAAAAGCCCCTTCGGCAAATTTTCAAGATAAAAACTCCCCCTGAGTAATTTAATTGTACCCCCTTGCAACAGAGAACTCAAAAATTTCTCCCCCTTTGGCAATGCAAGCATCAAGGAGCATTCAAAAGATGCATAGCTTTGATAGGAGCAGAATTGCAAAGACATATAGAACAAAAATATGCCAACATTTAATACCAAGTATCATGTGCTCAGCTCAATTTAACATTCTCTAAAAACATGATGACAGCATGTGATTTTATCATTTTGAAATAAAAGCATCACCACTCGATCAAGATAACTAGACAAGGAACAGCAAGGACTGCGCAAAGCTAGTCAATTTCTACTCTAGACAGACAAGTCCAGTTCAAATGGAGCATTAAAAGCAAACTTGATGATCAATGAATTTTGTTGTGTCTTTTGCATAATGCTAGGGGTTATTTGTTTGTCCACCTTATACTGTCCAATCAGGCCAAGCCTAGGCATGAAAGCCATCAGAAGCTTAAGGCAATGATTTTGGCATACACTACACTATTCCAGTTCAGACCGATGTGCAATGGTAAGCAGTCTAAAATAGGGTAGTGCGACAAGCAAACCCACCTGGATCTTTTACTTTGAAGCATGCAAATCATGGAGTTTTTGATTTTAATTAAGTGAACCAATTTTGTAGCACTTGATGAATATCCATGAGTAAGTAGAACAATTTTTCAAGTTGCAATTTTTAGTATCCAAAGAAAAGTGTCTTGCTATCAAGCAGATAAAAGATAGCTAAAGCAGTCCTGCCTATACATGCTAGATACAAGATTGAGCAGTGAGCATGATTTGATGTTGGAAAGAAAACATCATGCACATTAATGTTTCATATGAATTAAAAAGAGATGAGCTGTCATGATTGCATGAATTATAATCAGGCATATAAGTGCAAAAGATGTAAATGCAATTTCAACACACAATTAGCAAATGCATATCAATCTAAATCTGCTCCCCCTCACAAAATGCCGTAAGGGTGACAAACACCAAGTTCCCCACGCAAGTAGGCAAATCGAGAAGCATCGAGGGGTTTCGTGAAAATATTGGCTAGCTGGTGTTGGGTATCAACATATTGAAGTTCAATATCACCCTTCTCATTGTGATCTCTGAGAAAATGATATCGCACATCAATGTGTTTGGTTCTGGAGTGCTGAACCGGGTTGTTTGCAATACAAATAGCACTAGTGTTATCATAGAAAAGTGGAACACTCTTATAATCTAACCCGAAATCCCGCAAAGTGGAAGCCATCCACAAAATCTGAGAGCAACAGCTAGCTTCAGCAACATATTCGGCCTCAGCCGTCGATTGTGCAACACTAGACTGTTTGCGGGAAGACCAACAAACCAGAGAAGTACCCAGAAAATGACAAGTACTAGAGGTACTTTTCCTATCAATTCTACACCCAGCAAAGTCCGCATCTGAATAACCTCGAAGACATAAAGATGAAGATGCTGAATACCATATGCCAAATTCAAGGGTATGTTTGAGATACCTGAGTATGCATTTTACCGCTTGCCGGTGCGAAGCTCGTGGTGAAGCCTGAAAACGAGCGCACAGACACACTGCGAAGTGTATGTCCGGCCTCGTAGCAGTCAAGTAGAGGAGGGAGCCGATCATGCTTCGGAACTCCTTCTGATCTACGGCTTCTCCGTCTTCATCAGGATCCAATGCTACAGATGTAGCCATTGGAGTGGCGAGGGGCTTCGCATCTGCCATGTCGAATTTCTTGAGCAGGTCCTTGGTGTACTTCGTCTGGTGGACGAAGGTACCTTGTTTGCTTTGCTTGATTTGCAACCCAAGGAAAAAGGTGAGTTCACCCATCATGGACATTTCAAACTCCCTGCTCATGGCATCTGCAAACTCGGCAACCAAAGCATGAGAAGAGCCACCAAAGATGATATCATCCACATAAATCTGAACTAGGAGGAAATCTTTGCCATGCTTGAGAGTAAACAGGGTTTTATCAACAGAGCCCATCAAATACCCTCGCTCAAGCAGAAAAGACTTAAGTCTATCATACCAAGCCCGAGGGGCCTGCTTGAGTCCATAAAGAGCCTTATGAAGTTTAAGGACTTTATGTGGGTACTTGGGGTTTTCAAAACCAGGGGGTTGTTTTACATAAACGTCTTCGCCTATGAAGCCATTAAGAAAAGCACTTTTGACATCCATTTGATAGAGCTTGAATCCCCGGGATGTCGCAAAGGCAAGCAAAATCCTAATGGCCTCAAGGCGAGCAACTGGTGCAAAAGTTTCAGTAAAATCAATCCCTTCTAGTTGAGAAAAATCCTGAGCTACAAGTCTAGCCTTGTTTCTAACTATAGTCCCATCCTCCCCTTGTTTATTTTTGAAAATTCATTTTGTTCTAATGAAATGAACATTTGGTGGAGGATCAACTAATGACCAGACTTGGTTTCTCTCAAAATTTTCAAGTTCCTCATGCATGGCATTGATCCAACTAGAATCAGAAAGTGCATGACTAACATCTAAAGGCTTGAAAGAAGCAACAAAAGCAGAATTAGCGAAATGAGCATGTGAATGTGTTACCCTTTGATCAAGCTCACCAATGATCTGCTCTAGAGGTTGCATCCTTTGAACATGATGTGGAGCCTCGCGGCGGGATGCAGTCTCCCCCTCAACTTGTGCGTTGGAGTGGTCCAAGATGACCGATGTCGAGGTAGTCGCTTCGGGACCTCGTGCCGAAGTGGTCGAAGCGGGGTCAGCTTCGGGGGTCGATGTCGAGGGTTGTAGGGGTTCATCCTCGAATTCTCCGAGATCTTCTTCTTCGAATAAGGTCTGTTCCATGTCGTGTTCATTTGCCTGTTTGAAAGCAGAACTAACAGAGGGGGTCGATTCATCAAAAGTCACATCACATGACTCGATGACAGTGTTAGTTTCCAAATTATAAACACGATAAGAATGACCATGTGTAGTATAACCCAAAAAGATCCCGTCAGAAGAGCGCGACTCAAATTTAACCAAGTTACCACGTTTTAGGATAAAGCAACGACAACCAAAAACTCGAAGATGAGTAACCTTGGGCTGTCTCCCAAAACGCAGCTCATAAGATGTCAAATTCAAAATTGAGCGCAAGAAGATTCGGTTTGAGATGTAACATGCAGTGTTCATGGCCTCAGCCCAGAATTTTCTAGGAGTCCTATGCTCATCAAGCATCGTCCTAGCCATCTCAACCAAAGTGCGGTTCTTTCTCTCAACAACACCGTTCTGTTGAGGAACCTGTGGAGCAGAGAATTGATGTTCTATGCCATGCTCCATGCAAAAGTCAACAAAGAGACTGTTCTTGAACTCAGTGCCATTATCACTTCGAATGAATTTTAATGCACCAGGGAGTTCAGTGAAAAGTCTCAAAGCCAAGCTCCGAAAGTGTGAAAACACTTCATCCTTGCTGGCAAGAAAGAAGACCCAAGAGTAGCGAGAGAAATCGTCGACAATCACTAAAACATACCACTTGCTGCCTAAAGAACTAACCTGAGAAGGACCTACAATGTCCATGTGGAGAAGTTCTCCGGGTTGTTCAGTCATCACTGTGGTGACTGGCGAATGCGAAGCAGCAATCATTTTTCCATGTCGACAAGGAGTAGAAACTAAATTCTTCTCAAACTTGAGCTTGGGCAATCCTCGGATCAGACCTAGGGCGCTCAGACGAGCGAGCAACTCAAAGCTCATATGCCCTAGTCTCCTATGCCACTTCCAAAGCTCAAAAGTAGAATGTGCAACAAGACAATGAGAAGAACCAGATGACTCTGAAAAATCAGCTCCAAAAACTCTCCCAACTCTAAAGATCTTACACACCACAACGCCATCAGAATTGAGCACTTGTGAAGTATCGCGATGAAATCGCACTTCGAAGCCCTCATCAAGCAACTGAGATACAGACAGCAAATTGTATCCCAGGTTTTCAACCAAAGCAACATCTTTGAGAGTGAAATTTGAGTTAATTCTTACCACACCTTTACCTTTCACTCTACTCCTTCGATTGTTTCCGAAGGTGATATGTTCCCTTTGCTTGGTTGTGGTGAGGCTGGAGAACCATGCTGCATCTCCGGTCATGTGGCGCGAACAACCGGAGTCCATGATCCACGTGCCCTCCAAGCCTCGATCTGTCACCTACACATGATAAGAATATCTCGATTGCTCAGTGCTGGGGTGAGTGAAAAAATGACGAGGCATCCAGCACTGAGTGACACGAGTAGTAGGCGCAGTAAAAGTAGACGGTCTACGCACATGATAATTAGAATGATGCAAAGTGCGAGGTCTACCTACATGCTGTGATCGAACAACATGTCGAGGTCTCCTACTCTGACGAGGTACAAAGCTACTCGCCTGGGGTCTACCACCATATGGAACATGGTGAACACCACGAGGAGCAAAACCTCTCCGAGAAGGACGAGGAGCCTCAAAAGCAGGACGATAGTAAAACTCAGACTCATGCATACCTAAAGATGGGTAATGCATGTCCTGGTAACTCATCGCCTGAGAGCGTCGCTCATCCTTGATGCGACGAAAACAGAACCCAACCAAATGACCCGCCCGTTGAAAGTAGGAACAATGGAAAACTCTCCTAGGGGCACTCTCATGGGTCTTAGGAGAAACTCTCACAGGCTCCTTGGGCTTCTTCTGAGTGGTTTTCTTGGGAGGATTTTTCTTGGCAGGAGGAGTGGTTTTCTTTGGTGGTCGGTTAGGCTTTTTGGCTGATGGGGTGTCTAACAGAGATCTCTCTTTCTCTAGGGTAGTGGGAGATGTAAAAACAGTTTTGTTTTCACTATCTGAAGGAATTCTCTCAAAACCCAAACCTAGAGCTAACCCTGCTCTGTCAGCACACATCTTGGTCTTGGCCAAGAGCAAATCCATCCTACCCTTTCCCTCAGTGCATTTGTTAACCACGGAAAGAAGGTATTCATTTTCTGACATGAGGTTCTCAGCTCGCTCTCTAACAGTGCCTAGCTGGTCCTTAAGGGTAATGCACGTGTCACAAATAGGCTGCACATCCTTAGAGCTACCGGCCCTCTCCAATTTAGCCTCTAAATCATGAACATGTTTATCACGTAAATTAATTCTCTCACGCAATAACGAACAGTTCATGCATTCAATATTATCATGAGGTCTAGAATCCACCACCAAAAGCTGCTTCTGTGCAGTCTCAAGCTCAGAAAGAGTTTGAGCATGTACAGAACGCAACTGAGCAAGCTCACCCATGACAACAGAACAAGATTCACATTCAGCATCATTAAACTTAGACTTAAGCATGGCATATTCAGTAGAAACAGATTCTAGCCTAAGTCTAAGGTCTTTTCTTTCTCTAGCGGCTTGCACAAGTAATCTATCCTGGCCGAGAACTACTTCATTCAGCTCATCTAATTTAATTAATAGCTGGTCAGATGATAGAGGTACCTCAGATGAGTCAGGCTCATCGCCGTTGTGATCGCTGTCGGCCATGAAGCAAAGGCCGGTGAAGTCTCGTCCCTTCTTGTCCTCCTTCCTTGGGGACTCCTCCTCAGAGCTCGACTCCTCAGTTGAGGAAGTGTCGATGTCGCTGAGAGCAGAAACAAAACCTCTGGAGGTGGCTTTGGCTACTCTTTTAGCCACCTTGCCGCGCTTGCCCTTCACAAAAGGCTTCCTCTCCTTTTTGTGGTACTTGGGGCGTTCACTCTCATCTCTCTTCTTGAGCTTAGGGCAATTTGCCTTAATATGAGAAGTGTCGCCACATTCAAAGCAACCACTAAAACCACTTATCCTCTGATCTCGTCTCTCATGGTGAAAACGGGTGAACCTCCTGGCAATGAGAGCAAGCTCATCATCATCCAGAGTGTCCACCTGCTCCTTTGTGACGGAGACCAGGGAGGACAAAGCAAAACCATCTGCAAGAACACAAGTACCAGATGTGCTTGATTCTGCAGCGGTGCCACAGCTAGTGCTAGAAACCAATGCCAATGGCTGTGGCAAAGAGCTTCTGTGCACTGCAAGAGATGCCTTGGCAATCTCTGTGGACTTTAGCTTGCTAAAGAGCTCATCACAGGTCAATGTGTCATAACCTGTGGACTCCTCAATGCTGGATATCTTTACTTCCCATATGCTATGGTCAAGAGCATAGAGAAGCTTGATAGCCCTATCATGATCATCGTAAGCAAGCGTCCCGTTGGATCGCAAGTTACTCACTATAGCATCAAAGCGCGAAAACATGGCATCTATAGATTCACCAGGTGCCTGCACAAACAGCTGATACTGTTGATTGTATGTGCTTTGGAGCCTGGCCTTGATCTGAGTAGAGCCCTCATGAAAAATAGTGAGCGTTGTCCAAATTTCCTTAGCAGTCCTAAGGTGCTGCACCCTATCGAACTCACTTCTACTCAAACCAATGAACAGTATATTTCTTGCCTTGGAGTTGGCATTATACTGATCTTTTTCTGTTTGAGAGGTGCGAGTCTCAGGGATGGAGTATTGTGAGTCCACAATCTCCCAAATTGCATTTCCCTGGCTTAACAAGTAAGCCTCCATGCACACCTTCCAGTATGCAAAGTCAGTCCCATCGAACAGAGGAATTTTACTAGCTCTGTCCATGTCGCCAACAGATCACAAAACCGGTTAAGGTCAACTGGTGATCTTAACCTGCTCTGATACCAATTGTTGGACCGGAAACGGCGACCAGAAGGGGGGTGAATGGGAGCTTTTAAAAACTTGGGCTAAAAAACAACCTTCGGTTTTAATTCTGTCTACTACGGAACAGGCTTCGAACACCAACCTTCGAAAGTCTGGTTCGGAGGTATTTGACAGCTCCGAACACAGGCTTCGCAAGGAGTAAAAGTCCGAAGCCAAGCAGACTTCGCTCCACTCACAACCCTGAAAATCTACTCTGCTAAGTCAGTGCAGGCTCCGCACACAAGGTGCTTCGAGCAGGCTTCGCACTTCACCCTTCGCATGAGTGGACAACCCTCTGAGGACTTTGACCTAATACTTAGCAACAGCAACTGGTGCTGGGCTTCGTACTGCAAAGGTCTAAACGCACACTATGAGGACTCCGCTAAGGGCTTCGACACAAGAAGCAAAACGGGCTTCGACACAAGAAGCAAAACGGGCTTCGATCAGGGCTTCGCTAGTAAGCAGCGAGGTCTAGCCTCCTGTTACACAGAGCGAAAGCACACTGAAAAACAAACTTCGCACAAAACACCCTTCGCCTAGACAGGCTTCAGTGCACTACAACTAGTGAGGTATGTAAAACAAGCTCAAGCAAAAAGCACACAGAAGCAGGGCTTCGCCGCTTGAACAAGGAACACTGAAATGAACTCACTGGATGTATTCAAAGTATGAGGAGGCTAGTATAGGAGCTCAAGTAAATGCTCAAAGTGTTAAATGTTACCTACCCAGCCCCCATATTTATAGCCCACAGTTCACCCAAGTGAATTGACTACTTTACCCCTAGGGTTTACATTGGTTTTGTCTCTACAGAACAGAGGGGTACAAAAGGTAGTCAACTTTATTCTGGAGGCTTCTCTGTCAGCTTTGCAGAGGGGACAGCGTCAGCTTTTTGTAGAGCAGACAATGTCAGCCTTTGCAGTCTTTGACCTTTCTGAAGCCCCCCTTCGCACGCGAGGGGTGCGGTAGCTTCGGCGAGAAGCCTTGAGCCTGACAGCCTTCGCTTCGCCGAAGATAGCCTCCGATATAGTGACGGTTTTGAGCCGAAGCCGTCAAAGCCCTTGGGCCTTCGCACCATCACCTCCGGAGTGGACCACCACGGCTTCGCAGCTACTCCCAGCTCGAACTCCATCAGTCCGTGTACCGAAGCCATGCATGGCCGAAGTACCACAAGTCAACCTTCACTCCGGAGCTAGCCTCGCTCAGAAGCCTTCCTCACTTTGAAGCCCCACCTTCCGAGTACCACCCTTCGAAGTCCCTCCTTCGTCCAAGGCCTCCGCACGAAGCATTCCATGAGCACTTCGTCGCAGTGTCTCTCCCCGAGCACACTCCTCGACGAGCCTCACCCGGACCATGCCTTCGACGCACCTCGACTTCTGAGACCTTCATCGGGTATCTTCGAATGTCTCCCTCCGGAGCACACTTCGAACGCCTTGCCTCCGCAGAGGACTTGAACCACCAAACTCCGAAGTCACTCCATCCGGAGTACCTTCGAAGTGCCTCGCCTCCGAGGACTTTGTCTCGGAGTACCTTCACCCGGCGCCATGCTCCGCACTTACTGCCTTCACCTGGTGCACCTCGACCCGAGGACCGACCTAGACCCCTTCGCAGCCACCGTGACAGAGCTCCCTGCTCCCCTGGCATCAAGCCTCCCGCTTGACCCAGGTTCACCTACTACGAACCTGCCCGTTGCCTCCGAAGTCCCCTGCGCACCACAGACAAACAGACAAGTGTATCCAGTACTGCGAAGACCTCTCCGGGTTAGCAACCTTCGGCACACACTCCGGTGTACCACCCAAAGTACCGAGACCTTCGGTACAAACCCAGTCATCGTGTACTGTTAGACCCCTCCGACAGGCACACTCCGCTGCAACAGCTGCAGCAACCAAACCACCGAACCCTTCGGTGAAACCACCTCCGAACACCTTCGGAGTTCCAACCTCCGAACCCCCTTCGGAGGTACCCCTTCGAACCAGAGGTTAAAAGCTTGTCAATCACTCATCACAAACACCGAAACCAACCCTTGGTTTCTCATCTAGACATTGATGATTGGAGGTATACCATTTGTTGGGGGGAAATACTTCATCCCCAGGGTTTTTAAGATCAAAAGGCGAAGACAATTCATCAGCATCGAAACAGAAGTTCATCTCCAAGTTGATAAAGTTTCCAAGCCGAAGGGTACTTTGAATTCTAGTTCAAAGGTATCCTTCGAAGGCTCCGTCTCTACAGTGGAAAACAACAAGACTAATGAGACGTCTGCCTTATATATCCTCTCCGGCTAGATTTTACTATTTTAGCCCTATTCGGGGTACCGAATAGTTTCCACTATGTCGGTTGTAATTGAGGGGTAAAAAGATCTTTTCCTTAGAGTTTTTACCTATAAATACCCCTCTTTTTTACCCTGTAATGGGCATCAAATATTCAGATATTCAATACACAACTTCGAACTACTTCGATCTATTATCCTATTCGGAGGCTTGAGATAGTTCACTTCGCAAACTCATTGTTTGTTAGTTCTTAATCTTAGAGAATCTGTTAGCGTAATCTTTTACGCCAACAGTTGGCGTCGTCCGTGGGGAACCTAGTTCTAAAAGCTAGTTCTCCGCCGCTGACTGCACTTTGAAGAGCACTTACGGAGGGAGCTTCGGAGTCTCAGGATTTCGCGCACCCTTTGGTAAGGGGCTTCCTAGTGCAGCTCGAAGGCCTTTCCTCGCCTTCCCAAACCAGTCGAAGTCTTCGGTCTTCGGACCCTAAATTCATTAGCCATGCCTCCCAAGCAGAGTCTAGCCACCGATCCTCCTCGAAGGTCCTCTCGGACCAATGGTGTAGGACCCTCAGTCATTCCAGAAACCCCCGAAGGGGTCTGAGAAACCAAGGGTGGTTTCGGTGTATGTGATGAGTGATTGACAGGTTTATTTACCCTCTGTTCGAAGGGTACCTCCGGAGGGGCTTCGGAGGTGGTCCTCCGAAGGGTGTTCGGAGGTGTGTCACCGAAGGGTGTTCGGTGTGTGGTTGCTGCAGCTGTTGCAGCGGAGTGTACTTGTCGGAGGGGTCCGGCAGTACGCGATGACTGGGTTCGTACCGAAGGCTTCGGTACTTTGGGCGGTACACCGGAGTGTGTGCCGAAGGTTGCTAACCCGGAGAGGTCTCCGGAGTACTGGATACACTTGTTTGCTTGTCTGTGGTGCGCAGGGACTTCGGTGGCGACGGACAGGGTTCGAGCCAGGTGAACTTGGGTCAAGCGGGTGGCTTGATGCCAGGGGAGCGGGGAGCTCCGTCACGGTGGCAGCGAAGGTGGTCCGGGTCGGTCCTCGGGTCGAGGCGTGCCAGGTGAAGGCAGAGAGTGCGGAGCGTGGCTCCGGCTGAAGGTACTCCGAGACAAAGTCCTCGGAGGTGAGGCACTTCGAAGGTACTCCGAATGGAGTGACTTCGGAGTTGGTTGGAAGAAGTCCTCTGCGGAGGCAAGGTGTTCGAAGTGTGCTCCGGAGGGAGACACTCGAAGGTGGCCCAACGAAGGTCTCAGAAGTCGAGGTGCATCGAAGGCATGGTCCGGGTGAGGCTCGTCGAGGAGTGTGCTCGGAGTAAGACACTGCGACGAAGTGCTCATGGAATGCTTCATGCGGAGGCCTTGGACGAAGGAGGGACTTCGAAGGGTGGTACTCCGAAGGTGGGGCTTCGGAGCGTGAAGGACTTCGGAGCGAGGCTAGCTCCGGAGTGAGGTTGACTTGTGGTGCTTCGGCCATGCATGGCTTCGGTACACGGACGGACGGTGGTTGAGCTCGGAGTAGCTGCGAAGCCGTGGAGGTCCACTCCGAAGGTGGTGGTGCGAAGGCCCAAGGGGCTTTGACGGCTTCGGCTTAAAACCGTCACTGTATCGAAGGTCTTCTTCGGCGAAGCGAAGGCCAACAGGCTGCAGGCTTCTCGCCGAAGCTTCCGCACCCCTCGCGTGCGAAGGGAGGTTCCAGAAGTCAACACTGTAAAGGCTGACACTGTCTGTTCTGAAAAAGGCTGACACTGTCCCCTCTGCAGCTGACAGAGAAGCCTCCAAAATAAAGGTGGACTACCTTTTGTACCCCTTAGTTCTGTAGAGACAAAATGGATGTAAACCCTAGGGGTAAAGTAGTCACTTCCTTAGGATGAAGCCGTGGGCTATAAATATGGGGGCTCGGTAGGTAACATTTAACACTTTGAGCATTTACTGTTGAGCTCCTGTAGCCACACTTCGATTGAATACATCCTGAGTTCATTTTCAGTGTTCCTTGTTCAAGCGGCGAAGCCCTGTTTGTCTTGTGCTTTTTGCTTGAGCTCGATTTACATACTTCGCTAGTTTAGTGCACCGAAGCCTGTTGAGGCGAAGGTTGTTTTTCGTGCGAGGTGTGTTTTGTCAGTGTGCTGTCGCTCTGTGTAACACGAGGCAAGACCTCGCTGCTTACTAGCGAAGCCCTGATCTTTTCCCGTTGTGCTTCTTGTGTCGAAGCCCTTAGCGTGGTCCGTTGTGTGTGCGTGTAGACCTTCGCGTACGAAGCCCAGCACCAGTTGCTGTCGCTAAGTATTTGGTCGAAGTCCACAGAGGGCTGTCCACTCTTGCGAAGGGTGAAGTGCGAAGCCTGCTCGAAGCACCCTGTGTGCGGAGCCTGCACTGACTTTGCAGAGTAGATTTTCGAGGGTTGTAAGTGGAGCGAAGTCTTCTTGGCTTCGAACTTTTGCCACTCCGAAGCCTGTGTTCGAAGGTGTCGAAGTACCTCCGAACCAGACCTTCGAAGGTTGTGTTCGAAGCCTGTTCCGCAGAAGACTGAACAGAACCGAAGGCTAAGTTTTTAGCCCGAAATTTTAAAAGCTCCCATTCACCCCCCCTCTGGTCGCCGTTTCCGGTCCAACAATTGGTATCAGAGCAGGTTAAGATCACCAGTTGACCTTAACCGGTTTTGTGATCTGTTGGCGACATGGATAGAGGCAGTAAAATTCCTCTGTTCGATGGGACTGACTTTGCATACTGGAAGGTGCGCATGGAGGCTTACTTGTTAAGCCAAGGAAATGCAATTTGGGAGATTGTGGACTCACAATACTCCATCCCTGATACCCGCACCACTCAAACCGAAAAAGATCAGTACATTGCCAATTCGAAGGCAAGGAACATTTTGTTCATTGGTTTGAGTCGGAGTGAGTTTGATAGGGTGCAGCACCTTAGGACTGCTAGGGAAATTTGGACAACGCTCACTATTTATCATGAGGGCTCTACTCAGATTAAGGCCAGGCGCCAAAGCACCTACAACCAACAGTATCAGCTGTTTGTGCAGGCACCTGGTGAATCTATAGATGCCATGTTTTCTCGCTTTGACGCGATAGTGAGTAACTTGCGATCCAACGGGACGCTTGCTTACAGTGATCACGATAGGGCTATCAAGCTTCTCTATGCTCTTGACCGTAGCATATGGGAGGTGAAGATATCCAGCATTGAGGAGTCCACAGGCTATGACACATTGACCTGTGACGAACTCTTTAGCAAGCTGAAGTCCACAGAGATTGCCAAGGCATCTCTTGCAGTGCACAGAAGCTCTTTGCCACAGCCATTGGCATTGGTTTCTAGCACTAGCCGTGGCACCACTGCAGAACCAAGCACATCAGGCACTTGTGTTCTTGCAGATGGTTTTGCTTTGTCCTCCCTGGTCTCCGTCACAAAGGAGCAGGTGGATACTCTAGCTGATGACGAGCTTGCTCTCATTGCCAGGAGGTTCACCCGCTTTCATCATGAGAGACGGGATCAGAGGAGAAGTGGTTTTAGTGGCTGCTATGAATGTGGCGACACTTCTCACATCAAGGCCAATTGCCCCAAGGTCAAAAAGAGAGATGAGAGTGACCGCCCTAAATTCCACAAAAAGGAGAGGAAGCCCTTTGTGAAGGGCAAGCGCGGCAAGATGGCTAAGAAAGTAGCCAAGGCCGCTTCCAGAGCTTTTGTTGCTGCTCTCAGCGACATCGACACTTCCTCAACTGAGGAGTCGAGCTCTGAGGAGGAGGAGTCCCCAAGGAAGGAGGACAAGAAGGACAAGAAGGGACGTGACTTCACCGGCCTTTGCTTCATGGCCGACAGCGATCACAGCGGCGATGAGCTTGACTCATCAGAGGTAAACCTATCATCTGACCAGCTTCTAATTAAATTAGATGAGCTGAATGAAGTAGTACTTGGTCAGGATAGATTACTTGTGCAAGCCGCTAGAGAAAGGAAAGACCTTAGACTTAGGCTAGAAAATGTATCTACTGAATATGCCATGCTTAAGTCTAAGTTTGATGATGCTGAATGTGAATCATGTTCTGTTGTCATGAGTGAGCTTGCTCAGTTGCGTTCTGTTCATGCTCAAACTCTTTCTGAGCTTGAGACTGCACAGAAGCAGCTTTTGGAGGTGGATTCTAGACCTCATGATGTTGATTGCATGAACTGCTCTTTATTACGCGATAGCATTAATTTACGTGATAAGCATGTTCATGATTTGGAGGCTAGATTGGAGAGGGCCGGTAGTTCTAAGGATGTGCAGCCTGTGTGTGACACATGCATTACCCTTAAGGACCAGCTAGGCACTGTCAGAGAGCGAGCTGAAAATCTCATGTCTGAAAATGAATACCTTCTTTCTGTGGTGAATAAATGCACTGAAGGGAAGGGTAGGATGGATTTGCTCTTGGCCAAGACCAAGTTGTGTGCTGACAGAGCCGGGGTAGCTCTAGGTTTGGGTTTTGAGAGGATAGCTTCAGACAGTAAGACCAAAACTGTTTTCACCTCTCCCACCACCCTAGAGAAAGAGAGAGCTCTGTTGGACACCCCACCAGCCAAAAAGCCTACCCATCCACCAAAGAAAACCATTCCTCCTACCAAGAAAAATCCTCCCAAGAAAACCACTGTGAAGAAACCCAAGGAGCCTGTGAGAGTTGCTCCTGTGACCCATGAGAGTGCCCCCAGGAGAGTGTTTCATTGTTCTTATTGTCAGCGGGCGGGTCATTTGATTGGTTTCTGTTTCCGTCGCATCAAGGATGAGCGACGTGCACAGGCGATGAGCTATCAGGACATGCAGTACCCATCTTTAGGTATGCATGAGTCTGAGTTCTACTCTCGTCCTGTTTTTGAGGCTCCTCGTGCTTCTCGGAGAGGTTTTGCTCCTCGAGGTGTTCACCATGCTCCATATGGTGGTAGACCTCGGGCGAGTAGCTTTGTACCTCGTCAGATTAGGAGACCTCGACATGCTTTGCGTTCTGTGCATGTAGGTAGACCTCGCACTTTGCATCATACTGATTTTTATGTGCGTAGACCGTCTACTTTTACTGTGCCTACTACTCGTGTCACTCAGTGCTGGATGCCTCGTCATTATTTTACTCACCCCAGCACTGAGCGATCGAGGCGTTCTTATCATGTGTAGGCGACAGGTCGAGGCTTGGAGGGCACGTGGATCATGGACTCCGGTTGTTCGCGCCACATGACCGGAGATGCAAATTGGTTCTCCAGCCTCACCACAACCAAGCAAAGGGAACATATCACCTTCGGAAACAATCGAAGGAGTAGAGTGAAAGGTAAAGGTGTGGTAAGAATCAATTCGAACTTCACTCTCAAAGATGTTGCTTTGGTTGAGAACCTGGGATACAATTTGCTGTCTGTATCTCAGTTGCTTGATGAGGGCTTCGAAGTGCGATTTCATCGCGATACTTCGCAAGTGCTCAATTCTGATGGCGTTGTGGTGTGTAAGATCTTTAGGGTTGGGAGAGTTTTTGGAGCTGATTTTTCAGAGTCGTCTGGTTCTTCTCATTGCCTTGTTGCACATTCGACTTCTGAGCTTTGGAAGTGGCATAGGAGACTAGGGCATATGAGCTTTGAGTTGCTCGCTCGTCTGAGCGCCCTAGGGCTGATCCGAGGATTGCCCAAGCTCAAGTTTGAGAAGAATTTAGTTTGCGCTCCTTGTCGACATGGTAAAATGATTGCCGCTTCGCATTCGCCAGTCACCACTGTGATGACTGAACAGCCCGGAGAACTTCTCCATATGGACACTGTAGGTCCCTCTCGGGTTAGTTCTTTAGGCGGCAAGTGGTATGTACTTGTTATTGTCGACGATTTCTCTCGCTACTCTTGGGTCTTCTTTCTTGCCAGCAAGGATGAAGTGTTTTCACACTTTCGGAGCTTGGCTTTGAGACTTTTCACTGAACTCCCTGGTGCATTAAAATTCATTCGAAGCGATAATGGCACTGAGTTCAAAAATAGTCTCTTTGTTGACTTTTGCATGGAGCATGGCATAGAACATCAATTCTCTGCTCCGCGGGTTCCTCAACAGAACGGTGTTGTTGAGAGGAAAAACCGCACTTTGGTTGAGATGGCTAGGACGATGCTTGATGAGCATAGGACTCCTAGAAAATTCTGGGCTGAGGCCATGAACACTGCTTGCTACATCTCAAACCGAATTTTCTTGCGCTCAATTTTAAACTTGACATCTTATGAGCTGCGTTTTGGGAGACAGCCCAAGGTTACTCATCTTCGAGTTTTTGGCTGTCGCTGCTTTATCCTAAAACGTGGTAACTTGGATAAATTTGAGTCGCGATCTTCTGACGGGATCTTTTGGGTTATACTACTCATGGTCATTCTTATCGTGTTTATAACTTGGAAACTAACACTGTCATCGAGTCATGTGATGTGACTTTTGATGAATCAACCCCCTCTGTTAGTTCTGCTTTTGAACAGGCAAATGAACACGACATGGAACAGACCTTATTCGAAGACGAAGATCCCGGAGAATTCGAGGATGAACCCCTACTACCCTCGACGTCAACCCCCGAAGCTGACCCCGCTTCTACTACTTCGGCACGAGGTCCCGAAGCGACTACCTCAACATCGGTCATCTTGGACCACTCCAACGCACAAGTTGAGGGGGAGACTGCATCCCGCCGCGAGGCTCCACATCATGTCCAAAGGATGCACCCTCCCGAGCAGATCATTGGTGAGCTTGATCAAAGGGTAACACGTTCTCACGCTCATTTTACTAATGCTGCTTTTGTTGCTTCTTTCGAGCCTTTAGATGTTAGTCATGCACTTTCTGATTCTAGTTGGATCAATGCCATGCATGAAGAGCTTGAGAATTTTGAAAGAAATCAAGTCTGGACTTTAGTTGATCCTCCACCAAATGTTCATTTCATTGGAACAAAATGGATTTTCAAAAATAAACAAGGGGAGGATGGAACAATTGTTAGAAATAAGGCTAGACTAGTAGCTCAGGGCTTTTCTCAACTAGAAGGGATTGATTTTACTGAAACTTTTGCACCTGTTGCTCGCCTTGAGGCCATTAGGATTTTGCTTGCCTTTGCAACATCCCGGGGATTCAAACTCTATCAAATGGATGTCAAAAGTGCTTTTCTTAATGGCTTCATAGGTGAAGATGTTTATGTAAAACAACCCCCTGGTTTTGAAAACCCCAAGTACCCACATAAAGTCCTTAAACTTCATAAGGCTCTTTATGGACTCAAGCAGGCCCCTCGGGCGTGGTATGATAGACTTAAGTCTTTTCTGCTTGAGCGAGGGTATTTGATGGGCTCTGTTGATAAAACTTTGTTTACTCTCAAGCATGGCAAAGATTTCCTCCTAGTGCAGATTTATGTGGATGATATCATCTTTGGTGGCTCTTCTCATGCTTTAGTTGCCGAGTTTGCAGATACCATGAGCAGGGAATTTGAAATGTCGATGATGGGTGAACTCACCTTTTTCCTTGGTTTGCAAATCAAGCAAAGCAAACAAGGTACTTTTGTCCACCAGACAAAGTACACCAAGGACCTGCTCAAGAAGTTCGACATGTCCGATGCGAAGCCCCTCGCCACTCCAATGGCTACATCTGTAGCATTGGACCCTGACGAAGATGGAGAAGCCGTAGATCAGAAGGAGTTCCGGAGCATGATCGGCTCCCTCCTCTACTTGACTGCCACGAGGCCGGACATACACTTCGCTGTGTGTCTGTGCGCTCGTTTTCAGGCTTCACCACGAGCTTCGCACCGCCAAGCGGTTAAGCGCATTCTAAGGTATCTTAAGCACACCCTTGAATTTGGCATATGGTATTCATCGTCTTCATCTTTATGTCTTAGAGGTTATTCAGATGCGGATTTTGCTGGGTGTAGAATTGATAGGAAGAGTACCTCTGGTACTTGTCATTTTCTGGGTACGTCTCTGGTTTGCTGGTCTTCCCGCAAACAGTCTAGTGTTGCACAATCAACGGCTGAGGCCGAATATGTTGCTGCAGCTAGCTGTTGCTCTCAGATTTTGTGGATGGTTTCCACTTTGCGGGATTTCGGGTTAGATTATAAGAGTGTTCCACTTTTCTGTGATAACACTAGTGCTATTTGTATTGCAAACAACCCGGTGCAGCACTCCAGAACCAAACACATTGATGTACGGTATCATTTTCTCAGAGATCACAATGAGAAGGGTGATATTGAACTTCAATATGTTGATACCCAACACCAGCTTGCCGATATTTTTACAAAACCCCTCGATGCTTCTCGATTTGCTTACTTGCGTGGGGAACTTGGCATTTGTCACCCTTACGGCATTTTGTGAGGGGGAGCTGATTTTAATTGTCTTGCATATGCTCATTATGTGTGGAATTGCACTTACATCTTTTGCTATTATATGCCTGCTTTTAATTCAAAGAAATCATGTCAGCTCAGCTCTATGAAATATGTCTGGAACATTGATTGCGCATGGTGTTTTATTTTCTAAAATCAAAACTTGCTCACCACACAATCTTGTATCTAGCTTGTTTAGACTGGACTGCTTTTAGCTATCTTTTATCTACTTGACAGCAAGACACTGTTCCTTGGATGCTAAATTATGCAACTTGAAAAATGTGTTCTTTATTCATGGATACTCATCAAAATATTAAATTCATCCAATCAAAATCAAAAATCCATGTTTTACCTGGTTTCAATGAAAAGATCCAGGAGGGTTTGTTTGTCGCACTACTCTATTCTAGACTGCTTACCATTGCACATTGGTCTGAACTGGAATAGTGTAGTGTATGCCAAAATCACCGCCTTAAGCTTCAGATGGCTTTCATGCCTAGGCTTGGCCTGATTGGAAAGTATAAGGTGGACAAACAAATAACCCCTGGCATTAAGAAAAAGAACAACAAAATCAATTGATCATCAAGTTTGCCTTCACAGCTCCTTTTGAACAAGACTTGTCTGTCTAGGGTAGAAATTGTTAGCTTTGCGCAGTCCTTGCCTTCACATGTCTAGCTGCTTTAATTAAGTGGTGATGCTTTCACTTCAAAATGACAAAATCACATGCCATCATCTTGATTCACAGATTGTTAAATTGAGCTGAGCCCATGATCATTTGTGTAAATTTTGGCATATTTTTGCATTATATGTCTTTGCAATTCTATTCATTTCAAGCTTTGCATCTTTTGAATGCTCCTTGATGCTTGCATTGCCAAAGGGGGAGAGATTTTGCTATGTTCTCTGCTGCAAGAAGGCATTATTTCTAAAGAGGGAGAGATTTTTGACATAAAGGGGGAGAAAAATTTGCTCAACTCAGGGGGAGTTTTTATTCAAGGGGAGTTTTGCCAAGAAGGGGCTTTTACTCTTTTACAAAGGGGGAGAACATTTCTTTTATCAAGTGACATGCTCTGGCTCTTTTCTGAGTTTTTATGGTCACTTGTGTGCTAAATTTTTACATTTTCTTGAACTTGGATTTGGTTGTCAATGCACTCATCAAGGGGGAGATTGAGAAACCAAGGGTGGTTTCGGTGTATGTGATGAGTGATTGACAGGTTTATTTACCCTCTGTTCGAAGGGTACCTCCGGAGGGGCTTCGGAGGTGGTCCTCCGAAGGGTGTTCGGAGGTGTGTCACCGAAGGGTGTTCGGTGTGTGGTTGCTGCAGCTGTTGCAGCGGAGTGTACTTGTCGGAGGGGTCCGGCAGTACGCGATGACTGGGTTCGTACCGAAGGCTTCGGTACTTTGGGCGGTACACCGGAGTGTGTGCCGAAGGTTGCTAACCCGGAGAGGTCTCCGGAGTACTGGATACACTTGTTTGCTTGTCTGTGGTGCGCAGGGACTTCGGTGGCGACGGACAGGGTTCGAGCCAGGTGAACTTGGGTCAAGCGGGTGGCTTGATGCCAGGGGAGCGGGGAGCTCCGTCACGGTGGCAGCGAAGGTGGTCCGGGTCGGTCCTCGGGTCGAGGCGTGCCAGGTGAAGGCAGAGAGTGCGGAGCGTGGCTCCGGCTGAAGGTACTCCGAGACAAAGTCCTCGGAGGTGAGGCACTTCGAAGGTACTCCGAATGGAGTGACTTCGGAGTTGGTTGGAAGAAGTCCTCTGCGGAGGCAAGGTGTTCGAAGTGTGCTCCGGAGGGAGACACTCGAAGGTGGCCCAACGAAGGTCTCAGAAGTCGAGGTGCATCGAAGGCATGGTCCGGGTGAGGCTCGTCGAGGAGTGTGCTCGGAGTAAGACACTGCGACGAAGTGCTCATGGAATGCTTCATGCGGAGGCCTTGGACGAAGGAGGGACTTCGAAGGGTGGTACTCCGAAGGTGGGGCTTCGGAGCGTGAAGGACTTCGGAGCGAGGCTAGCTCCGGAGTGAGGTTGACTTGTGGTGCTTCGGCCATGCATGGCTTCGGTACACGGACGGACGGTGGTTGAGCTCGGAGTAGCTGCGAAGCCGTGGAGGTCCACTCCGAAGGTGGTGGTGCGAAGGCCCAAGGGGCTTTGACGGCTTCGGCTTAAAACCGTCACTGTATCGAAGGTCTTCTTCGGCGAAGCGAAGGCCAACAGGCTGCAGGCTTCTCGCCGAAGCTTCCGCACCCCTCGCGTGCGAAGGGAGGTTCCAGAAGTCAACACTGTAAAGGCTGACACTGTCTGTTCTGAAAAAGGCTGACACTGTCCCCTCTGCAGCTGACAGAGAAGCCTCCAAAATAAAGGTGGACTACCTTTTGTACCCCTTAGTTCTGTAGAGACAAAATGGATGTAAACCCTAGGGGTAAAGTAGTCACTTCCTTAGGATGAAGCCGTGGGCTATAAATATGGGGGCTCGGTAGGTAACATTTAACACTTTGAGCATTTACTGTTGAGCTCCTGTAGCCACACTTCGATTGAATACATCCTGAGTTCATTTTCAGTGTTCCTTGTTCAAGCGGCGAAGCCCTGTTTGTCTTGTGCTTTTTGCTTGAGCTCGATTTACATACTTCGCTAGTTTAGTGCACCGAAGCCTGTTGAGGCGAAGGTTGTTTTTCGTGCGAGGTGTGTTTTGTCAGTGTGCTGTCGCTCTGTGTAACACGAGGCAAGACCTCGCTGCTTACTAGCGAAGCCCTGATCTTTTCCCGTTGTGCTTCTTGTGTCGAAGCCCTTAGCGTGGTCCGTTGTGTGTGCGTGTAGACCTTCGCGTACGAAGCCCAGCACCAGTTGCTGTCGCTAAGTATTTGGTCGAAGTCCACAGAGGGCTGTCCACTCTTGCGAAGGGTGAAGTGCGAAGCCTGCTCGAAGCACCCTGTGTGCGGAGCCTGCACTGACTTTGCAGAGTAGATTTTCGAGGGTTGTAAGTGGAGCGAAGTCTTCTTGGCTTCGAACTTTTGCCACTCCGAAGCCTGTGTTCGAAGGTGTCGAAGTACCTCCGAACCAGACCTTCGAAGGTTGTGTTCGAAGCCTGTTCCGCAGAAGACTGAACAGAACCGAAGGCTAAGTTTTTAGCCCGAAATTTTAAAAGCTCCCATTCACCCCCCCTCTGGTCGCCGTTTCCGGTCCAACAGGGTCCCCAGACCTCGAACACCCAGAGGTCCCCGAGTAGCTCCTTCGGTGATCCAAACTGATTACCTCAGTTCCCAAGACCTGGAGATCCCCTCCGGAGGAGATGAAGACCTTCCTGAGGATGCAGCTACCCAAGTTGCGTGACTTCAGGAGGAAGTAGCAAGGTAGAGGCAAGAGGCTGCTGATCGACTTCGCTCTCAAGCCTTCACTCATGCTCTGGAGGTGCCTCAAGATGATGGTCCTAGTAACCATCTCGAAGCTCTTCAAGTCCCGGAGGAAGCCGAGAATGCATCATTCGACGATGAGTCTCCGTTGCATTTGAACTTGCAGAAAGTGCCCTTCGACCCCAGGTTCAAGGCCTCGAAGCTGCACAAACACTCCGGTGGGTCTGACCCCAGAGAATTCTCTCGTTCGTATGCCTTGGCGATAGAAGCCAGTGGAGGGGTGCGTAACACTATGGCAAAGTGTTTCCCCCTCGCATTGGAAGGTGTGGCTCTCTAATGGTTCTAGTCTCTAAAGCCAGGATCGATCAAGTCATGGGAGCAGCTGAAGAGGAAGTTCGTGAGTAACTTCCAGGGTACGTTTGTAGCCCCGATGTCGACCGGAAGTCTGTTCCAGGTGAAGCAGTGAGCAGGGGAGATGCTTTGGTAGTATTTCACATGCTTCGCCCACACCAAGTCTCAGATCAAAGGCTTGTCTACCTCTTCGGTAGTCGATGCCGCACGCGAAGGGGTGTTGAACCCAGATCTCCTCAGTAAACTTCGCTGGAAGTCGGTGTCGTCTGTAGCACAGTTGATGGCATACTTCGAATAGTATGCCAAGGCAGAGGAAGGCTGCCTCCTAAGAACCGCAACACCTGTACCAGCCCTTCGAGAAGTGAAGACGGAGCCTAAGGTCCCAACCTCTCCGCAAGCCCCCCTTGATAATCGCTTCAACGATCATAGGCGGGGAAAGAAACACTTCTGCTCCGAGGTGTTAAATATTGCACCCTCCACCACGAAGATGCCTGTCAATTTTCAACAGGCGCGAGGTTTTAAGGCTGGTACCTCGAAGCCCCAAGAGAGAGTGGCTATCAGGCGCCAAAGCTTCTTCTGTTGTGTGCATGGCAAAAATAGAAGCCATGACACGAAAGATTGTAAGTCTGTATTGACCCTTCGGGGTGAGTACTTAGGACGAAGCTTAGGATGAGGTACTTCAGACCGAGCCCCTCCAGTAGTGCGTTCGGAGCCTGTGCAAGCTGTGGCTTGAGCCAGCAACCCCGAAGTGCTGATGCAACTCCTGGTGGCTAACATTATGCCACCACCGAAGCAGGAAGATCCCCAAGATCACGGCAAGCGAGTGGTCCTACCATCTCCGGAGGGGGGACCCTCAGTAACATGTCAAAAAGGCAGCGAAGAGAATATGTTCGCAAAGTAGGGCACATAGGGACCTCAAATTCGGCGGCAGAAATGCCCGAGTGGTCTCATGTACCTATTTCTTTTACTGCCAATGATGCCGCGGGGGTGAAATTCCCTCATGCTAACCCCCTTGTTATTTTAGCCGATATAGTGGGAGTTGAAGTCCGAAGGATCCTAGTGGATGGCGGGAGCTCCGCAGATATACTCTTCATCCAGGCCTTCGACCAGATGTTCATTCCCCAGAGACACCTACTTCCGGCAGATCACCCACTCCAAGGCTTCATAGGTCCTCCTCTCGATGCCCTCGGTGAAATAGGCCTCGAGGTTGCCTTTGGAGAGGGGCCCCTGGCCAGGGTGGAGGAGGTTATCTTCGACGTCGTCGACACCCCATATGCCTATAATGCTATTTTTGGATGGGGAATGCTGAACCAGTTTGGGGCTATAGCACATCATAACTATTTGTGTCTCAAAATGCCCACGCAAGGTGGAGTCCTCACTATCTCAGGAGACCAAGCTGTAGCCCGAAGAGCGGAGTATGGCCATGGTCTACCTCTAGACCCTCGGCAGGTGAATAGTGTGTCGGAGCACACGGAGGAGGCTTCGGAGTCTTCAAGCTCCTCGAAGGGCCCTTCCCTAAAGCCAATCGCAGAAGGTGATGTGATCACGAAGATGATCTTGAAAGATGGCAAGGAGTACCCAATACAATTCGGCAAGGGGCTACCTTCGGAAATAGCTACTTCGCTGGAGGAAGTAGTTAAAGAAAACCTAGATATCTTTGCCTAGACTGATGAAGATATCCCCGGAGTTGACCGGAGCATCATTGAGCATAGTTTGCTTGTCAACCCGAAGGCTAGGATAGTGCGCCAGGGGCTCTATAAGTTATCAGCAGAGAGGGCAGACCTCACCAAGGTGGAGGTAGAAAAATTGCTAAGGGCCGAAATTACGAGGGAAATAGCCCACACGAAGTGATTGGCTAACCCCGTTTTTGTCCAGAAAAAGGGATCTGGTAAGTGGCGCATGTGCATTGATTTCACGTCATTGAATAAAGCATGCCCGTGAGACCCCTACCCGTTGCCCCGAATAGACCAGCTTGTGGATTCTACGGTTGGCTCCGAGTTGTTAAGCTTCCTAGATGCATACTCTGATTATCATCAGGTTTGGATAAAGCGCGAAGACGAAGACAAGACGAGTTTTATAACTCCCTCCGGAGTATTTTGTTATGTTCGAATGCTTTTTGGCTTGCAGAATGCTGGAGCCACCTTCTCACGTCTAATAGCTAAAGCTCTAGGTCATCAGATAGGCCGGAATGTCGAAGCCTATACGGATGACATTGTAATAAAGAGTGTTGTAAAGCATCGTCATAGCCTAGACTTAGCTGAAACCTTTGAGAACCTCCGAGCATGTGGAGTTCGCCTCAACCCTAAAAAATGTATATTCTGGGCGCAAGCAGGAAAACTGCTAGGGTACTTAGTTTCGAGTAGAGGAATCGAAGCTAGCCCGACACATATAAGCGCATTGCAAAGAATGGCTCCACTAGAAAATCTGAAGCAGGTCTAGAAGCTGACAGGACAGCTCGCAGCCCTCAGTAGATTCCTGGCCAGATCAGCCGAATGAAGCCTTCCAATTTTTAAAGCTCTAAAGGGGCCCGAATGTTTCAAGTGGACGCCGGAGTGCCATAAGAGCTTCGATGACATTAAAGATTATCTCGGAAATCTATCAACACTTATTGTGCCCCTCCCAGAAGAAACTCTCCTTCTTTATCTTGCTACAACGGGCTCCGCAGTAAGTGCAGTATTGGTCAGGGAAGTTGAACTTAAAGGAAAACTAGTGCATAACCCAGTCTACTTTGTCTTAGAAGCTTTGTCCGGAGCAAATACAAGATACTCCGAGCTCGAAAATTTGCTTATGCTTTGGTAATGGCCTCGCGAAAGCTAAGGCATTACTTCTTAGCACATAATCTTATCGTTCCTACCCCGTATCCCCTTGGTGATATGCTTCGGAGCAATGATTCTACGGGTAGGATCAGAAAATGGGCTATCGAGCTAGCCCCCTTTGGTATTTCCTTCATGGCGAGAACAGCCATCAAGTCCCAAGTCATAGCTGACTTCGTGGCAGAGTGGACTCCATCCATAGTCTGGGCTTCGGAAGAGACCTCCGAAGGTCTGTGGACAATTTTTTCTGATGGAGCCTATCAGGCATCTAGTGCTGGAGCTGGAGCTATGATAATATCGCCGTCAAGGCAGAAGGCCATGTATTCTACGAGGCTCAACTTTAAGACCACCAACAATATCGCAGAGTACAAAGGGATCCTGCTAGGCCTTCGAAAGGCAAAGGCACTTGGAGCAGCAAGGATTATAATAAAAACAGATTCCCATGTCGTCGCAGGGCATGTTGACAAAAGCTTTCAAGCCAGGAACCCGCATCTCACAAAATATTTAGAAGAAATCCGCAAGACCGAAGCAATGTTTAAAGGATTTTCTGTTTGAAGTATCCCTCGAGTAGATAATCAACTTGCAGACACTCTAGCGAAATCTGCAGTCAGAGCATTGGACGTCTTGGAGGGCGCTTTCTACGAAGAGCTTATCAAGCCTACGGTGCATCAAGTACCCTCCACAGAAGTTCTTTGCATCCTAGTAACCGATTGGCGGACTCTGATTATGGATGTTTTGCAAAATAGTGCAGTCTTGTCAAAAGGTCCAGATTTCCGAAGGATGCAAGCAAGGGCTCGAAATTATGAGCTTGTCAACGGAATTTTATACAAAGCCAGAGTTTGTTCTCCCTTACTCCGGTGCATCTCACAACCTAAAGGCCAAGAGACACTTTGGGAGATTCATGAAGGCTTATGTGGCAGCCATCTAGCCCCCCATGCTCTAGCAGGAAAGACAATTCGGCAAGGGCTCTATTGGCCAACAATTGTAAGAGATGCGGAAGAGTTAGTTCGAACTTGCCAAGGATGCCAGTGGATGGGTAGATGGAGCCACCGTCCACCAACACCTCTTCAAGTTATTGCCCCGGTATGGCCAATGGCACGATGGGGAATGGATCTCATCGACCCTTTTCCAGTGGCAAAAGGCAGCTTGAAGTTTGCAGTGGTAGCAATCGAGTATTTTTCTAAATGGGTCGAAGCTGAACCCCTAACTGCTATCACTTCAAGAAATGTGAAAAAATTCTTTTGGCAAAATATCATTTGCAGGTTTGGAGTGCCAAGGGAGTTAACTTTGGATAACGACACTCAGTTTGAAGTTGAACCCTTTAGAGAATTTTGTGAAGGACTGGGCATCAAGTTATGCTTCGCAGCCGTTCGCCACCCCCGATCCAACGGAGCCGTCGAGCGAGCCAATGGAAATATTCTCTCCGGTTTGAATCGCAGGATTATCAGGTTGGCTAATGGGTTGTGAACCGAAGAGCTCCCTAAGATTCTATGGTCCATTCGGACCACTCAAGCCAGGTCCACAGGCTTCACCCCATTTAGGTTGCTATTCGGAGACGAGGCCATAACTCCTACGGAGCTCAAAGGTGGATCCCTCCGCGTAGTGGAGCCTGAAAATGAAGATGAAAGAAACACTTCGCTGGACTTGTCAGAAGAAACAAGGCTTCGAGCTGTCGCCACTCTAACGAAGTACCAAGACCAAACAAAGGCATGGTATGACCCGAAGATAAAAGTGAACGAGCTTAAACCAGGTCATTTGGTATTGCGAAGTGTAATAGCTCTGGGGAAGCTAGGAAATAAATGGGAAGGACCATATATTATCCTACGCTCAGGGCGCCCCGAGTCATTTAAACTAGCTAATTTAGAAGGGGAAGAGTTGAAGCATGCATGGCATGTGGAGCACCTCAAACGTTATTATGCTTAGGGGCTCCTTGTAATCAATTTTAAAAGTACCTTTCTAAATTAAATAAAGATGGAGGTTCAAATTATGTTTACTCTTCAAATATTCCTTACTCCTAGTGGACACATCAGGAGAAGGGAGATGCTTGCGGAGATAAGCATCTTTCAAGGAACCCAAAAAACGGCCTTCGAACCATTGGTTCAAGGACTCCGTAAAAGAGCCGAAGGTGGCCAGCCTACGGATTCCAGGCTCCGGCTTGTTAGGATTCGTAGAAGAGTCTAAGGACATTAAAAAGAACAGATTTCTGGCCTCCGGGTTCGAAGCATCTGTAAAAGAGCCGAAGGTGGCCAGCCTATGGATTCCAAGCTCTGGCTTGTTAGGATCCGTAGAAGAGTCTAAGGACTTTAAAAGAACAAATTTCCGGCCTCCGGGTTCGAAGCATCTGTAAAAGAGCCGAAGGTGGCCACTCTACGGATTCCAGGCTCCGGCTTGTTAGGATCCGTAGAAGAGTCTAAGGACTTTAAAAGAATAGATTTCCGGCCTCCGGGTTCGAAGCATCTGTAAAAGAGCCGAAGGTGGCCAGCCTACGGATTCCAGGCTTCGGCTTGTTAGGATCCGTAGCAGAGTCTAAGGACTTTAAAAGAACAGATTTTCGGCCTCCGAGTTTGAAGCATCTGTAAAAGAGTCGTAGGTGACCAAGAAATAAGGTTTCAAGGCTCCGGCCCAATGAAACACTATTAAAGTCCTAAGTGACTGCAATTGGAGCTTATAAGTGTAAACTTAGCTTCGAAATTTATAAACATCATAATACGAATGTACAGTTCGAAGAACTCTACGAAAGAGTGAAGTATGATTACCAAGTGTTGTGTGAAGCATTAGGTTGTTATATTAATCATTGTGTCTGACGGACCTTATCGCAACGCGTACGGTCCCCCACACACAAGGAGGGGCAGGGGAGTAAGGAACAAACAAGAGATGCTTCCAAAACAAATTATATAAAGTGGATAATCATATTGTATTACATCTAGAGAAATTTTGGTCTAAGCCTAGATAAAAGCGGAGACCCCTCCGACCTCTAGAGCTATTTCTAGGACCACTTCGGTCTTCGGAGCCTGGAGTCTTAAAACTTTCCTCTTGGTCCAAGTGCTTTTCTTCTTCGAAGCTCACAGTTTTTTCTACAACTCTTGAAGTTCAGCCCAGGACAGAAGTCTTTCGGAGCTAGCCTCCACCGGGTCTTCGGCTTGGTACTCCGAGTCAGACCAATCTACGTATTCAGAGGACGAAGATGTTACTTCCTTATCCTCTTCCTTAATATAAGCTAAGACTTCACGATGGACTTCGGGTACTATTTCCCCTTGATCTCCCCGAGGAACAGAGAAATGTGAGCGTTGGTAGGGCCTTTAGCCTTTGAGGACAGCCCACTACCGGCGGAGCCCTTCGCTAGGCTCTAGTACTTCGAAGTTGAGCTTCGAAGTGCATAGCAAAACCTAAGAATAAACATCCAAACAAAGACTCCTCATTTATAAACTTTTCATTCATTAATATAAGGGGCATTACAAGATTTCTTGTACATGCTTAAGCGCCTTATAAAGCTAAACATGTGGGTTGGCTGGCGAAGCAGGCGGGGTCGGAGCTGGTGAAGATGGAAGCGGAGGCTTTGTCTGAGCTTGCTTTTGCCGGTGAGCCTCGTCGATCCAAGCTTTGGCTGCAACTTTGTGGTCCGTTTTCTAGATAGCCCAGAAAGCTTCCCAAACAGAGGCTACATCCAGAGAAGGACGCATCAAGTCTTCATCGATGAAGCCTGTAGGCGTTGAACCCCCTACCGAAGCAACACAAATCCCATGGGCTTCGACTTTACGAAGGACTTCGATTCCGGCTACCTGCCCGGAGATCTCTCCATAGCGAATCCCGGAGCCCATCATCAACTTCATCGCCGCTTGGATCATATTCAACTTCCGTTCGATGGGCTCGCTCACCACAACTGAAGACGAAGGGCACATCGTGCCAAAATATTCTAGGGTACCCCGGAGGGTGTCCATGGTCTGCTCCGCAATGGTGGCGTGCTTCGTTTCCGCCGCCTTTAGCTCAGAAGCAGCAGATACTTCGGATATTCTTGATAGCAGAATGCTCTTCTAGGACAGCGCTTGTTGGACTGAGTCTTAGAGCTCCACAAGTTGTGCATTGGAATCTGTTGCTGCTTGCCGGAGCTTCTCGACCTCCGCTCTAAGAACCACACACTCGGCCTCGGTCTCTTGGACTGAAGCCTTGAGTGCAGTGTTGTTCTGTTGCTCGGTCTAGAGTGCTTCATCGGTGATAGCCCTGTCCCTCCACTCCTCGAGGAGATCCTCCTACAGTTGCAGTGTTTTGCCCTCAGAGCCTTTGAGGGCGGACTAGAGGGTAGTAACCTTCCTTTTGAGCCGATTAGTTTCAAGCTCATTGGAAGTCGCTACCGCTCTAGCAAGGACAAATTGTTGCAAAAAAGCAAAGTAAGTACCAAGTAATTTCATTTATTAATTGAATACACTTGTTGTATGTTGCATACCTGAAGGGCAGCCCTTTTGAGGGCCAAATCGAGCTTCGGTGCTTTGGCTTCGCTCAAAACGGAGACCAGTTCGGAGCTCGCGACCTCTTGGCCTTTGTCCGCCAAGGGTTCTAGAAGCGTTCGAAGCCTTGTCCGTTGCTCCTAGAATGGAGCCAATAGAGGAAGCCAGGATAGGGCCCGATGATCATCTACCGCAGCCTCCTCCTCCAAGTTGCTCGCCGAAGGGTCGTTGGAGGAGGGCGTCGCCGTCAAGGCAGGGAGGGGGTCGAAGCTCATCATACTCTTGCCCCTCCCTAGCACAAAAGTTGGAGCTGGTACTTCAGCTGGAGTAGATCCTCCTTCAACCGTTGCCCCCTCTGTCGGAATTACATCACCTGAGATAGCTCCGGTCATCGGAATCACTACATCAGCCAGAGCCTCAACTCCAAGTGAAGCCGAAGCTCAGTCAGTGGTCGGAGTCATGCCGCTCCTCGACGCACCTACAAAAATTAAGATATTCAGTGAATATTTGTTGTATAATAATTATTGCAGGAATTTCAAAGGCAAAAGCTTCAAGGTATACCTTCATCCATGCCTTGGGGGAGAATTGTGGGGTCCTCCAGGACTTCGTACATTCGGAGATATTCTTCGAGGTCATCCCCCGAAGTTTGCTCCGGTGTAGTTGCTGCAGATGTCCCAATCTCTGGCACTATTACCCCAGCCACGGGTGAGTTAGGAATTGCTAACCCAAGTTCTGAGCCGGCTGTGACAGGCTCGGAGGAGTGTGCTGCATCAGCTACCGCAGCTTCCCGAGGGGGGTCTCCGGCTATACCAGGGGACTCGTCCTCGCTACCTTCCAAAAGATAGTTTTCAAGGGCCTTCCCCATCTGGACATTGGAGTCTTTTTCTTCTGAGCCCTCCGAAGAGGAGCTCTGAATGTCTAGAGAGGAAGGCGAAGACACTGGAGATGCTTGAGGAGGAGGCTTCGTTGTCTTCTTCCCCTTCTTGACGGGGGTCTTGGTGGCCTGTTTTGAGGGCTCGGCGGGGGCTTTCCTCTTCCGAGGGGCCACTCCAGTTGAACCAAAGTCTGGTAGAGGGGGAGTCTCCATCCCAAGAGCACTCCACACCCTGTTGAAGTGCTCCTAGCTTCCCACCAGCTCCACCCTTCGCTGCTTCTCCACCACCGTAGGGGCTCCGAGCACTCGTTCGGTGGCTCTTGCGATCTGCTCCGGAGCTAGCGCCAAAGGGGCTGCTGAAAAGAGGTAACATTCCATTAAGTATGGTATCTGTTTTCTAATGTGTTAATGCAGAAAATGCGAAGACTTACCTAAGATTCAAAGCTCCCCCTTCGAAGCGTTTTGAAACGCAATTGGCCAATCGGCTCCGAGAGGCGGGATCCAGAGGGCGATGAATTCCTCCGCCAGATCCTGCATGCTCATACGGCTGGCTATTGAAGAAAGAAACCCAAGCCACGTTGAAAGCAAGCTTGGGTTCGGAGTAACCTCAGCCTCCTTCTGGTACCAAATTTCTTGAAGGGGCCCTGCAAGGCTAGAGTCCTCCCTGACTTCGGCGTAGAACCACCGGAGGATCTAGTTGGTGTACCACCGATCGTTGATGGCCTTCACTAGGAAATGTTGTGCATGCTCCTTCCGAAGTTGGAAGTTAACACTTCCGAACGCCGTCAACACCTTGGTGTCTCCGGGTCCGTCTTGTGGCTTCGGCTGGCAGGAGGCTTCGTGAGTGGTGGCGAAGACCTCCGATCTCCCTTCGGATCCTTCTGCCCGAAGGGCCCATTCGAAGATGGCCAGTCTTGCTATGGCATTGGGGGACAACTACAGCAAGGTAATGTGGAACATGTCCAGTACCTCTGATAGGAAATTGATCGTAGGAAGTCCTAGTCCGGCTTCAAAGAAAGCCTCGAAGACCACCACTTCCCCGCTCCACGGCTTCGGGGTCGACTCTATTCCCAGGACTCTAGTCCTCATTCCAGGGCCCAACTTCCCATTCACCGCCTCCTCGATGGATTCCCCCGTGCTCATCGATTGCCCGAGGATGAAGCTCTGCGGCAATGGATTCTTGGACAGTGGGCAGAGCTCCCGAGGATTCTTTGGCCAAGAACTCCCCGGAGCTCCCGCCATGACCGCCGCTGCTGATGCTGCCCATGCCTGCCTCTGTGCCAGAGTTCCCGCCGCGACCGGCACCGTTGCGCTGGTCCTCACCATTGGTTGGTTGCTCAGAAGATTGGGGAAAATTAGGAGGTTGAAGAAAGGAAGCTTAGAAGCCAAGCTCTGTAAAAAATTTCGATGTGCTTCAGTTCTCCTTTTTATAGCCTTTCCGCTAGTTACTGTGTTTCGAACATGCGTTCACATTGCAGGCTCAGCTTCTATCGCTGACAGGTAATACACGAAAGTTAAGGTGCGAACCCGTGGTAAAGTTTTGACAGTTACTTTTTCCAGGAGCCTAACAGCTACTTGAAGGGTAACGGCTCAAAATTAACGGCTCTCCACGATGTTTCACCTCCGCAACGGTTCATTTCCCTATGAAGCGTTCACACAGAAGTCCTAGTTTGAAGCTTTCGTCGGACATGCTTCGACGTCAAAGACACTTCAAATAGCTGTAATACCTTCAAATTTTTCGATGTCCCTGAATATGAAAATATTTCCTTGCGTATACTGCTGTCATGCTACACTGGTTAAATTGGAGAAGCGTATTCGAGGGGCTACTATTGGGGGGAAATACTTCATCCCCAGGGTTTTTAAGATCAAAAGGCAAATACAATTCATCAGCATCGAAATAGAAGTTCATCTCCAAGTTGATGAAGTTTCCAAGCTGAAGGGTACTTCGAATTCTAGTTCGAAGGTATCCTCCGAAGGCTCCGTCTCTATAGTGGAAAACAACAAGACTGACGAGACATCTGCCTTATCTATCCTCTCCAGCTAGATTTTAATATTTTAGCCCTATTCAGGGTACCGAATAGTTTCCACTATGTCGGTTGTAATTGAGGGGTAAAAATGTCTTTTCCTTAGAGTTTTTACCTATAAATACCCCCCCTTTTTTACCCTGTAATGGGCATCGAATATTCAGATATTCAATACACAACTTCGCACTACTTCGAGCTATTATCCTATTCGGAGGCTTGAGATAGTTCACTTCGCAAACTCATTGTTTGTTAGTTCTTAATCTTAGAGAACCTGTTAGCGTAATCTTTTACGCCAACACCATTGTTACTTATTTAAAAAATCCTTTAACATTAGCATCGAGGAAGCTCAGGTACCAGGCTATAAAGCATGTGCTACTCGGCAAGGATTTGTATTATCGGACGATAGATGAAGTCCTTATCAAGTGCATAAATGTTGAGGAAGCCAAAGTGGTAATGTGCGAAGTACACGATGGCATATGTGGGACACACCAGTCAACCCAAAAAATGAAGTGGCTACTCTAGAGAGCAAGTTACTTTGGCTAACCATGGTAGAAGACTGTATAAAATACTACAGGAGTGCCAAAATTGTCAGAAGTTTGGAACCATTCAAAGGGCGCCCGCATCGGTGATGAACCCTATAATTAAACCCTGACCTTTAAGAGGATGGAGCATTGACATGATCGGACAAATCTACCCAGCATCAAGCAAGGGACACAAGTTCATACTGGCAGGAACCAACTACTTCACAAAATGGGTAGAGGTCATGCCGCTCAAGAAGGTAAAATCTGCCGATGCTATTGAGTTCGTCAAGGAGCACATAGTGTACCAATTTGGGATTCCACGGACTATCACCACGTATTAAGGGGCAATTTTCGTATCGGAAGAGTTCCAGCAATTCGTAGCCGATATGGGAATCAAACTTTTAAATTCATCACCATATTATGCAGAAGAGAATGGTCAAGCTGAAGCATCCAACAAGGCTATGATCAAGTTGATAAAGCAGAAGATCGATGAACAGTCGAAGCACTGGCATCGGTTTCTATCGAAAGCACTTTGGGCTTATCGGATGGCGCGTCATGGGTCTACTCAGGTGCTGCTGTGTCAATTAGTCTATGGCCATGACGTGGTGCTGCCTTGGGAAAATAATATCGGCTCAAGAAGGGTACCTCTATAGGACCAACTCAAAGCCGATGACTATTATAACTTGATGACAGATGGCCTAGATGATCTAGCGCATATTCGATTGAGAGCCCTTTAAAGGATTGAGGAAAACAAAGCAAGAGTTGGTAGGCACTATAATAAAAGGTGGTGCCCAAGTCGTTCAAAGAAGGAGATCTCGTATGGAAATTGATCCTGCCGATCGGGTCTAAGGACAATCGGTTCATTAAATGGTCACCTAAGTGGGAAGGACCCTTCTAGATACACCGAGTCATGCCTAGTAATGCCTATTTGCTTGAAGGTTTAGATGAAGAAGTGTTCAGGAAAGCGTTGAATGGAAAGTATCTAAAGAATTATTTCTTGAGAGTTTGGATAAATACCTAAGGGCCTACACGCAAGCAGAAGTAGCCGATACCAAGGGTATTGTCTTTAGATAGCCGATAGTAAAACATCATCCTTAGACACAAGAAAGTACAAGGCAAAGTCAGGAACCAAATAGCAATTCATTACAAGATATAATATTTCAAGGGTTACAAGTTAGGATTTTCACGATACAATGAATTCAGATAAGGGTGCGACAGATTGCCTCAATCGCTTGTAGTCGAATGGCATCGACGCTCCAAAGAATAGCCCGATCATCAGCATATGAGCCAAGAACATCTTGGATGGCATGATGTCAGCATTGTTCGTGGCGAATGGCACCGGTGAGGCAGCGCCCTTGGGCTTGAATCCGAGCTGAGATGGAGGCCAGCACACTTTCCTCATCGGCTATCTTTGCCCATATCCCATCCAACCTTGAGACCAAGTTAGCCTCTTCCACCTGCAGCTGGTCAAGACACAGCAAAGTGGCTGACAACTCACCCTAAATGCGATTTAGGAGGGTACCCTCAACAAGTATTGCCTCATCGTGGGTCCTAACCGCCTCCAGCTGCGACGTGTGACTCGCCCGATTGGCCATCTGCTTCAGGACTCACTGAACCTCTAGCTGATGGTACTCCATGAACGCGGACGACGTGGGGACATCAACTAACTCTAGGGAGAGGGAGTTTAGGATATCATTGAAACTATGCCTTATTGGGCCCGAATCGTTGACCAAGACCTCCACTAGATCCTTTAGATGATGCAGTAGGTCCGATAAAGCCCCTCTCACTTCCAGAGGCAGTTGATCCACAGATGACAAAGGGGCATTGGTGACTTCTTCATCCTCGAGATATGGGTTGATATCAAAAGTAAACTTCTGGATGAAGGACTAAAAGAAAGAAAAGCTAGACAAATCAAGGGTAATCATGTCAAGATGTCAAATGTAGAAATACTTACGTCAGCCAGCCTGGTAGGATTGTCTGATTGTGGGACACTATTAATAGAAGAGGCCACAACACCGCTTTCCACTTCGGCATTAGGGAGGGTATGTGAACCTTCTTCGTCAAGGTTGGGCTGAAGGGGAGGCAGATTGGCGATGAGAAGCGGTGGCTGCATCCAAGGCTAATGTCAATCATGTGAAAACCTAAGAGGGTGAAAGTTAAGGGAAGGTACTCGATGAGAGGCATCGGTAGTGGAATGAGGGGCCTCAGTATTGGCATCCTACAGAGCAATGACATTATTGGTTATCGTCGACTCGCCCAAGCCAATGTGAGAAACCAAGGGTTGGTTTCGGAGTCTGTGATGAGTGATTGACATATTTTATCCTCTGATTTGAAGGGGTCCCTCCAAAGGGGTTCGGAGGTTGTTTCACCGAAGGGTTCGGTGGGTCTGTTTGCTGCAGCTGTTGCAGCGGTGTGTGCCTATCGGAGGGGTCCGACAGTACACGATGACTGAGTTGTACCGAAGGTCTCAGTATTTTTGGCGGTACACCAGAGTGTGTGCCGAAGGTTGCTTACCCGGAGAGGTCTCCGGGGTACTAGATACACTTGTCTGTCTATCTGTGGTCCGCGGGTGACTTTGGAGGCGACGGACGGTTCGCAACAAGTGAACCTGGGTCAAGCGGGAGGCTTGATGCCAGGCGAGCAGGGAGCTCAGTCATGAAGGCTGCGAAGGGGTCAAGGTCAGACCTCGGGTCGAGGTGCGCCAGGCGAAGGCAGAGAGTGCGGAGTGTGGATCCGGCTGAAGGTACTCCGAGACGAAGTCCTCGGAGGCGAGGCACTTCGAAGGGTACTCCGAATGGAGTAACTTCGTAGTATGGTGGACAAAGTCCTCAGCAATGAGGCAAGGTGTTCAAAGTGTGCTTCGGAGGGAGGCACTCGAAGGAATACCAGACGAAGGTCTCAGAAGTCAAGGTGCATCGAAGGCATGGTCCGGGTGAGGTTCGTCGAGGAGTGTGCTTGGAGAGAGACACTGCGACGAAGTGCTCATGGAATGCTTCATGCGGAGGCCTTGGACGAGGGAGGGACTTCGAAGGGTGGTACTCCAAAGGTGGGGCTTCGGAGTGAGGCTGACTTGAGGTACTTTGGCCATGCATGGCTTCGGTACATGGACTGACGGAGTTCAAGCTGAGAGAAGCTGCGAAGCCATGGTGGTTCACTCCGGAGGTGTTGGTGCGAAGGTCCAAGGGCTTTTACGGCTTTGGCTCAAAACCGTCACTGTATCGAAGGCTGACTTCGGTGAAGCAAAGGCCGTCAGGCTCAAGGCTTCTCACCGAAGCTACCGCACCCCTCGTGTGCGAAGGGGGGCTTCAGAGGAATCCAAGACTGCAAAGGCTGACCATGTCTGCTCTGCAAAAGCTGATGTTGTCTCCTCTGCGAAGCTAACAAAAGAAGCCTCCAAATAAAGTAGACTACCAGCTGTACCCCCCTGTTCTGATGAAGCAAAACCAGTGTAAACCCTAGGGGTAGAGTAGTCTATTCACAGGGCTGAATAGTGCCTATAAATAGTGGGGGCTAGCTAGGTCACGGTAACACTTTTTGAGCAGACATTTTTGAGCTCCTGTGCTAGCCGCCACACACTTTGTATTCATCCTGTGAGTTCATTTTGTGTTTCCTGTTCAAGTAATGAAACTTTGATTCTGTTCTCATTTGTGCTTGAACTTGTATTCTGTGTTGCATTGCATGTTTTGATTCCTCTGTACACCTTCTTCCTGGGTGAAGTTGTGTTTTGATTCTCTTCTGGAGAAGTGTGCGAGAGGTCTGTCAGTGGGAAATGTGATTTTCTCAGTGTGTGTTCGCTCTGGGTAAACTGAGGCTAGCCCTCTCTGATTACTAGCGAAGCACTGTGCCTGGCTTAAATTGAAGCCCGTTTTCTTCCCTTGTCGAAGTCCTCAATGAAGTGTGTTCAGTGTGCGTTTAGACCTTCGAAATACGAAGCCTAGCACCAGTTGCTATCGCTGAGTATTTGGTCGAAGTCCTCAGAGGGAAGTCTACTCTTACGAAGGGTGAAGTGCGAAGCCTGCTAGAGTTGAGTTGAGTTGAGTTTTTGGTTTGTGGGTGGAGCGAAGTCTTCTTGACTTCAAACTTTTGCTGCTTGCGAAGCCTAGTTTCGGAGCTGTGAAATACCTCCGAACCAGAACTTCGAAGGGTGTGTTCGAAGCCTGTTCCGTAGAAGACAGAATTAAAACAGAAGACTGTTTTTAGTCTAAAATTTTAAAAGCTCCCATTCACCCCCCTTCTGGTCGCCGTTTTCGGTCCAACAATTGGTATCAGAGTAGGTTAAGATCACCAGTTGACCTTAACTGGTTTTGTGATCTGTTGGCGACATGGACAGAGTTAGTAAAATACCTCTGTTCGATGGGACTAATTTTGCATACTGGAAGGTGCGCATGGAGGCTTACTTGCTGGGCCAAGGAAATGCAATTTGGGAGATTGTGGACTCACAATACTCCATCCCTGAAACTCGCACCTCTCAAACAGAGAAAGATCAGTATAATGCCAACTCCAAGGCTAGAAATATATTGTTCATTGGTTTGACTCGGAGTGAGTTTGATAGGGTGCAGCACCTTAGGATAGCTACGTAGATTTGGACTACACTCACTATTTTTCATGAGGGCTCTACGCAGATTAAGGCCAGGCGCCAAAGCACATACAATCAACAGTATGAACTGTTTGTGCAGGCACCTGGTGAATCTATAGATGCCATGTTTTCTCGCTTTGATGCGATAATGAGTAACTTGCGGTCCAACGGGACGCTTGCTTACAATGATCATGATAGGGCTATCAAGCTTCTCTATGCTCTTGATCGTAGCATATGGGAAGTAAAGATATCCAGCATTGAGGAATCCGCAGGTTATGACACATTGACCTGTGATGAGCTCTTCAGCAAGCTGAAGTCTAAAGAGATTGCCAAGGCATCTCTTGCGGTGCATAGGAACTCCTTGCCACAACCATTGGCACTAGTTTCTAGCACTAGCCATGGCACCCCTACAGAACCAAGCACATCTGGCACATGTGTTCTTGTAGGTGGTTTTGCTTTGTCCTCCCTGATCTTCGTCACTAAGGAGCAAGTGGATACTCTAGATGATGATGAGCTTGCTCTCATTGCTAGAAGGTTCACCCGTTTTCACTATAAGAGACGGGATCAGAGGAGAAGTGGTTTCAGTGGTTGTTTTGAGTGTGGCGACACTTTTCACATCAAGGCCAATTGTCCTAAACTCAAGAAGAGAGATGAGAGTGAGCGCCCCAAATACCACAAAAAGGTGAGGAAACCCTTTGTGAAGGGAAAGCGTGGCAAGGTGGCTAAGAGGGTAGCCAAAGCTGCTTCTAGAGCATTTGTTGCTGCTCTCAGCGACATCGACACTTCCTCAGCTAAGGAGTCGAGCTCTGAGGAGGAGGAGTCCCCAAGGAAGGAGGGAAAAAAGGACAAGAAGGGACGAGATTTCACCGGCCTTTGCTTCATGGTCGACAGCGATCACATCGGTGATGAGCTTGACTCATCTGAGGTACCTCTATCCTATGACCAGCTTTCAATTAAATTAGATAAACTGAATGAAATAGTTCTTGGTCAGGATAGGTTACTTGTGAAAGCCTCTAGAGATAGAAAAGACCTTAGACTTAGGCTAGAATCTGTTTCTACTGATTATGCCATGCTCAAGTATAGGGTTAATGATGCTAAATATGAATCTTGCACTATTGTCATGGGTGAGCTTGCTCAGTTGCGTTTTGTGCATGCTCAAACTCTTTTTGAGCTTGAGACTACACAGAAGCAGCTTTTTATGGTTGATTCTAGTCCTCATGATATAATTTAATGCATGAACTGCCCCTTATTACGTGAGAGCATTAATTTACGTGATAAGCATGTTCAGGACTTAGAGGCTAGATTGGAGAGGGCCGGTAGTTCTAAGGATGTGCAACCTGTGTGAGACACTTGCATAATCCTTAAGGACCAGCTAGGCACTATTAGAGAGCGAGCTGAGAACCTCATGACTGAAAATGAATAGCTTCTTTCTGTGGTTAACAAATGCACTGAGGGAAAGGGTAGGACGGATTTGCTCTTGGCCAAGACCAAGATGTGTGCCGAGAGGGCAGGGTTAGCTCTAGGATTGGGTTTTAAGAGGATTTCCTCAGATAGTGAGAACAAAACTGTTTTTACATCACCCACTACCTTAGAGAGAGAAAGAGCCCTGTTAGACACTCCATCAGCTAAAAAACCTACCCGAACTTCAGAGAAAATCACTCCTCATGCTAAGAAAATTCCTCCCAAGAAAATCACCCAGCAGAAGCCCAAGGAGCCTGTGAGGATTGCTCCTATGACCCATGTGAGTGCCCCTAGGAGAGTGTTTCATTTTTCCTACTATCAGCGGGCGGGTCATCTTGTTGGGTTTTTCTTTCGTCGCATCAAGGATGAGCGACGCTCTCAGGCGATGAGTTTCCAGGACATGCATTACCCATCTCTAGGTATGCATGAGTTTGAGTTTTACTCACATCCTATTTTTGAGGCTCCTCGTACTTCCCGGAAAGGTTTTGCTCCTCGAGGTGTTCACCATGTTCCATATGGTGGTAGACCTCGTGTGAGTAGCTTTGTATCTCGACAGAGTAGGAGAACTCATCATGCATTTGGGTCACAGCTTGTAGGTAGACCTCGCACTTTGAATCATTCTGATTATCCTGTGCGTAGACGGTCTATTTTTACTGTGCCTACTACTCGTATCACTCAGTGTTGGATGCCTCGTCATATATTTTCACTCACCCCAGCACTGAGCGATCGAGATTTTCTTATCATGTGTAGGCGCCAGATCGAGGCTAGGAGGGCACATGGATCATGGACTCCGGTTGTTCGCGCCATATGACCGGAGATGCAACATGGTTCTCCAGCCTCACCACAACCAAGCAAAAGGAACATATCACCTTTGGCAACAATCGAAGGAATAGAGTGAAAGGTAAAGGTGTGGTAAGAATCAACTCGAATTTCACTCTCAAAGATGTTGCTTTGGTTGAAAATTTGGGATACAATTTGCTTTCTGTATCTCAATTGCTTGATGAGGGCATCGAAGTGCGATTCCATCGTGATACTTCACAAGTACTCAATTCTGATGGCGTTATGGTTTGTAAGATCTTTAGAGTTGGGAGAGTTTTTGGAGGTGATTTTTCTGAGTCATCTGGTTCTTCTCATTGTCTTGTTGCACATTCTACTTCTGAGCTTTGGAAGTGGCATAGGAGACTAGGGCATATGAGCTTTGAGTTGCTTGCTCGTCTGAGTGCCCTAGGTCTGATCCGAGGATTGCCCAAGCTCAAGTTTGAGAAGAATTTAGTTTGCGCTCCTTGTCGACATGGAAAAATGATTGTCGCTTCACACTCGCCAGTCACCACGGTGATGACTGAGCAACCTGGAGAACTTCTCCACATGGACATTGTAGGTCCTTCTCGGGTTAGCTCTTTAGGCGGCAAGTGGTATGTGCTAGTCATTGTCGACGATTTCTCTCGCTACTCTTGGGTCTTCTTTCTTGCCAGCAAGGATGAAGTGTTTTCACACTTTCGAAGCTTGGCTTTGAGACTTTTCACTGAACTCCCTGGTGCATTGAAATTCATTCGAAGTGATAATGGCACTGAGTTCAAGAAAACTCTCTTTGTTGACTTTTGCATGGAGCATGGCATAGAACATCAATTCTTTGCTCCGTGGGTTCCTCAACAAAACGGTGTTGTTGAGAGAAAGAACCGCACTTTGGTTGAGATGGCTAGGACAATGCTTGATGAGCACAGGACTCCTAGGAAATTTTGGGCTGAGGCCATGAACATTGCATGTTACATCTCAAACCGAATCTTCTTGCGCTCAATTTTGAACTTGACATCTTATGAGCTGCGTTTTGGGACACAGCCTAAAGTTACTCATCTTCGAGGCTTTGGGTGTCGATGTTTTATCCTAAAACGTGGAAATTTGGACAACTTTGAGTGGCGTTCTTCTAACGGGATCTTTTTGGGTTACACCACACATGGTCATTCTTATCGTATTTATAATTGGGCCAAATTTTTCCATGCCATTACAATTTTCACGGTTTTGAAATATGCCATCGGCGTGTCACTGACAGATGGGACCTACCACAGTCACTGACAGTGGCATTTTTCAAATTACAGAAAATTTTAATGGCATTTTTACAAATTTCCCTTTATAATTTGGAGACTAACACTGTCATCGAGTCATGTGATGTGACTTTTGATGGATCAATCCCCTCTATTAGTTCCACTTTTGAACAGGCAAATGAACACGACATGGAGCAGACCATCTTCGAAGAAGAAGATCCTGGAGATTTCGAGGATGAACCCCTACTACCCTCGACATCGACCCCCGAAGCCGACCCCACTTCGGCACAAGTTCCCGAAGCAACTATCTCGACACCGGTCATCTTGGACCACTCCAACGCACAAGTTGAGGGGGAGACTGCATCCCGCTGCGAGGCTCCACATCATGTTCAAAGGATGCACCCTCCGAGTAGATCATTGGTGAGCTTGATCAAAGGGTAACACGTTCTCATGCTCATTTCATTGATTCCGCTTTTGTTGCTTCTTTTGAGCCCTTAGATATTAGTCATGCACTTTCTGATTCTAGTTGGATCAATGCCATGCATGAAGAACTTGAAAATTTTGAGAGAAACCAAGTCTGGACTTTAGTTTATCCTCCACCAAATGTTCATTTCATTGGAACAAAATGGATTTTCAAAAACAAACAAGGGGAGGATGGGACTATCGTCAGAAACAAGGCTAGACTTGTAGCTCAGGATTATTCTCAATTAGAATGGATTGATTTTACTGAAACTTTTGCACCTGTTGCGTGTTTAGAGGCCATTAGGATTTTGCTTGCCTTTGCGACATCCCGGGGATTAAAACTCTATAAAATGGATGTCAAAAGTGCTTTTCTTAATGGCTTCATAGGCGAAGATGTTTATGTAAAACAACCACTGGCTTTGAAAACCCCAAATACCCACATAAAGTCCTTAAACTTCATAAGGCTCTTTATGGACTCAAGCAGGCCCCTCGGGCATGGTATGATAGACTTAAGTCTTTTCTGCTTGAGCGGGGGTATTTGATAGGATCTTTTGATAAAACCCTATTTACTCTCAAACATGGCAAAGATTTCCTCCTAGTCCAGATTTACGTGGATGATATCATTTTTGTGGCTCTTCTCATGCTTTGGTTGTCGAGTTTGTAGATACCATGAGCAGGGAGTTCGAGATGTCCATGATGGGTGAACTCACATTTTTCCTTGGTTTGCAAATCAAGCAAAGCAAACAAGGTACATTCGTCCACCAGATGAAGTACACCAAGGACCTGCTCAAGAAGTTCGACATGGCTGATGCGAAGCCCCTTGCCACTCCAATGGCTACATCTGTAGCATTGGATCCTGACGAGGATGGAGAAGTCATAGATCAGAAGGAGTTCCGAAGCATGATCGGCTCCCTCCTCTACTTGACTACTACGAGGCCGGACATACACTTCGTAGTGTGTCTGTGCGCTCATTTTTAGGCTTCACCACGAGCTTTGCACCGCCAAGCAGTAAAGCATATTCTTAGGTATCTCAAACATACCCTCGAATTTGGCATTTGGTATTCTGCATCTTCCTCTTTGTGCCTTCGAGGTTATTTCGATGCGGACTTTGCTAGGTGTAGGATTGATAGGAAAAGTACCTCCGGTACTTGTCATTTTCTGGGTACTTCACTGGTTTGCTGGTCTTCCCGCAAACAGTCTAGTGTTGCACAATCGATGGCTGAGGCCAAATATGTTGCTGCAGCTAGCTGTTGCTCTCAGATTTTGTGGATGGTTTCCACTTTGCGGGATTTTGGGTTAGATTATAAGAGTGTTCCACTTTTCTATGATAACACTAGTGCTATTTGTATTGCAAACAACCCGGTTCAGCATTCCAGAACCAAACACATTGATGTGCGATATCATTTTCCGAGAGATCATAATGAGAAGGGTGATATTGAGCTTCAATATGTTGATACCCAACACCAGCTAGCCGATATTTTCACAAAACCCCTCGATGCTTCTCGTTTTGCCTACTTGCGTGGGGAACTTGGTGTTTGTCACCCTTATGGCATTTTGTGAGGGGGAGCAGATTTTGATTGTTTTGCATATGCTCATTATGTGTGAAATTGCATTTACATCTTTTGCACTTATATGCCTAATTATAATTCATGTAATCGTGTCAGCTCAGTTCTATTTAATATGTTTGAAACATTTTGTGCATGATTTTTCATTTCAAAATCAAATCATGCTCACTACTTAGTCTAGAATCTAGCATGTTTAGGCAGGATTGCTTTAGCTATCTTTTATCTGCTTAATAGCAAGACTCCTTTTCTCTGGATGCTAAACATTGCAACTTGAAAAATTGTTCTACTTACTCATGGATATTTATCAAGTGCTAAACAAATTGTTCACTTCATTAAAATCCAAAACTCCATGATTTGCATGCTACAAGTGAAAAGATCCAGGTGGGTTTGTTTGTCGCACTACTCTATTCTAGATTGCTTACCACTGCACAATGGTCTGAAATGGGATAGTGTAGTGTATGTCAAAATCACCGCCTTAAGCTTTTGATGGCTTTCATGCCTAGGCTTGGCTTGATTGGAAAGTATAAGGTAGACAAACAAATAACCCCTGGCATTATAAAAAGAACAACAAATTCATTGATCATCAAGTTTGCCTTCAATGCTCCACTTGAACGGGACTTGTCTGTTTAGAGTAGAAATTGACTAGCTTTGTGCAGTCCCTACTTTTACGTGTCTAGTTATCTTGATTGGGTGGTGATGCTTTTATTTCAAAATGATAAAATCACATGCTGTCATCATGTTTTTTAGAAAATGTTAAATTGAGCTGAGCACATGATAATTGGTCTTACTGTTGGCATATTTTTGCTTTATATGTCTTTGCAATTCTGCCCATTTCGAAGCTTTGCATCTTTTGAATGCTCCTTGATGCTTGCATTGCCAAAGGGGGAGAAATTTTTTGAGTTCTCTATGCCAAGGGGTAAAATAACTCAGGGGGAGTTTTATTTTGCAAAGGGAAAGATTTGCCGAAGGGGCTTTTACTCTTTTGAAAAAGGGGGAGGAAAATTCTTTTGTCAAGTGACATGTTTTGCCTCGTTTTTGAGTTTTTATGGTCACTTGTGTGCTGAAATTTTTCAAATTTTCTTTAACTTGAATTTGGTTGTCAATGCACTCATCAAGGGGGAGATTGAGAAACCAGGGGTTGGTTTCGGAGTCTGTGATGAGTGATTGACATATTTTATCCTCTAATTCGAATGGGTCCCTTCGAAGGGGTTCGGAGGTTGTTTCACTGAAGGGGTCGGTGGGTCTGTTTGATGCAGCTGTTGCAGTGGAGTGTGCCTATCGGAGGGGTCCAACAGTACACGATGACTGGGTCGTACCGAAGGTCTCGATATTTTGGGCGGTACACAAGAGTGTGTGTCGAAGGTTTCTTACCTGGAGAGGTCTCCGGGGTACTGGATACACTTGTTTCTCTATCTGTGGTGCGTAGGTGACTTCGGAGACGATGGACGGTTCGCAACAAGTGAACCTAGGTCAAGCGGGAGGCTTGATGCCATGCGAGCAGGGAGCATGGTCACAAAGGCTGCGAAGGGGTCAAGGTCGGACCTCGGGTCGAGGTGCGCCAGGCGAAGGCAGAGAGTGCGGAGTGTGGCTCTATCTGAAGGTACTCTGAGACGAAGTTTTCGGAGGCGAGGCATGGTCCGGGTGAGGTTCATCGAGGAGTGTGCTCGGGGAGAGACACTGCGACGAAGTGCTCATGGAATGCTTCATGCGGAGGCCTTGGATGAGGGAGGGACTTCGAAGGGTGGTACTCCGAAGGTGGGGCTTTGGAGTGAGGCTGACTTGAGGTACTTCGGCCATGTATGGCTTTGGTACACGGACTGACGGAGTTCGAGCTGAGAGAAGCTGCGAAGCCATGGTGGTTCACTCCGGAGGTGTTGGTGCTTTGACGGCTTCGGCTCAAAACTGTCACTGTATCGAAGGCTGACTTAGGTGAAGCGAAGGTCGTCAGGCTCAAGGCTTCTCACTGAAGCTACCACACCGCTCGTGTACGAAGGGGGGCTTTAGAAGAATCCAAGACTGCAAAGGCTGACCATGTCTGCTCTGCAAAAGTTGATGTTGTCTCCTCTGCGAAGCTGACAAAAGAAGCCTCCAAATAAAGTAGACTACCACTTGTACCCCCTGTTCTGATGGGACAAAACCAGTGTAAACCCTAGGGGTAAAGTAGTCTATTCATAGGGCTGAATAGTGCCTATAAATAGTGGAGGCTAGCTAGGTCACGGTAACACTTTTTGAGCAGTCATTTTTGAGCTCCTGTGCTAGCCGCCACACACTCTGTATTCATCTTGTGAGTTCATTTTGTGTTCCTTGTTCAAGTAATTAAACTTTGATTCTGTTCTCATTTGTGCTTGAACATGTATTATGTGTTGCACTGCATGTTTTGATTCCTCTGTACACCTTCTTCCTGGGTGAAGTTGTGTTTTGATTCTCTTCTGGAGAAGTGTGTGAGAGGTATGTCAGTGGGAAGTGTGATTTTCTCAGTGTGTGTTCGCTCTGGGTAAACTGAGGCTAGCCCTATCTAATTACTAGTGAAGCACTGTGCCTGGCTTAAATCGAAGCCCGTTTTATTCCCTTGTCGAAGTCCTCAGCGAAGTGTGTTCTGTGTGCGTTTAGACCTTCGAAATACGAAGCCTAGCACCAGTTGCTATCGCTGAGTATTTGGTCGAAGTCCTCAGAGGGAAGTCTGCTCTTACGAAGGGTGAAGTGCGAAGCCTGCTCGAAGGCACCTAGTGTGCGGAGCCTGCACTGACTTAGCAGAGTTGAGTTTTTGGTTTGTGGGTGGAGCGAAGTCTTCTTGACTTCGAACTTTTGCTCCTTGTGAAGCCTGGTTTCGGATCTGTGAAATACCTCCGAACCAGAACTTCGAAGGGTGTGTTCGAAGCCTGTTTCGCAGAAGACAGAATTAAAACAGAACACTATTTTTAGTCTGAAATTTTAAAAGCTCCCATTCACCCGCCCCCTCTGGTCGCCATTTTCGGTCCAACACGATGATAGCACCTTTCGATACATCGACCATGACTACTTCGGCATCAACAGACACAACTTTGGCAGTAGCATTGACCGGAGTAGCAGTGGCACTGGTAGTGGCCGATACACCAGGGTCAATGGCGATGACTTCCGGTATATCATCCTCAACGGCGGTCTCTGCGGTGACGTCCTCAACAATTGGGGCCGATGGGAACCAATAGGTTCATCGGTCATGTGATCAAATTTCGTGTAAAGAGATGCGACGTCAAGAGGAGAAGAAGGTGGCTGAGGACAATAAGATATCGGGTGTCAGGAACGTTGAAAGACTTGCCTCAGGGATGAAGTCATTGGTGGCCATTGCGAGGTCACCGGAGTCCGAGACCAGTGAAGAAGGTGAAGACAGTGGAGCAGTGGTCATGGAGGCGCTTGAAGTGGTGAGACAACGAGCTCAAAGGCTAAAAGATGAGAGTACCATGTATGCCGAAAGCGTAAAGAGGAGAGGAAGATGCCAACAGATACTTATAGAGTGAGAGCAACACTTCGACAAATGGGTCAAGCTGATCCCGACAGATTCGGTGGGACTGTCTTCAACATTTGACAAAATATATAATCATGAGTATGGTTTTTGAAACACCAAAATGTTTGTAGGTTTGGGATTGGAGGAACAAATCTTCAGTGATTCTGTTTAGAGATGCCATTGCTAGACTATGTAGAAAAAGCATCCCTATGCCGCCACAAAGAAAGGGTAGATGCGTCAGACTAGGCGACATCCATCACAGTTGTTCATGGTCGAAGAAGAAATGGTGAGGAGCAAGATGAAGAATTGATACAAGGCAGCAATCCAAATATATACTACAAAAGGCACCGAAAGTTGAAGAGTTTTTGGCTACTAGTAAAAATATGGATGAGACTTTTGAAATGACGCGGTGTGGAGGGCTTTAATGACCGATAATTTCGAAGCATTAGTTATACTTATGCTCCGAAACTAGGGGGCATGTGTTGATGCCAAGATTTGGTAAAAGCCCAAGCCCATCAGGAGTGCCACATGGTCAACAAAAGTCAAATGAATCCGGTCAAAGATTGGTCAAAGAATCCCATCTAGGTGGTTATATGTGACCATATATGAAGGAGCCGATAGGGATGAAGGAAGATATAGACAAATCCAGAATCAGTTATGGTTATCGTAATGGGTGGCAAGTCTCCAAACTATAAATATGTAACTATTAGCTACGTTAGGGACATCTAGACAAACACAACCAAAAACTACTCTTGGCGCATCGCCACCCTTGGCTTCCAATGTTAATCCCGGCAGGACTTGGCACTCGGAGTTGGGTTGCATCATTTCGATCTCCAGTGAAGAGGTGAGTCCCACCATCCCAATGGTCGTATCAGCTAGACCGGTGTTTTCATGGCTACATCGTATCGATCTCTTGAGGCATCGGCCTGGTTAGTGCAATCGCTAGTTTATCTTGGTGTGATTTCTAGGTCTAAGATTGCTTCGTTATGATCTTTTAGATTGATGTGAATTGAGTATTGTAGATTGAGGCTTCATTGGTTAAGTCTGACATCTTGATTTATTGTATTTGATTTATGTCATACACCATTCATCTGAATAAAGCATGCCCTATATGTTAAAGTACGGATGATTGATTGTGATTTAGCGACTGTCTTGGTTAAGTCAAATCTTGTTGTTGCGGTAGTTCGATAGTATGGATGCATTTTCTGGTATGCTAGATTCGTTTTCTATCGGAGTACAAGCTGATAGCTTATATTTAATTCAATGTTCCATTTTATTTCCATCGGAGGGTATTCATCGACCCATGTGCGCGGGATGTCTGTACTATCAGCCGATGGTATTACCATTCCCGATAATTTGGCCATGGTCATTGGCTCGACAGCCGATTGGCGCCATTACCAACGTTTCTTTTTGTATCATCACAGTCATAAGCTTAGTAGCCGATCAGCTTTTCTAATAATGTCAATCTTTCTTTAATCTTATCAGTTGCATGGTCAAACAAATTGGCACATGTTGATGCTAAAATCGGTCGACCAAGCGCCAATCACACTGACGTCAACTAACCGAAGTGTGGGGAGAGTGATCAAATCGGACAAATCAGGGCCAGTTAGACCGAGGTATAGGAGTCGGTCACACCGGCCAAGACGGGCCGTTCAGACCACGCATGGTCCGGTGGTTAAACTGACGAAGCGTAGGGGGCGCTGATCGAGTTGTTGCACGCTGTCGGTTAGACCGACGCGGTGCCACTGGTCAGACCGAAGTGATGAGGGACCGCCCGCCTATAGCCGCCGACACGCTTGATGATGAGGGCAGCACGGGTTGGTCAGACCAGTCCTATACCATTGGTCAGACCGATAGACAGGGGGCCGATCACCCGGGTCTTCGGCGATCGCCTTGCTATGGACGGCTTGTTGCAGGAGTTCTTGGTAAGAAGATGAAGATGAAAAATCTGCAAAACACCAAGAAATAAGAAGCAATTCGGACTAGAGACCGGATTACCATTAAAAACCGATAAAACCGATAGAAATCTGTTACGTGGATTGAACGGACGATTCACGGGCAAATCGACAAGGATTACCGCGATTACAACACAATGGAAGGATGGTTTACTGCGCAAACCAACAAAGATGGATGTTATGGCTAATCCTATGGAAAGGAAAGGTAATTGATTGAAAAGAACGATTCAAGGGAATAGTAGATTGAATCTATTAGGGTTTTGGAGAGAGTCCCTTAAATCGGCCTTGCCCCTATATTTATAGGTGGTTGGTCTTGACGTTCTTGGGCATTAATATAACTAGAAAACGGGTCCAAGTAGTTAGAGATTGATTCGAGATAAAATCATCTGGAAACCAACCAATACAGATCTGACTCAGACTAGTTCGGTTAGACCAGCCTTATAGGGCTGGTCAGACCGAAGTGGTGTTGTCAGATCGACAGTACATGGCCGGTCAGACCAGTCTGTGCCAGGAATTCCATATTTTCGGTCCAAATTACCAATTTTGACCATTTTGACCATTAATGCCATTTTTTGCTATCAACACATGCCCACTGCCTTTTGGCAAACTTAGTGAGCCAAATGCACGACGGGAAGTACCTTTTGGCAATATACTCCATATCAGCCTTACGATACCTCAAGCGTCTTGCCACACACTTGGGAAGTACCATTTCAAATATCTACCATTCAAAGCTCTACGAGATCGCTCTCCTTGCAAAGATTCTAGCAAATATGCATTACGTGGAGTGATTTCAACAACTTTAAAAGGATCATCCCAACTAGGCGACCATTTACCAAACTTTGGGCTTTTAGTGCATAAAGGCAAAATCGTTTTCCAAACTAAGTCACCAACCTGAAATGATTTTCCTTTCACCTTCTTATTATAAGCTCTAGCCACTCTTCTTTTGTCTCTTTCTATAGGCTTTAGAGCTCTTAATCTCTTATCAGTCTCTTAATATCTTATCGGTCACTTCTTCCAAATTGTCCTTCAAGAGAACTTCATAATCACCGACCGATAATCCATCTTGCTTAAGCAACCTCAAAGAGATAAGATTCACCTCTACGAGTAAAATGACTTCTTGTCCATACACCAAATCATATGGAGTTACCTTGGTAGCACCATGCTTCGCTATTCTGCATGCCTATAACGCCTTAGAAAGCACTTCATGCCACCTTCTAGGAAACTCTTCAATCTTTTTCTTAATAAGCTTAATCACAGTTTTATTACTAGACTTGGTCTGACCATTGGCATGAGCATAGTATGGTGAATATTTTATCAACTTTATACCATAAGATTTAGCAAAATCACACACTTCTTTAGAAACAAATGAAGCACCTTCTTGACACAAAAATGTGCCCCCGTACTTGGGTCAGTTTGACGATCCAAAAGTGTGTGGATACTTAGGGACAAGCCTAAGCGTAACACAACACTGACATCGCATTCCGACTACCCTCAATAGTAGCAAGGGGGTGGAGTTGCCAGGTAATCAGATCACATAGAAATAATCCAATTAGCCGAAAAGGAATATATTAGATAAAATAAACCAGCAAGCTGAACAGGGCCTAACTGATTCGAAGTATATCGTGCGAAGGGTATCGCCTAAGGGTACCTTCAGCGTCTGATGCGAAGGGTCTCGCCAAAGGGTACCTTTGGCGTTCGGACTAATCTGGCCGAAGGCAGACAGATCTCGACATGAAATCACCTCCGAACAGCGGGTTTTGGTGCGAAGTCTCTGACACGACAAAAATATTCCAATGCAACACAATGACTTGACTTCATCTAGCACGGGGTGCAAACATGGCGAAGTCTGACGTGACGAAGCCTATTGTAGAGCGTGTTGGCGCGTGGGACTTGATCAAACCGACAATAGCGTGACGGTCCAACACGGGTAGTCGAAGCAGTATTCCCGCCAAAGGGTGTTCTAGCAGCCTCTGAAACCAATCTCCTGGCTCCGGACACCTCCGGCGAAGTGGCTCCAAGCATGAAAACCTACAACTGAATTTGCTAAGTGTTGCACTAGGGAAACGAAGAGAGCAATCTGTTACGTAGATTATTGGATACTTCACAGGCGAAGTAACAAGGAGATAGCAATTTGTTACATAGATTAACGGGTAATTCACAAGCGAAGTAACAAGGATTACCACGCTTTCGACATGGCCGGCGGAGAGCTTCCAGGCAAACCCACAAAGGTTGCAGAAATGTAAAATAAAAGTAAAGGTATGGTTCAAAGCTAGGGCTTTGTGATTGATTTGTGTTGGGGGGCTTAATGAACCGGCCTCACCACTATATTTATAGGAGCTAGTCTTCTAATCTCTAAGCTTAATCTGGTAGCATTCGACCTAATCACGTGTAGGGATAAAATTAGCCAAAATTAGACTCAAACTCTATCTCTAGAAATCAGCCCGAAGTGGGCCTTCGGTAGAGCCCGCCGAAGCCTGCTCCTCAGGCCGAAGCTTCGGCGAGGCGGGCCTCCGAAGGCCTTCGGGCCGAAGGTAGCAAGTCTGCTGATAGGGCTTTCGAAGCCCAGAACTCAATGGGCCTTCAGCCCTGTAGGTCTTCGGCCCGATCTAAGACATGTGTATTTCTGGCCCAAATTACCAAAATTGATATTTTGACAATCTTGATCATTTAATGCCATTTTTTGCTATCGACACATGCCCCCTTCCTTTTAGTGAACTAAAAGCATAACGGGATAAGGACGATACTTTCCATATCGGCCTCTCGACACTTTCAAGCAATTTGCCACACACTCGGGAAATACTTTTTCAAGTACCTGCCATTCAAAACTCTTCGAAACCGCTCTCCTTGTAGAGATTCTAGCACATATGCATTACCTGGAGCGATTTCAGCTATTTTGAAAGGGCCTTCCCAACTAGGTGACCACTTACCAAACTTGGGGCTCTTAGAGCCTAAGGGCAAAATCGTCTTCCAAACCAAGTCACTAACTTGAAACGATTTTGGTTTAACTTTCTTATTGTAGGCTCTAGCTACTCTATTCTTGTCTATCTCTATGGATTCTAAGGCCCTTAGTCTTTTATTGGTCACTTCTTCCGAATTATCCTTCGAAAGAGTCTCATATTCATCGACCGATAAGCCCTCTTGCTTTAGAACTCTTAAATAGCCAAGATCCACTTCTATAGGTAGCACGACCTCTTGCCCATATACTAGTTCATATGGACTGACTTTGGTAGCACCGTGCTTTGCAATTCTACAAGCCCATAGTGCCTCGGAAAGCACTTCATGCCACCTCTTAGGGAACTCTTCGATTTTCCTCTTAATGAGCTTAATCAAAATTTTATTACTAGACTCGGCCTGACCATTGGCCTGAGCATAATATGGTGAAGAGTTCATCAACTTGATACCATAAAATTCGGCAAAGTCTCTCACTTCTTTAGAAACAAATGAAGTACCTTGATCTGTAGTGAGAGTTTGGGGAATACCGAATCTATGTATAATGTGCTTTAAGATAAAATCAGTTACCTCATTGTGAGTTATATTCTTGAGAGGCACAACTTCGGTCCATTTGGTGAAGTAGTACATTGCCATCAACACGAATCGATGCCCTTTTAAAGAAGGAGGATAAATCTAGCCGATGAAGTATAAACCCCAACCTCAAAATGGATATGGCTTGATAATAGGGTTAAGTAATGAAGCAGAAGCTAGCTGAATATTACCAAATTTCTGACACGCTTCACACCCGCTATAATATCTAAAACAATCCTCAGTCATAGTTGGTCAGTAGAAACCTGCTCTTTTGAGCATCCAGCGCATTTTTTGGGCCGACTGATGAGTGCCACAAAGCCCTTCATGGACTTCTCCTGCAGCTACTTTGGAGTGTTCATCGTCTAAACACTTTAAAAGTACTCCATCAATAGTTTGGCGATACATTACAACATCTAGCAATACAAATTTAAACGCTTGTCGCGGAACTTTTTGATCAACCCTTTGACTGGGATTTCTCAAATACTGGACGATTGGAACTCTCCAATAATCCTTGCGGACATCCAGGGATTTGCTAAATCCTTTTCCAGAGTGATGTATAAATTTCTAACTTCGGAGTGCCCCCCAGGCCCTTCCCATTTCTGCCGAAGGATGACTGGATCGGTCGTACGGAGCCGATCAGACCGAAGCCTCCCGTTGGAGGGGTCCGGTTCCCGAAGATCTCTGTTGTCCAGTGGGCTTCGGCGCAGGGGGTTCGACCTGCAAGGCCCTTTGGTGGATGGAGTGTTCTAGCACAAGGGCTCCAGCATGTGACACCCTCCGGTGGCCGGAGGGGTCTGACCCGGAGTGTTCGACAGACCTCGCGCCTGCCTGAAGCTTCTGGCTTTGGCAGTGAGACCAAGCATTGGCTTTTCCTATACAGAAAATTTTCCTCTCCTGACTTGATAGCCAGATGCTTGCTAAGACAAATCATTTGCAATTGAATTGGCTTCTCTTGATACGTGAGAAATTTTGAAGTCATCAAAAGTAGCAACTATGTCTAAACATTTATCCAAGTAACTCTTTAGCAAGCCATTAAAACATTGAGCACTCTTAGCTAATTGTTGCACTACTACCAAATAATCACCATATGCATGGACGTGTTTAGCACCTATAGATTCTAGCAATTCAAGTCCTAGCAATAAAGCTTCATATTCAGCTTGGTTATTGGTAGAAGGAAATTCCAAACGGGCCGAGGTTTCAAAGTGCAAACCATTAGGTGATGTGAGGACTACCCTGATACCTTGGTCATTCTTACAAGTTGAACCATCAAAATAAAGCTTCCATGGTACTACTTCAACTAGAGCAACATCGTTACCCCAATTGACATCTACATGGTGATCAACTATAAAATTAGCGACAATCTGGCCTTTCATAGCCCTTAGGGGTTCATGAGCCAAATCGTATTCAATCAAAGCGTAAGCCTACTTTCCGATTCTTCCACTTAGAATCGGCTTTTGCAACATGTATTTTATAACATCGGTTTGGCAAGTGATAATACATGTAGTAGGGAGAAGATAGTGACGTAATTTTGTACATGCGTAGTAAAGTGATAAATATAGATGCTCCACAAACACGTACCTAGTTTCGGCGTCCAGCAGGCGGCGGTTTAAGAATGTGATGATACACTCTTTTCCCTCCACCTCCTAAGTTATCACGGCTCCTATCACGCTATCTTCTACAGCGATGTATAGCCGAAAGGGGATTCCGACCTTTGGTGCTCTTACTACAGGCAGTGATGACAAGCACGCTTTAATTTTTTAAAAAGTGTTTTGCTAACTTGCCTCCCAAGTGAACTCGGCTTCATTCTATAGCCTGAGAATAGGGACAAAGGCATCAATTTTGCTAGACAAGTTAGATATAAAGCGACGCAAATAATTCATCTTGCCTAGCAACTTTTGCACATCTTTCTCGCATGTCGGTGCTGCAAAGTTTCTAATCTTCTCAAGCCTCTTAGGATCAATTTCTATACCTCTTTAATGAATCATGAATCCTAAGAACTTGCTTGTCGACATGCCAAAAGCACATTTGAGCGGGTTCATTTTGAAACCATACTGTCGCATCCTATCAAAAGCAACTCTCAAATCGGCTAAGTGGTTTCCCATAGCGTTCGATTTGACTACAACATCATCTATGTATACTTCTAACATGACTCCTAGCAAGTCATGAAAGATCAAGTTCATAGCACGTTGATATGTAGTGCCAGCATTCTTTAAACCAAAAGTCATAACGACCCACTCGAACAAACCAACAAAACCAGGGCATTGAAAAGTTGTCTTATAGACGTCCTCTTCGGCCATAAAAATTTAATTATAACCAGTGTTGCCATCAAGAAAACTTAGTACCTTGTGTCCTGAAGTATCGTTGATTAGCATGCGGTCATGACCACCGAACAGGTGATCCGGGTGGTTGAGAAGGTCTTCGGGGCCCCCACTCCGGTTGAGAAGAAATGGAGGATGGAGCTGGTGGGGTCCTAGGAATGACACAATTGCGTATGGGGCGGCCTAGGGGTTAGGCCCCCATTGCTCTCGGACATCAACATCTCCGATCTGGCCCCAAAGAAGAGGAAGGTCGACGCTGGTCCGGTTGGCCCTTCGAAGCCTCCTTCGAAGAAAATGGCGAGCAGACCTAAATGCTTTTCCATCACCGCCCCTTCCCTTGGTGACTCGGAGGAGAGTACTTCGAGTGGAGAGCTGATTGCTGAGCCCGAAGCCTCGATGCTAGATTGTGTCATGGAAAGGGACGATGTCGGGAGAGCGGTGGCTGGCAAAGTGTCGTCCATACCCCCGATAGAGGCGGTCACAAAGGAAGCGTATGAGAGGGTCTTAGGATATCCGTATGCCACCATGGCTCTGGGCAAGGTGGCCGAAGAAACATCGGCTGACTCCCGAGCGAGCCTAGTGAGGTACAGCATGGCCGCTAGGGGGCTGGCTGACCTATTAGCAGAAGTTGTCGGGAGTGCCAATGTCGTGGTTGAGCTGACCGCCGCGTTGCGTGTATCTCCGATGAACTCTCTAGGGGGGTTCTTCCGGACATTGGAGGTCGTATGGTCTTCGGTGGCTGTGCAACCCCTGGATTCCTTGCCGGGTGGAGCCAGGATTGGTAAGCCGCTTCGCGCGAGCCTACATCTTTAGATCCCGCCACCTTCGTTTTGCCTGCATTGTCTTATAAACATTTATTTATTTTGTAGGTACCTAAGAAGGATATGCCTCTTCGGACCCTCCACTCTCTCAAGAAGGCATCAAGGCGAGGGTGGAAGCTGACATAGAGGTGGTCGAGGTATCGGAGTCCTACGAGGAGATCGACTCAGGGAAGGCTCTGAGGGGGGCCTTTCCACACTCTGGGGTTTCTCCGGAGGCGAGGACCAGTTATGTGCATGGGGGCATTCCCTTGCTGGCCCCGTTCATAAACTTCGAGCTGGACCTCGCCACGAAGACAGAGCCGTTACACCGGCCTGCCTGGCCTTGAGTGACATTGACCTAGTCTTCGAGGTTGGTCAGTTAGATGGGGCTGACATTAATTTTTCCATAGAGCGTGCGATCTGCCTAGTATGCTCTCTAAACCACCTCTGGCCACGTTTTCTTTTCATCCTCTTATCTCCACCTTCATTAGCTTTCTTCTTCTCTTTTTCTTTTGCATCTTGTTGTCCTAGCCCAGGGATCTTCGACGTCCCTTTTTGGGGAGTGCAGCCAGCATGACTGCGAAGTCACGGGGCTCCGCGAATGCATCGATGTCGCCGAGAGGGAGGCACGAGGTCTTTGAGCCGATAGGGAAGCTTTGGCCACCGAAGACGTAAACCTTTGAGAGCAGGCGGCTGAGGTCGAGGTACTCCGAGTCTTGGCGGCAAAAGTCAATGGTCTTCGGGTGCGGGTGGCTGAGGTCAACGAACTCTGAGCTCAGGCAGCCAAAGTCGACGAGCTTTAAGCGCAGGTGTCTAAGGTCGACGAACTCCAAGCCCGGGCGGCTGAAGTTGACGAGCTCCGAGCGCGGGTGGCCGAGGTCGATGAGCTCCAAGCCCGGGTGGTCGAGGTCTAGGAACTCTGGGCACAGATATCTAAAGCCAAGGCAGACCATTAAGCCTCAGAGGGTCAAGATGGACAAGACAATCTCCGACCTCTTAACTTCGAATGAGAAGTTGAGAGCGTCATTGGTGAAGGATGAGGAGGCAGCGGTCGATGCCATAGGCACTCTTTGGGAGGTCTTGGAGCGCTTCGGGACGTCCTATTCTTCGACTTTTGACGTCGCGCGGGAGCCCCTGAGCCGTCGACTGAGGTTTATCCAGGATGTCGTGAGGAGCATGGATGTTACCGTAGCCAAATACCGGGAGGTCTTGGGGCGAGTGGCCACCCTTGGCATCCTCCATCACCTTGATGTTGTTGTAGGCATCATTCCGATGGTAGTGGGGATGGTCCTCGTCATCTTCGGGGGGGACCGCCTCCTTGCTCCGACTCTACCCATGGCGAAGGCCTAGAAGTTGGAAGGTCGAGGGCCCGTCAGCGGTGAAGACTTGAACAGACGAAGCTCATCGTATGAGTCTGCCATGAGCGCAGCCCCCTCCGAAGACCGCCTCTGCCATTCTCCATTTGGGCTTGAAGGTGTAGTTTCCTTAGGGCCTTTTCCTATAAAGTTAATCCTATAAGCAAGGGTCTACGACTTTATAAATGAAAACCTCTTTTGGAAATTGCTTAGTGTTTGGTCGATGCCTCGAACTTCGAGGTCGAGGTGCTCGATGCAACAGAAGCTCTTCGTCATCGGTGGGCTATTTTCGAAGCCCTTAGGTCTAGTAGACATGCTCGCTTTACTGTACCTCGTGATAGTCAAGGAAGCATTATCCCTGAAATTTTGCATGAAGTGTTTGCTTTCATAAAAGAGGAAGAGAGGGAGGTGAGGGCTTCGTCTTCGTCACCCGAGTCTGTGGACTAGTCTGATGTGGAGCAGGACCCTGATGAGTTAGAGCTCGGAGTTCAACCTCTCCGTACTTGGGCGCAACTTCAGGAGGACCAGAGGTCCTAGAGAGCTTCGAAGAAGGTGAAGAAGGCGCGAGCTAGGTCTAAGGGGAAGGCCCTCGTAGCCCTATGTCTCCAGGAGCGTTGGGGGTTGAAGAGGGTTCGCAAAGCCGAGCTAGTCTATAGGATGGAAAGGGTTGCTGGTTTCTTCTCGGGTTGGACACTAATTTCTCGTAGGGCCCTAGGTGTTGCTCGAATCTTAGCCATGTTGTAATCGTAATTATAATTTAAATGAAATTGGGTCGTTCATTCTGTTTTGACGCTCCGGATTCATTATCACCCCCTGCCCCTCCTTGCGGGTGGGTGGCTTGCTGGCTTCACGCAATGATTGTTGTCATGATTCAGAGTGTATATTTCGTGGTGGCTTGAGTCGTTAGGTTTGGGGTGTAGAGCGTGGATGCTTCGACCTAGTGGCTCGGAATCCGTGGTTTGGATGCTTTGACCCGGTGGCTCGAAATCCATAGTGTGGATGCTTCGAGCCGGTGTCTAGGAATCCATAGTGTGGATGCTTCGAGCCGATGGCTCGGAATCCGTAGTTTGGATTCTTTGAGCCGGTGGCTCAGAATCCGTAGTTTGGATGCTTCGAGCCAGTGGCTCGGAATACGCAGTTTGGATGCTTCGAGTCGGTGGCTCATAATCCGTAATGCGGATGCTTCAAGCTAGTGGCTCGGAATCCATGGTGTGGATGCTTTGAGCTGGTGGCTCGGAATCCATAATGTGGATGCTTCGAGTCGGTGGCTCGGAATCCGTAGTATGGATGCTTCGAGCCGGTGGCTCGGAATCCGTAGTTTGGATGCTTCGAGTCGGTGGCTTGGGATCTGCATTTTGGATGCTTCGAATTGGTCCGAAACAAGTATTATACCGTAGTGCGTCCACTTTGGTAAAGGTTGTTTCGGAGAAGCACCGCTAAAAAATAGGGGGACGGATTTTATTACAGAATAGTACACTGGTCATGATTACAATGATTATATGTGAAGTATCATTTTAGATGCTCCACATACCAGGTATGTTTTAGCTCTTCTCCTTCTAAGGTGGCTAATTTGAACGAACCAGGTTGACCAGAGCGGAGGATGATGAATGGTCCTTCCCATTTGTTACCAAGCTTCCTCGGGGTGAGCACTCTTCGGAGGACGAGGTGCCCTTGCTTTAACTCTCTTAGCTTCACTTTGGGTCGTACCAAGCTTTCATCTAGTTATGATATTTAGTGAGGTTGGAGATGACTTAGAGTCTTGTTTCTTCGGAGAGGTCGATCGAGATGCTCCTTTCTTGCTCGTCTTCAAGCTTCGTCGCTTGTAAAGAGCCACCCTTGAGCTCCGTTGGAGTCATTGCTTCGTCTCCGAATAGAAGTCGGAATGGCTTGAATCCGATTGCCCGAGTTTGAGTGGTTCGTATGGACCACAAAATCTTCGGCAATTCCTCCGTCTAGAGTCCTTTGGCGAGGTCCACAATCCGCTGGTTTATGTCGAATAGTATGTTTCCGTTGGCCCTCTCGATGGCTCCGTTGGATTGTGGGTGTCTGACAACAGCGAAGCATAGTTGGATTCCTAGCTCTTCGCAAAATCGTCTGAATGGTTCGGCTTCAAATTGGGTACCATTGTCGATCGTTAGTTGCCTTGGTACTCTGAACCGGTAGATGATATTTTGCTAGAAGAACTTTTGGACGCTCTTCGAGGTGATGGCGGTTAGTAGTTTTGCTTCGACCCACTTCGAGAAATACTCGATCGTGACCACGGCGAACTTGAAGTTCCCTTTGGCCCTTGGGAACGGTCCTATCAGATCCATCCCCCATCGGGCACAGGGCCAAACTGGAGCAATGACTTGGAACGGGGTGGGGACCAGGTGGCTGTCGCATAGGCCTTCGTGGATGTATCATAGCACTTATTGCCCCTCGGGCCGAGAGATGCATTGGAGCAACGGCAAGCATACACCGGATTTGTACAATTCTCCATTGATAATGTGGTAGTGTCGCACCCTGTGATGAAGTCTTGAAAGCTCGGGACATGCGGGAAGCCCCTTCGCTCCGTAGCAAGTTTAGAATTTGGTCTCACCAGTCTTCGGGAGGGTGCAGAGGACCTCGACAGGTTCCGGAGATGGCACCGAAGGCTTGGATAGCTCCTCAAAAAAAGCCCCTAGGTGTACATCTTGGCCTCCAGCTGCTGCTTTAGCGAGGATGTTTGCTTGCTAGTCATCGGCTCACAGGATGCTTCGGACGAAGATTCCCTTGAATGCTGCTTCAGTCTTGTGGATTGCTTCTAGGTAGGCAGCAAGATCTGAGTGCCACACCTAAAAGCTCTTATCTGCGTGCCCCGCCACAATCTAGGAATCTGTTTTTACAACAACCCGAGCAATGCCTAGTGCGTGGGCTTTTAGAAGGCCTAACAACACGCCTTCGTACTCTGCTATATTTTTTGTGGCTTTGAAATTTAATCTTAGAGAGTACAATGCTTTTTTCCCTAAGGGTGAAATAATAACCGCTCCGGCACCGGCTCCGGAGGTTTGGTAGGCTCCATCGAAATAGACCATCCATACCCCTTCGTTGGCTTATTTTGGAATCCAAGTTACTAGTGGAGTCCATTTCGCGATGAAGTCTACGAGGATTTGAGATTTTATGGCGGTCCTGGAGATGAACGTGATGTCGAAGGGGATGAGCTCCACTGCCCACTTTCCTATTCTTCCGGAGGCATCTCTATTCTTGAACATGTCCTTGAGGGGGTATGAAGTAGGGATGGTGATGCCATGGTCCAAGAAGTAGTGGCGCAACTTCCTTGAAGCCATTACGAGGGTATAAGCTATTTTCTCAAGCTCGGTGTACCTCATCTTGGCTCTGGAAAGTTCTTCGGACACAAAGTAAACTAGCCTCTGGATTAGCTTTCCTCTGAATTCTTCCTCTTGTACCAGAATGGCACTTACCACGAAGCTTGTCGCTGTGAGGTAGACGAAGAGGGTTTCTCTGTTTCGGGGAGTAGTGAGAGTGGCCAGGTTAGCGAGGTACTCCTTGATTTCGTAGAAGCACTTCTGGCATTCGGGGGTCCAAGCGAAGTCCATTAACCCTTTTAGTGCTTTGAAGATTGGAAGGCTCTGCTCGGCGGACCTGGCGAGGAAGCGACTGAGGGCGGCGAGGTGGCCAGCCAGTTTCTGGACCTGCTTTAGGTTCTCCAAAGGGGTCATTTGTTGTAGGGCGCTGATTTGGGTTGGGATAGCTTCAATGCCATGACTTCAAACTAGGTATCCTAACAGCTTGCCGACTCGAGCCCCAAAGACACATTTCTCGGGGTTCAAGCGAAGCCCGCAGGCTCAAAGGCTATCTAATGTATTTGCTATGTCTAGGCTATACTGGTGCTTTTATGCACTCTTAATTACAATGTCAGCCATGGATGCTTCGATGTTATGACCTATATGATGGCCTAGGGCCTTAGTAATTAACCTAGAAAAAGTAGCCCCAACATTTCTCAAGCCAAAGGGCATCCTTACATAGAAGAAGACTTCGGAGGGAGTGATAAAACTAGTCTTAGCTTGATCTTTGCGCTTCAACCATATTTGATGGTAGCCGGAGTAGGCATCGAGAAAACTAAGGAGCTCGGAGCCGGCTGTGGGGTCGACCAGTTGATCGGTGCGAGGCATGGGATGAGGATCTATGTTGAAGATCATGGGCCTCATGGCTCTAGAAGTGATGAGTGATTGTCAACGGAAGTCAAAGTGAAGAGAGAGAGGAGTCGAAGAGGAGATGAGACCTGTCGTGCCTTGGGCCGCATGTGACTCAGGTACACGGGCGGCGAGCGACTGCCGGGAAAAGGGGTCGCAGAGTCGGGCCAGCCCAATCCGGGTACATGGGCTAGGAACGGCAGCGGATCCACTAGTCTGTTGACCGGGTTTGACTCAAGTAAACAGGCGGCGAGCGATTGCTAGGCTGAGGGAGCCGCGGAATCGGGTCGGCCCAATCCGAGTACCCGGTGAGAAGACAGCGGACGCTTTGTCAGTTTCGGCGTAAAACCAACGCACCTATCCAGACCGCCCATCACGAAAGCTCTGCATCAAGACAAGTTACCTTTAGTTAGGATTTTACTAATTTGCCTTTTAGGCCCGTAGTCTGTGTTAGTCGAGTCTGTAAAAATCCTAAGGGCATTGTAGTATTTTCTAGTTTATTTCTGCGTCTGTAAAAAACTTTAAGGGTATATTGGGGTTTTCCTGATTTATTGTGCTGCCTATAAATAAGGCCCCAATCCCCTAGGATTTCTCAATTAAATCAATTGAAAATATCATAGTTCACTTTTAACCCTTCTTCCACCTCCAACAAATTACTTTTTCCTGATCAATTTCTCTGTCGTTGTACATGTTTCTGCGCTGGTTTTTTTGAGGGAGCTCCTCATTCCGGTTTTCTTGGGAACCAGAGCCTTGTGCTCGATTTTTTGGTGCAGAAGCAGTCCGATCGGGACTAAGCCGTGAGGCCTCTCTCCGCTCGAGCGCATGGAGGCTGTGGGGCGCTCATAATGAAGGCAGTCGCGGGCTTCGGTCGCTCGCGTGGCCACTTGGCGCAGGCGGTTGCTCGGACCGGTGCACGCGCAAAGGGAAGCAGGTGCGCGCCATGTGGAACCTACTGGCGGTGTGTGAACTCTTCAGCATGAAACACAGGACGCGCATGAAGTGCTCGACGTTTGGTGCGTAAGGCTATCAATGGCAGCCCCAACTAATACAAGCACAATAATACCATTTCTTGTTTTACATGCACTGCAGGAAATTTAGTTCTGAATATTCTGTCATTTACTCCTTGTGCAAATGAATTTTTTGTTCTGAATATTTTGGAACGTGTTCATTTGCTCAGTGTTTTATTTTTAGATTGCACTACGATTGGTTATTGATATATCTGTTTCCTTAGTGCATCTTGAATCATTTGTGAGGGCTATTATTCATCTACATTTATTTCATCTGATCAAATGCCTATGAGCTAAATGATTTGTTAATTTTCCTTTAAGCACTGTGGTGGTGTCTTTTTATTAGGACACCAGTTGTTTTTAGGCTAGACTATTTTTAGTGCTTGGGATTTGTTTTGTTGCTACTGGTTGTCTCTTGACATGCGTTGGGTGTTGGGAGAAGGCCATTGATTCAAAAGAATTTTTGAGGCGCCCCCATTCACCCCCCCTCTGGTCGCTACTCTCGGTTCTACATGGGATACGGGTCACGCGGGCATGCTTTATTTAAAGAAGTGAAATCAATACACATGTGCCATTTGCTAGAGTTTTTCTTCTTTACGAAGATGGGGTTTGATAGTCACTCTGTATGGCTGATTTCCCTGATGACTCTAGCTTGGAGAAACTTTTCCACCTCTGCCTTGGCGAGCTCAGCCCTCTCCATGGATAGCTTGTGGAGCCCCTGGTGCACTGGTCGTGCCTTTGGGTTCACCGACAAGGAGTGCTCGACGATGCTTCGGTCCACTCCCGGGTGTCCTAATCCAAACAAGCGAAGACATCCAGGTTGTCCCGTACCACGTCTTCCAACATGGCCATAACTTTGGGATTGAGCCCTCCACCGAACTAGATGGGGTACTCTCGCCCTTCCTTGATAATGACCTTGGTGATCACTTCCCCATCGGGGTGGGGTTTAGCGGCTGGCCCCCTCACAAGTTTGGAGGGGGGTTGGGGGTCTTGGTCGCCCGGGTTCCCTTGGACGCTATTGACTTGTCGAGGCTCCAGTGGGGCGAAGTGGTCGTACTCCACCCTCCGGTCTGCATCTTGATCACCGAGGACGGTGAGGACTCCGCCTGGAGTCAGCATCTTTATGCATGTAGTTGTGATGTGCCACGACTCCAAACCAGTTCAGCATGCCCCTTCCGAAGATGGCGTTGTAGGCGTAGGGGGCATCGATGACATCGAAGATGACCTCTTCGGTCCACGTGAGGGGGCCTTCTCCGAAGGTCACTTCGAGGCCTATCTGGTCGAGGGCATCGAGCGGTGGGCCTGTGAAGCCCTAGAGCGGCCTGGTGGCTAGGAGCAGGTGCCTTCTTGAGATGCAGAGTTGATCGAATGTCTGCACAAAGATGATGTCAGCGGAACTTCCTCCGTCGATAAGCACCCGACGGACCTCGATGCCGGTGATGTTGGCGGTGAAGACGAGGGGGTCGGTGTGCGGGAACTTGATGCCGACGACATCACTGGCGGTGAAGAGGATGGGCATGTGTGACCATTCGGGCATTGCTAGAGTTGATGTCGAAGTCCCGATGTCTACTTCCCAGACGTACTCCCGACATTGCCACTTCGACATGCCACCCATGGCTCCTCCTTCGGTGATTGGCAACACTATGTGCTTCCCCTGATCCAAACTTTCCTCGGCCTTGGGAGTCAGAAGCTTGCTTGGGTCCGGGAAGTGTCTGAGAGCTTCGCAGTCCTCGATCCGTCCGACCACTTGGACCGACTCGGCACGAGTGGTGGGTAGGGCCCTATCGGTAGACCCTCATCTGGAGTTTCATTCAAGGTAGTCTTTCCGAAGGGTAAGGATGGTTATGCAGGAGTCAGTGTTGTGGCTCTGATTTTCACCATGGATGTTGTAGTGGAAGATTGTGCCCTCGCTTGGGTGTGCTGGCGGCTCTCCCTCCGCCTTGGGTGTGCTGGAACTTTGGGGGCTTCGACGTGGGGGAGGCGATGTTGAGCACCTCTCCCTAGTAATGCTTCCACCCTCTTCAGGAGTCATGGTGCCGGGGCTCCGCCGGCATGGTGCGCGGGGGGCTACAGCTTCTTGCTTCATGGACCTCGGCTTCCGAAGCTTGTTCTGGGGTGATCATTGCCTATTTGCGAAGCTACCCCTCCTTGGACCTAGCGTACTCTTCGAAGTACGTCATTAGCTAGACCACCAAGAAAATTAGCTTCCAGTGAAGTTTGTCGACGAGGCCCGGGTTGGTGATGCCTTCACGAGCCACGTCGATGACCGAGGAGGCAGACAACCCCTTAATCTGGGCCTTAGTATGGGTGAAGCGTTGAGAATACTGGCATAAGGTCTTGCCAGGTTGCTGCTTCACCTGGAAAATGCTCCCCGTGGACATGGGGGCCACGAAGGTCCCCTAAAAATTGTTGATGAACTCCTTTTTCAGTTGTTCCCAAGACCTGATGGGTCATGGCTTTAGCGACCAGAACCACCGGAGGGCGATTCCTTCGAGGGTGAGGGGGAAGCACTTCGCCATCGTGTCTCATTCCACTCTGCGGGCTTCTATTTCCAAGGCATAGGACCGGGAAAATTCCCCCGGGATGGATTCTCCGGAGTACTTCGGGAGCTTCGCTGCACGGAACTTCGAATCAAACCGCACCCTCTGTAGGTCTAGGTGCAGTGGGGATTCTTCGTCGAAGGAGGCATTCTGCTCCTCCCTACGGGCTTCTTGGTACTCAGCGTCACTTATCGTGATGGCTTCGGCCTCAAACGCCCTTACGGGCCTGGGGGGCTGGTTTGTGGCTGCTTGTCACCACCGCATGAGCTCAGCTCTCAGCTGGGCATTCTCGGCGGCCAATGCATCGGCCTGGCTCCTGCTCCCTCCAGAGTGGGTCTCCGGGTCTTGCGAGCGGACAAAGTCCATCTAGAGGACCGTAGCGGGAAGGTCTCCGGACGGAAAGAGGCCCACGAGCCCCTGCCTTACTGGGGCCTGAAGATCTGCAGGTGGGTTTGCAGAGTCAGAGAGGTCTCCAACTCTTGGCACCACGCCTAGGTTCTGAGCCGGAGTGGCCTCGATCATCGCAGCGTTATCTACTTGAACGGGCTCCTGCCATGAAGTCTTGGCGAACCTTCGAAGAGGAACCATGCTCGCGCTCTTCTTGGGAGGCATGTTTTTTCTAGAGGGTGTATAGTGGAGAGGATGCTAGCTTTTTGAACTAGGATCCCCACGGACGGCACAAACTTTTGGCGTAAAGGATTACGTCTATAGGTTTGAATGGTTTAGACTAAGAGGACAAGTTTTCTTTTGGGCAGAGTCTCCAAGAAGGATAACCCTACTGCAAAGTTGTATTCCCTGCTCCGAGGAGAAGATGATCCTTGTACAATACGGGGGAAGGTATTTATAGGAGGGACCCTTGCGGGACAAATACCCTTCTACCCCTAACTTATATACGTCATTACAGACCCTATATTCTCAATTTAGTAGGGGTACGACAGTACAATCTTTGCACACTCAGCAGAGTAAAGCTACGTATGGTAGGTGTGATGGCGCGCGTGCGGTCCTATCGTACGCTTGGTCACGACGTGACTGCTACAGGCCCCTCGCGCCCCATTCTATAGGAGCCCTTGACACTATAGCTGTCATGTCTTCACTTTAGTGGTTACCGTCTAGGGGCCACCGAGGTTCAGAGGGATCCATGCTAGGCCTCCGTCATGGCCCTCTTAGGAACCACCCTCGGAGGCCTTGGTCCTCCGGTGGGGTCTTCGTCCGGTCTTCGGTAGGACTCCCCACACCACTTCCTCTAGCTTACTTGCAGGGGCCCTGAGCCCGTGCGGAGCTTGTCATCAATTGTAGGATGCCCCTGGTACTTCGAGGTCGACCATCCTATGGCTTCGCGCCTGACAGCTGGGACCCCATAACAGTAAGCTTCATGGCTGTATCGGAGCCTGCGGTCTTGCCATTACTACTGTCAAGATTATTTCCCCCCAACAGTGACGCTTACGATATGATCTTAGGTCTTAAGGGCATGTTTCAGAACCAAGCAAGGGTAGAGAGATACATTGTATCTAAGTCCTTGTTTGGGAGTAGGTTGGCTGAAGGGAGTCTAGTTAGTCCTAATGTGACTAGGATGATTGGTTACATAGAGACTCTAGAGATATTGGGCACTCCACTGGTCCATACTTAGCCATTGACATCATTCTCCAGTCGCTCTCACTGAGCTTTGAGTCGTTCATCATGAATTATAACATGGTTGTACTGGAGAAGACACTGGCTGAGTTGCATGGGATGCTTAAAACTATTGAAGAGAGTATCAGGAAGTCTCTTAATCAAGTTATGTTGGTTCAGAAGGAGGGCAAGAAGAGAAAGAGGAAGGGCAAGGCTAAGACTACAGATTCAATCTCTAGTGCGAAGCCTAAACCGATTGGAAAGTCAAAGTCGAGTCCTGCTGGCTCTGATGTGTGCCACCACTACCACAAGCCTGGGCATTGGAAGCGCAATTGCAAGGTGTACCTGGAAGAGCCGAAGAACAAGAAGGAAAGTGTGACTTCCGCTTCAGGTATTAATGTTATTGAAATTAATCTTTCTACTCGTCCAAATGATGATTCATACTTGCAAATCATTGTAGGGGCTGAGTAGAGTAAGAAAGTGTGCAAGTGGCGAGCTGGATGTCCGCGTCAGGAATGGTGCAAAGGTTGCAGCGTTGGTCGTCGGCGTTTATTCACTATCGCTACCATCAGGACTAGTTTTGGATTTGAATAATTGTTATTTCATTCCCGCCTTAGGTAGAAACATTATCTCTTCTTCATGTTTAGAGGAAGATGGTTTTGAATTCGTAATAAAGAACAATAGTTGTTTAATATTTTCGAATGGTATGCTCTATGGCGTTTGTCCATTAGTGAATGGAGAAACCACACTTTATTGGATACGGTGCAGTCCATGATGAGTCACACTAATCTTCCATTATCCTTTTGGGTCACACTATAGAAACCGCAGCTTTCACGATAAATAGAGTTCCATCTAAGTAAGTAGAGAAGATGTCATATGAGATGTGGTCTGGGAGGCGTCCTAGTTTGTCTTTTCTAATGATTTGGGGATGTGAGGCGTATGTCAAACGTATGACATCTGACAAGCTCAGTCCTAGGTCTGACAAGTGCTTCTTTGTGGGGTATCCTAGGGAAACCAAAGGATACTGTTTCTATAATAGAGAGGAGGGCAAAGTGTTTGTCGCTCGGAATGGTGTATTCCTTGAGAAAGAGTTTCTCTCAAAAGGAGTTAGTGGGAGGACGATGCATCTCTAAGAGGTTCGAGAGCCGTTGGAAGGTGTTCCAGATCCCACTGAACAACAATAGGATGCGCAAGGTGTTGCAGAGCCTGTTGTACATGCACCAGCCCCACGGAGCTTTGAGAGGGTAAGCCACACGCCAGAGAGGTTCATGTTTTTGACCACTGGGCATCGCGACGTGATGTTGTTGGACAACGACGAGCCCAAGACCTATGCGGAAGCAGTGATAGGACCAGACTATGAGAAATGGCTTGGAGCCATTGGATCTGAGTTGGAGTTCATGCGAGAAAACCAAGTTTGGAACTTGATTGATCCACCCGATGGTGTAAAAACTATTGAGTGTAAATGGATCTTCAAGAAAAAGATAGACATTGATGGAAATGTTCACATCTATAAGGCACAAATTGTGGCGAAAGGTTTTAGACAGATTCAATGTGTTGATTATGATGAAACGTTTTTGTCCGTTGCCATGCTTAAGTCTATTCGGATCATCCTAGCAATTGCCGCATTTTATGATTATGAGATATGGCAAATGGATGTCAAGACGGCTTTCCTAAATAGAAACCTAAGTGAGGATGTGTACACGACACAACCAGAAGGTCTTGATGATCTGGAAAGTGCTAGGAAATTTTTTAAGTTGCAGAAGTCCATTTATGGCCTGAAGTAGGCTTCTCGGAGTTGGAATATTCGCTTTTATGAGGTAGTCAAAGGGTTTGGCTTCATCAAGAACGAAGAAGAGCCTTGTGTTTACAAGAAGGCTAGTGGGAGCTCACTTGTGTTTCTGGTCTTATATGTGGATGACATATTGTTGATCGGAAATGACATTCCTTTGTTGAATGTTGTTAAGACGTCACTGAAAAATAGTTTTTCGATGAAATATTTTGGAGAGGCAGCATACATTTTGGGCATAAAGATCTATAGAGATAGATCAAAGCGGCTAATTGGATTAAGCCAAAGTACGTACATTGACAAGGTTTTGAAATGGTTCAAAATGCAGAATTCTAAAAAGGTTTTTTTTGCCAATGTCATATGGTAGTTCTCTTAGTAAGACTCAGTGTCCTACGACACCTAATGAGCTAGATAAGATGAGTGTGATCCCATATGCCTCCGCAATTGGATCCATCATGTATGTCATGTTGTGTACATGCCTAGATGTGTCATATGCTCTAAGTGTTATGAGCAGGTACCAATCTAACTCGAGTGAAAGTCACTGGGTTGTAGTAAAGAGTATCCTCAAGTACTTGAGAAGGACTGAGGAAATGTTCCTAGTGTACGGTGGTGAAGAGGAGCTCATTGTAAGTGGTTACACGAATGCTAGCTTTTAAACCAATAAAGATGATTCTCAATCGCAATTTGGCTTTGTGTTCTGCCTCAATGGAGGCGCAGTGAGTTGGAAGAGTTCCAAGCAAGAGACGGTGGCCGATTCTACAACAAAAGCATAGTATATCGCCGCTTCAGAAACTGTGAATGAGGCCGTTTAGATCAAAAAGTTTGTTTCTGAGCTGGGTGTTTTTCCTAGTGCGTCCAGTCCAGTACGTAGACCTCTATTGTGATAATAGTGGTGCCATTGTGCAAGCCAAAGAGCCTAGATCACACCAGAAGTCCAAACATATACTTCGACGATATCACTTGATTCGTGAGATCATTGAGAGAGGTGATGTGAAGATTTGCAAGGTGCACACGAATTTGAACATGGCGGATCCGTTGACGAAGCCTCTTCCACATCCCAAGAATGAGGCGCACTTGAGCTCCATGGGTATTAGATACTTGCGTGAGTGAGTCATGTGTATGTGGAAGATTCTAGTAGAGTCTATGCTAATGTATGGGGATAATTGTTATCTTGTTCCTTGAATAAATGTCGTTTACATTTGATTAATGAGTGGATGACTTGTTATGTGAAACTATTTGTATTATAACAATATTCTTCAAAATGAATCCTTAATCTTGTCATCATGTGGGACAGTGATGATACATAGATTAGCACATCTGACTGATTGATGATCATGTTTCGCAGATCATAGACATAGAGATGTCAAATCAGTGATGTGGACACATTTTGGTGAATATGGTGTTGGATAGACCCACTTGAGATACTGTTGGGATTGTTATTGTAATGTGCCATCAGTTGTCATCTCAAATGGTGTACCTGTAGAGTCCTTCGACCTGAGATCGTCATTTGATTCCAGAATGCGTAGTGACACACTTAGATGCTTCCTAACGCTATTCCATAACTTGGTAGTAATAAGGGTTGTTTTCAAGTGTGTTGTGAAACATGTCGTGGGATGTGAGCGGTCAAGATGGAATTTACACCTCCTAATAACAGGAGAGTCGTCTCGGGGCCCCTCGAGGTATTGGATTGGAAAAGTGCATAGCCATGCCACTATGACTAAGGAGTTAGTCATGATTTGAATCCGATACTTGATCGAGTGAAATGTCGAGATAACCAACAAGGGTGGCACGTATCTCGCCTTGAGCTTGACTGACGGCGTGTGGTAAAGGGACTGGTGCATGCGTATATCAAGGTTCAGTGAAAATTGATTTTGTACGCTTTCGGGGGTCAATATGTGCTGCTAGGTACCACTATTGATCAGTGAGTCAAAAATGATTTATGGTTAACATCCATTAGTGTATGAACCTATTGGGTCACACACTTAAGGGGATGATTTAAGAAACATGCAAAGAATTGGTTCTTGTGCAAGTGGGAGATTGATGGATATGCCCAAGAAAATTCCGTGTTTTGGAAGTTCCGATAGGTAGTATCGGAAGTTCTGATTATTATCTGGTCTCGAGTCAGAGAGCAAATGTTGCTTTGGAAGTTCCGATATGGTATCAAAAGTTCCAGCGAGCCAGAAGTTCTGATTTGGAATCGAAGAGAATTATACTGATCGGAATTTCCGATATGGTATCGGAAGTTCTAAGGTGGGTCGTACTTAATCAAGAGAACTAAAATACCCTATTGGAAGTTCCGATCCAGGATCAGAAGTTCCGACGTGGGAAAATAGATTGGATCTGTTATGAATACAAAATAGTTGTAACTAATTTGTGGATTCCGAGATGTGCACGACCAAGGGCTCTCAGGCTTATATAAAGAGAGGAGGAGGTCTTGGAAAAAAGCAATAAACATAGATTAGACCTAGGCACCATAGACTCCTCTCCTCTCTTTCTTGATCTCATTTGTTGAGGTCGAGGATTTCCCGTCTCTCACATGCGGTGCTAGCACGCTGCCGTGGGAGGAACTCCATCCCTATACGCGTGGATACCATGGAGGCGTTGCTCGAATAGTGATGTTTGTGGACTTCTTCATGTGAACAACTACGTCGTCTTCACTGATCGGATTGGTGAGGAACGACAAGGACGAAGCGAGGATAGGATTGACGTGCTACTCTGACATCTTCTTCCGCTGCACCTAGCGCGTCTCGTTCTAGAAGGTAACGATCTATGATCTCACACGTGCATGGGTCTTGGGCTTAGGGCAGAAATTTTGAATTTGCCAGCTAGCGTAGCTCTCCTATTCCCCAACACTTGCTCATAGAATTTTTGACCGAAAGGGAATCACCCAGACCGGCCTCGATAACTTTATGCTTAGTGGGGCTACCTCCCTGTACCCAATCGGTTGAACCGGCCTTACTAGGTCGGTTTGACCGGGCCTTGTCGGTCGGACCGACTATTGTCGGATGACCGAAAATGGCCGGTCGGACCGGCCACAATAGGCCGGTCAGACTAGTAGGTTCCTCCTTGACTTTCTTCTGTGGCTCGCCTCTATTCTGCTTTGGTGGGCCCCCCTTGGGGATTGGGACATCCTAGGAACCTACTTTGACGACGATAGCCTCAAAACTCCGGTCCGGTCGTCCCTGTAGTGCGACAGACAACTGATTGATAACGTCGCCTCCTGCTGCGCTCATCTGCCCCTACATGTTATGGATCTCGGACGGTACAAATGGAGCACCCGTAAAAAAGTAAGGGAATGGGTAACCAACGGGCAGAAAGTAATATGGGGCCCACTACGCCATCGGGAACTGGTATGGAGGTGGAGTCATTGGTGGCTTTAGTTGTCTTGCCCACTGTGGACCAAACTCACTCCTTCGCGGAGGGTTCGACCTCGCTGGAGGTATTGGCCAAGTGTTCGCCTTCTCGGCCCTCTTCTTGTGCTTCTAGAGTAGCATCTCATATGTCACCTTTAGCTTCTTTTGTGATTTAGCCAAAGAATTCACGTTGGTGTTCACCTTCCAAACCCCTGCCTCTGGATTCTTCAGCACAAGCATCTACGGGCGAGGCTATCCAACCACGACTACTTTCCCCTTGGCTGTCTTGGTCGAGCTTCATTTTGGGATTAGTATCCAATTTCAATCGTCCTTCCTCTATGACCGATTGAACCTGTCGATGAAAAACATTTCAATCATTAGTAGAATGAGAATGTGAATCATGCCACTTATAGTAAGCGCATTTCTTCAAATCGTCGGCAATGGGGATGCTGTGACCCTTTGGCAACTTGAGGAGTTTGTTCTTCAACAAAAAATCAAATATATTGTCGCATTTGGTCACATCAAACGCGTATTTGACTTCATTGGTCCGACTCTTAGTGGGAGATGACCGTAACTTAGAGCAAGTAATGGGCTTGGACTTACTATACCAAGTCCACTCTATGGTGTACATATCGGCCGAGTCATCCTCACTCTCCGATGATTCCTCATCGGAGTGCTCCATGACGTGTACGTTGACCTTAGCTTGCTAAAGGTCTTAGTGATTTTTTTATTCTTGGCTCGGCCTTCCTGGACCAGAGCCTACTTCAAAACATGAATAACCTCTAAGAAGTTTTGGCCCTCTAGCTTCTCCTTAAGCTCAGAATGCAAACCATTAAACGCTAAGTCGGCCAAATACCTCTCAGAAATGTTTAAACTGAAACATCGGTTTCTAGTGTCTCTAAACCGCCTAATGTAGTCGGAGACACCCTCATTATACTTCTGTTTAACCTATGTTAAGTGCGAGAGTCTAAGTTTGGTTTCTCTATTGTAAAAGTAATCGTAAAATTTCTGCTCTAACTGGGCCCAAGTCTGAACGGAGTTCGGCAGTAGCGCCGAAAACCAAGTGAAAGCAATGCCGGATAGTGACAAGGAGAACAACCTATGTTTAAAGGCATCCAACCCACTATCTTCGTCACACTGTGCTAGAAACTGACCTATGTGTTCCCAAGTGGTTTTATTACCCTTGCTGTTGAATTTGGTGAACTCGGGAATCCTAAAACTGTGAGGATATGGGATTGTGTCATAATGATCCGGGTACGGCTTGTGGTAAAACCCTAGTCCGATCCCAGGGTGTGAAGCCCATGCATTCTCTAAAAAGTGTGTGAATACGCTCATTTATGTCATCTACGCCTCTCTCTTGTGCGTGTCTCTCATGCGGGGGTGCGATACATGGTGGTATACCGGCGAGTCGACCGTATGGCTCCCCTCTATTACCCTCCTCTCGTGGCGGCTCATGATATGTAGCATTATCTAGCCTATCTGGGTGTGCGGGAGTAGAAGGCGTGGGTAGCATGGGTAGAGGTAGCGCAGGTGTTGGCGGAGGCGGCATAAAGTACTATGGGTGTGGTCTGACCGGCCATAGGGTCGGTCTAACCGAATGCATAATGGTCGGTCGGACTGGCCTGAAGATCGATCTGACCGACTATTGTTGGTGGTGCGGGGTGGCACATACTGGTCTAACCGGCCGAGGGGGCGTTCTGACCGGTCATTGTTGAAAATGCGGTGACACCTTGGTAAAAATTACTTGGTGCTGGCTGACACACGTCGGTCTGACCGGCCTAGGGGCCTCGACCATGGATGGTGAGGCTGAGGGTGTAATAACTTTCCCGGTACTCCCATCGGTTATACTGTAGATGTGATGAACAAGGGGTACACTAGCAATTGGAGTCGGAGAAGCGGCCTCGGAAAAGCCAAATCTCTTAAACACCGCCTCCATCCTAGAGTCAACCTCGGGCCCTAGACGGTTTGCAAAAGTAGCACTAACCGCCTAATCTACTGTCGTGGCGATCTTTTGCTCGATGTCTGAGGGGGATAGAGTAGGGGATGGCGACGTTACCTTATCCATGGAGATGCTAGGGAGATCAGGGGTACACTTGACGAAGCCTACGCGAGTCTTCGTGTAGCGTCCAAGCATGAGGGCATGCAACTCCTTCGTCTTGGCCTCAATCTCAGCCTTGTCCTCCTTAGAGATTTCGTCGATGGTGGGGAGGATGGCATTATCGTCATCGATCTCCATGCTCCCCGCCATGTTCGTCGATGTAGAGGGTACTGTTGAAGTAGCCGTAGTATACGTACCCGTCATCGGCGTAGTCATGCTTAGCATGTGTTTCCCTAGTGGAGATGCTAAAAAGTGTGTTGACATTAAAATCGGTCGACCAAGCGCCAATCACACCGATATCGATTTGGCAATCCAAAAGCACGCAAACGCTTAGGGGTGGCCTGCTAAATGTCACGTGATGTTGACACCGCGTTCCGATGACTCTTGACCGTGACAAGGGATATAAACGGAGTCGCTAGGCAATCAAACAATACTAAAATAATATTATTCAACTAACCGAAGTGTGGGAGAGTGATCAAACCGACCAAATCATGGCGGTAGGACCGAGGTACAGGAGTCGTTCAGACCGACCAAGATGGGACGTTCAGACCGCGCGTGGTCCGGTGGTTAAACCAACAAAGCGAAGGGGGCGCCGGCCGAGTCACAGCACACTGTCGGTCAGACCGACTATGTGGCATCGGCCGGACCGGCGCGTGCCAGCATGGTGCGGTCAAACCGATGTGGTGCCGCTAGTCGGACCAAAGTGATGAGGAGGCGCCCGCCTGTAGCCGTTGGCACACTTGATGATGAGGGTGGCATAGGCCGATCAGACTGGTCCCACACCGTCAGTCAGACCGATGGACAGGGGCCGATCACCCGGGTCTCTGGCGACCGCCTTGTTGTGGACGTCTCGTTGTAGGAGTTCTTAGAAAAGAAGATGAAGATGAAAACTCTGCAAAACACCAAGAAATTAGAAGCAATTCAGCCTAGAGACCGAATTACCAATAAAAACCGATAACAATGATAGAAATCCGTTACGTGGATTGAACAGACGATTCACAAGCGAATCGACGAGGATTACCGCGATTACGACGCGATGGACGGATGGTTTACAACGCAAACCAACAAAGATGGACGTTATGGCTAATCCTAGGGCAAGGACATGTAATAGATTGAAAAGAACAATTCAAGGGAATAGTAGATTGGATCTATTAGGGTTTTGGAAAGAGTCCCTTGAATCGACCTTGCCCCCTATATTTATAGGGGTTGGTCTTGACGTTCCTGGGCTTTAATCTAACTAGAAAATGAGTCCAAGTCGTTAGAGATTGATTTGAGATAAAATCATCCCGAAACCAACCAATACAGATCTGACTCAAACTAGTTCGGTTAGACCGGCCTTACAGGGCCGGTCAGACTGAAGTGATGCGGTCAGACCGATGGTACATGGCCGGTCAGACTGGTCTGTGTTAGGAATTGCATATTTTCGGTCCAAATTACCAATTTTGACTATTAATGCCATTTTTGCTATCAACATCACTCTTAGAACCTTTTTTCTAAGATTGTAGAATCTGCACTGGAGTAAAGCAAACTTTCTAGGCTATGCGTGTTACCAAAAACGATACCAACACAAACATGATTTTTCTCCAACTAATTGATTCACACAAGAAACTATGGGACCAAGGTACCTTCACTTCACTACAAGGACAAATGGCGTAGCAGTGTAAGACTCTAGGTTGGTGGCGACACGGATGGTAGCAAGACCCCTCAAGTTGGTGGCGGGCACAAGCCTTCTAGGCCGGCGACGCAGGCAAGGGCTCTAGGCCGGCGGTGCTCGAGACCTCAATGGATCTGACGGCGTGCGCGAGGACTCGACAACTGTGACTTTGCACGATAGAGATGGCTGTTGCGTGAGAAGGGACACACACCAGTATCGATAAGGGTTTGCAATTAATTTGGGCTATAATCCCTTTTCTTTAGGCCCATTAACAATTCTCTTAACTCTGATTACGAACCAGTCCAAACAAACACATGTAATGTTTTTAGTTAGCACTGTTATCTGATATGTGCTGAAATTAGTCCAAACAAACAACTTCTAAATTTTATTATAATAAATCTATCACAAACTCAGTAAAGTTGGTATACATGATACATACAAAATGATTTACAAATATGTTATTCTTGTGTTCGTGTTTAACCTGTGAATAGAAAACAATACGATGTGAAGTTACTACTTATTCTATTTTTATATTATAAACTATGTAATTTTAAATAAGTTAAATTATATATTATATATTTATTTTATAAGAAAAATATACAACAAATTAGTTTTATTAAATACACAGTAAAATACGTGTTAATACTATATTTAATTGATATTACATATGCTAATATATTTTTATTTAAATTTTATTAAAATAAAATAAATTTAACAAATGACTAATGATATGAAAGTCATGAAGTGCACTAAGGCTATTCATAATGGGGTTTCATGGGGTGTTTTATGGTATTAATTACCATGCCACATCAGATTTTTTGCTTATATGACATTTATTTAATGAAAAAAGAGAAAATGTAGTGTCATCACCATGACATAGTGCTAATCCGTTTCCAAGACGGATGAAATAAAATGAAACAACCATTGAGAGCTAAATCGTTTCATCAGAGAGAGAGTATTTCATGAGAGCTAGTTGCATTTAATTACACTGGTTAGACTAGGAAATAGTGAAATGAAATTCTCCACTGAGAGAGGATATTTCATTGAGTTGTAAAGTTAATGTGGCATTTTAAGAAAAAGTATTATGAAACCCACTACTGTGAATAGCCTAACGCACGTATTTTTCGTGTATTTGTGTAGTAAGGTTTGGATTTCGTGTTGCGGTTGCGCACTTGCGCCTCGATTTGCTCTCGCCTTTTCGTCCGGCACACCACCGCTCGGAAATCCCCAAACCCTAGTTTTACTTCCGGAGTCCGGACTCACCGCCGTCTGCCATGGCCGAAATCGTCGACGACAAGGTCAGCTACTTCCAGGCGGTCACCGGTATCTCCGACCATGACCTCTGCACGGAAATCCTCGCCGCACACAACTGGGACCTCCAGCTTGCCGTCTCTTCCATCACCGCAAACCCTTCCTCGCCCGAACCGGGCCCGTCCGCGGCGGCGGTGGCGGCTGCGCCACCGCCCCCGCTGGAGGCAAATTTGGTCGCGCCCCCTCCGCTTCCTCAGCAGCAGCAGCCGGGGATCGCGTGGAGGTTGGTGACTCTCCCCTTCTATGTGGTCTCAGGTGGGGTTGGCCTCATCGTCGGTTCCATCCGTCTCGGTGCCTGGGTCGCCGGCGGTCTGCTGTCTCGCTCCCTCTCCCTTCTCGGGCTCGCACAGGGCGGCGGCGACCGGCTTCTCGAGCTGCCACCGTCCGCGGCCGAGGCGGTTGACTTCGTGGCGGAATTTGAGCGCGAGTTTGGCGCCGTCCGTGGCCCTCGTTTCGCTGCCGAGGGCTTCGCGGATGCGTTGCAGCGTGCACAGCGCGAGTACAAGCTTCTCTTCGTGTACCTTCACTCTCCTGATCACCCGGACACTCCTGCTTTCTGTGGTGGCTGCCTTTGTGCTGAACCAGTCGCGGCCTTCATAGCTGAGAACTTTGTTGCGTGGGGTGGTAGCATCAGGAGGACTGAAGGGTTCAAGATGAGCAACAGTCTGAGTGCATCAAGGTTCCCTTTCTGTGCATTGGTCATGGCATCTACGAACCAGAGAATTATGTTGTTGCAGCAGGTATGTTATTATGTCACTTATTATTCTGATTGTTTATCTACGATTAGCTGCGGTGCTTCATTGTTGTCAGGGTTTGTGGCTCTGTTCATTAGCACACTGATGAAGTGGTAGTGTTGGTGTCCTGTGAAATAATAAAATTTGCTGGGATTTAGGTTGGCAATGCTTTCCATTTTTAGATCAACTTGCTAGGTGCTATGGTTGATAACATTCAGATGGAGTCGCAGGAGTTAGGCTGTGCTATGCTTATGTACTCTTTATGTCAATCAGTATGTTGCCTCCTACTAGTAATGTATAGTGAAGCTTACTGTTTTGGAAACATTTATGTTGTCACAACTTAATCCATTTGAAGGATTTGTTATGTCTATGATATGGTTTCTTGAATTAGATGTTGTGGTAACTGGTAATTTTGGAAGTAATTTAGTTTTAACTCAATTCATTTCCTTAGTTAGGGTGAAATATACAGGAGAGTTTTAGTGGGGGTTACACACACACACACACTCAAATCCCCAGTTGTCTTAAACTATTTCTGTGTGGGATTAAATTGATGAGAGTTGGAGCCTCAAATTTCTTATCCCAAATACCATCAACCTAGTAAGTCAATCCCTCATTTCATCCCCATGCACTAATTTACATATGCACTAATCTACATCATTTACATGATCCCTGATAAATGCATTCACTGGAATACCATCACTCATGAATTTCATCAACTACCGCTGATATTAGAAATTTGGTGATGAACAAGGGATACATGGATGAGTTATCTTTGCCCCTTAAAGTACGCTAGAAAATTAAGTTAATCTAAATCCCAAACTGGAGTTCTTTGTAACTGAAGGTGTGAAAATTGCTTTGGAAAAAACTGTTGTACCAACGAGTAATCCATGTTCCAAACTCTTGCCTCACTTTCCATGAAATCTATTATCACTAGCCATTATAAACTTTTGTGCCTCTTTCAGGTAATCTCCTTAATTGTTTTTACCTTTGTGCACATTCACAAAAACTTCCATGTATATTGAATTTCACATTTCAGAGATACTATTTCACTAATCAGTAGTATCAAATTATGTTTGCTTGACATGCATTGGATTAAAACTGGCAGGTGATACATTTTTTCTAGATGGTTGAATTGATAGATATGTATCACCAATACACGATATGGGTACGGCGATACATTGATATGCCAAATCATCTCAAATTAGGATACGTCGATACAACGAGTATATATAAAAATATATACTTATTTATTCTTCAAATAAAAATAACTTAATATATCTTACAATTATAGATGGTAATAATGCCCGACTACCCATTTACCTATATCAGTACCACTTCACTCGTTACCCATTTAACATTACTATATAAGTAAAATCTAAACCCTAACCACTCAATCCCCACCCTCCCAGCCGCCACCATCTCTCCTCCCAACTCTCCAGCCGCAGCCTGTCTCCCCCTCCCTGTCCTGTGCTGGCGCGTCGCACCTCCCCCTCTGTTATGTGCAGATTAGATTAAATTAGTTAGATTAAGATTGATAATTAGCAGATTAGATGGATAATTAGCATATTAGATTGATATTAGTAGATTAGATTGTTATTAAGAGATAAGGATATCATATTAGATTGCATTAGGATTATAAATATCCCATAAGGGTCATGGAATAAATCAACCAGAAGGAATTATTTAGTTCCTCTCTTGCTCCTACCAATTTGGTATCAGAGCCTAGGTTTTGAGGATCCGAACATGATGACGACGATCGCCCCATCCGCAGAATTGATGCAAGCCCTCACAGATTTGAAGAAGGTCGTTGCTGGCATCTCGACATAGCTGGGTTTGCCTCCGATTGCCTCCACGCTGCTGAGTTTCTCCTACGGCGTGATAGGCTTCCTCACCACATTGTCACCATCGCCAATTGCGGTGGCAGAAGCGCAAGAGGGAGGAGGGAATTGGACTTGGTGGCTTGGTACGGAGGGTGGTGTGGCTGGAGGGAAGGGAGGAACCACCGCCCGCTCCTTCTACGACTACAACAATGGTGTCGTAGCCGATTCGTCACCCGAGCCGCTACCTCTGCCCGCTGATGATGACGGCGTCGACCCTGAGGAGGATGGGGACTACATGGGTGACGGCGAGGAAGATCGGGAGGGGGAGGATGTTGAAAAGGACGCCATGCTTGGTTGCGCAACGAGATCGACGTTGCCGATCCCAACACTAGTGCGGCCCATGACGCGCAACCTCCCACCGGATGCCTCAAACATGTCGGGCACCACCTTGGTCCCCGACTGCACGATGAGCGCGTCACAGAGAGGGATCTTAGCGTGGAGCTCCTCGGGGGAGAGGCCATAGGAGCAGTCCACATTAGCGAACTCGTGGAGTAGCTCAAGGCCCGCGGTGCTGAGCTTCTCGGCCACGAGGATAGTAAACTTCCTTGGGATGGCCTCGTCGGCGGGCGCGGATGGGGTCGTGGTTGATGCGGCGGGCGCAACGACAGCTGAGGTGGAGAGGCGCACACGGTTCCAGTTGGCATAGGTCTAGAGGCAGAGGATGGAGAGGCAAGCGCTGCGCTTTGGTGGGTCGGGAGGAGGATGCGTTGGTGGGTGGCGGTTGTGGTCTGGGACGGCGCTATCATGGCGATTTCGCCGCTGGTCCTTTCTGCCGCCGCCGGCCCAAGCCTCCCTGCTGTCGGCCGCCCTTGCTGTCGGCACACAAAAGTTCATCAAGAGCCACAGATTGGGGCACAAGAATTCTTGCCACAGAAAATCTTGTTCTGCCATAGAAGATCCAAATTGTTCAGACAAAGCATGAAATACAGAAGGGGCCACATGAAGACCTTCAAGGTTTCCTAGACGCAGTTGATCGACTGAGAAGTATTGAGCATTTCTTCAGCTCGAATAGGAGTTAACATAGCAGTGATAGTGTGCTCAACCATGTGAATGCCTTTCTCTCTAAAGCCCTTGTGAAGATGGAGGATGAATTCCATAAGCAATGGTCTAAGCTCAGCATACTCATTGAGCCTGATCGCCTTTTTGATTGCTTTCCAAGTACGCTTAGACCATCATCCAATGTTCTAAAAGGCGCTAGGCGCTAGTCGGGCGGCGACCCAGCGCCTAGCGCCTAGGCGGCGCCTAGGCGGCGCCTAGGTCCAACTCATTTTTCTTCATTTTGCTAGTTCCAACCATCCATTCCAGGCAAAGTTTTTTTCTTTTCTCCCACCCGAAGCCATTTCCCCTCCCTTCTCTTCCCCTCCGGTCAAGCCATAACCGGATCTGGCTGCATGGTGGTGAACAACTGAAGAAGCAAGAGGAGGAGGAGGCGGTGCAGGATGTGCAGGGCCTGCTGCGAGGAGAGAGCGGCCGCCGGATCTGGCCGCCTACTCCCCTACCGCCGCCGGATCTGGCCGCCTACCCTCCTCCCGCCGCCGGATCTGGCCGCCTTCTCCCCTCCTACAGCCGGATCTAGTCGCCTGCCTCCCTCCCGCCGTCGGATTTGGCCGCCTTCTCCTCTCCCACCGCCGGAACTAGCCGCCTGCCTCCCCCCCGCCGTCGGATCTGGCCGCCTTCTCCTCTCCCGCCGCCGGAACTAGCCGCCTGCCTCCCTTCCATCGCCGGATCTGGCCGCCTTCTCCTCTCCCGCCGCCGGAACTAGCCGCCTAGCCCCCTCCCGTTGACGGTTCTGGGCCGCCTAGGCGCCGCGGTCAACCGCCCAGGCCGCGGTTAGCCCGCCTAGGCGCCCTGCCCGCCCAGCCGGCCTCCGGGCGGCGCTGGGGTGGCGCCCAGCTCCTTTTGCCGCCTAGGCGCCCGCCTAGATCCGATTTTTAGAACACTGGCATCATCTGAATCTCATCCTTAAGGTGGGAAAGCTTACACATCTTGAAAATCAGCAAAACTTGGAGGCTGCCGTATACAGCTGTCTTGCACTTATTGAACCAAAGTTCATTCCTTTTTTGGCTAAATTAGCACAACAGTTGGTTCAAGCTGGATGCCAGCAGCAATGCTCAAAAATATACAGTGAAGCCTCTTCTGCTTTGGAGTCAAGTTTGAAGTACTTGGGTGTTGAAAAACTGAGCAAAGATGAAGTGCAGAAAATGCCTTGGGAAATTCTGGAGTCTAAAATAGGGAAGTTAGATTCTTCTTTCCCAGATTTTTAGCTCGAGGACGAGCTGATTTCCGAGGGAGGGAGAGTTTGTTATGTGCAGATTAGATTAAATTAGTTAGATTAAGATTGATATTTAGCAAATTAGATTGATATTAGTAGATTAGATTGTTATTAGGAGCTATGTTACCCGGATATGTCGATATGAATACGGATACGCGATACGGCGATACTTTGATACATCATTTAAAAAAAACACGTCATTTTTCAAAAAACACGGATACGGCGATACACATATACACACACACACATATATATATATACATACATACGCACACAAATATTAATACATATAAAAATAACAAAAAATGTAATAAACTATTTATCAATCTATAAATTTAACAGTCACACATTAAATAAACAAACAATATGAGTGAATAAAACAACATAGTGAACAACATTAAATCAAATCAAGACAACTTTTCAGAAAAGTGAACGAACGCTGTAGAAAGCGAGCAACACATCTACGCATGAAGTGAACAAACTCTGTAGAAAAGACCCTGTAGGCAGCCAATAGCCAACGCAAGCCAGCGCATGAAGTGAAGTTGAGAGAGGACCGAAGTCACAAACAACAGAAAGCTGAGAGAAACAAAAGAAGAAAAGAGAGGACCTCTACTCGCATGACGATGTGGATCTACAGGGGGATTCACATGGATCTGCTGGAGAATGCGGCGGGCGGGCGTCCACAAGCCGTGGTAGGCGGCAGCCGGTGACGGGTGGCGCCCCCAAGCTGTGGCAGGTGGCGGCCGGCGGCGTCCCCAAGCCGTGGCAGGTGGCGGCCAGCGGCGTCCCCAAGCCACGACGGCGCATGCACGGGAGACGGTGTGACGACCATCGCAACTGGATCTGGAGTGACCACGAGAGTGAATCGGGATGGGGAGAGAGGAAGTAACCTTTACTGAGCGTATCCTCCCGAATACAATATGTATTGGAATTAATTTTATTATTTGGAAAATGAAAAATAGTTGGATACGCATCGAATACGTATCCGGGCGTATCGGATACGTATCCGTATCCAGATACATATCTGACACTGATACGCAGGCTAGGTGAAGTATTCGAGCTTTGTAGATTAGGAGATAAGGATAGCATATTAGATTTTATTAGGATTATAAATACCCCATAAGGGTCATGGAATAAATCAAGAGAACAAATTATTTAGTTCCTCTCTTGTTCCTACCACCCTCCCTGTCCTGCGTTGGCGTGTCGCCCCTCCCCCTCCCTATCCAGCGTCGGTGCGCTGCCCCTCCCCCTCTCTTCCTCCCGCGGGGAGACCTCCCCTCTTGTCACAGTTTAGTCTGTTTCATCAGTCAGCGCTGTTAGCGGGATTTGCATTAGGAAAGGCGTTAAGGTGTGAGTTGTGTGTGGCGTTCTGAAAATGGTACTTTTGTAATGCGAAAACATATTCGGCAGCACAGAGACTATTTGTGTTGGATCTGCTATAGATGTAAGTGGCAAGAAAGAATTATCGAAACATAATTCCGGTTGTTGGGTTGGTGTGTGTGTGCGCGCGATAGTCTCGTTCTCTTCTCCAGCCAGCGATTCACTCGGTTTTGCTGAGTGTGTTGCTCCTGCGAGCGATTGCCACAGAGGAGTAACACCTCTCTCCCGTGGTGCCCCTCGAGCTGGTGGCCCCGCCGCAGCGGCCCCTGCATCGCCTGCCTCTTCCTTGTTGGGCTGCCGTGACCCCGCACTCGCCGACGACGTCAATGCCATGGCTCTGCGTATCGAGCTCAGTGTATTGGCAATTATCGGTCGCGTATCAAGAATTTAATTATTTATTTTTAAATCGAATTAATCTGATACTTCCCGATACACGTATCGGGACGTATCGCCGTATCGGATACGGGTATGGTGGCTGTTTCCACGTATTGGTGATTCATAGATTGATAGATGAGAGTAAAAAAAAACTAGGTTTTGTTCACTTCCAACCAGATAATCATTTGGTGCAGGCTGTTTGACAGATATATGCATTGTTACTGAAACTTGATCTACTTGTTTTTTGTGAAAACCCATTGATACCATTGATAAATATTGGTCATGCAATTTTCTTTTTTTATGTTCCAAAGATTGAGGGGCCCAAATCACCTGAAGAGATGATAACTATTCTTCATCGGGTGGTTGAAGAGTGCATGTCATCACTCATTGATGCCAGGATTGAAGCTGAAGTGAGAGTAAGCAATCAACGGTTGCGTGAGGAACAAGATGCTGCTTACAGAGCTGCACTTGAAGCTGATCAGGCATGCTAAATTCTATACGCCCTATCCGTCCTTATACTATTGATGCTTCGTCATGTATAATATGGATTCACTGATGGGGGCTGGGGGTGATTACATGGCAATGTGACATTGTGCCATGTGTAACACCTCTTCGGCTCTTCCTTATTTTCTTCAGCTAAGGGCATTGTACCTTTCTAAGTACATTATTTGTGCATGGTAATGGGCACACTGATACATCATATGCTAGTTAGTGAACCAGTTAAAAAAGCAGATCCTTAACCAATTTTCTGCCACTCTGACAGTATTTGAGTGTTTTGATGAGCACTAAAATACTAAACAATCATACCGTTTTTTTAAATCAGTCTTGGGAACTCCAACTTACTTGGGAGTAATGGCTATTGGTGTACCAGGCCAGGGAACTCCAAAGGAGAGTGGAACAGGAAATACGTGAAAGAGAGGCTGCTGAAGCTGAGAGAAAGCGTAAGGAAGAAGAGGCGGCTCTTGCAAGGGCAGCCCAAGAAGCAGCTGAAAAGGAAGCTGCTCTTGCAAGGAGGAGGCAAGAGAAGGCCATGGCTCTTGGAGCTGAACCTGAGAAAGGACCTGATGTTACTCGAGTATGTTTGTCATTCTTTGCCTATGATCCTTAAAATCCCTTTTCAATTCTTAGTATAGGATAATGTGCTTACAAGTAACAACCACAGATCCATGATTGTCTGCATTTGAAATTTAAAACATTTTTGTACTCTTGATAAGTAAATATAATGCAGCACTAGGAACTTCTCTGCTTATGATCTTACTCATTGCTATGTGGAGCTATGTGAAAGCTTTGAAAACTATGCATAGTGGCTAAATTTGATGTGTATACCTATATGCACCGTGCATTCCACTACCAGGAGGTTCTTTTAGTATTAATTATTTAAAATGTCACCACAGATCTTTCTAAATTGCAGGTGCCTTCTCTGTGCAAATTATTTGAAACTAATATGGAACCATGCTGATGATTTCACAGGTTCTCATCAGATTTCCAACTGGAGAGCGCAAAGAAAGGAGATTCCACAGTTCCACCACCATCACTTCACTCTATGATTATGTTGATTCTTTGGATTGCTTGACAGCGGAAAAGTACAGCTTAGTTTCAAACTTCCCGCGGGTGATATATGGACCAGAAAAACTCTCCCAAACGCTTCAGGAGGCAGGTCTGCATCCGCAGGCGAGCCTGTTTATTGAGATAGAACAATGAGGTGTTATGTTTGTAAGTTCTGAACTGAAACTTGCAGGTATAGGTGCTACCTTTACATTTTATTTGACAGCCATGAGGAACTTCAGCTGTATGACGTTATACTGAGAAATGTCTTCGATGCAAATGCTTCTTTTGTGCGCCTCATCTATTCAATAAATTCACATTCACCCAGATCAACTGGCATCAACAATGTTTTGTATACATTTCTGTCCTGACTGCAACGTGAATCCATGTTATTCTGGGGCCAAGCGTCTGGCTGTGTATAGATGCGTAAAACGAAAAAGGTGGTGGTCAATCTAGGATAGGGTGCTTACATTGTTTTTGCTTCTGAAGCTTTTTTCTATTACAAATGGCCAAAAATAGAGTTGCACCCGCAACCTTTCCTTCTCAAATCATCTGAGAGGAAGACTCGGCTGGTGGGACTGGCGTTAGAAATACGTGCAATTTAATGAATTTACAAATAAACAAGAGAAAATTACTCACATGTCATTACAATTTATATGTCATTATATTTTTAAGAATTTTTTACATGCCACATATTAGCAAATCATGAAAATTGTGATTCCGGAAAAATTAACTCAAACAACAATGATACAAAGGAAATAACTATTCTTAGCATGTATTTTAGGTACTTTGCTAGAAACTTTGCTCCTGGCAGGCAAAATTGAAAGACAATAGGCATATTGGCAAGTGACACAAGAAAAATTAGCCCAAACAACAATGATACAAACGAAATAACTACTCCTAGCATGTATTTTAGGTACTTTGCTAGAAACTTTGCTCCTGGCTGGCAAAATAGGACAATAGATATTTCTTTATAACTTGTCTTGGTTAAAACGCCAGCCTTTAATATATATATTTTTAGATATATAACTCATAATCTGAAATCTATTAAAAGAGTTCTATTATAATAGGACAAGTACTTGTATTTAAATCCGCTTCCTATACTCAAAGGAACAAGTTAGACTAAGCTACAACTTTTCCATGTACTCAAAGAAACGAGCCAAACTCATGGCCACTTCTAGCATAATTGGATTTTGGAACTGACATTGATGCCGAGGGGCTCACCCAACCATACTGTAAAGAGTTAAACTTGTTGAAGCTTTGTTAGGGAACCAGAACAGACCAGCAGCTGCGAAAAGCATTCCCGGTACTTCAAAATAGTATCGACACAATTAGGTACTTCAAAATAGTATCGACACAATTACAAGTAGCCAATTCTCCTAGAGGATTAGATATGATTGGCGATCCAAAACACAAGTTGAGCTATTCCAAAAAATGATACCACGGTGGTGTACCTTCTTCACGAAAAAACCGCATATACCACAGTTGTACATCGTCTTCTAAATTAAAGGAAGCAAGCCAAACCTTTTCTTCCTCCACAATGCAGACTTGATAGAAATATGATTCACATTGACTGAGGAACAACAAGGGGTCCCCGTGACCAGAATATTTTAGAAAATCCAATTTGCCAAACTTTGGGTCTGATCGGTATGGAGGCCACCAGACAGTGAACGAGAATCAATTGAACTAGAATTGTGCGGAATAACTTGGTGCTGCTGCTCCATCTGCTGAATAGCATGGTAGTTAGCTTTGGTCTTGTCTGCAAGCATATGCAGCTAAATTGGATTGCCGCTGAAAACCACGGCGGAGACCGAAACTCTTGAATCTGATACCAAATTATTATGAACGGGGTCATGGGATCCCGAACTTCGTAAACAATAGCGATGGGTAGCCATGTCTCGAGGATGTTTCCCTCTTGCCGAACTCTAGAGGGTGTTCGCCTCTTATCACAAGAATAGATAAGTACGGCTGGACACTTTGCTCCTGGCCAGCAGAACAGAAGGAGAATAGATATTTCTTTATTACTTGCCTTGGCTAAAATGCCAACTCTTAATATATATACACATCTTAGAGATATAACTTCTAAGGACTCCTAACACAATACAACAAGGACTTGATCCTATTTAAATCAACTTTCTATAATTTAGCTAAGATATAAATCGGCTAACTAACATATCTTCTAAATATAATATCCTAATTGTTGTTTGATAAACTAAGGACTCTTATAGGTGAGTCCATAACTAGGACTCTCCTAGCACCCTAGCTCTCCTGATGCCCTCCTAGATCTTCCTTGATGCTTGGACTACCCATAATAGACATGATAATCTTTTTTGGTTGGATGAATGAGGTCATCCTATTTTGGGTTGTAGGTACAATAATGAGGACATATGTTCTTTGGATACACCCACGATTGAAATTCCTTAAGCTGAATTGGTGATATAAGGACCAATCACTTGAGCGTGTGCCTGCCAACTTCGTTTTCATTTTCAGGCGAATGCGTTCTTAAGCTTACACAAGCATAATTTGAATGGAGTGCTACTAAGTGCATGCAATGATGCCATTTTACTTTTAAATGATGGAGAATATTCTGGTTCGGTCGTATGGACTGCCTCAAGTTCAACCTCCTAGACTGCCTCAAATTATTAAAAGGTTTGTTCCCGTTGATTCAGGAGTCCATTTGGGTCTTTATGGATCTGTTTGGTTGCTCACACGTCCCTAGCATGGTCCACATCTGTCATCTTAGCTACCCTCAACCCTGGATAGGGTAATGCAATTGGTTTTGTTTGGTTGCATGTATTAGTAATCCTGGATAAACTAAGATGTTGTTGTTGACACTAAAACTTAACGGTTAAAGCACCAAACGAACTAACGCTGATTCGATGATCCAAAAGTGTGCGGATACTTAGGAACAATTCTAAGGGTAACACAATGACTACGTCGGATTCCGATGATCCTTAAATAGTGGTAAGAGAATAACGAAGTCACCAGTCAATCAAATAATATCAATTAAAATTATTCAACTAACCGATGCGTGTGAAAAAGTAATTAAACCAGCCAAGATAGGACCGGTTCAACCGAAGGGTCCTGGCGGTCATACCGGCCAAGATGGGCCGGTCATACCGACACTATACCGCCGGTCGGACCGGTGGTGCAGAGAGTTGGCCGAAGGGGGCTTCGGCGTGCGGTGTGAAGGGGTCCGAAGAATCCCAAATGGGCTTCGGCCTCTCAACCGGTCGAACCGAGGGTATAACCCTGGTCAGACTGAGGGGTCCTTGGGACTCTGGGCGTGGATGCAGAGATGGGCTCCGACGCGAAGAAGCTTCCGGTGCGAAGTGGCTGAAGGGTATTCCAAGCCCTCAACCGGTCAGACCGAAGACAAGTCCCCGGCCGGACCGAAGGTGGCCGAAGGGTGCTTTGGAGGGTGATCTGGCGCCGGTGTGAGATGTTCCCGATACTCCATGCGAAGCCTGGTCAGACTAGTGACATATCGCCGGTCAGACCGAGGTGTGCCGACGCATCAGATGACTGCATGGCATGGGTCGGTCAGACTGGAGGGGTGCCGCCGGTCAGATCGACAACCTTCGAAAGTTGGCCTCTGGACTCCGGCGACCGTATCAACGGTGATGGATGGATCCAAAACTCTTGGGCGATGAAAATAGGATGAAAACACTGCAAGAAACACCAAGAGATCAAAGCAATTCAGCCAAGAGACCAAATCACCAATAGAAACCGATAAAACCGATAAAAATCCGTTATGTGGATGAAACAGACGATTCACGAGCGAATCGACAAAGACTTATTGCGATTATGATGCGGCGGATGGATGGTTTACAACACAAACTAACAAATATGGACGTTACTTGGCTAATCCTAGGGCAAGGAAAGTAGATTGAATGTAAATGCGATTCAAGGTAAATAATAGATGAGATCTATTAGGGTTTTGGGAGGGGCGTCTCCTTGAACCGGTCTTGCCTCTATTTATATAGGTTGGAAATGAGTGTCTGGGGTCTAATATGAGTTAGATTCGAGTTCAAGCCATCAAAAATTAATTAGGGATAAAAAATACTTCGAAATCCCTTAATCTATCTTGGACTCGGGTTTGGGCGGTCTAACCGAGCCCACACGGCCGGTCCGACCGGGCCTATATGGCCGGTTGGACCGACCTTTGCCAGGTCTTGGCATATTTTTGGTCCAATTTACCAAAAATTATATTTTGACAAATTTAACCATTAAAGCCATTTTTTTCTATCAACACATGCCCCCTGCGCTTTGGCAAACTTTTGTGAGCCAAAAGCACAATGAGCTATGGGCGATATGCTCCATATCGGCCTTTTGACACTTCAAGCATTTTGCCACACACACAGGAAGTACTTTCTCAAATACCTACCATTCAAAGATCTACGAAATTGCTCTCCTTGCAGAGACTCTAGCAAATAAGCGTTACCTAGAGCAATTTCAATAACGCTAAAAGGACCTTCCCAACTAGGCGACCATTTACCAAACTTTGGGCTTTTAGTGCCTAAAGGCAAAATCGTCTTCCAATCCAAGTCACCAACTTGAAATGATTTTGCTCTCACTTTCTTGTTGTAAGCTCTAGCTACTCTTCTTTTGTCTCTTTCTATTGCTTCTAGAGCTCTTAGTCTCTTATCGGCCACTTCTTCCAAATTATCCTTTAAAAGAGTTTCATATTCATCAACCGATAAGCCATTTTGCTTAAGCAACTTTAAAGAGCCAAGATTCACCTCTACGGGTAAAACGGCTTCTTGTCCATACACCAACTCATATGGACTTACCTTGGTGGCACAATGCTTTGCAATTTTACATGCCCATAATGCCTCAGAAAGCACTTCATGCCACCTTTTGGGAAACTCTTCAATCTTTTTCATAATAAGCTTAATCACAGTATTATTACTAGGCTCGGCCTAACTATTGGCCTGAGCATAGTATGGTGAAGAGTTTATCAACTTTATACCATAAGATTTGACAAAATCACATACTTCTTTAGAAACAAATGAAGCACCCTAATATGTAGTAAGAGTTTGGGGAATATCGAATCTATGTACAATGTGCTTCAAGACAAAATCAATTACCTCTTTATATGTCATGTTCTTGAGAGCCATGACCTTGGTCCACTTGGTGAAGTAATCTGTAGCCATCAACATGAATCGGTGCCCTTTTGAAGAGGAAGAATAAATTTGGTTGTGAAGTCCAAGGCCCAACCTCGGAACGACCATGGTTTGATAATAGGATTAAGCAAAGATGCAGGAGAAAGCTGAATATTACCAAACCTTTGATAAGCCTCACATCCTCTATAGTACTTGAAACAGTCCTCAGTCATAGCCGGCCAATAAAAACCCGCTCTTTTGAGAATCTAACTCATTTTCTGACCCGACTGATGAGTACCACAAAGACCTTCATGTACTTCACCCACAACAAGTCTAGACTGATCGACATTTAAACATCTCAAAAGTACTCCATCAATAGTTCAGCGATACAACTTGTTGATAGCAAAAAATGGCATTAATGGTCGAGATTGTCAAAATATCAATTTTGGTAATTTGGGCCAAAAATACACATGTCTGGGGTTAGGCCGAAGCCCTATAGGACCGAAGGTCCATTGGGCTGTGGGCTCCGAAAGCCTCTGTCCAGCCCACGGCCTTCGGCCAGGAAGCCTTCGGAGGCCCACGCCAACGAAGCTTTGGCCCGAGGAGCAGGCCTCGATGGGACTGGCCGAAGCCCACTTCAGCAGAGATAGAGTTGGATGTAATTCCGGCTAAGTTTTTATCTCTATCCAAGCTGAATTATAGCAGATTAGATCTGAAGTTTGGCCCCTATAAATAGAGAGGCGAGACCAACTTAGAGGGCCCCCAACTCAAATCAAACACAAAGCCCTAGCTTTGATCGCATTTATTTACCTTTACTTTTCTGTACCTCTTCGTGGGTTTGCCTGGAAGCCCTCCGCCGGCCACTTCGGAACAATGGTAATCCTTGTTACTTCACTTGTGAAGTATCCGTTAATCTATGCAATAGATTGCTATCGCCTTGTTACTTCACGTGAAGTATCCGCTAATCTGCGTAACAGATTGCTACCTTCGCTACTAGTGCAACACTTAGCAGAATTCGGTCCTCAGGCCGAATTAGTACTTCGAACCCTCTCCGTTGCAGGTTTTCCCGTTCGGAGCTACTTCATCGGAGGTGTCCGGAGCTGAGAGATCAGTTTCGGAGGTCGCCAGGACACCCTTCGCCGAAGATTCTGCTTCGACCGTACGCTCCGCCAGCACGCTTCGTCGCAACAGGCTTCGCCACGTTCGTACTCCACTCTGGACGAAGTCACGCCCGCGCGCAGCCCTCGCGCCTTTATTCTTTATCTTGCCGTATTAGAGACCTCACGCCGAACCCCGCTGTTCGGAGGTGATCGTCGCGTCCAGATCTGTTCGGAGTTCATCTTCGGCCGGATCAGTACGAACGCCGAAGGCACCCTTCGGAGGGATACTTCGCACCAGACGCTGAAGGTATACTTCGGTGACCCCTTCGCACCAGACTTCGAAGCAGACAAGCTCCGACCGGTTTGCTGATTTTATTCTGTTTAATATATTTCTTTCAGCTAATAGGATTATTTTGTGTGATCTGATTGCCTGGTGACTCCACCCCCCTTATTACGACTAAGGGTAGTCGGAACGTGACGTCGGTGCTGCGTCACGCTTAGGCTTGTCCCTAAGTATCCACACACTTTTGGATCGTCGAACTGACCCAAGTGCGGTGGCACGTTTTTGTGTCAACACACTTTTTGGCGATTCCGCTGGTGAAAGCTACGCCAACATGACGAGCACGTCTACATCGGCCACCGGTACATCTACATCGACTACTACGTCTACACCGCCGATGGACACAATAGGAGGCGTGGATATCGACAACCGCAACATCTTGACACCTACACTTGAAGATATCCCCACAGAAGACCGAGCAGAGATCGAGGCAAAGTTAAAGGCACTCCAAGACATGATGCTTGGGGGCTACGTTAAGACATGCGCAGGCTTCATCAAGCGTGACATCGCCACCCCCGACCTAGATCAGGTCCAGGTAACACCTGTATCGCCTCGTTTATCTTCTTTAGATATTGAGCAAAAAATAACCGCATCAGTAGATCAAGCCGTTAGCGCTTCGCTAGCCAACAGTTTAGATTCGGCAGTCAGCTCCCATGTAGAGGCAGCTCTTAGGAGGTTCGGCTTTACTGAGGCCGTACCCCCTGTTCCTATTGCTAGTGCACCTCCGGCAAACCACGTGTACAACAGAACTAACGACAGCACTGGCACAACCATGTCTCCGGCCTCAACACTTATGACCGAGACTAATCATTACACTTACGGTCAAACTAGCACTGCGTACCATGCACCACCACCTATGCCGGTACCCGCGCTGCCTGCACCGCATGCGCAGGCACCCGGACACGAGCACGTCATGTAGATAGCGTGTAGGGAAGAAGCCCATGGCTGACACGCTGATGTCCCACCACGTGTCGCGCCCCCGCATGAGAGGCGCGCGCAGGCAACATGCCAAGATGACATAGAGGAGCGGGTCTGCGCACTATTTAGGGAGTGTGCCGGCTTCGTGCCCAAGGGACAGGTTAGGGTTTACTGTAAGCCATACCCCGACCATCTTGATACAATACCCTACCCCTGTGGCTATAGAATCCCTGAATTCACTAAGTTCGATGGCGAGGGTAGCAAAACTACACTAGCGCACGTTAGTCAATTTTTGGCACAATGTGGAGAAGTTAGCGGGATAGATGCCCTAAAAGTTAGGCTATTTTCTCTTTTGCTATCCAGCACCGCTTTCACTTGGTTTTCGGCGCTACCACCGAACTCCATTCAGATGTGGGACGATTTAGAGCGCAAATTCCATGATTACTTCTACACGGGTGAGACAGAACTTAGGCTTTCACGTTTGACAACGGTTAAGCAGAAATCTAACGAGAACACCTCTGAGTACATCAAGCGTTTTAGGGATACTAGAAACCGATGTTTTAGCCTTAATATTTCGGAGAGGGACTTGGCGGAACTAGCTTTTAATGGGTTGTGTTCTGAGATTAAAGAGAGGTTAGATAACCAAAACTTTTTAGAAGTTAGCCAAGTTTTACAGCAGGCTCTGGTCCAGGAAGGCCGAACCAAAGATAAAAAGTTTATCAAGACGTTTAACAAGCCTAGGGCTGAAATCCACATCATGGAACACTCTGACGGGGAAGAATTAGAAGAGGAGGATTCAGCCGACATGTACATGGCCGAATTGGTTTGGAACGCCAAGAATAAACCTATCACCTGCTCTGAGTTACGGCCATCTCCCACAAAGAATCGACCTAGTGAGGTCAAGTACTCATTCGATATAACCAAGTGTGATAAAATATTTGATTTTCTCTTAAAAAGCCAGCTTCTCAGGTTGCCTAAAGGTCAAGTCATTCCATGTACTAACGAGTTAAAGAAGCATCCGTACTATAAGTGGCATGATTCACACTCACATAATACTAACGTTTGCAATGTTTTTCGACGGCAGATCCAATCGGCCATAGAGGAAGGACGATTGAAGATAGACCATAATCCAAAGATGAAGCTGGATAAAGATCCTTTTCCCATCAACGCCGTCGACCTCGGTGAAAAGAAGGTGTTGATTCGACCAGAACATGCCGAGTGGGCTAAAGGGAAGGATGTAATTGTTGGAGAGCCACGTACTCGCACGCTCATACCGAAGAACCCCGAGGTAGGAGTGTGGAAACATAACATTAACACCCCTTCGGCTAAGGCTCACAAGAAGCCAAAGGTAACATACAACATGCTGTTAGACAAGCATCGAAGAAGGGCCAGGGAAGTAGGCCCCCGCACTAAGAAACTGGGACAACTGAAGGGTCCAAGACTTTTAGAGGGCGACTTCGGACCGAAGCAGCTGAGCCCTCCTCACAACAGTTTCGGGCCTCAGTGGCCGAACCCCCCGTGCGGTGGCTTCGAGCCTCAGTGGCTGAACCCCCTATACAACGACTTCGGCCCCCAATGGCCAAACTCCGCACCATTTTGGACGAGCTCTCCGACAGGAGGCTTCGACCCACACTGGCCGAACGTACCTCCGACGTGGAGGGACCCTTCGCTGGTATGGTCTGAGACGTCGTCGACTCTGCCAAACCCACCTCCGGGCAACGGGTTCGACTCACAGTTGGCGAGGCCACTAGAGCCACCGATGCCTCCACCGTACAACTAGGCGGGAACCCCGTGGGCTCCGTACGTATCTGGGCCGGGGTACCCTTCGCAACCTAACACTATGCCTTGTTTTCCTTCGGAGTATTATGGATGGCAGGGACAAACAGACGCATCGATGGGGGGCATCGTACACGGACTGTCCGTGGTGCCTCCGAAGTGGACCATGCAGAGCGAAGCCGAAGAGTGCAGGCACGCGGAGGCCGAAGTAAGGGAGTCCAAAGCTATCACGATCAGGGTGGGGTCTCAGGAGGTCCCAATCCCGAAGGCTTCATCGCCGGAATCTGACAGAGGTGAGTCCCATACTTCGGTCGGAGCCCGCGCCGAGGCTGGGTTCGATCAGCCGGGCAAGGCCGATCTGACTACCAGGGTTCGCAGCGAAGGACCCTCCGAACACAGCGTGCACAAGGCCGAAGGGCGCAGTACCACTTTGGCCAGAGTTGATAGAAGCCGAACAGTAGCACCTGGCACCAAGCCGCAGCCATCTTGGGCACCTCCAGGCATGTCCAAATCACAGAAGAGACGCCTACAACGACTACGGGCATAGGAGATGCGCGAGAAGGAAGCTGAGGACGAGCACGACACTATCTTCGAAGAAATCCGCCCTCGGCCAGCTACAAAACAAGTATGGAGGGAGAAGCCGGTTGAGATAACCAACCCGACTCATAGTCCGAGCGATGACGACAATGACATGCTCGACGATGACTACTCGCCCGTCTCCAAGGGGCCCGTGCCCTAGGCGATGGACATCAACATCGTCATGCTACCCGCCGAGTTCGCCCTACCGCAGGACGAGGCCGAGGTCGCTCAATTGAACCTCGGCCCACGCAACGCCATCTTCGAGAAGCCCGAGGACTCGGCTCGCCATCTGAATCCTCTCTACGTTAGAGGTCACATCGATGGAGAGCCAATTTCCTGAATGCTCATCGACGGCGGCGCCACTGTTAACTTAATGCCTTACTCGTTATTAAAGAAACTTGGCAGTGACGAGGATGACCTGAAGAAGACCAACTTGATGCTCAACGGCTTCAATGGCGAGAGCTCCGAGGCCAAGGGCGTACTCTCCATGGAGTTGACAGTGGGCAACAAAACATTGCCAACTGCATTTTTCGTCGTCGATGTGCAAGGTAACTACAGCGTGCTACTCGGGCGCGACTGGATTCATGCGAATTGTTGCATTCCTTCTACCCTACATCAGTGCCTGATATAGTGGGATAGTGATGAGGTAGAGGTCATTCCCGCGGATACTTCAGCCCAAGTAGCATTGGCCGATGTATCGGTTGACGCCGTCCATAACAAAGTAGAGTGTCTGTCAGGTAGAGATCTTTTGGATTACGATTTTGTTAGCGTATCCAGAGGGCATTTTGTACTAGTGTCTGTAAAGCCGGCTGGAGTAGCACGACTGTTTTTGTATTAATAGTCATGTCTAGCAAGAGTAATCTAGATTGACTAAAGTCTCGTGTGGAGCAATATCGGTCTAGTAAAGATGGTATTGCCGAGGCCATCAGGGACTTTAGCGAAGTAGAGAAATTAGGACAAGGTTTTGCGTCGACCGATCCCTTGGAGGAAGTTGACATAGGTAATGGTAGCATCCCAAGGCCGACTTTTGTAAACCAACATTTACAGCCCGATGAAAAGGCTGAAGTAATAAAGTTACTTCAGTCGTATGTCGATTGTTTTGCATGGGAGTATAGCGAGATGCCAGGACTAAGCCACGAGCTCGTGGAGCATCGGCTACCTATCAAGTCCGGATTTAGGCCTTATAAGCAGCCTCCTCGTCGCTTTAACTCTGCCGTCTATGATCGAGTTAAAGAAGAAGTAGAGCGACTACTCAAGGCTGAATTTATAAGGCCGTGCAGGTACGCGAAATGGGTTGCTAACATTGTGCCTGTAGAGAAGAAAGGAAGCGGCAAGATACGGGTATGTATTGACTTCAGGGATCTGAACAGAGCCACTCCAAAGGATGAGTATCCAATGCCAATAGCCGACATGCTAATCAATGATGCTTCAGGACACAAGGTACTGAGTTTTCTTAATGGCAATGTTGGTTATAATCAAATCTTTATGGCCGAGGAGGACGCCTAAAAGACTGGCTTTCGATGCCCTGGTTTTGTCGGTTTATTCGAGTGGGTCGTCATGACCTTTGGTTTGAAGAATGCCGGCGCCACGTATCAGCGCGCTATGAACTTGATCTTTCATGACTTGCTAGGGGTTATGTTAGAAGTTTACATCGACGATGTTGTAGTCAAATCGGACGCTATGGGAAACCATTTAGCCAATTTGAAGGTTGCTTTTGATAGAATGCGACAGTATTGTTTGAAAATGAATCCACTTAAGTGTGCTTTTGGTGTGCCGGTGAGTAAATTCTTAGGTTTCATGATTCACGAGAGAGGCATAGAAATTGATCCTAAGAGGCTTGAGAAGATTAGAAACATTGTAGCGCCGACGTGCAAAAAGGACGTACAGAAGTTGCTAGGTAAGATGAACTATTTGCGTTGCTTTATATCCAACTTGTTCGGCAAGATTGATGCCTTTGTCCCCATACTCCGGCTAAAGAACGAAGCCGAGTTCACTTGGGGGCAAGCCAGCAAAGTGCCTTTGAGAAAATCAAGGAATGCTTGTCATCACCGCCTGTGGTGAGAGCACCCAAAGCTGGGATTCCGTTTTGGCTATACATCGCTGCTGAAGATAGCATGATTGGGGCCGTGCTAACTCAGGAGGTGGAGGGAAAAGAGTACATCATCACGTTCTTGAGCTGCCGCCTGCTGGATGCTGAAACTAGGTACGCGTTTGTGGAACGTTTGTGTTTATCACTTTACTACGCGTGCACCAAGTTACACCATTATCTTCTCCCTACTACATGTGTTGTCGTTTGTCAAACCGATGTTATAAAGCACATGTTACAGAAGCCGATTCTAAGTGGAAGAATCGGAAAATGGGCTTACGCGTTGATTGAGTATGATTTGGCCTACGAACCCTTAAGGACAATGAAAGGCCAAATCGTGGCCAACTTTATAGTTGACCATCACATAAATGTCAGCTAGAGTGACAATATTGCTCTAGTTAAGGTAGTGCCATGGAAGCTTTATTTTGACGGTTCGGCTTGCAAGAGTGGCGAGGGCATTGGAGTGGTTCTCATATCACCTAATGGAATGCACTTTGAGACTTCAGCCCGTCTAGAATTTCCTTTCACTAATAACCAAGCTGAATATGAAGCTTTATTGCTAGGTCTTGAATTATTAGAATCTGTAGGTGCTAGACATGTCCACGCATATGGTGACTCTTTGTTAGTAGTGCAACAAGTAGCTAAAAGTGCTCAATGCTTTAACGACTTGCTGAATAGTTATTTGGATAAATGTCTAGACATAGTTGCTGCTTTTGATGACTTCAGAATCTCTCACGTGTCAAGAGAAGCCAATTCAGTCGCAAATGATTTGGCTCAGCAAGCGTCTGGTTACCAAGTTAGGAGAGGAAAATTTTCTGTATTGGAGAAGCCAATGCTTGGTCTCTCTACCGAAGCCAGTGACAGTGGGCAGGCGCACCCTCCGGGTCGAACCCCTCCGGCCACCGAAGGCCACTGCGAGCCAAGGTCCCCAGACCAGAGTACTCTACCAACCGAGAGACCTGGCACGTCGGAGGTCGTAGGCCGAAGCCTCCCGCACGGAGAAGGCTCCCCAGAGTCCGAACCCTCTAGAGGGCTTCGGCCCAGCACACTCCGAATGGCCAGCAAGGCTAGGCTTCGGCAGGAGCAGGAATAGCTCAGGGGGCATCCCGAAGTCAGTAGTTCAAAAATTTCTTCAGAAGGTGAGCTAGCGAGACCCTCTGAAGCCCATAAGGGCGATTGGAGAATTCCGATCGTCCAATATTTGAGAGACCCTAACCAAAGGGTTGATCGGAAGGTTCGGCAACAAGCGTTCAAATTCGTGTTAATAGACGACACATTGTACCGCCTGACCATCGATGGAGAATTATTAAAGTGTTTGGACCATGAACAGTCCCAGGTGGCTATGGGAGAAGTCCATGAAGGACTTTGTGGCACTCACCAGTCGGCTCAGAAAATGAGTTGGATGCTCAAACGAGTAGGTTTTTATTGGCCGACTATGACTGAAGATTGTTTTAAGTACTATAGAGGGTGTGAAGCATGTCAGAAATTTGGCAATATTCAGTTAGCTCCTGCCTCATTACTCAATCCTATTATCAAGCCATGGCCGTTTCGAGGCTGGGGTTTAGACTTCATCGACCAGATTCACCCTCCTTCCTCAAAAGGGCATCGATTCATGTTGATGGCGACGGATTACTTCACTAAGTAGACCGAGGCCGTACCTCTCAAGAACATGACTCACAATGAGGTGCATGATTTTATCTTGAAGCACATCATACATAGATTTGGCATTCCTCAAACTCTTACTACGGATCAAGGTAGTTCATTTGTTTCTGGAGAAGTGAGGGACTTCGCCGAATATTATGGTATTAAGTTGATAAACTCTTCACCTTACTACGCTCAGGCCAATGGCGAGGACGAGTCTAGTAATAAAATCATGATAAGCTCATTAAGAAGGAAATTGAAGAGTTTCCTAAAAGGTGGCATGAAGTGCTTTCCGAGGCGCTATGGGCTTGTAGATTTGCAAAGCATGGTGCTACCAAAGTCAGTCCATATGAGTTGGTATACGGACAAGAAGCCGTTCTGCCTGTAGAGGTAGATCTTGGCTCCTTAAGAGTATTAAAGCACGACGGCTTATCGGTCAATGAGTATGAAACTCTTCTGAAGGATAATTTAGAGGAAGCGACCGATAAGAGACTGACGACTTTAGAAGCCATAGAAGTAGACAAGAAGAGAGTAGCTAGAGCCTACAATAAAAAGGTTAAACCAAAATCATTTCAAGTAGGAGATTTGGTTTGAAAGACGATTTTACCCTTAGGCATGAAGAGTCCCAAATTTGGTAAATGGTCACCTAGTTGGGAAGGTCCTTTTAAGATAGCCGAAATCGCTCCTAGCAACGCATACGTGTTGGAATCTCTACAAGGAGAGCGGTTTTGAAGAGATTTGAATGGTAGGTATTTGAAAAGGTATTGCCCAAGCGTGTGGCAGACAACATAAAAGGTGTCGAAAAGCTGATATGGACGGTATTGTCTTCAGTTCGTTGTGCTTTTAGTTCACTCAGTTCACTAAAAGGCAGGGGGCATGTGTTGATAGCAAAAAATGGCATTAATGGCTGAGATTGTCAAAATATCAATTTTGGTGATTTGGGCCAAAAATACACGTCTAGGGTCAGACCGAAGCCCTACAGGGCCGAAGGTCCATTGGGCTGTGGGCTCCGAAAGCCTCTGGTCAGCCCATGGCCTTCGGCCAAGAAGCCTTCGGAGGCCCATGCCACCGAAGCTTCGGCCCGAGGAGCAGGCCTCGACAGGCCTGGCCGAAGCCCACTTCGGCAGAGATAGAGTTGTATGCGATTCCGGCTAAGTTTTTATCTCCATCCAAGCTGAATTATAGCAGATTAGATCTGAAGTTTGGCCCCTATATATAGAGAGGCGAGGCTAGCTTAGAGACCCCCCAACACAAATCAAACTCAAAGACCTAGCTTTGATCGCATTTATTTACCTTTACTTTTCTATACCTCTTCGTGGGTTTTCCTGGAAGCCCTCCGCCGGCCACTTCGGAACAGTGGTAATCCTTGTTAATTCGCTTGTGAAGTATCCATTAATCTACGTAATTGTTGATAGCAAAAGATGGCATTAATGGCTAGATCATCAAAATATCAATTTTGGTGATTTGGGCCGAAAATACACATGTCTAGGGTCTGTCCGAAGCCCTACAGGGCCGAAGTCCATTAAGCTACGGGCTCCGAAAGCCTCTAGCCAGCCCATGGGCTTTGGCCGGGAAGCCTCCAGAGGCCCACGCTACCGAAGCTTCGGCCCGAGGAGCAGGCCTCGATGGGCCTGTCCGAAGCCCACTTCGACAGAGGTAGAATTGCATACGTTTTCAGCTCAATCTTTATCTCTATCTAGCTGGATTAATAGCAGATTAGATTAGGAATTAAGCCCCTATAAATAGAGAGGCAAGGCCGGTGTAGAGGCCCCCCAACTGAAACCAAACCAAGGCCCCATGCTTTGATCACATTTACTTTACCTTTATTTTCCTGTACCTCTTCGTGGGTTTGCCTGGAAGCCCTCTGCCGGCCACTACGGGACAGTGGTAATCCTTGTTACTTTGCTTGTGAAGTATTCGTTAATCTACGTAATAGATTGCTATCGCCTTGTTACTTCGCCTGTGAAGTATCCGCTAATCTGTGTAACAGATTGCTACCTTTGCTACTAGGGCAACACTTAGAAAAATTCGGTCCTCAGGCCGAATTGGTACTTCGAATCATCTTTGTTGCAGGTTCCTACGTTCGGAGCCACTTCGTCGGAGGTGTCCGGAGCTAAGAGATCGGTTTCAGAGGTCCCCGGGACACCCTTCGGCGGGACTGCAAGCTCTAACAACAGGCTTCCCCAACATACTTCATCACGACGGGCTTCACCACGACCATACTCCGCATCGGACGAAGTTGCGCTCACGCGTGGCCCTCGCATCATTATTCCGTAGTTTGCTGTATCAGAGATCTCACGTCGAACCCCGTTGTTCGGAGGTGATCGTCGTGTCCAGATCCATTCGGAGTCCATCTTCGGCCGGATCGGTCTGAACGCCGAAGCACCCTTCGGCGGAGTACTTCACACCAGACACCGAAGGTACACTTTGGTGACCCCTTCGCACCAGACTTCGAACCAGACGAGGCTCCGACTGTTTTGTTGATTTTATTCTATTTAATTTATCTCTTTCGGCTAATTGGATTATTTTGTGTAATCTGGTTGCTTGGCGACTCCACCCCCTTATCACGACTAAGGGTAGTCGGAACACGGTGTCGGTGCTACGTCACGCTTAGGCCTGTCTCTAAGTATCCGTGCACTTTTGGATCACCAAACTGACCCAAGTACGGGGGCACGTTTCCGTGTCAACACACTTTTTGGCGACTCCGCTGGGGACGGCTACGCCAACATGACAAGTACATCTACATCAGCCACCGGTACATCTACGTCGACTACTACGTCTACACCGCCGATGGATGCAATAGAAGGCGCGGATATCGACAACCGCAACATTTTGACACCCACACTTGAAGATATCCCCGCAGAAGACCGAGCAGAGATCGAGGCAAAGTTGAAGGCACTACAAGACATGATGCTTGGGGGCTACGTCAAGACACGCACGAGCTTCATCAAGCGCGACATCGTCACCCCCGACCTCGCTCAGGTCCAGGTAACGCCTGTATCACCTCGTTTATCTTCTTTAGAAATTAAGCAGAAAATAGCCGCATCAGTAGATCAAGCCATTAGCGCTTCGCTAGCCAACCGTTTAGATTCAGCAGTTAGCTCCCAAGTAGAGGCAACTCTTAGGAGGTTCGGCTTCACTGAGGCCGTACCCCCAGTTCCCATTGCTAGTGCACCACCGGCAAACCACATATATGGTAGGACTAACGATAGCACCGGCACAATAATGTCTCCGGCCTCATCACTTACGGCCGAGACCAATCATTATACCTACGGTCAAACTAACACTGCATACCACGCGCCACCACCTGTGCTGGTGCCCGCGCTGCCCGCACCACATGCGTAGGCACCCGGACACGAACACACCATACAAATAGCGCACAGGGAAGAAACCTATGGCCGACACGATGATATCCCACCGCGTGTCGTGCCCCCGCATGAGAGGCGCACACAAGCAACATACCAAGATGACATAGAGGAGCGGGTCCACACACTATTTAGGGAGTGTGCTGGCTTCGTGCCCAAGGGACGGGTTAGGGTTTATCGTAAACCATACCCCGACCACCTTGATACAGTACCCTACCCCGTGGCCATAGAATCCCTGAATTCACTAAATTCGATGGCGAGGGTAGCAAGACTACACTAGAGCACATTAGTCGATTTTTGGCGCAGTGTGGAGAAGTTAGCGGGATAGACGCTCCAAAGGTTAGACTATTTTCTCTCTCGCTATCCGGCACCGCTTTCACTTGGTTTTCGGCGCTCCTGCCGAACTCCATCCAGACGTGGGATGATTTGGAGCGGAAATTCCATGATTACTTTTATACAGGCGAAACAGAACTTAGGCTTTCGCATTTGACATCGGTTAAGCAGAAATCTAGTGAGAGCGCCTCTGAGTACATCAAGCGTTTTAGGGATACTAGAAATCGATGTTTTAGCCTTAATATTTTAGAAAGGGACTTGACGGAATTAGCTTTTAATGGGTTGCGTTCCGAAATTAAAGAGAGGTTAGATAATCAAAACTTTTTGGAGGTTAGCCAAGTTTTACAGCAGGCTCTGGTCCAGGAAGGCCGGGCCAAAGATAAAAAGTTTGTTAAGACGTTTAGCAAGCCCAGAGCTGAAATCCACATCATGGAACGCTCTGACGAGGAGGAGTCAGAGGATGAGGATTCGGCCGACATGTACGTGGCCGAATGGGTTTGGAACACTAAGAATAAACCGGTCACCTGCTCCGAGTTACGACCATCCCCCACAAAGAATCGACTTAGTGAGGTCAAGTACTCGTTTGATATAACTAAATGTGATAAAATATTTGATTTTCTCTTAAAAAGTCAGCTTCTTAGGTTACCTAAAGGTCAAGTCATTCCACCTGCCGACGAGCTAAAGAAGCAACCATACTGTAAGTGGCATGATTCACATTCGCATAATACTAATGATTGCAATGTTTTTCGACGGCAGATACAGTCGGCCATAGAAGAAGGACGATTGAAGATAGACCATGATCCAAAGATGAAGCTGGACAAAGATCCTTTTCCCGTCAACGCCGTCGACCTCGGTGAAAAGAAGGTGCTAATTCGGCCAGAACAGGCCGAGTCGGCTAAAGGGAAAGATGTAATTGTTGGAGAACCACGCACTCGCACACTCGTACCAAAGAATCCCGAGGTAGGAGTGTGGAAACAAAACATTAATACCCCTTCGGCTAAGGCTCACAAGAGGCCGAAGGTGATGTATAACATGCTATTGAACAAGCATCGAAGAAGGGCCAGGAAGACTGGTCCACACACTCAGAGGCTAAAGCAACCGAAGTGTCCGGGACTCCCAGAGAGTGGCTTCGGGCCGAAGCAGCCGGACCCTCCGCACGGAGGCTCCAGTCCACAATGGCCCGACACTCCGCACGGTGGTTTCGAGCCGCAATGGCCAAACCCCCCGTACTGCAGCTTCGGTCCCCAATGGCCGAACCCCGCACCATGTTGGACTTCTCCGATGGGAGGCTTCGGCCCGTACTGGCCGAACGTACCTCCGGCCTGGCAGGACCCTTCGCTGGTGTGGTCCGAGATACCTTCGACTTGGCCGAACCCCCCTCCAGGTAACGGGTTCGGCTCACAGTGGGTGAAACCACTAGAGCCACCAATGCCTCCTCCGTATGACTAGGCGGGGACCCCGTGGGCTCCGTACGTATCCGGGTCAGGGTACCCCCCGCAACCTAATATTGTGCCTTGTTTTCCTTTGGAGTACTATGGATGGCAGGGGCAAACAGACGCAGCGGAGGGGGGCATCATCCATAGACTGTCCGTGGTGCCTCTGAATCGGACCATGCAGAGCGATGCTGAAGGGTGCGAACACGCGGAGGTCGAGGTTAGGGAGTCAGAAGCCATAACCATCAGAGTTGGGTCTCAAGAAGTCCCAATCCCGAAGACTTTGTCACCGAGGTCTGACGGAGGTAAGTCTCATGCTTCGGCTGAGCTCTACGACGAAGCTTGGTTCGGTCAGCCAAACGAGGCCTGCCCATCTGTCGGGGTTCGCAGCGAAGCACTCTCCGAACATAGGGTGCACAAGGCCGAAGGGCACAGTACCACTGCGGCCAGAATTAATGGAAGCCGAACAGTCACACCTGGCACCGAGCCACATCCATCTTGGGCCCCTCCAGGCATGTCCAAATCACAGAAGAGATGCCTACAAAGACTACAGGCACAGGAGATGCGTGAGAAGAAAGCTGAGGCCGAGCGCAACGCTATCTTCCAGGAAATCCGCCCTCGGCCAGCTACAAAGCAGGTATGGAGGGAGAAGCCGGTTGAGATAAGCAACTCGGCTCCTAGTCCGAGCGACGACGACGACGACATGCTCGACGATGATTACTCACCCATTTCTGAAGGGCCCACACCCCAGGTGACGGATATCAACATCGTCACGTTGCCTGCCGAGTTCACCCTACCACAGGACGAGGCCGAGGTTGCTCAATTGAACCTCGGCCCGCGCCATGCCATCTTTGAGAAGCCCGAGGACTCGGCTCGCCATCTAAAGCCCCTCTATGTCAGAGGTCACATCGATGGGAAGTCGATTTCCCAAATTCTCGGTGACGGCGGCGCCACTTTAACTTAATGCCTTATTCATTGTTGAAGAAACTTGGCAAGGATGAGGACGACCTAAAGAAGACCAACTTGATGCTCAATGGCTTCAACGGTGAGAGCTCCGAGGCCAAGGGGGTACTCTCTATGGAGTTGACGGTGGGCAACAAGACATTGCCAATAGCATTTTTTGTCATCGACGTACAAGGTAACTATAGCGTATTACTCGGACGCGACTGGATTCACGCAAACTATTGCATTCCCTCTACTCTACACCAATGCTTGATACAGTGGGATGACGATGAGGTGGAGGTCATCCCCGCGGATACTTCGGCCCAAGTAGCTTTGGCCGATGTGTCGGTTGACGCCGTCCATAACAAAGTAGAGTGTCTGTCAGGTAGGGATCTTTCGGGCTACGATTTTGTTAGCGTATCCGGAGGACGGTTTGTACCAGTGTCTGTAAAGCTAGCTGGAGTAGCACGACTATTTTTGTATTAGTAGTCATGTCAAGCAAGAATAATCTAGATTGGCTAAAGTCTCGTGTGGAGCAATATCGGTCTAGTAAAGACAGTATTGCCGAGGCCATCGGGGACTTTAGCGAAGTAGAGAAATTAGGACAAGGTTTTGCGTCGGTCGATCCCTTGGAGGAAGTCGATATAGGTAATGGTAGCATCCCAAGGCTAACTTTTGTAAACCAAAATTTACAGCCCGATGAAAAGACTGAAGTAATAAGTTACTTCGGTCGTATGTCGATTGTTTCGCATGCGAGTATAGCGAGATGCCAGGACTAATCCGCGAGCTCGTGGAGCATCAGCTGCCCATCAAGTCTGGATTTAGGCCTTATAAGCAGCCCCCCCGCCGCTTTAACTCGGCCGTCTATGACCGAGTTAAAGAAGTGGAGCGACTACTCAAGGCTGAATTTATTAGGAGTCATGTTAGAAGTTTACATCGACGATGTTTTAGTCAAATCGGACGCTATGGGAAACCATTTGGCCGATTTGAAGGTTGCTTTCGATAGGATGCGACAGTATGGGTTGAAAATGAACCCGCTTAAGTGTGCTTTTGGCGTGTCGGCAGGTAAGTTCTTAGGTTTCATGATTCACGAGAGAGGCATAGAAATTGATCCTAAGAGACTTGAGAAGATCAGAAACATTGCAGCGCTGACATGCAAAAGGGATGTGCAAAAATTACTAGGCAAGATGAACTATTTGTGTCACTTTATATCCAACATGTCTAACAAGATTGGTGCATTTGTCCCCATACTCCGGCTAAAGAATGAAGCCGAGTTCACTTGGGGAGCAAGCCAACAAAGTGCTTTCGAAAAGATCAAGGAGTGCTTGTCATCACCGCCTGTGGTGAGAGCACCTAAAGCCGGGATTCTATTTCGGTTATACATCGCCGCTGAAGATAACGTGATTGGAGTCATGATAACCCTGGAGGTAGAGGGGAAGGAGTACATCATCATATTCTTGAGCCGCCGCCTGCTGGACGCCGAAACAAGGTACGCGTTTTTGGAGCGATTGTGTTTATCACTTTATTACGCGTGCACTAAGTTACGCCATTATCTTCTCCCCACTACATGTGTTGTCGTTTGCCAAACCGATGTTATAAAGCACATGTTGCAAAAGCCGATTCTAAGTGGAAGAATCGGAAAATGGGCTTACGCGTTGATTGAGTACGATTTGGCCTACGAACCCCTAAGGGCGATGAAAGGCCAAGTCGTAGCCAACTTTATAGTTGATCATCACATAGATGTTAGCTGGAGTGATACTATCGCTTTAGTCGAGGTAGTGCCATGGAAACTTTATTTTGATGGTTCGGCTTGCAAGAGTGGCCAAGGCATTGGAGTGGTTCTCACATCACCTAATGGGATGCACTTTGAAACTTCGGCCTGACTAGAATTTACTTCCACTAACAACCAAGCCGAATACGAGGCTTTATTGCTAGGTCTTGAATTACTAGAATCCGTAGGTGCTAGACATGTTCACACATACTGTTGGCGTAAAAGATTACGCTAACAGGTTTCTGTGGAAAAGAAACTAACAAACGAAGTGTTTGTGAAGCAAACTGTTCTAAGCCTCCGAAAGGATAATAACTTAGAATAGTTCGAAAGTGTGTATTGAATAACTTGTATTCGGTCCCTATTACAGGGTGAAATGGGGGGTATTTATAGGCCCAAATATTAAGGAAAAGACCTATTTACCCCTCTATTACAACCGACATAGTGGAAACTATTCGGTTCCCTTAATAGGGCTAAAATGGTAAAGGACTAATCTAATAAGAAAGAAGATAAGCCGTCCATCTTAGCTGGCAGAAAAGATCTTGGAGGGCATTAGTTCGAAGATGTACTTCGAACCTATGCCTATCTTTGTGCTTCTAACCGGATTCCGGGCATCTTCGAAGATGATCTTCGGAGAACCTTCGAACCTTCTGACTGCCTTTATGCTGCTTCGGCAATAACCCCGAAGATGAGATATTTTCCCCCAACAGTAGCCCCTCGAATACGCTTCTCCGTTCGACTTGTAACGTTAGGAGAGCAGTATACGGAAAGAAAAGATAACTAATCATAGGGGTTATTAATTTTTATTTCATCTTCGAAATGTATGAAGATATGAACTTCGAATCAATTTTCAGGTAGTTATTTTTCGAACTACCTTGGAACCGACTCCGAAAGTTCAAAAGTCTTATAGACTTAGAGAAAATAGCCGTTAAGTTTCTGTTTCTAACGGAAGCTACAGTAAACGTTAATCTCAAGGAAAAGTAACGGCAGGAATGCGAAACGACATGGGTTAACGGTAAAAAGTGAAGTCTAGCCTATAAATAGAAGGCCTAGAAGTTACCTGGTTACCTTTTCATCGTATTCTCGCATTCAAAAACTTTTTAGCCTCTTGAGTTCTTGAGCCCTAGCCTCCATTTCTTCAGAGCAATCTGGTGATCGCGATGGTGAAGACTAAGGGATCCGCTCCTCCCTCGGCCTTGGCTCGGCAGCAGGCGGCTGCAGCAGCAGCGGCGGCAGCGTCAGCGGCGGCAACTTCGATGCCAGCAGCGACATCTATGGCGGCAGGGGGGAGAAATCCCCAAATCCCCGATAATCAAGGTTTGTGCCCACCGTCGACGAAATATTTAGACCAGTCTTTTCAACTGGGGTCTTCTGCCTGCAAGAGAGAATCGCTAGCAATGGCAGTAGAAGGGAAAATCAGTACCAGAGTAATGATTCGCAAGCCTGGAAAAGAGCTTATTCCGTCACCGAAGCCTGGAGAAGTGGTTGTATTCGAAGCCTTCTTCGAAGCCGGCTTGGGTCTTCCTGCAGTGGACTTCTTGGCAGAAGTTTTGGATCTGTTTCATGTAACCCTCCCCCATTTATCTCCGAATGCAGTAGCTAGGTTAGCTATCTTCGAATGGGCGTTGAGAGCCGAAGGTTGCGAGGGGAGGGCAGAAATCTTCGCTGCACTTCATAGAGCAACTTGCCAGCCGAAGACCTTCGTAGGCTCCGGAGGTGAGAAAGTGGTGGTTGCCTTCGGAAGCATTAATTTTAGGCTTCGAGACGAATATGCCCTGCAATTCCCTGCTAAGGCCATCAATGCAAGATGGTATACTGACTGGGTGATGAGGTGGTTCTATGCCAAAGTTGGGGCAGGTAACTCTCTAGCTGGACCTTTGAAAGAGATTCAATTCTGGAAGGAAGCCTTAGTGCAACCTAACGAAGGCCAGCTCGAAGCTCGTCTTAACTTGCTTCAGAAAATTAGCCGAAGGTTAAGCATGCGGGACTTAGCCGAAGAATTCCTCGGACTGCAAATTCCTCCACTGATGGCCAACTGGCCTATCATCTTCGAAGATGATTCTGAAGGCGGTCTCCGCAAGATCAACTTAACTTCGAGCCCTGCAGATAACTTCAAAACGAACATGCATTGTACATATTTACTTCGAAGAAAAAACTAACTTAAATTATTTTTTAGCTTCTTCAGCCCCTATTACTTCAGAGCAAATTGTAAGGGCTTCGGAGAAGATTCTGGGTGCCCCAACTCCGACTGGAAAAGAAACTAACAAACGAAGTGTTTGTGAAGCAAACTGTTCTAAGCCTCCGAAAGGATAATAACTTAGAATAGTTCGAAAGTGTGTATTGAATAACTTGTATTCGGTCCCTATTACAGGGTGAAATGGGGGGTATTTATAGGCCCAAATATTAAGGAAAAGACCTATTTACCCCTCTATTACAACCGACATAGTGGAAACTATTCGGTTCCCTTAATAGGGCTAAAATGGTAAAAGACTAATCTAATAAGAAAGAAGATAAGCCGTCCATCTTAGCTGGCAGAAAAGATCTTGGAGGGCATTAGTTCGAAGATGTACTTCGAACCTATGCCTATCTTCGTGCTTCTAACCGGATTCCGGGCATCTTCGAAGATGATCTTCGGAGAACCTTCGAACCTTCTGACTGCCTTTATGCTGCTTCGGCAATAACCCCGAAGATGAGATATTTTCCCCCAACACATACGATGACTCTTTGTTAGTAGTGAAACAAGTAGCTAAGAGTGCTCAATGTTTTAACGGCTTGCTGAATAGTTACTTGGATAAATTTTTAGACATAATTGCCACTTTCGATGGCTTCGAAATCTCTCACGTGTCAAGAGAAGCCAATTCAGTCGCAAATGATTTGGCTCAGCGAGCATCTGGTTACCAAGTCAGGAGAGGAAAATTTTCTGTATTGGAGAAGCCGATGCTTGGTCTCACTGCCGAAGCCAGTAACAGTGGGCAGGCATACGCTCCGGGTTGAACCCCTCAGGTCGTCGAAGGCCACCGCACGCCGAAGACCCTGGATCGGAGTGCTCTGCCAACCAAGGGATTTGGCACACCGGATCCCCTAGTCTGAAGCCTCCCGAATGGAGAAGGCTCCTCAGAGTCCGAAACATCGGAAGGGCTTCGGCCCAGCACACTCCAAACGGCCACATCGGCCAGGCTTTGGCAGGAGCTGGGATGGCTCGGGGGGCACCCCGAAGTCAGTAATTTAGAAGTTTTTTCAGAAGGTGGACCAACGAGACCCTCTAAAACCTGTAAGGGTGATTGGAGAGTCCCAATCGTCCATTATTTGAGAAACCCTAGCCAAAGGGCTGATCGAAAGGTTCGGCGACAAGCGTTCAAATTTGTGTTGGTAGACGACACGTTGTATTTCCGAACCATCGACGGAGTTCTGTTGAAGTGTTTAGATCATGAGCAATCTCAGGTGTCCACAGGAGAAGTCCATGAAGGGCTTTGCGGCTCATTAGTCAGCCCAAAAAATGAGTTGGATGCTCAAAAGAGCAGGTTTTTATTGGCTGACTATGACTGAAGATTGTTTCAAATACTATAGAAGGTGTGAAGCATGTCAGAGGTTTGGCAATATTCAGTTAGTTCCTGCCTCATTGCTCAATCCTATTATCAAGCCATGGCCGTTTCGAGGTTGGGGTTTAGACTTCATCGGCCAGATCTACCCTCCTTCCTCAAAAGGGCATTGGTTCATGTTGATGGCAATGGATTACTTCACTAAGTGGACCGAGGCTGTACCTCTCAAGAACATGACTCACAATGAGGTACATGATTTTATTTTGAAGCATATCATACATAGATTCGGCATTCCCCAAACCCTTACTACGGATCAAGGTAGTTCATTTGTTTCTGGAGAAGTAAGGGACTTCGCCGAATATTATGGTATTAAGTTGATAAACTCTTCACCCTACTATGCTCAGGCCAATGGTCAGGCCGAGTCTAGTAATAAAACCATGATTAAGCTCATTAAGAAGGAAATTGAAGAGTTTCCTAAAAGGTGGCATGAGGTGCTTTCCGATGCGCTATGGGCTTGTAGGATTGCAAAGCACGGTGCTACCATGGTCAATCCATATGAGTTGGTATATGGACAAGAGGTCGTTCTGCCTGTAGAGGTGGATCTTGGCTCTCTAAGAGTGTTAAAACAAGATGGCTTATCGGTTGACGAGTATGAAACCCTTCTAAAGGATAATCTAGAGGAAGCGACCGATAAGAGACTAAGGGCTTTAGAAGCCATAGAAGTAGACAAGAAGAGAGTAGCTAAAGCCTACAACAAAAGGGTTAAACCAAAATCATTTCAAATAGGGGACTTAGTGTGGAAAATGATTTTACCCTTAGGCACGAAAAGTCCCAAGTTTGGTAAATGGTCGCCTAGTTGGGAAGGTCCTTTTAAGATAGCCAAAATCGCTCCCGGCAACGCATACGTGTTGGAATCCCTGCAGGGAGAGCGGTTTCGATGAGCTTTGAATGGTAGGTACTTGAAAAGGTATTTCCCAAGTGTGTGGCAAACATCATAAAGGTGTTGGAAAGCCGATACAGATAGTATCATCTTCAGCTCGTTGTGCTTTTAGTTCACTTAGTTCACTAAAAGGCAGGGGGCATGTGTTGATAGCAAAAGATGACATTAATGGCTAGATCGTCAAAATATCAATTTTGGTGATTTGGGCCGAAAATACACATGTCCAGGGTCTGTTCGAAGCCCTACAGGGCCGAAGTCCATTGAGCTACGGGCTCCAAAAGCCTCTAGCCAGCTCATGGGCTTCGGCCGGGAAGCCTTCAGAGGCCCACGCTACCGAAGCTTCGACCCGAGGAGCAGGCCTCGATGGGCTTGGCCGAAGCCCACTTTGGCAGAGGTAGAATTGCATACGTTTCCAGCTCAATCTTTATCTCTATCTGGCCAAATTAATAGCAGATTATATTAGGAATTAAGCCCCTATAAATAGAGAGGCAAGGTCGGCGTAGAGGCCCCCCAACTCAAACCAAACCAAAGCCCCATGCTTTGATCGCATTTACTTTACCTTTATTTTCCTGTACCTCTTCGTGGGTTTGCCTGGAAGCCCTCTGCCGGCCACTACGGAACAGTGGTAATCCTTGTTACTTCGCTTGTGAAGTATCCGTTAATCTACGTAATAGATTGCTATCGCCTTGTTACTTCGCCTGTGAAGTATCTGCTAATCTGCGTAACAGATTGCTACCTTCGCTACTAGTGCAACACTTAGCAAAATTCGGTCCTCAGGCCGAATTGGTACTTCGAATCATCTTTGTTGCAGGTTCCTACGTTCGGAGCTACTTTGTTGGAGGTGTCCGGAGCTGAGAGATTGGTTTCGGAGGTCCCTAGGACACCCTTCGGCAGGACTGCAGGCTCCGACAACAGGCTTCGCCAGCATACTTCGTCGCGATGGGCTTTGCCACGATCATACTCCGCATCGGACGAAGTTGCGCTCACGCGTGGCCCTCGCGTCATTATTCCGTAGTTTGCTGTATTGGAGATCTCACATCGAACCCCGCTGTTCGGAGGTGATCGTCGTGTTCAGATCCGTTCGGAGTCCATCTTCGACCGGATTGGTCCGAACACCGAAGCACCCTTCGGCGGAGTACTTCGCACCATACGCCTGAGGTACACTTCGGTGACCCCTTCGCACCAGACTTTGAGCCAGACGGGGCTCCGACTGGTTTGTTGATTTTATTCTATTTAATTTATCTCTTTCGGCTAATTGGATTATTCTGTGTAATCTGGTTGTCTGGCGACTCCACTCCCTTATCACGACTAAGGGTAGTCAGAACACAGCGTCAGTGCTACCTCACGCTTAGGCCTGTCTCTAAGTATCCGTGCACTTTTGGATCGCTGAACTGACCCAAGTGCGGGGCACGTTTCCGTGTCAACAGTAATAGATTGCTATCGCCTTGTTACTTCGCCTGTGAATTATCCGCTAATCTGCGTAACAGATTGCTACCTTCGCTACTAGTGCAACACTTAGCAGAATTCGATCCTCAGGCCGAATTGGTACTTCGAACCCTCTTTATTGCAGGTTCCCATGTTCGGAGCTACTTCATCGGAGGTGTTTGTATTTCAGAGATCGGTTTCGGAGGTCGTCAGGACACCCTTCGGCGAAACTACAGGCTTCGACGATAGGCTTCGCTAGCACACTTCGTCACAACAGGCTTCGCCACGATCGTACTTCGCTCTGGACGAAGTTTCGCCCGCCACGGCCCTCGCGTCATTATTCTGTAATTTGCCATATCGGAGACCTCATGCCGAACCTCGCTGTTCGGACGTGATCATCGCGTCTAGATCCGCTCGGGGTTCATCTTCGGCCGGATCAGTCCGAACGCCGAAAGCACCCTTCGGCGGGATACTTCGCACCAGACGTCGAAAGTATACTTCGACGAACCCTTCATGCCAGACTTTGAAGCAGACAGGCTCCGACCGGTTTGCTGATTTTATTCTATTTAATATATTTCTTTCGGCTAATTGGATTATTTTGTGTAATCTGATTGCCTAGCGACTCCACCCCTCTTTATCACGACTAAGGGTAGTCGAAACGCGACATCGGTGCTGCATCATGCTTAGGCATGTTCCTAAGTATCCACGCACTTTTGGATCTTCGAACTGACCCAAGTGCGGGGGCACGTTTTCGTGTCAACACAAACCATTAAAACAATGAGCATCCTTAGCTACTTGTTGAACTATTAATAGTGAATCACCATATGCATGAACATATTTTATACCTATGGAGCTTAACAATCCAAGTCCTAGCAACAAAGCTTTATATTCGGCTTGATTATTAGTACAAGGAAATTCTAACCGGGTCGATGTCTCGAAACTCATACCACTAGGTGATATGACCACAACTCCAACACCTTGGCCATTCTTGCAAGCCGAACCATCAAAGTAAAGTTTCCACGATATTACCTTAATCGAAGCAGTATCACTACTCCAATTGACATCTACATGGTGATCAACTATAAAATTTGCAACGACTTGGCCTTTCATAGCTTTCAGTGGTTCATAAGCCAAATCGTACTCAATCAAAGCATAACCCCACTTTCCGATTCTCCCACTTAGAATTGTCTTTTGCAACATGTACTTTATAACATCAGTTTGACAAGTAACAATACATGTACTAGTTAGAAGATAGTGGCGGAGTTTGGTACACACATAATAAAGTGATAAACACAAACGCTCTAAGAACACATACCTCATCTCGGCATCCAATAGGCGGCGACTCAAGAATGTGATGATGTACTCCTTTTCCTCCACTTCCTGAGGTAGCACAACTCCTATCACACTATCTTCTGCAGCAACATATAACCGAAATGGAATCCTGACTTTCGGTGCTGTTACCACAGGTAGTGATGACAAGCAATATTTAATTTTCTCAAAAGCACGTTGCTTACTTGCCACCCAAGTGAATTCGGCTTTATTATTTAGCCAAAGTATGTGGACAAAAGCATCAATCTTGCTAGACATGTTAGATATAAAGCGGCACAAATTATTTACCTTGCCTTGCAACTTCTGCACATCTCTCTTGCATGTCGGTGCTTCGAAGTTCTTAATCTTCTCAAGCCTCTTAGGATCAATTTCAATACCTCTCTCATGAATCATAAATCCTAAGAACTTGCCTGTCGACACGCCAGAAGCACACTTGAGCAGGTTCATTTTTAAGCCATACTAACACATTCTATCAAAAGCAACTCTCAAATTGGCTAGGCTAAATGGTTTCCCATAGCATCTGATTTGACTACAATATCATCTATGTAGACCTCTAGCATAACCCCTATCAAGTCATGAAAGATCAAGTTCATAGCACATTGATATATAGCGCCAGCATTCTTTAAACCAAAAGTCATCACAACCCACTCAAACAAGCCGACAAAATGAGGGAATCACAAGGCTGTCTTGTAGATGTCCTCTTCGGCCATAAAGATTTGATTATAACCAGCGTTGGCATCAATAAAATGTAGTACCTTATGTCCTAAAGTATCGTTGATCAACATGTCGGCTATCAGCATGGGGTACTCGTCCTTCGGAGTGGCCTTGTTCAAATCCCTGAAATCAATGCACTCGCAAATCTTGCCACTCCCTTTCTTATCTACAAGCACAATGTTAGCAACTCATTCAGCATACCCGCATGGCCTAATAAACTCAGCCTTGAGTAATCGTTCTCTCTTCTCTTTAACTCGGTCATACACAGCCGAATTAAAGCAATGTAGAGGCTGTTTATAAGGCCTAAACCTGGTTTTAACAGGAAGCCAATACTCCACGAGCTCATGGATTAGTCCGGGCATCTCACTATATTCCCATGCAAAACGATCGACATACGACCGAAGTAACTTTATTACTGCGGTCTTTTCATCAGTCTGTAAATTTTTATTTAAAAAAGTCGGCCTTGGAATACTACCATCACCTATATCAACCTCCTCTATAGGGTCGTCCGACGCAAAACCTTGACCTAACTTTTCTATTTAACTAAAATCTTCAATAGCTTCGGCAATACCGTCTTTAGAAGACCGACATTGCTCTACACAAGATTTTAGCCAATCAAGATTACTCTTACTAGTCATGACTACTAATTTAGAGACAGTCGTGCTACACCAGTCGACTTTACAGACACTAGAACAAAACGTCCCTCAAACACGCTAACAAAGTCATAACTTGAGAGATCTCTACCTGACAAACATTGTTCTTTATCGTGGATGATGTCAATAGACACATCGACCAAGGCAACCTAGGCTGAAGTATTAGCTGGTACGACCTGTACATCATCGTCATCCCACTGAATCAAGCACTGGTGCAAAGTAGACGAGATTCAACAATTGGCATGAATCCAATCACGCCCAAGTGGTACACTGTAGTTAACTTGCACATCGATGATGAAGAATGACATTGGCAATGTCTTGTTGCCCACCGTCAGCTCCAAAGAGAGTACGCCCATGGCTTCAGAGCTCTCGCCATTGAAGTCGTTGAGCGCCAAGTTAGTCCTCATCAAGTCGTCTTCATTCTTGCCGAGCTTCTTCAATAGAGAGTACGACATCAGGTTGATAGTTGTGCCTCCATCCACTAGCATCCTCGAGATCGACTTCCCATCGATGTGCCCCTTGATGTAAAGAGGCTTTAAGTGACGAGCCGTATCCTCAGGCTTCTCGAAAATATCCTCCCGAGGGCTGAGGTTTAGCTGAGCAACTTCGGCCTCATCCCATGGAAGAGCAATCTCAGTGGGAAGCATTATGACATTTACATCCATTGCCTGAGGAGCGGGCCCCTCGAAGATAGGCGTGTAGTTGTCGTTGAGGAGCCATGCTGAATAGCGTGGGCCTCATGGCTCTAGAAGTGATGAGTCATTGTCAACGATAGTCAAAGAGGACAGAAGAAGAGAAAAGATCTGCTGCTTCATGGGCCGCGTGTGACTTAGGTACACGGGCAGCGAGCGACTGTCGGGCAGAGGAGGCTGCGAAGTCGGGCTGGCCCAATCCGAGTGCATGGGCCAGAAGCAGTAGAAGACCCACTGGGCTGTTGACCAGGACTGACTCAGGTACACGGGCGGTGAGCGATTGCCGGGCTGAGAGAGCTGCGGAGTCGGGCCGGCCCAATCCGGGTACCTGGTGCAAAGCCGGTGGAGGCTTTGTCAGTTTCGGCGCAAAACTGACAACCGTTGATCTTGTATCCGACTGTCCAGAAGAGAAGCCGTAGTTGCTACGAAAACTTAGCTTCCGGATAAGTCATCTGTAACTCTAGGCCCACAGTCAGTCAGTCGTGTCTGTAAAAATTCCTAAGGGCAGTAGAGTCTTTTCCTTTATTTTTGAGTCTGTAAAAACCCTAAGGGGCTGGTATAATATTCCTAGTGTTGGGCTGCCTATAAATAGGACCCCAATCCCTAGGGTTTGGACTACCCTTTTGGCTGAAATCTATTCCACTCTATTGGGTCACTTTTTGTCTCTTGCCTTGTCTCTCTCCTCTTTTACTCCTGCTTGCGCCGCCAGGAGTTCTTGCCCTTGATTGTTGCTGTTTTGCATTTATTATTGAGGTGGAGTCTCTCTCCCTCGTGTGCAACAACATCAGAGTTTTTAATGGTTTAATTTCTTCTGCATAGCAAGTTTTTCCATGATTTTTGAGGCTTTGGAAGCTTCGGCTGGGTGTGTTCTTCATGCTAGTAGTACTAGTTCTTGCTGTTGCAAGTAGTACTGCTTTACTGCAGCTACAGTGTTTCGAAGCAGACCTCGACGAGCGAAGTAGGCTTCGCCAAGTTCCGAACAGGAGACAAATTTAGACAGTAACTTCTCATTTCACCTTACATATACTTAGATCATTTCATTGGGAAGTTTAGGCCTGTTACACAGTGTTCATCTGCCTAGTTGCACTTCTTTAATAGTTCTCTGTTTAACACCAGTTGCTTCTAGGTTAGATACCTTTAGACTTAGCCCCTCCGTTTATTTTCTGCTGCATAGTCTTTTGAGGTGCGTTGGGTATTGGGAACAGGCCATTGATTCGAAAGAATTTTTAAGGCGCCCATTCACCCCCCCTCTGGTCACTACTTTTGGTCCTACAAGTGGTATCAGAGCAAGGTTAGGGTTTTTCCATACCTTAACCGGTTCTAAACCCCAGTAGTGACCATGACGTCTCCTGGCAAGGTCCCGTCCTTGGAAGCCTATGGCTATAATTATTGGAAGACTCGCATGCGAGCCTATCTTATGAGCCAGGGTTCGGACATTTGGGATATTTGCGTTCACACCACGTTTGTCATATTGCCAGTTACTGAGCAGAGTACTGCTGGTATCATTGCTCAGCATCTGAGCAACAGTAAGGCTGTGAACATTCTGTTTTCTGGTTTAGGTCCCACTGAGTTTGAGCGCGTGAGTCATCTCTCCACTGCGAGAGAGATCTGGGCTACCCTCAAGGCACACCATGAGGGAACAGCACAGGTCAAGGCTCGGCTCTATCAGACCTACCGGCGTGAATATGAGAATTTCACACAGAAGCCGGTTGAATCTGTTGAGGCTTTGTTTGGTCGTTTTCAGTCGATCATAAACAAGCTTCGGGACAACAAGGCTGAGGGTGCTCAGTTAGTCTCAGATCATGAGCAGGCGCTCAAGGTTCTCCATACCTTGGACCCAAAGATCTGGGAGATCAAGGTATCCTCTATCGTTGAGAGCACTTCTTACGATACCTTGACCATTTCTGAGTTATTTAGCAAGCTGAAGGCCACTGAGGTAGATATCCAGTTGAGATCAAATCTCACTGGTTCTGGATCAAAATCCCTGGCCCTTGCTACACCTTCTGTTGATCCCTCTTCTGTGAGTTGTGCTGGGTTCTCCTTGATGTCTATCATTGAGGACCAGCTTGAGTCTTTGGGAGATGATGATTTGTGTCTCTTTAACAACCGGGTGCGTCGTGTCTATGACAAGAGAATGTTCAAAAGACACGACACAAAATCCGGATGCTTTGAATGTGGTGATCCAGGATACTTCATCGCCGACTGCCCCAAGCGCAATGGATACAAGAAGGGCACCGGTGGCAGCTTCCATGACTCGGGCAAGCACGAGAGCCCATCCTTCAACAAGGGCAAGCCGAAGACCAGATTCTTCAGAAAGGCCCTGAAGGACTACCGGCGAGAGAACAAGAAGCGCGACAAGGCCTTCTTCGCCGAGATGGAGAAGAGCTACTCCAAGCAGTCCACGTCTTCTTCCTCTTCATCGAGCTCAAGCGATGAGGAGATCGCCATCAGGAAGTGGAAGGACAAGGATGATCCGGCGGGCCTCTGCTTCATGGCCTTCGGAGACAAGCCGAAGAGCCGCTCACACCAGTGCCGAAGATCCCGCAAGAGCTTCTGCTCAATGGCTCTTGGGGATAAGGAAGAAAAGAGCTCCTCCGACGACTCCGACGATGACGACAACGAAAAGGTATCATCTTATGAACGCGAAATCATTGATTTACTCGAAAGCAATCGTCAGGAGTTGAAATATCGGGAAAAATTGCTTAGGGGAGATAAGAAGAGGATAGATGAGTTAGAGAGTGAGCTTGCCGTGGCCAACGGCAGAATTGAGAGCCTATCTTCTTCCCCTTGCTTGGGTGATAGCAGTGAGTGCCCGAAGTGTGAGGTGCTTCTGTGTGACCTATCGACTCTGAAGTCCAGGTACACAGAAAGGGTTGATGAGAGGGACGCTTTGGCCACTGAGCTTGAAAGCGCTCAGCTGGAGCTGAAAGATGCTCAAGCCACTGTCGTCGCATCCTGTGTTGATTGCCCATCTCATCTAGCTGCCTTAGTTGAGCTGAAATCCAAGGGTAATGAACATTTGGGTGATTTGGAGAGGTTGAGAGCTGATCTTGCCCAGACTAGGCTAGAGCTTGAGACACTGTCAGTTCCACCCACTGTCTGTGAGAACTGCCTGTCTCTTAGAATGGAGTTGATTAAGCTGAAAGCCGAAAAGTCTGTCCAAGTAGAGAGTGAGTGTGAGACCTGCTTGTCTCAGGTGGAGGTTCTAGCTTCCTTGAGAGAGGAGCTAGCAGATTCTCAGAATGAGAACTTTTACCTCCGTTCTATCCTGAGTTGGATCAGTGCCAGAGAGCCACAGCTTGGCATGATGATCCAACAGTTTAAGAGGCAGGATGGGTTTGGGGTAGGTTACACCTACACCAAGGCTGACTTCGAGAGTGCCATTAGCCGGGCAGTGGAGTGGAGTAAAATGACTCCTGAGCAGAGATATCCCAAGACTCACTCCACTGAGACCTCCCAGGCTTGTCAGCCCAAGGATGGAGTGATTCATGAACCACCAAAAGCTCCACCCAAGAAACCCATCTGGGTTCCTAAGCCCAAACACCTCCACTCTTCTCTAGACTCTCTTCCGGGACCTTCTCAACCCAAGAAGACTACACCTAACATCACCAAGCCCCAACATCCCAAGCCTCAACCACATCCCAAGAAGCCCACCTATCATTGTGAGTACTGTCAGAGAGACGGGCATCTTGCGGAGTTCTGCTTCAGGAGGAAGCGGGTTGAGAGAGCAGAGAGGGCTCGTAGTGATCAGGAGCAGTTCTACCAGCAGGATGGTAGACTGCATGTTCCTCGACGCGGGGAGAGGCTGGAGGCCAGGCCACGTCGTGTAGGTGGTGGTAGAGGAGACGGCTTTCTTGCCCGTGCTCCAGTTGGTGGTGTCCGTTCCGGCAGAGCTCCAGACCGTGTTGGCTACGGTTCTAGACCTCGTGGCTGCAGGGTTAGGCAAAACCGAGGACCGCGCTTTGAGCCGCGTTTTGGTCCAAACTCTTTTGATGGTTTTCGCTTTCCATCTTTTGAGCAGATGGCTCGACACTGGTTTAGCTCCTTTGCTAAACCTGGTGCCGGACCATTTGCTCCCACTTACAGACACTGATTGTGCAGGACCGGGGACTGGAGGATGTTTGGATCATGGATTCAGGATGCTCTCGCCACATGACGGGACATCGCAGATGGTTCTCCAGTCTCACTCCCCCGAGCTCCAAAGAATACATTACGTTCGGGAACAACAGTCAAGGGAAAGTAAGTGGCATAGGATCAATTCGCATTTCAGATCATTTCTCTTTAAAGAATGTTGCTTTGGTTAAAAATTTGAACTTTAATTTGATTTCTGTTTCGCAACTTCTTGAGGATGGTTTGGAAGTGCGTTTTAAGAAGGACAATTCTTCTGTGGTTGATTCTAGAGGGTCTTTGGTTTGTCAGATCTTACCTTTCGGTAAAGTTTTTCGAATTGACTTCTCTAGTTCTTTTGGCCCTTCTCGTTGTTTGATTGCTGGATCTTCTTCTGAGCTCTGGAAGTGGCATAGGAGATTAGGTCATTTGAGTTTTGATCTGCTAGTCAGGTTAAGCTCTATGGACCTCATCCGAGGATTGCCCAAGCTTAAGATGGAGAAGGATCTAGTTTGTCATCCCTGTCGTCATGGGAAAATGGTTGCCGCTTCTCACTCACCTGTGACTCAGGTGATGACTTCGTATCCGGGTGAGCTTTTACATTTGGACACTGTAGGTCCAGCTCGGGTACGCTCAGTCGGTGGGAAGTGGTATGCACTTGTGATTGTTGACGACTTTTCTCGATTCTCGTGGGTTTTCTTTTTGGAGTCTAAGGATGAAACTTTTCAATTTGTCCATGACCTGATTTTGAAGCTGAAGAATGAGAACAATGGTCGGATGCGAGCAATTCGCTCCGACAACGGCTCTGAGTTCAAGAACTCTCAGTTCGTCAGCTTCTGTAGTGATCAGGGTCTGGACCATCAGTTTTCTTCTCCTTACACTCCCCCACAGAACGGCGTTGTGGAACGAAAGAACCGCACGCTAGTCGAGATGGCCAGGACGATGCTCGATGAGCATAGGACTCCTAGGCGTTTTTGGGCTGAAGCCATGAACACGGCTTGCTATCTGGCCAACCGCATCTTTCTTAGAGCTTACCTTGGTAAGACATCATATGAACTGCGGTTTGGCAGACAGCCCAAAGTAAGCCACTTGCGAGCGTTTGGCTGCAAGTGCTTTGTGCTCAAGAAGGGAGGGCACTTGGACAAGTTTGAGTCTCGTTGCTGGGATGGTGTTTTTCTTGGCTACGCTTTGCATTCTCGAGGTTTTCGTGTTTGGAACCTCGAATCCCAGCTGCTTGTCGAGACTTGTGAGGTTTCATTTGATGAGTCCTTGCCTTCTTTAACTCTTTCTTTTGAGCTTTTTGGTGATGATGAGCTCGGAGAGTCCATCTTTGAGGAAGATGAGGATACTCCAGCTGTTGATGAGGGTAGGCCTTCTGCACCCCCCGCAGAGCCCACACCTTCTGAGACTTCGACTGATGATGAGGGCGGACCTCTGATCACTTCTTCCACTTCGATCGAGCCCCCTCAGTCGAGTCCAGAGGTGCCAGCTGCTGACTCCGGTGAGGTGACTTCAGATCACCAGGGAACCCGAGCAGTTCAGCGTGACCATCCCTCAGAGCTCATCATAGGTGATCTGACTGAGAGAACTTTGCGTTCTTCTCCCTCACTTGCTGTGTTTGCTGAATCTGCATTTGTTGCATCTTTTGAGCCCAGAGACATTTCTCACGCTCTTTCTGATTCTAATTGGATTAATGCTATGCAAGAAGAGCTTGAGAATTTTGTCCGCAATCGGGTTTGGACACTAGTTGAGCCGCCACCAGGATGCAACTCCATAGGCACCAAGTGGGTATTCAAGAACAAACAAGGTGAAGATGGGGTTGTGGTGCGCAACAAGGCTCGATTAGTTGCCCAGGGTTATTGCCAGAAGGAAGGTATTGACTTTGAAGAAACCTTCGCTCCTGTTGCCCGTCTTGAGTCCATTCGTATTCTTCTAGCTTTTGCCGTTTCGAAGGGTTTTAAGCTTTTTCAAATGGATGTTAAGAGTGCTTTTCTGAACGGGTACATAGAAGAGGAGGTTTATGTTAGGCAACCCCCCGGTTTTGAGAACCCTAAGTTTCCTCGACATGTTTTTAAGTTGCACAAAGCTTTATACGGGTTGAAGCAAGCCCCCAGGGCTTGGTATGACCGGTTGAAGCAATTTTTGTTGGGGAAGGGCTTTGTGATGGGTTCTGTGGACAAAACTCTCTTTTTGCTCAGAGTTGCTTCAGACTTCTTAGTTGCTCAGATTTACGTGGACGATATTATTTTTGGCGGTACTACTAATGATCTTGTGTCCAAGTTTTCTGAGCAGATGCACAGTGAATTTGAGATGAGCCTCATGGGTGAGCTCAAGTACTTCTTAGGGCTCCAGATCAAGCAGACCAAGGACGGCACTTTTATCCACCAAGGTAAGTACACTCGTGATATGCTTAAGAAATTTGACTTTGGTGGTGAATTGAAGCCGCAGATGACCCCAATGGGCACTTCTGGGGGTCTGGACAAGGATGAGAACGGCGTCAAGGTCAATGAAAGGGAGTTTCGAGGGATGATCGGTTCACTGCTGTACTTGACGGCAACAAGACCAGACATACAGTTCGCCGTGGGACTTTGCGCGCATTTCCAGTCTTCACCACGCGCGTCTCATCGGCAGGCTGTCAAGCGCATCTTCAGGTATCTCACTTATGCGCCTGATCTCGGTCTTTACTATTCAGCATCATCATCTCTTGATCTATCTGGCTTTTCGGACGCTGACTTTGGTGGGTGCCGGTTGGATCGCAAGTCGACTTCCAGTACTTGCCAGTTTCTTGGTTCTTCTCTTGTCTCTTGGTCTTCTCGAAAGCAATCTGGAGTTGCTCTTTTGACCACAGAGGCTGAGTACGTAGCTGCTGCTAGCTGCTGCTCACAGTTGGTTTGGATGATTTCCACTCTACGAGATTTTGGGTTGTTCTTTCCTACCAGAGTCCCATTGTTTTGCGACAGCACTAGTGCTATTAGTGTAGGGAAAAACCCGTGTCTCCATTCAAAAACCAAACATATTGATGTGCGCTTTCACTTCTTGCGGGATCAATATGAGAAAGGTGTCATTGACCTTGTTCATGTTGATACCCATCATCAGTTGGCTGATATCTTCACCAAACCCCTAGATCAGTCTACCTTTGAGCGTTTACGAGGGGATTTGGGTGTTGTGTATCCTTTTTAGGATATTTTGCGTTAGTTTTCTTTCTTCTTTACTCTTTTCTTGAGTCTTTCTGTGTGTGTTCATATCTTTCATATTCACATATCACACTTTTGAGCTTGCTTCTATTATATGATTGAACTGCTTTACTTATTCTAGCTGGTACATGCTTTTGATTACTTGTCAAAGATCATGCTTTGCTTCAGTTCAAATGATATGACTGATATCTGTCATATGCATGGCTTTTAAGCTTTAAAATTGAAAAATGATCACCATTGCTTCTGGTAACTAGCATGTGTAGGCTGAATGTTCTTGCTATCTGTTACATGCCTTGTAGCTAGTTTCTGACTTAGATGCAAATATGCAACTTGGACATCTTTATGCTTTAACATGGAAAATGAGCTATAACAGTCAGAAATGAATGAAAATTCCATGCCTTTTTATGCTTAAGTTGAAAAGAACCAAGTGGGTTTGCTTTGTCACATTGCATTGTTCTGGACTGCTTACCATAGCACTTTGGTATGAACTAGAACAGTGTAGTGTATGCCAAGACCAATGTCTTAAGCTTCTGATGGTCCAGTTCTGGCCTAGGCTTGACTTGGTCGGTTAGCATAAGGTTTGACATGCAAATAACCCTTGGCAAAAATGAAAAAGGAAAATTGAAAAAGCCTGAACATTTAAAAGATAACAAGTTTGCTGAAGCACTTTGGTTTGGACAATGCTTATCTTGGTGGATATCAGTTAGCCTCTGCATCTCATGCTTTACCTTGCTTGTTAACTAGAAAATGTGGTGATATTTTTGTTTGCCAAAACTGAAAAATGCGTGCTAATGACTTTCTTTAGATATCATCTGTTGCACTGATCATGCCATGTGTCTTAAGACAGTATCTCTTTTGCTATACTTGTTAGATGCTGTAATTGCAGTCAATCATATTTGAGAAGCATGCTTTCTACACTCCTTCTGCACTCCAGTTGAATTCACTGCATATTTTGAGGGGGAGTTGCATTTCAGGGGGAGTCTGTGTCTCTTTTGAGTGCTTGATGAGTTCACTTGTCAACAAGGGGGAGAAAATTTGGGATCAGAGTTTAAGGGGGAGTTCTTACTCTGTTGATATCCTTGTTGTTCTGAAATCACACTCATTTTGAGCTTTTACGTTTTGGTTAACCATAATGACCGTTTCTTGCTTTTGTTTGGCTTTTGGTCATTAGGGTTAAACTTTTACCTTATTTTTCTTCTTCTTTGTTTTCTTGTGTTTTGTTTTCGTGTTTCCACATTTGTTCGCAGATGCTGAAGAGCTGAAGAAGAGGAGTGTTGACAATGCACTCATCAAGGGGGAGATTGAGGAGCCATGCTGAATAGCGTGGGCCTCATGGCTCTAGAAGTAATGAGTCATTGTCAACGATAGTCAAAGAGGACAGAAGAAGAGAAAAGATCTGCTGCTTCATGGGCCGCGTGTGACTCAGGTACACGGGCAGCGAGCGACTGTCGGGCAGAGGAGGCTGCGAAGTCGGGCTGGCCCAATCCGGGTGCATGGGCCAGAAGCAGTAGAAGACCCACTGGGCTGTTGACCAGGACTGACTCAGGTACACGGGCGGTGAGCGATTGCCGGGCTGAGAGAGCTGCGGAGTCGGGCTGGCCCAATCCGGGTACCTGGTGCAAAACCGGTGGAGGCTTTGTCAGTTTCGGCGCAAAACTGACAACCGTTGATCTTGTATCCGACTGTCCAGAAGAGAAGCCGTAGTCGCTATGAAAACTTAGCTTCCGGATAAGTCATCTATAACTCTAGGCCCACAGTCAGTCAGTCGTGTCTGTAAAAATTCCTAAGGGCAGTAGAGTCTTTTCCTTTATTTTTGAGTCTGTAAAAACCCTAAGGGGCTGGTAGAATATTCCTAGTGTTGGGCTGCCTATAAATAGGACCCCAATCCCTAGGGTTTGGACTACCCTTTTGGCTGAAATCTATTCCACTCTATTGGGTCACTTTTTGTCTCTTGCCTTGTCTCTCTCCTCTTTTACTCCTGCTTGCGCTGCCAGGAGTTCTTGCCCCTGATTGTTGCTGTTTTGCATTTATTATTGAGGTGGAGTCTCTCTCCCTCGTGTGCAACAACATCAGAGTTTTTAATGGTTTAATTTCTTCTGCATAGCAAGTTTTTCCATGATTTTTGAGGCTTTGGAAGCTTCGGCTGGGTGTGTTCTTCATGCTAGTAGTACTAGTTCTTGCTGTTGCAAGTAGTACTGCTTTACTGCAGCTACAGTGTTCTGTGCAGCTTTTTACCTTCTACTGCACAGCTTTTTGATCGAAGCTGACAGGCTCTATCACCTTTTTTGGCTGTGTTTCTGGCGAAGCCCTTCTCTGTTTGAAGCCCCTCAGCTCCGTGAGGCAGGCTTCGATCTAACATCTTCAAAGGCTTCGTTCAAACTTCGATCTTCGGTTTTGTGTCCTGAGTTGCTAGCTTCGAAGTATTTTCTGAACGGACAGCATCGCATACTTCGAACGACGTTGCGAAGGTACTCCGGCCCTATCTGTTCAAAGTCCACACTTCGTTAGGTTTCGAAGTTGGCTTCGAAGCGTGTCTTTCTGCCAGGCTTCGTTTTTTGGTTTCTTTGTGGCGTGTCAGTCTTCGCTACTCTCTTCGAAGTTTGCTCCTTCCGAAGGTAGAGCATAGGCTTCAAGTTTGGTGTCTCTGTCGTGTGACAGGCTTCGCTTCTTTGTTCGAAGGAAGTCCGTCTGTGGATTGCATTCGAAGTTTTCTGATTCGAAGGTTTTGTTTTGAAGCACTCGGTTCGAAGCTGTGTTCGAAGCCATGTCTTTGAAGTACATACTTCGAACCAGGCTCCGGCTTTGTCATACTTCGCTTCAAAAACATTCTTCGCTTCTTGCCACTTTGAACTAGACCAGACCCAAACACCTTCGGCATCTTCGACATACTTCGCAACTGACCTCCGAAGCAGGCTCCGTCACCAACCTCCGAAGTAGGCTTCGACCAGCGAAGCAGTCTTCGACAATCATCTCTGAAGCAGACCTCGACGAGCGAAGCAGGCTTCGCCAAGTTCCGAACAGGAGACAAATTTAGACAGTAACTTCTCATTTCACCTTACATATACTTAGATCATTTCATTGGGAAGTTTAGGCCTGTTACACAGTGTTCATCTGCCTAGTTGCACTTCTTTAATAGTTCTCTGTTTAACACCAGTTGCTTCTAGGTTAGATACCTTTAGACTTAGCCCCTCCGTTTATTTTCTGCTGCATAGTCTTTTGAGGTGCGTTGGGTATTGGGAACAGGCCATTGATTCGAAAGAATTTTTAAGGCGCCCATTCACCCCCCCTCTGGTCGCTACTTTCGGTCCTACAGTTGTCCATCAAATCGTCCTCATCGTCGTTGGGACTAGGAGCTGGGTTGTTTACAACAACCGGCTTGGGCTTCCAAACCTGCTTTTATCATTGGTCGGGGACGAATCTCCTCGAAAACGGCGTCCCGCTCGTCCTCGGCCTTCTTTTCGCACATCTCTTGGGCTCAAAGATGTTGTAGCCACTTCTTCTAGGACTTGGTCATACCTGCAGGTGCCCACGAAGGTTGCGGCTTAGTGCCCTAGAATTTTTGGCCGAACGGGAATTGCCTAGATCGGCCTTGACTTTTTTGCGCTTGGCTAAATTTTGTTCCTGTATACTGTCGGTCGGACCAGCCTTACTAGGCCGGTCTAACCGGGCTGTGTCGGTTGGACCGACCATAGGGGGACAGTCGTACCGACTAGTGCTAGATGCCTGAAAACATCCGGTTGGACCAGCCATGGTAGGCCGGTCAGATCGTAGTGGTGAAGTCAGTCTGACCGTCCCTGAGGCTGCATTCCGACTGGCGGTCTCTTTGGGTGATCTCTGCAGTTTGCATTCGCCTTTCTCTGTGGAGGTCCCCTTAGGGATTGGGACGTCCTGGGACCCCACATTGACAATGATGGCCTTTGATGCCACCTTCAGACGTTCTCGTGGCACGACGGATAGTCTGCCGAAGATATCACCTCTTGGCACAATCATCTGATCCTGCATGTTATAAAATATGAATGGCACGAATGGAGCAACATAATATGGGGTAGGGCACTGGGGAGGCGGAAAGTAACACAGCGACCACTGTTCCATGGACCAATGATATGGTGGAGGAAGCGGTGGCTCCAATGGTTTCGCCCATTGTGGGCCGAACCCACTCTTCCGAGGAGGGCCCGGCCTCACTGGAGGTCCTATCCGAGAATTCGCCTTCTCGTCCCTCTTCTTGTGCTTCTGGAGACGCATGTCACATGTCACATTTGACTTCTTGTGAGTCACAGCCAAATATGATGCGCTAGTATTCACCTTCCACACTCCTACCTCAGGGTTCTTCATCATGAGCGTGTGTGGGCGTGGTTCTTCGATCATTACCTCCTTCCTCTTAGCAGACTCGACCTGATCAGGCCGAATCAGCACCTTCTTCCTATTGAGATCGATAGTCTTCATGGGGAAAGGGCCCTGGTCGAGCTTCATCTTGGGATCTGTATCCAACTTCAACCGTCCTTCTTCTATGGCTGATTGAACCTACTAACGAAAAACATTGCAATCATTAGTAGAATGGGAATGAGAATCATGCCACTTACAATAATCCTGTTTCTTCAGGTCATCGACAGTTGGAATGACGTGACCCTTCGGTAACCTGATAAGTTTGTTCTTCAACAAAAATTCAAATATTCTATCACACTTGGTCACGTCAAAAGAATACTTCACCTTGCTGGGCCGACTCTTGGTACGAGACGGCTGTAACTCAGTGCAAGTGATGGGCTTGGCCTTACTAGACCAAGTCCACTCTGCGATGTACATGTCGGTCGAGTCATCCTCGCTCTCCGATGATTCCTCATCGGATTACTCCATGACATGCACCTCAGCCTTAGTCTTGTTAAATGTTTTAGTGAATTTCCTACTTTTGGCCCAGCTTTCCTGAACCAGAGCCTTCTGCAGAACTTGACTAAATCGAAGAAATTCTGTCCATCTAGTCTCTCCTTAAGCTCAGAGTGTAAACCGTTGAAAGCTAGGTCGACCAAGTCTCTATCATAAATGTTTAGGGTAAAACATCAGTTTCTAGTGTCCCTAAAGCGCTTAATGTACTCAGATACACTCTCGCTAGCCTTCTATCTAACCGATGTCAAATGTGAAAGTCTAAGCTTAGTTTCCTAGTATAAAAATAATCATGGAACTTCTGCTCCAACTAGGCCCAAGTTTGCACGGAGTTCGGCGGTAATGCCGAAAACCAAGTGAAAGCGGTGCCTGAAAGCGATAGAGACAATAATCTAAGTTTTAATGCATTCGACCCACTAGCTTCACCACACCATGCTAGGAACTAGCCTATGTGCTCTAGGGTGGTCTTACTACCTTCACCATCAAACTTTGTAAATTCAGGCACCCTAAAGCCGCGCGAGTACGGGATGGTGTCGAAGTGATCGAGGTACGACTTTTGGTAAACCCTAACCTGACCCATAGGTGTACAACCCGCACACTCCCTAAAAAGCGTGTGAACCCGCTCCTCTATGTCATATACTCCTGCTTCATACGCGTGTCTCTCGTGCGGGGGCACGACACGTGGTGGTATATCGTGGTGTCGGCCAGGCGGCTCCTCCTCTCATGGCGGCTCACGATATGGGACGTAATCGAGCCTATGTGGGTGTGCGGGAGCAGGAGGTGCGAGCAGCGTGGGGTAAAGGCAGTGCAAGTGTGGGTGGTGGCGGTGTGTAATGTGGTAGGGGTGATCTAACCGGCCATAGGGCCAGTTTGACCGAGGGTGTGATAGCTGGTCGGACTGGCCTAATGGCCGATCTGACCGACAAGGCCATATGGTGTCTCGTCCATGGATGATGTGGTCGTAGACGCTATGGTCTTCCCAGTACTCTTGTCAGTCCTACTGTGTGATGGACAGGGGGTACACTAGCTATTCGAGTGGGGGACGTGGCCTTGGAAATACTGAATCTCCTAAACATTGCCTCCATTTTCGCGGCGTGCCAGGTGAAGGCAGAGAGTGCGGAGCGTGGCTCCGGGTGAAGGTGCTCCGAGACAAAGTCCTCGGAGGTGAGGCACTTCGAAGGTACTCCGAATGGAGTGACTTCGGAGTTGGTTGGATCAAGTCCTCTGCGGAGGCAAGGAGTTCGAAGTGTGCTCCAGAGGGAGACATTCGAAGGTGCCCGACGAAGGTCTCAAAAGTCAAGGTGCATCGAAGGCATGGTCCGGGTGAGGCTCGTCGAGGAGTGTGCTCGGGGAGAGACACTGCGATGAAGTGCTCATGGAATGCTTCATGCGGAGGCCTTGGACGAAGGAGGGACTTCGAAGGGTGGTACTCCGAAGGTGGGGCTTCGGAGTGAGGAAGGCTTCGGAGCGAGGCTAGCTCCGGAGCAAGGTTGACTTGAGGTGCTTCGGCCTGCATGGCTTCGGTACACGGACAGACGGAGTTCGAGCTGGGCGGAAGCTGCGAAGCCGTGGTGGTCCACTCCGGAGGTGTTGGTGCGAAGGCCCAAGGGCTTTGATGGCTTCGGCTCAAAACCGTTAGTGTATCGGAGGCTATCTTCGGCGAAGCGAAGGCCACCAGGCTCAAGGCTTCTCACCGAAGCTACCGCACCCTCGCGTGCGAAGGGAGGCTGCAGAAGGTCAAAGACTGCAAAAGCTGACACTGTCTGCTCTGCAAAAAGCTGACGCTGTCCCCTCTGCAAAGCTGACAGAGAAGCCTCCAGAATAAAGTTGGACTACCTTTTGTACCCCTTAGTTCTGTAGAGACAAATACTTTGTAAACCCTAGGGGTAAAGTAGTCACTTCCTTTGGGTGAACTGTGGGCTATAAATATGGGGGCTCGGTAGGTAACATTTAACACTTTGAGCATTTACTGTTGAGCTCCTGTAGCCACACACCTCGCTGTATTCATCCAGAGTTCAATCTTTTTGTGTTCCTTGTTCAAGCGGCGAAGCCCTGCTTCTTTGTGCTTTTTGCTTGAGCTCGTGTTACATACCTCGCTAGTTGTAGTGCACCGAAGCCTGTCTAGGCGAAGGGTGTTTTGTGCGAAGTGTGTTTTTCAGTGCGCGTTCGCTCTGTGTAACTTGAGGCTAGACCTCACAGCTTACTAGCGAAGCCCTGATCGAAGCCCGTTCTGCTTCTTGTGTCGAAGCCCTTAGCGAAGTCCGTTTGTGTGCGTTTAGACCTTCGCGTACGAAGCACAGCACTAGTTGCTGCTGCCAAGTACTTGGTCGAAGTCCTCAGAGGGATGTCCACTCTTGCGAAGGGTGAAGTGTGAAGCCTGCTCAAAGCACCCTGTGTGCGGAGCCTGCACTGACTTAGCAGAGTAGATTTTCGAGGGTTGTAAGTGGAGCGAAGTCTTCTTGACTTCGAACTTTTGTTCCTGCGAAGCCTGTGTTTGGAGCTGTCAAAACACCTCCGAACCAGACCTTCGAAGGTAGTGTTCGAAGCCTGTTCCGCAGAAGACAGAACTAAAACCGAAGGCTAGTTTTTAGCCCGAAATTTTAAAAGCTCCCATTCACCCCCCCCTCTGGTCGCCGTTTCCGGTCCAACAAGGTACGATCAAAGCATGGCTTTGGTTTGGTTTGAGTTGGGGGGCTTTCCACGCTGGCCATGCCTCTCTATTTATAGGGGGTTAACCCCTAATCTAATTTGCTATTAATCCAGCCAAATAGAGATAGAGATAGAGCTGGAAACGCGTCCGACTCTATCTCTGCCGAGGTGGGCTTCGGCCAGGCCCGTCGAGGCCCACTCCTCGAGCCGAAGCTTTGGAAGCGTGGTCTTCGGCCAAGCCCGTCGAGGCTTGCTCCTCGTGCCTACGCTTCGGTAGCGTGGGCTTCGGCCAGGCCCGTCGAGGCTTGCTCCTCGGGCCGAAGCTTCGGCAGCGTGGGCCTCCGAAGGCTTCCTGGTCGAAGCCCATGGGCTGGCTAGAGGCTTTCGGAGCCCATAGCTTGATGGACTTCGGCCCTATAGGGCTTCGAATAGGCCCTGGACATGTGTACTTCTGGCCCAAATTACCAAAAAATGATATTTTGATAATCTAGCCATTAATGCCATTTTTTGCTATCAACACATGCCCCCTGCCTTTTAGTGAACTAGTGAACTAAAAGCATAATGAGCTGAAGACGATACCATTCGTATCGGCTTCCTAACACCTTTATGATGTTTGCCACACACTTGGGAAATACCTTTTCAAGTATCTACCATTCAAAGCTCTTCGAAACCGCTCCCCCTGTAGGGATTCCAACACGTATGCGTTGCCGGGAGCAATTTCGGCTATCTTAAAAGGACCTTCCCAACTAGGTGACCATTTGCCAAATTTGGGACTCTTCGTGCCTAAAGGAAAAATCGTCTTCCATACCAAGTCTCCTATTTGAAACGATTTTGGTTTAACCTTCTTATTGTAGGCCTTAGCTACTCTCTTCTTGTCTACCTCTATGGCTTCTAAAGCCCTTAATCTCTTATCAGTCACTTCCTCCAGATTATCTTTCAGAAGAGCCTCATACTCATCGACCGATAAGCCATCTTGCTTTAACACTCTTAAGGAGCCAAGATCTACCTCTACAGGCAGAATGGCCTCTTGCCCATATACTAACTCATATGGACTAACCTTGGTGGCACCGTGCTTTGCAACCCTACAAGCCCATAATGCCTCGGAAAGCACTTCATGCCACCTTTTATGAAACTCTTCAATTTTCTTCTTAATTAGCTTAATCACGGTTTTATTACTAGACTCGGCCTGACCATTGGCCTGAGCATAGTAAGGCGAAGAGTTTATCAACTTAATGCCATAGTATTTGGCGAAGTCCCTTACTTCTTTAGAGACAAATGAACTATCTTGATCCGTAGTAAGAGTCTGAGGGATGCCGAATCTATGTATGATGTGCTTTAAAATAAAATCACGTACCTCATTATGGGTCATGTTCTTGAGAGGTATGGCCTCGGTCCATTTGGTGAAGTAATTTGTCGCCATCAACATGAACCGATGCCCCTTTGAGGAAGGAGGGTAGATCTGGCCGATGAAGTCTAAACCCCAACCTCAAAACGGCCATGGCTTAACAATAGGATTGAGCAACGAGGCAGGAGCCAACTGGATGTTGCCAAACCTCTGACATGCCTCACATCCTCTGTAGTACTTGAAGCAATCTTCAGTCATAATCGGCCAATAAAAACCGGCTCTTTTGAGCATCCAACTCATCTTTTGGGCCGACTGATGAGTGTCGAAAAGCCCCTCATGGACTTCTCCTGTAACCACTTGGGATTGCTCATGGTCTAAACATTTCAGTAGCACTCCATCAATGGTTCGGTGATACAATGTGTCGTCTATCAACGCGAATTTGAACGCTTGTCGCTGAACCTTCCGATCACCCCTTCGGCTAGGGTCTCTCAAATACTAGACGATTGGGACTCTCCAATCGCCCTTACGGGTTTCAGAGGGCTTCGCTAGTACACCTTCTGAAAAAACCTCTAAAACACTGACTTCGGGGTGCCCCCCGAGCCCTTCCAGCTCCTGCCGAAGCCTGGCCGAGGTGGCCATTCGGAGGATTCGGGCCCTGGGGGGCCTTCTCCGTCCGAGAGGCTTCGGACTATGGACTCCGGCGTGCCGGATCCCTTGGTGGGCGGAGCACTCCGATCCAGAGGCTTCGGTGTGCGGTGGCCTTCGGCGACCCGAGGGGTTCGACCCGAAGGGTGCGCCTGTCCAGCATCACTAGCTTCGGCAACGAGACCAAACATCGACTTTCCCAATACAGAAAATTTCCCTCTCTTGACTTGGTAGCCAGATGCTTGCTGAGCCAAATCATTAGCGATTGAATTGGCTTCTCTTGACACGTGAGATATTTTGAAATCATCAAAAGTAGCAACTATGTCTAGGCATTTGTCCAAGTAGCTATTCAGCAAGTCATTAAAACATTGAGCATTCTTGGCTACTTGTTGTAATACTAATAATGAATCACCATGCGCGTGAACATGTTTAGCACCTACAGACTCTAGTAGTTCAAGACCTAGCAACAAAGCTTCGTATTCGGCTTGGTTATTAGTGGAAGAAAACTCTAGTCGGGCCGAGGTTTCAAAGCACATACCATTAGGTGATATGAGAACCACTCCAATACCCTGGCCATTCTTGCAAGCCGAACCGTCAAAATAGATTTTCCATGGCACTACCTCAACTAGAGCAATAGCATCACTCCAGCTAGCATCTATGTGATGATCAACTATAAAGTTGGCTACGACTTGGCCTTTCATCGCTCTTAGGGGCTCGTAGGCCAAATCGTACTCAATCAACGTGTAAGCCCACTTTCTGATTCTTCCACTTAGAATCGGTTTCTGTAACATGTGCTTTATAACATCGGTTTGGCAAACGACAACACATGTGGTGGGTAGAAGATAATGACGTAACTTGGTGCACGCGTAATAAAGTGATAAACATAATCGCTCCACAAACGCGTACCTGGTTTCGGCGTTCAGCAGGCGACGGCTCAAGAATGTGATGATGTACTCCTTCCCCTCCGCCTCCTGGGTTAGCACGGCTCCAATCACGCTATCTTCAGTGGCGATGTATAGCTGAAACGGAATCCCAGCCTTGGGTGCTCTCACAACGGGCGGTGATGACAAGCATTTCTTGATCTTCTCAAAAGCACTTTGCTGGCTTGCCCCCAAGTGAACCCGGCTTCATTTTTTAGCCGGAGTATGGGGACAAAGGCATCAATCTTGCCGGACAAGTTGGATATAAAGCGACGCAAATAGTTCAACTTGCCTAGCAACTTTTGCACATCCTTCTTGCATGCCGGCGCTGCAATGTTTCTAATCTTCTCAAGCCTCTTAGGATCAATTTCTATACCTCTCTCATGAATCATGAAACCTAAGAACTTGCCTGCCGACACACCAAAAGCACACTTGAGTGGGTTCATTTTCAACCCATACTGTCGCATCCTATCGAAAGAAACTTTCAAATCGGCTAAATGGTTTCCCATAGCGTCCGATTTGACCACGACATCGTCGATGTAAACTTCTAACATGACTCCTAACAAGTCATGAAAGATCAAGTTCATAGCGCGCTGATATGTGGCGCCGACATTTTTCAACCCAAAAGTCATGACGACCCATTCGAATAAACCGACAAAACCAGGGCATCGAAAGGCAGTCATAACCGGCATTGCCATAAAGAAAACTTACTACCTTGTGTCCTGAAGCATCGTTGATCAACATGTCGGCTATTGGCATTGGATACTCGTCTTTCGGAGTGGCTCTATTTAGATCCCAAAAATCAATGCATACTTGTATCTTGTCGCTCCCTTTCTTCTCTACAGGCACAATGTTAGCAACCCATTCTGCGTACCTACATGGCCTAATAAATTCAGCCTTGAGTAGTCGTTCCACTTCTTCTTTAAGTCAGTCATAGACGGCCGAATTAAAGCAACGGGGAGGCTGTTTATAAGACCTAAATCCGGGCTTGATGGGCAGCCGATGCTCCACGAACTCGTGGCTTAGCCCTGGCATTTCGCTATACTCCCATGCGAAACAATCGACATACGACCGAAGTAACTTTATTACTTCAGTCTTTTCATCGGGCTGCAAATGTTGGTTTACAAAAGTCGGCTTGGGGATGCTACCATTACCTATATCAACTTCCTCCAAGGGATCGGCCGACGCAAAACCTTGTCCTAATTTCTCTACTTCGCTAAAGTCCTTGATGGCTTCGGCAATACCGTCTTTATTAGACCGATACTACTCCACGCGAGACTTTAGCCAATCTAGATTATTCTTGCTAGACATGACTACTAATACAAAAATAGCCGTGCTACTCCAGCCGGCTTTACAAACACTGGTACAAACCATCCTCCGGATACACTAACAAAGTCATAATCTGAAAGATCTCTACCTGATAGACCCTCTACTTTGTTATGGATGGCATCGACTGATACATCGGCCAATGCTACTTGGGCCGAAGTATCCGCGGGGATGACTTCTATCTCATCGTCGTCCCACTGTATCAGGCACTGGTGTAGAATAGAAGGGATGCAACAGTTTGCGTGAATCCAGTCGCGCCCGAGTAACACACTATAGTTTCCTTGTACGTTGACGACGAAGAACACTGTTGGCAAAGTCTTGTTGCCCACCGTCAACTCCATAGAGAGTACACCCTTGGCCTCGGAGCTCTCGCCGTTGAAGCCGTTGAGCATCAAGTTAGACTTCTTCAGGTCATCTTCGTCCCTGCCAAGTTTCTTCAACAATGAATAAGGCATTAGGTTAACAATGCCACCGCCGTCGACGAGCATCCGGGAAATCGGCTTCCCATCGATGTGACCCCTGACATAGAGGGGCTTTAGATGGCGCGTCGAGTCCTCGGGCTTCTCGAAGATGGAATTGCGCGGACCGAGGTTCAATTGAGCGACCTCGGACTCATCCTGTGGTGGTGCAAACTCGGCAGGTAATGTGACGATGTTGATGTCCATCGCCTGAGGCGCGGGCCCCTCAGAGACGGGTGAGTAATCGTTGTCGAGCAAGTCGTCATTATCGTCGCTCGGACTAGGAGCCGGGTTGGTTATCTCAACCGGCTTCTCCCTCCATACCTATTTGGTAGCTGGTCGAGGGCAGATCTCTTCGAAGATAGCATCGCGCTCGGCCTCAGCTACCTTCTCGCGTATCTCTTGTGCCCGCAGCCTTTGTAGGCATCTCTTCTGTGATTTGGACATGCCCGGAGGATCCCAAGATGGCTGTGGCTTGGTGCCTGGAGCTACTGTTCGACTCCTATTAATTCTGGCCGAAGTGTGCCCTTCAGCCTCAGGCGCCCTATGTTCGAAGGGGGCTTCGCTGTGAACCCCGTCGAACGGATCGGCCTCGTTCGGCCGATCGAACCAAGCATCAGCGCGGAGCCCGGCCGAAGCATGCAGCTTACCTCCGTCAGCCTTCGGCGACAAAGTCTTCAGGATTGGGACTTCCTGAGACCCAACTCTGATAGTTATGGCTTCGGACTCCCTGACTTCGGTCTCCGCGTGCTCGCACCCTTCGGCTTCGCTCTGCAGGGTCCGATTCTGAGGTACCACAGACAGTCTGTGGACGATGCCCCCCTCTGTTGCGCCTGTTTGTCCCTGCCATCCATAATACTCCGAAGGAAAACAAGGCATAGGGTTAGTCTGCGAAGGGTACCTTGACCTGGATACGTATGGGGCCCATGGGGTCCCCGCCCAGTCATACGGCGGAGGCATCGGAGGCTCTAGCGGCCTCGGCCACTGCGAGACGAACTCGTCACCCGGAGGTGGGTTCGGCCAAGTCAAAGGTTTCTCCGACCACACTAGCGAAGGATCCTGCCAGGCCAGCGGTATGTTCGGCCAGTGCGGGCCGAAGCCTCCCATCGGAGAAGTCCAGTGCGGTGTGGGGCTCGGCCATTGGGGGCCGAAGTTGTTGTATAGGGGACCCGACCACTGGGGCTCGAAGATGTTGTACGGGGGGTTTGGCCATTGTGGATCGGAACCATCGTGTGGAGCATCAGGCCATTGTGGCCCGAAGGCCTCGTGCGGAGGATTCGCTGGCTTCGGACCGAAGCCACACTTCGAAGGTCTTGGACCCTTCAGCTGTTTTAGCTTAGCGTGTGGACCTACTTCTTTGGCCCTCCTCTGATGCTTGTTTAACAACATGTTATATGTTACCTTCGGCCTCTTGCGAGCCTTAGCCGAAGGGGTATTGATGTTCTGTTTCCACACTCCTACCTCGGGGTTCTTTGGTACGAGTGTGTGAATGCGCGGTTCTCCAACAATCACATCTTTTCCTTTAGCAGACTCGGCCTGTTCTGGCCGAATTAACACCTTTTTCTCGTCGATGTCGATGGCGTTGACTGGAAAAGGATCTTTATCCAGCTTCATCTTTGGATCATGGTCTATATTCAATCGTCCTTCTTCTATGGCCAATTGTATCTGTCGTCGAAAAACATTGCAATCATTAGTATTATGAGAATGTGAATCATGCCACTTACAGTATGGATGCTTCTTTAACTCGTCGGCAGGTGGGATAACTTGACCCTTAGGTAACCTCAGAAGCTGACTCTTTAAGAGGAAATCAAATATGTTATCACATTTAGTCACATCGAACGAGTACTTGACCTCATTAAGTCTATTCTTTGTGGTGGATGGTCGTAGTTCGGAGCAAGTGACAGGTTTGTTTTTAGTGTTGGTAACCCATTCGGTCGCGTACATGTTGGCCGAATACTCCTCCTCTGACTCCTCCTCATCAGAGCGTTCCATGATGTGGATTTCAGCCCTAGGCTTGCTAAACGTCTTAATAAATTTCTTATCTTTGGCTCGGCCTTCTTGGACCAGAGCTTGCTGTAGAACTTGGCTAACTTCTAAAAAGTTTTGGTTATCTAACCTTTCTTTAAGTTCGGAACGCAACCCGTTAAAAGCTAATTCCGCCAAGTCCCTTTCTGAAATATTAAGACTAAAGCATCGGTTTCTAGTATCCCTGAAACGCTTGATATACTCAGAGGCGCTCTCACTAGATTTTTGCTTAACTGATGTCAAATGCGAAAGCCTAATTTCTGTTTCACCCGTGTAGAAATAATCATGGAATTTCCGCTCTAAATCGTCCCACGTGTGGATGGAGTTTAGCGGGAGCGCCGAAAACCAAGTGAAAGATGTGTAGGATAGCGAGAGAGAAAATAGTCTAACCTTTAGGGCATCTATCCCGCTAACCTCTCCACACTGCGTCAAAAACTGACTAACATGCTCTAGTGTGGTCCTGCTACCCTCGCCATCGAATTTAGTGAACTCAAGGATCCTATAGCCGCGGGGGTAGGGTATTGTATCAAGATGATCGGGGTATGGTTTGCGATAAACCCTAACCCATCCCTTGGGCATGAAGCCGGCACACTCCCTAAACAGTGCGCGGACCCGCTCATCTATATCATCTTGGTAGTTTGTTTGCATGCGCCTCTCATGTGGGGGCGCGACACGCGGTGGGATATCGGCGTGTCGGCCATGTGCTTCTTCCCTACGCGCTATTTGTACAACGTGCTCGTGTCCGGGCGCCTGCGCGTGTGGTGCGGGTAGCGTGGGTATTGGCGCAGGTGTTGTGTGGTATGCAGTATTGGTTTGACCATAGGTATAACGATTGGTCTCGGCCATAAGTGATGAGGCCAGAGACATGTTTGTCGGAGGTGCACTAGCTATAGGAACCGGGGGTGCGGCCGCAGTGAAGCTGAACCTTCTAAGAGTTGCCTCTACTTGGGAGCTGACTACCGAATCTTAACGGTTGGCTAGCGAAGCGCTAACGTCCTGATCTACTGATGTGGCTATTTTTTGCTCAATTTCTAAAGAAGATAAACAAGGCGATACCGGTGTTACCTGGACCTGAGTGAGGTCGGGGGTGACGATGTCACGCTTGACGAAGCCCGCGCGTGTCTTGATGTAGCCCCCAAGCATCATGTCTTGGAGCACCTTTAGCTTTGCCTCGATCTCTGCTCGGTCTTCTGCGGGGATATCTTCAAGTGTAGGTGATAATATGTTGCGGTTGTCGATATCTGCGCCTCCTATTGCATCCATCTGCAGTGTAGACATAGTAGTCGAAGTAGATGTACCGGTGGCCGATGTAGACGTACTCATCATGTTGGCGTAGCTCTTCCCCAGCGGAGTCGCCAAAAAGTGTGTTGACACGAAAACGTGCCCCCGCACTTGGGTCAGTCCGACGATCCAAAAGTGTACGGATACTTAGGGACAGGCCTAAGCGTGACGTGGCACTAACGTCGCGTTCCGACTACCCTTAGTCGTGATAAGGGGGGTGGAGTCGCCAGCCAACCAGATTACACAAAATAATCCAGTTAGCCGAAAGAAATAGTTTAAACAGAATAAAATCAGCAAACCAGTCGGAGTCCGCCTAGTTCGAAGTCTGGTGCGAAGGGTGCACCGAAGGGTACCTTCGGCGTCCGGTGCGAAGTGCTCCGCCGAAGGGTGCTTCGGCGTTCGGACTGATCCGGCCGAAGATGGACTCTGAATGGATCTGCATGCGGTGATCACCTCCGAACAGCGGGGTTCGGCGTGGGATCCCCGATATAGCAAATTACAGAACAGTGACGTGAGGGCCACGCGCGAGTGCAACTTCGTCTAGTGCGGAGTATGATCGTGGCGAAGACTGTCGCGACGAAGTATGCTGGCGAAGCCTGTTGCCGTAGCCTGTGGCCTTGTCGAAGGGTGTTCTAGGGACCTCCGGAACCAATCTCTCAGCTCCGGACACCTCCGGCGAAGGGGCTCCGAACGTGCGAACCTGCAACAGAGGCGATGCGAAGTACCAATTCGGCCTTAGGACCGAATTTTGCTAAGTGTTGCACGGGTGGCGAAGGTAGCAATCTATTACGCAGATTAGCGGATACTTCACAGGCGAAGTAACAAGGCGATAACAATCTATTACACAGATTGAACGGGTACTTCACAGGCTAAATACCAAGGCTTATCACTGTTCCATAGTGGCGGACGGAGGGCTTCCAGGCAAACCCACGAAGAGGTACAGGAAAGTAAAGGTAAAAGTAAAGATACGATCAAAGCATGGCTTTGGTTTGGTTTGAGTTGGGGGGCTTTGCACGCCAGCCATGCCTCTCTATTTATAGGGGGTTAACCCCTAATCTAATCTGCTATTAATCCGGCTAGATAGAGATAGAGATAGAGATGGAAACATGTCCGACTCTATCTCTGCCGAGGTGGGCTTCGGCCAGGCCCGTCGAGGCCCACTCCTCGGGCCGAAGCTTCTGTAGCGTGGGCTTCAGCCAAGCCCGTCGAGGCTTGCTCCTTGGGCCGAAGCTTCGGTAGCGTGGGCCTCCGAAGGCTTCCTGGCTAAAGCCCATGGGCTGGCTAGAGGCTTTCGGAGCCCATAGCTTGATGGACTTCGGCCTTGTAGGGCTTCGGATAGGCCCTGGACATGTGTACTTCTTGCCAAAATTACCAAAAATTGATATTTTGATAATCTAGCCATTAATGCCATTTTTTGCTATCAACAAAAAAGTGTGTTGACACGAAAACATGCCCCCGCACTTGGGTCAGTCCGACGATCCAAAAGTGCGCGGATACTTAGGGACAAGCCTAAGCGTGATGTGGCACTGACGTCGCGTTCCGACTACCCTTAGTCGTGATAAGGGGGTGGAGTCGCCAGGCAACCAGATTACACAAAATAATCCAATTAGCCGAAAGAAATAGTTTAAACAGAATAAAATCAGCAAACTAGTCGGAGTCTGCCTAGTTTGAAGTCTGGTGCGAAGGGTGTGCCTAAGGGTACCTTCGGCGTCCGGTGAGAAGTGCTCCACCGAAGGGTGCTTCGGTGTTCGGACTGATCCGGCCGAAGATGGACTCCGAACGGATCTAGACGCGGTGATCACCTCCGAACAGCGGGGTTCGGCGTGAGATCCCTGATACAGCAAATTACAAAACAGTGATGTCAGGGCCACGTGCGAGTGCAACTTTGTTTGGTGTGGAGTATGATCGTGGCGAAGCCTATCGCGACGAAGTATGCTGGCAAAGCCTGTTGGCGAAGCCTATCGCCTTGTCGAAGGGTGTTCTGGGGACCTCTGGAACCAATCTCTCAGCTCCGGACACCTCTGGCGAAGGGGCTCCGAACGTGCGAACCTGCAACAGAGGCGATGCAAAGTACCAATTCGGCCTTAGGACCGAATTTTGCTAAGTGTTGCACGGGTGGTGAAGGTAGCAATCTATTACGCAGATTAGCGGATACATCACAGGCGAAGTAACAAGGCGATAACAATCTATTACGCGGATTAAACGGGTACTTCACAGGTGAAATACCAAGGCTTACCACTGTTCCATAGTGGCAGATGGAGGGCTTCCAAGCAAACCCACGAAGAGGTACATGAAAGTAAAGGTAAAAGTAAAGGTACGATCAAAGCATGGCTTTGGTTTGGTTTCAGTTGGGGGGGCTTTCCATGCCGGCCATGCCTCTCTATTTATAGGGGGTTAACCCCTAATCTAATCTACTATTAATCCGTCCAGATAGAGATAGAGATAGAGCTGGAAACGCATCCAACTCTATCTCTACCGAGGTGGGCTTCGGCCAGGCCCGTCGAGGCTTGCTCCTCGGGCCGAAGCTTCGGTAGCGTGGGCTTCGGCCAGGCCCATCGAGGCTTGCTCCTCGGGCCGAAGCTTCGGCAGTGTGGGCCTCCGAAGGCTTCCGAAGTTTCGACAGCGTGGGCCTCCGAAGGCTTCCTGGCCGAAGCCCATGGGCTGGCTAGAGGCTTTCGGAGCCCATAGCTTGATGGACTTCGGCCCTGTAGGGCTTCGGATAGGCCCTGGACATGTGTACTTCTGGCCCAAATTACCAAAAATTGATATTTTGATAATCTAGCTATTAATGCCATTTTTTGCTATCAACACATGTCACATCGATCAACGCCACGACAAGCTCTTCTCCTCCGAAGTACCCCTTCAAAGTGCCTCTCTTCGGAGGGCTTCCTCATCATCTCTTACGTTGACAATCACTCATCATCAGCGAGATATAAGCCCACGGTCTCCACCATGGATCCTCAGAGAGGCTCACGAACTCCTGTGACAAAAATTTCTCTTTTATCAGTTTTAGGAGTCTTTGGAATGCCAATTCAGCTAGTTACATGTCACTGAGGTTCAAGCTGTAGCATCTGCTCCACCCATCCCGGAATCTCTAAGCATAATCCTGTACTGACTCATCCATTCTCTACTTTACTACTGTTAAGTTAGTGAGTTTCATCCCATGTATGCCGACGAAGAAATACTTGTGAAATTACTTTTCCAGGTCTGCCTATCCTCTGACAGTGTTCACCGGTAATGATGAAAACCAAGAGAAGGCCGATCCCGACAGTGATAGCGGGAAGAATCAGACCTTTAGTGCTTCATCGGCCAATGCCTCCCCACATTGAGTGAGAAAATGGCTGATGTACTCGATCGTGGAGACCGAGTCTTTCCTCGAGAATTTGGTGAAGTCGGTTACCTTGTATCTGCTTGGCAATGGCACCCGATCGAACCATTCTTGGTATGGTCGCTAATACATATATGTTTGGTCCTTGGGTTTGAGCCCAAACTGGTCTCGAATAACTTCAATAACCCGATTCACCGAGTCTTCTTGTTGATCGCTTAGCATGGGGTGTCAGTCAGATGCCATAGACTGAGGGTATTGGTACAACTGAGCTGCATTGTACCTATATTGATCTTCATTGGTGCAGGGTTGTGCTCTGTAGTATGCAGTCTGATGTACCCCTGAGGGATGCCATCGGGTGCCCCCTTAGCAGCACGAGATCGGGTAGCATATTCCTTGCGACTCTGTATGTGGGTTGGGGTACTTCTTGCCTTATTGGCCCCTGTGGAGTGGCCAAAGGCTGGGATGGAGGTGTGCCTTTTCGAGGACATACGTGTTCTATGATGGGACCTGCCTGCCAATCCCTTGGAGCATAGGAGTCAGTAGGTGAGCCGTCATGCTCCCTTCTATACCGAATGAGGTGTTCGGTGGATCATGCCTCGTTGGCCCATGTGGCAGTGGCATCGGCCGAGTGTGCTAAGGATTCTGTAGTACACGGGGATGGTTGACAGAGAAGCATGCCAGGCCTTGTGTTGGCTCGTGAACTATTGTGTCGTCAACAGTTTTCTTGATTAGTCCATGCAAGGTATTGACTAATACCTAAGACTGATTGATGAGGGCATGGTGGAGAGCATTGTCGACGGCTTCCTGAAAACTGATCCAAGGGCTTTCAGTCTATTGGACGATCTCCCTAGTTAGGGTCGGCTTCGGCAATTGATTCCTCTGGATGGGGCCAGATCGGGTCATGTCAAAGGATTTAAAGCACAACTTCTGGTAGTTTTCTATGTGCTCCTGTACCTCTGCCCTCTACTCGTCGGTCAATGCTTCTAGGGTAACCGGGATGATGTTACTATTGTCGATTTCGTTCGCCATGATTAAGTTGTCTGACGGATGTCCCACCAGGCGTACCAAAAAGCGTGTTGGTGTCATTTTTGGTCACAAACGTGGCCTGGTAGTTCTGTTTAACTCCAGTACAGTTCCTATAATCTTAGAAGGTTTTGAGCGTGCCAATCAGTTTGACCCTGTAACTGATAAGGGGAATGAAAACATTAGTAGTAATGTCGATCGACTATCAAGCCGATGATCATGGTGATAAGAAATAGTCGTGAATACCGGTGCTTATCTGCTACTAAGCCGATAACAAAGCCAAACAATCGGGATCAGTTATGCCATCGGCCGATGCATATAACATGCCATCGGACCGATGGATGTGCGAATAGCGCATTGCGCACAAGGGCTGATGAACAATCCCCGATGTTTATAGATGTAACATGGAATTAAAGATAACCTATCGGTTTGTACATTCATAGAAACTAAATCTAACATGCTAGAGAATGCATCCATACTATTAAATCATCATAACAGCAAAATTGGACTTAACCAAGATAGTTGCTAAATCACGAACAATTAATAGTAATTTAACATATCAGGCATGCTTTATTCAGATGAATGGTGCACCACATAAATCAGATACAATAGATTAAGATGTTGGACTCAATCGATGAAGCCTCAAACTATGATACCGAACTTATATCAATCTAAGAGATCGTAATGATGCAACCTTAGACCTAGAAAATACACCAAGATAAAACAACGATCGTACTAGCCAAACCAATGCTTCAAGAGATGGAGACAATGTAACCTCAAAAGACACTGATCTGGTTGATACGATCGTCGGGGTGGCGGGACTCACCTCTTCACCGGAGATCGAAGCAATGTAGCCCGGCTTCGAGTGCCAAGTCCCACTGGGATTAACCTTGAATAAACAAGGGTGGCAATGCGTCGAGAGTAGTTTTTGTGGTTGTAGTTGTTGTTTCTTAACCTAACTAATGGATACAAATTTATAGTCTGGATACTTGTCGTCCACTAAGATAGTATCATAATTGATTCTAGATTTATCTTTGTCTTCTTCATCTCTATTGGCTCCTTCATATCCGGCCACATATAACAATACAGATGAGCTTCTTTGACCAACCTTTGATCAGACTATTGGGTCGCGGAGAGGCTACGCTAGCCAACAATTTCAAAAATTCACCCCCAAACTCCGAAACCATGCACGTGAGGGATCATGAATCGTTACCTTCTAACACGAGACACGTCAGGTGCAACAGAAGAAGATGTTGGGAAATCATGTCCTTGCTTATCGTCGTCTCGCTCTGCCCATTCCCCGTTGATCCAATCGGCGAAGACAACGGTGTCCATGTGAAGAAGCCCACAAGCGCCGCTATTGGAGCAGCATCTCCACGGTATCAACACGTACATGGATGAGATTGATCTCATGCCAACGTGCTAGCATCGCTCGTGAGAACCGGGAGAAATCCCAATCCCAACTCTTGAGATAAAGAAGGGAGAGGAGGAGTTCTTGGTGGCTAGGGTTTAGATATAATCTAAACAATGAATAATCTGATGTCCAAGACCTCCTCCTCTCTTTATATAGAGGTGAGACCCCTGATCCCAATCCACATTGAGGTCCAATAGATCTAATCTATTTCGCCTACCTCAGAACTTCTGATCCTAGGATCGGAACTTCCGATCCTAGGATCAGAACTTCTGATCCTATCTGGACCTTCGGTCTACAATACCAAGAATTATCAGAACTTTTGATACCCTTATCGGAACATCCGATCAGGCCAATTTTTCACGATGTGCATCGGAACTTCCAGTTTGAACTCTCTGTCTCTAAATTAGAAATTATCAGAACTTCCGATTCCAAATCAGAACTTTCAATTTGAGCTCTCTGTTTCGCAAACAATAAATTACCACAACTTCTGATTTGAGCTCTCTGTTTCCAATTCAGAAAATAATTGGATCTTCCGATCGAACCAGAATTTTCTTGGGCACAATTCCTTCATGGACCCCCTTTGACCTTCATTGACCATGCTACTTGGTCTGGGCCTAACCAATTTTTGCTGTCAACACCAAGGCACATCTCAGCTTGGTTTCTCAACATCCCCTTAATACATGTGTTCAAGCTTAAATATTAGAATGAAGAATTAGATGAGTGATCTAGTAAAATCCTTTATGCAAAAATCAAGTGCGATTCTTGCATTTCAGACAAATCCTAAGTTTGTGTGGATAAGAGAACGAACATTTCCATGTTGACAGTGGCGGATTTAGACCAAAAATGTAGGGGGCTAAATTTAAAGGGTTCAATTCACTTTATAGCAAAAAAATGAAATTACACAAAAATCAAGGTACGAAATAAACTGATACAATGTGTCGACGATATCCAATTATACTTCATGAGTAATTTGCACAATAATATGCAAAATAATAAAATATGAATAAAACAACAACTTCAAATTTTATGATTTATGATTAATAAAATACAATGAGTGTACCATTAAATTTAATTTAGGCACTAAATCACCAACCTATGTTGTTTTTTCATGTCTTCAATCTGCCTTATAATTTGTTCATTTTTAACACTTCAAAATATCTATTTCGTATTAGTCACCAACATATGTTGTTAACCTAAAATTCTAAGAAACAGTAAGCCAATAAATGAATAAATAATATTCAACATTTCAACAATAATAAAATATTGTATGTTTACAAAATTACAAATTTATTATCTATTGATAACATGACTACATTAACTAGAAAGAGCATTGGAGGAGCAAATGTGTATTTGAGTTGTGAGTTGTGTTTATTATACCGGATTAGTGGATTTACATGCATGAGGCATGCTGATTACAAGCACAACCATGACAACACTAACACCAACAGATCATGGATACTTGAATCTCCTGTCCTCGCACTCATCAACATATGTAGAAGCAAAATCACATTTTTTTGTCATCTTCAAAGAACCAGTCGACCATGCAATCTTTATTTGAACTTCTAAACAAAATCACATTGTTTGCTACCGTGAAGAGGAGCAATTAGCTTGCAATGGTGTAGGGAGGCGACGAGGTGCGGATTCCCAGTCACATGGTGCCGGTATGGGTGCCTAGTGGTGTAGGTGTGTAGCGACACTAGACGACGTAGCGCCAGAGTAGGGCAACGCAAGTGATCGAGCCAGGGCGGCTGAGCAGAGGTGGGACGACTGGGTGAAGGCAGTGCGACAACACGAGGGAGGGATGAAGGGCCAAGGAGCAAGTGCTTGGAGGTAGCTGGTCTAGGGTTTTATTCATGGCTAGCCATTGATGGGCTAAAATACTGCTAACTATTGGGCCAAATGCTACAATTAGTAGGTGTTTGGGCCAGGCTACAGGGGGCGCTCACCAGCCCCCCGCTGGATCTACCACTGCATGTTGACAAGGGATACCTAAGGAGTCATAACACCTAGTTTTGGAATAGCGTGAATGCATGACAACTTTTCATATTGGTGGTAACCTTTTAGGCAATATTTCATCAATATTTTTGAAAAAACAACATAGTCTGAACAGTTCCAAAAATTTACATAATATTAATAGGCCCAAACTAGGGATGGCAATCGTACCCATTACTTGCGAGTAAAAACCCTATTAAAGTCAGATTTATTTCCAAAATCATACCCGATGGGTAAACGGGTATAGATATGTGTATTGATTACCTATACTCATTTCACTTGTTTACTCGTTAGATGTATGTATATACAGAAAAAACACTAACTTTTACTTTCTCCATCCCACATCCTCCTTCTAGCCACCAATCATCCCATCCTCAATCCCTCCCTCTCCATCCCACGCCGCCCCTCCCCTTCCTCTCCATCCTATGTCGCCCCTTCCTAACCACTCCACCTGTGGGATCGGAATGGCGACTAGAGGGGGGTGAATAGGCGTCTCAACACTTTCTCACGAATGTGATGGCCTAATCAAATCACCCAATGTTCCTCCAAAAGATCATAGAATCAATTTGAAGATCAGAGTATACATTCAGAACACAAAACAACTCCAAATAATTTTTTTTGTCTAAATCGTCACTTGAACAGTCGATCTGAAATTGTCGGTGGATGAAACTTCGAAACCGACCTCCTAGATCGACACTTGGTTTGTCGACAGGAGCCTGTCGGTAATTGATCAGTCGACAGAGTTCAGAACTCAGCAGAAACTCAGAGATTCAAATTTTAAATTCAGATTCAAAATTGAAATTTCAAACAACTCAGTCAAGGACTTTAGTTTTACTTTTAGTACTCAATACACAAGTTCTGATATTAATCAATTGAGATGTTCATCACAAAGGATAATACAGGACAGTAGAACTTTCACTCAAAGCTGATTACAGATTTCAATTAAACTTTCTATTTCAGCAATAAACTGAACTGTCAATTCAACCAAAAATCTGAAACATTATACTCAACATTTAACATTAAACAGTGTTTACCAACACAGCCAAGACAGACAGGACAGAATCACTCTCTCAATAGATTTGAATCTGAATTGCTGAAATCTGAGGTTCAGTACATCCCAAGAAAAGACATAATTTCAATCAATTTTCACTTGAACATAGCACTGACTAACAGATCTCTGATAAACCAAACAGTCCAGGCAATTCATGAACAGGCTGACTGAAAACACACTAGATGTAGTAGAAATCAGACAGGGTTATATTCCTCAATTTACTTCAGCAGCTATCTCCAAAAGATTCACAGCAATGAATTTTGTTCCACAAGACAATATGTATACAACAATTAAACCAATCTCCAATAATCTGTAGAATCAATACTGAAAAACTATGCTGACAAAAACAGAAGACTAAAACTGTTTACTCTGAAAGCAATCAGGATGAGTAATCAGTGAAGATCAAGTTCAAAGTTCATGTTAATTTGGATACAACATAAATTCTTTCAATCCTTGAAGATCAGAGAAAACCAATCAAAACAGTACACAGATTCAGACAAGTTGTGGCTAAAAACAGTCTGACCATGCATAGTGTTGCTAAAACACTACAAGAATCTAAGAAGTACAGCAGTTGTATCAAGACATCAATTCATCAACAATAAATAAATTCAAATCAGAGTTTAGACACAGAAGTACAGCAGTTGTATCAAGACATCAATTCATCAACACATGCAAGAAGGAATCTGGTTCTCTCTTCAAAATTTGCTGAACAGATTCTTCATGATCATGAGTTGTGTTGATGAACAGATTTACAGAAACAGCAGTAAAGGATATGATTCCAGAACTTAAATCACCAAGAGAAGATATCTAACTATCTAACAATCTTTTCTGTTGTATTTCATCCAAATAATTCACAGAACTTCAAAAGAGATAACAAGAGAAGAACTACACACAAAACAGTTTCACTCTAAACAACTTCAGGATAGATCACTTGAGCAGGAGTAAACTGACCAAAAACTTAGTACTAACATCTGTAGCAATCTAGCAATTCATTACATCAACAAATCAAGACATCACCAATTTGCTCTGAGCATCCCTCTCTGCATAATAGTAGTGGCATTGTTTCTCATCTGGGAAGGCAGCAAAATCAGCAGTGAAAGCTAAAAACTCAGAGGATAAATTCAATCAAAAAGAAACCAGAACAGTAGCATCTACTGGTTCTATGACATGGCAATCCCTGCACTTAGCATCTGGCTGGGGCCTGAACTATAGAAACACACACACGACAGCTCGGATTTAATTCAATCACAGCTACACTACTGTAGATGGTATGGCACAACAGCTAACAATCAAGAGCAACTCAAAACAAAGTGAATTCAGACTCCTCAAAATCAAATATCAGATTTCAATTTAGATTTCAAATGTCAATTTCAAAACAGGTTTAATTTTATTATTACTTCAAAATAATTTGACCATCATTCAACCATGATATTACTCAAGAAATACTCCAAGAACGAGCCATGATGTTGATGAACACTTGAAGAATCAATTCATCAAACATGTAAAGGGCAAGACTAAAACTGAATCAATTTTCAGAGAAACTTTTCAGTGATGAGGTCCCTAGTTTAAACACCAAAAGAAATAAGGAGGAATACCAGAAATCACTTGCAACTTTCAAAAATGGATCATTCAAATAATGCTCAACAAAAGTTATATAGACATCTAACACAAGTTCTGCACTAGATTTACCAGAAAACACAGCACAAAATCGAATTCAACCACAAACATGAACCAGCGCTGGAAACAGACTTACAGTGAACAGGATTTGCCCAAATTACTGTGTCTAATCCGAAATCTCCATCTGAGCACTGTTCCCCATCAAATGATGCTTCAAAATCAAGTTTTCACAGCTATTTTTCATTGGAATATTTGTCTTTCCAGTCCCAAATGATTCATCCAACTTGGGGGATAATATCCTACCAACTCATGTTCTAGAAGCTCCCATTTTACACATAGATCCTTAGTAATTTCAGAATTAACAATTGAGAAACCAAGGGTTGGTTTCAGAGTTTGTGATGAGTGATTGACAGGATTTTTACCCTCTGTTCGAAGGGTACCTCCGAAGGGTGTTCGGAGGTTGTACCTCCGAAGGTGTTCGGAGAAGGGTACCTCCGGAGGGGTTTCGGAGGTTGTACCTCCGAAGGTGTTCGGAGTGGTTTCACCGAAGTGTGTTCGGTGGTTTGGTTGCTGCAGCTGTTGCAGCGGAGTGTGCTCGTCGGAGGGGTCCAACAGTACACGATGACTGGGTTCGTACCGAAGGGTTCGGTACTTTGGGCGGTACACCGGAGTGTGTGCCGGAGGTTGCTAACCCGGAGAGGTCTCCGGAGTACTGGATAAGCTTGTCTGTTTGTCTGTGGTGCGCAGGAACTTCGGAGGCGACGGACAAGGTTCGTAGCAGGTGAACCTGGGTCAAGCGGGAGGCTTGATGCCAGGGGAGCGGGGAGCTCCGTCACGGTGGCTGCGAAGGTGGTCCGGGTCGGTCCTCGGGTCGAGGCGTGCCAGGTGAAGGCAGAGAGTGCGGAGCGTGGCTCCGGCTGAAGGTACTCCGAGACAAAGTCCTCGGAGGTGAGGCACTTCGAAGGTACTCCGGATGGAGTGACTTCGGAGTATGGTGGAACAAGTCCTCTGCGGAGGCAAGGATTTCGAAGTGTGCTCCGGAGGGAGACATTCGAAGGTTGCCCGACGAAGGTCTCAGAAGTCGAGGCGCATCGAAGGCATGGTCCGGGTGAGGCTCGTCGAGGAGTGTGCTCGGGGAGAGACACTACGACGAAGTGCTCATGGAATGCTTCATGCGGAGGCCTTGGACGAAGGAGGGACTTCGAAGGGTGGTACTCCGAAGGTGGGGCTTCGGAGGGAGGAAGGCTTCGGAGCAAGGCTAGCTCCGGAGCGAGGTTGTCTTGTGGTGCTTCGGCCTGCATGGCTTCGGTACACGGACTGACGGAGTTCGAGCTGGGTGAAGCTGCGAAGCTGTGGTGGTCCACTCCGGAGGTGTTAGTGCGAAGGCCCAAGGGCTTTGACGGCTTCGGCTCAAAACCGTCACTATATCAGAGGCCATCTTCGGCGAAGCGAAGGCCACCAGGCTCAAGGTTGTTTCTGTGCGAAGTGTGTTTTTTAGCGTGCGTTCGCTCTGTGTAATTTGAGGCTAGACCTCACAGATTACTAGCGAAGCCCTGATCGAAGCCCGTTTTGCTTCTCGTGTCGAAGCCCTTAGCGGTGTTCGCGTAGTGTGCGTTTAGACCTTCGTGTACGAAGCCCAGCACTAGTTGCTGCTGCCAAGTACTTGGTCGAAGTCCTCAGAGGGCTGTACACTCTTGCGAAGGGTGAAGTGCGAAGCATGCTCGAAGCACCCCGTGTGCGGAGCCTGCACTGACTTAGCGGAGTAGATTTTCGAGGGTTTTTAGTGGAGCGAAGTCTTCTTGGCTTCGAACTTTTGCTCCTGCGAAGCCTGTGTTCGGAGCTGTCGAAGTACCTCCGAACCAGACCTTCGAAGGTAGTGTTCGAAGCCTGTTCCGCAGAAGACAGGATTAAAACCGAAGGTTGTTTTTAGCCTGAATTTTTAAAAGCTCCCATTCACCCCCCCCCCTCTGGTCGCCGTTTCCGGTCCAACAATTGGTATCAGAGCGGGTTAAGATCACTAGTTGACCTTAACCGGTTTTGTGATCTGTTGGCGACATGGATGGAGGCAGTAAAATTCCTCTGTTCGATGGGACAGATTTTGCATACTGGAAGGTGCGCATGGAGGCTTACTTGTTAAGCCAAGGAAATGCAATTTGGGAGATTGTGGACTCACAATACTCCATCCCTGAGACTCGCACCTCTCAAACCGAGAAGGGTCAGTATAATGCCAACTCCAAGGCAAGAAATATGTTGTTCATTGGTTTGAGTAGAAGTGAGTTCGATAGGGTGCAGCACCTTAGGACTGCTAGGGAGATTTGGACAACACTCACTGTTTTTCATGAGGGCTCTACGCAGATTAAGGCCAGGCGCCAAAGCACATACAACCAATAGTATCAGCTGTTTGTGCAGGCACCTGGTGAATCTATAGATGCCATGTTTTCACGTTTCGATGCTATAGTGAGTAACTTGCGATCCAACGGGATGCTTGCTTACAATGATCATGACAGGGCTATCAAGCTTCTCTATGCTCTTGACCGTAGCATATGGGAAGTAAAGATATCCAGCATTGAGGAGTCTGCAGGTTATGACACTTTGACCTGCGATGAACTCTTTAGCAAGCTGAAGTCCACAGAGATTGCCAAGGCATCTCTTGCGGTGCACAGAAGCTCTTTGCCACAGCCATTGGCATTGGTTTCTAGCACTAGCCGTGGCACCACTGCAGAACCAAGCACATCTGGTACTTGTGTTTTTGCAGATGGTTTTTCTTTGTCCTCCCTGGTCTCCGTCACAAAGGAGCAGGTGGACACTCTAGATGATGATGAGCTTGCTCTCATTGCCCGGAGGTTCACCCGTTTTCACCATGAGAGACGGGATCAGAGGAGAAGTGGTTTTAGTGGTTGCTATGAATGTGGCGACACCTCTCATATTAAGGCCAATTGCCCCAAGCTCAAGAAGAGAGATGAGAGTGAGCGCCCCAAATACCACAAAAAGGAGAGGAAGCCTTTTGTGAAGGGCAAGCGCGGCAAGATGGCTAAGAAAGTAGCCAAAGCCGCTTCCAGAGCTTTTGTTGCTGCTCTCAGCGACATCGACACGTCCTCAACTGAGGAGTCGAGCTCTGAGGAGGAGGAGTCCCCAAGGAAGGAGGATAAGAAGGACAAGAAGGGACGAGACTTCACCGGCCTTTGCTTCATGGCCGACAGCGATCACAGCGGCGATGAGCTTGACTCATCTGAGGTAACACTATCATCTGACCAGCTATTAATTAAATTAGATGAGCTGAATGAAGTAGTTCTTGGTCAGGATAGATTACTTGTGCAAGCCGCTAGAGAAAGAAAAGACCTTAGACTTAGGCTAGAAACTATTTCTACTGAATATGCCATGCTTAAGTCTAAATTTGATGATGCTGAATGTGAGTCCTGTTCTGTTGTCATGAGTGAGCTTGCTCAGTTGCGTTCTGTTCATGCTCAAACTCTTTCTGAGCTTGAGACTGCACAGAAGCAGCTTTTGGAGGTGGATTCTAGACCTCATGATGTTATTGATTGCATGAACTGCTCTTTATTACGCGAAAGCATTAATTTACGTGATAAGCATGTTCATGATTTAGAGGCTAGATTGGAGAGGGCCGGTAGTTCTAAGGATGTGCAACCTGTTTGTGACACTTGCATTACCCTTAAGGACCAGCTAGGCACTGTTAGAGAGCGAGCTGAAAATCTCATGTCTGAAAATGAATACCTCCTTTCCGTGGTTAATAAATGCACTGAGGGAAAGGGTAGGATGGATTTGCTCTTGGCCAAGACCAAGTTGTGTGCTGACAGAGCAGAGGTAGCTCTAGGTTTGGGTTTTGAGAGGATTTCTTCAGACAGTAAGACCAAAACTGTTTTTACCTCTCCCACTACCTTAGAGAAAGAAAGAGCTCTGTTAGACACCCCACCAGCCAAGAAACCTACCCGAGCTCAAAAGAAAACCACTCCTCCTGCCAAGAAAAATCCTCCCAAGAAAACCACTCAGAGAAAACCCAAGGAGCCTGTGAGAGTTGCTCCTGTGACCCATGAGAGTGCCCCCAGGAGAGTGTTTCATTGTTCCTATTGTCAGCGGGCGGGTCATTTGGTTGGGTTCTGTTTTCGTCGCATCAAGGATGAGCGACGCTCTCAGGCGATGAGTTACCAGGACATGCATTACCCATCTTTAGGTATGCATGAGTCTGAGTTTTACTATCGTCCTGCTTTTGAGGCTCCTCGTGCTTCTCGGAGAGGTTTTGCTCCTCGAGGTGTTCACCATGTTCCATATGGTGGTAGACCCCGGGCGAGTAGCTTTGTACCTCGTCAAAGTAGGAGACCTCGACATGTTGTTCGATCACAGCATGTAGGTAGACCTCGCACTTTGCATTATTCTGATTATTATGTGCGTAGACCGTCTACTTTTACTGCGCCTACTACTCGTGTCACTCAGTGCTGGATGCCCCGTCATTATTTCACTCACCCCAGCACTGAGCGATCGAGATATTCTTATCGTGTGTAGGCGACAGATCGAGGCTTGGAGGGCACGTGGATCATGGACTCCGGTTGTTCGCGCCACATGACCGGAGATGCAGCTTGGTTCTCCAGCCTCACCACAACCAAGCAAAGGGAACATATTACCTTCGGAAACAATCGAAGGAGTAGAGTGAAAGGTAAAGCTGTGGTAAGAATTAACTCGAACTTCACTCTCAAAGATGTTGCTTTGGTTGAAAACCTGGGATACAATTTGCTGTCTGTATCTCAGTTGCTTGATGAGAGCTTCGAAGTGCGATTCCATCGCGATACTTCGCAAGTGCTCAATTCTGATGGCGTTGTGGTGTGTAAGATCTTTAGAGTTGGGAGAGTTTTTGGAGCTGATTTTTCAGAGTCGTCTGGTTCTTCTCATTGTCTTGTTGCACATTCGACTTCTGAGCTTTGGAAGTGGCATGGGAGACTAGGGCATATGAGCTTTGAGTTGCTCGCTCGTTTGAGTGCCCTAGGCCTGATCCGAGGATTGCCCAAGCTCAAGTTTGAGAAGAATTTAGTTTGCGCTCCGTGTCGACATGGAAAAATGATTGCTGCTTCGCATTCGCCAGTCACCACAGTGATGACTGAACAACCCGGAGAACTTCTACACATGGACACTGTAGGTCCTTCTCGGGTTAGTTCTTTAGGCGGCAAGTGGTATGTATTAGTTATTGTCGACGATTTCTCTCGCTACTCTTGGGTCTTCTTTCTTGCCAGCAAGGATGAAGTGTTTTCACACTTTCGGAGCTTGGCTTTGAGACTTTTCACTGAACTCCCAGGTGCATTAAAATTCATTCGAAGCGATAATGGCACCGAGTTCAAAAATAGTCTCTTTGTTGACTTTTGCATGGAGCATGGCATAGAACATCAATTCTCTGCTCCGCGGGTTCCTCAACAGAACGGTGTTGTTGAGAGGAAGAACCGCACTTTGGTTGAGATGGCTAGGACGATGCTTGATGAGCATAGGACTCCTAGAAAATTCTGGGCTGAGGCCATGAACACTGCTTGCTACATCTCAAACCGAATCTTCTTGCGCTAAATTTTAAATTTGACATCTTATGAGCTGCATTTTGGGAGACAGCCCAAGGTTACTAATCTTCGAGTTTTTGGCTGTCGCTGCTTTATCCTAAAACGTGGTAACTTGGATAAATTTGAGTCGCGATCTTCTGACGGGATCTTTTTGGGTTACACCACACATGGTCATTCTTATCGTGTTTATAACTTGGAAACTAACACTGTCATCGAGTCATGTGATGTGACTTTTGATGAATCAACCCCCTCTGGTAGTTCTCTTTTTGAACAGGCAAATGAACACGACATGGAACAGACCTTATTCGAAGACGAAGATCCCGGAGAATTCGAGGATGAACCCCTACTACCCTCGACATCGACCCCCGAAGCTGACCCCGCTTCGACTACTTCGGCACGAGGTCCCGAAGCAACTACCTCAACATCGGTCATCTTGGACTACTCCAACGCACAAGTTGAGGGGGAGACTGCATCCCGCCGCGAGGCTCCACATCATGTTCAAAGGATGCATCCTCCTGAGCAGATCATTGGTGAGCTTGATCAAAGGGTAACACGTTCTCATGCTCATTTCATTGATTCCGCTTTTGTTGCTTCTTTCGAGCCCTTAGATGTTAGTCATGCACTTTCTGATTCTAGTTGGATCAATGCCATGCATGAAGAGCTTGAAAATTTTGACAGAAACCAAGTCTGGTCTTTAGTTGATCCTCCACCAAATGTTCATTTCATTGGAACAAAATGGATTTTCAAAAATAAACAAGGGGAGGATGGGACTATAGTTAGAAACAAGGCTAGACTTGTAGCTGAGGGCTTTTCTCAACTAGAAGGGATTGATTTTACTGAAACTTTTGCACCTGTTGCTCGCCTTGAGGCCATTAGGATTTTGCTTGCCTTTGCGACATCCCGAGGATTCAAACTCTATCAAATGGATGTCAAAAGTGCTTTTCTTAATGGCTTCATAGGTGAAGATGTTTGTAACACCCCAGAAATTAAAAAGGATTAAAATAAAAGAAAATATTATTTAAATCATTTCTGGATTTATTATTAAAGGAAAAATCACAAAATAACCCAAATAAAGCCAAACAGGGAGAAATACTCAAAATCTGGACTTGAAAATTTTATGAGATGAACTAGAGACCAAGATATAATTTTAGGAATTTTTACAAATTTTTATCAACAGTGGTTCAACCCTTAAACAAATAAATGAATTACTGGAATTATTTTAAATCAGAAAACCATTTTAATCCTTAATGGGCCTCAACCTCGAATTCGCCCGGAGCCCGGCCCAATCCAGCATTGAGCCACTGACGAGTGGGACCCGCCTGTCGGCGCGTTCCCCCGCCTCCCTCTCCCGCCCACGCCCGCCTGTCCCCACGTGTCAGCCTCCTCGCGCTCGCCTACACCCACTGACCGCTCGGCCCCGCCTGTCGGCCCCTTTCCTTTCCCGTTCGCCCACTGACAGGTGGAGCCCACCTGTCAGGTCCTTCGTCTCCGATGGAAGGGGATCGCTCCCCTTTCCTTCCCCGGCGATCCCTTTCTGTTTCCTCGCCGCCGGCCACCGGATCGCCCTGGATCGCCCCGGATCGCCTCCCCCGCATGCCACCGCCTCATTTCCATCCACGGCGACGCGTTTTTACGCTTTAGGTAAGATACCCGAAGCTTGGAAGGAGATCGCCGGAGCTCTCAGGATCCCCTCGGTTCCCTGCCATCCTGACGCCGGCGACCCCCTATAAAAGCCCCTCCGGTCGCCGCCCTCAGCCACACCACTCAAAGCCCTAGCCGAAGCCCTCCAGAGTGCTGTTGCCACTTTTTCGAGCTCTTCCTCTGCTCCACCTCCAGCGAGCGTTCGCCGTCGCCTCGGACCCCCGCCGCCCTAGCCGCCGCCACCGTCGGGTCCGTCGTCGACCACCCCACCTCGTCCACCCCTCCGTTGGCCGTGGACACCGCCGGACCGCCGTCGCCGTCGAGCACCCGTACGCCCTCCGTCGTCTACGCTCGCCGCCGGTCATCTCCAGGCCCCCATCGTCGCCGCCGAAGGTATGGCCGAGACCGTCTCGACCTCCTCGTTCCATTTTTGGCCCTAGCTAGGTCCCTAGGCCCTCGCCGTCGCCGCCGTGGCCGCACCCGAGCCCGCCGTCGCTGGAAACGAAGGGGGTACGTGCCCCCTTACGGCGTGCCGTGCCGGATCGAGCCATGACCGTCTGATCGCGATCGGAGGGCTAGGATTAAATCCCTCCAGGATTTAATCTGGGCCCTCGGATCTGGTCAGAGCGGTATCGTGCGCTCTCGGCCGTCGATCACAACTTAAAGCGCTGGAGCGATCTGGTGCGTCCACGCGTACCCCTTCGCTACGATTTAATCACAGCCGTCCATTTCCACTTAACCCCCCCCCCCCCCCCGCCTCGCATCTGACCGCCGGATCCAGATCCGACGGCTCTGGATCGGCCGGTCCACGCGCACAGTGGCGCGGTCCACCGTGGGCCTGGCTCACCGTGGACCAGAGCCCATTTTCCAGTTTAAATAAAATTTCAGAAAATAGTTTAAACTTCAAAAATTCATATCTTGCTCATTTTAACTCCAAATTTCACCATTCAAATTTTGTTAAAACCAGAATATTATTCTCTACATATTAATACCATAAAAACAGTATGTTACTATTACCCAAAATATTCTTAATAAATAAATGAATAAAAAACCCTTAGGATTAAAATTAATAATACTGAAAATAAATTAGGAAAAATCCAAAAAGGTTAAACTTTACTGTTTTATGCAAGAACTCAGAATATTAAAATGATATTTCACATAAAAACACCCACAACTATGTATGTTCCTTTATTTGGTGGATTTTATCTGTTTATTGAGTGGATTATTTATTTTTCCGTATCAAGAAGACTACGAGTTCATCGAGGAGCAGGAGTTCTACCCCGAGGTTCCTCCATCCCCCTTTGCTGATCAAGGCAAGTCATCGACCACCTCTGTGGAAACAGTTGATCATAATTGAGCCCATGTTTTAATAAATTATCGCTATAACCCATAGGTTAATATTGCATTAGTCCAATAATCAAGCCTTACACTTATATTTATTAGATCCCCGTCCTTGTGTGCAAACCCAAGCCATGCTTATTGAGCCTTAACTCCTTGTCACTCTACTATTAAAATATTAGCTAGTGCCCAATGTACCGGCACAACTGCTATAGGATAAAAAGAATGAGTCGTAGATAGCTGGATTCTGTATATGGATTTCCCTGTTATTCTCGTCTCTGGACTCTGTTGGAGTTGGCTAGGTTATAAGTATGGTGGGTTCCGGGTGCAAGCTCGGGCACTGGTTTGTCGCACCCGGGGCACTATAAGGACCGGTCTGCGGGATCTGTTGCAAAGCACTTCCGTACCAACCACAAGTCTAATGGGTAAGTCCTAACCGGAAGTATGGAATACTCCGGCTCGATGCACCATAGAGGAGGGGGCAAGGGGCTAGCCTGCGGGCGACTTGTACCGACGAGGCTCAAGGGGGGGTATGGTGGGGCTCCGATGCGTCGGGACACCATATGAAACCCATAAGAGGGTGTTGTTGAGTCGGGGAGGACTATATGGAAGGTTTTGGCACGAGTTCCCGTGTGATGGGTCATCTCGTTACACTTCGGTGTAGGTGATGAGTGCGTGCCTTGTGGGTACAGTGGTACATCTCTGATCAGAGCTATTAAATCTTTTCGAAAAGCCGAGCCCACGGTCAAGGGCGGGTTGTGTGACTACTCGCAGTTAGTTTACAATTGTTTGAATGGTCGAGTTATTCATGGCACGTAAGGACTGTTGAGCGAGGTGGGGCTGACTGTACCCCTCGAGTTAGAAGATGATGATGCACACACACATGTTTACTTTTCCGTACTAATAAATTGCTCACATTTAAAGCTTTACAATTATGCTGCTTCCGCAAAATTAGCCACTATCTCCCTTGTTATTACCTTGCATTATATTTGCATTCGGTGGCTTGCTGAGTACATCTGTACTCACCCCGTTGACTTACACCATCAGAGCCAGTCTACTACGAGGAGGATGAAGGTCTGGAGTAGCGACCCAGTCAAGGCGAGACTGGAAGGAGGCGTTCATCTAGGACCCTTATTTTATTAGTTTCTCTTCACCTTTATTCACTTTTGTATTAATGCGGTCTACGAACCGTGAATGATTGCCCGTATTGTACGTGGTCGAATGATGAACGTCTTGTTTTATTGACTTTCTATGGAATTTCAATAAAGTCCTGATTTATTAAATCGGGGCGCGACAAGATGGTATCAGAGCCGACTTGACTGTAGGAAGCCAAACAGACCTGACCTTAGGACTTATACTTACTATATTTTCTTACAAACACTGCTTATCCTCTCATCTTCCGAGGTTTTCACAAAAATTTTCTCTCTTTTGTAGATGCCGGTTCATACCATGAGCGGGACTCTTCGTGATGAGGCCGGATTCATCCGCGAGCTTCGCGCGCTCGTCGACTTCTTGGGGTTTCCCCATGAGCCCGCGTTCCACGGGATCTTTCCCGATGCGAACGAGAGCTACTGCGAGGTCACGGTGGTGATCCGCCCCTCTTCCACGCAGCCACCCTTCTACACCCATGGAGTTGGAGGTCCTTCATTCGTGGTGGCTAGCCAGCGAGCCGCTCTTCAGTCCCTCGCCGAGCTTCGACTGGTATACGACTGCCACCTCCGCGACACCGTCTACCGCTTCATGCCCATGCGCACACCCGGGAGTCACCGCAGCATCTACATCAGCCCCCTCACTCAGAGCAACTCCGCCATCACCCGCACAATGAGACTCTTGGAGGCCATGGACAACCTCCACACAGAGGCCGTCCTCGACGCAGACAGCCAGCACGACACCATCGACTTCTACCGCCACACTTCAGAGAACCTGACCCGTGAGAATGCCGAGCTCCATCGACAGCTTGAGCAGAACCCTTTGTTGACCCTCGAAGTGGAGGAGTTGAGGCGCCAGAACGAGCTCCTACGCCAGGGCGCCATGGTCCACACCCAGCTCCGTCAGCAGCTCAGAGAGTTGAAGAAGGACCTTGAGGAGATCGCACCTCTCCCGCCTCGCAGGAAGAAACCCCTTCGGATCCCCACTGTGAGGCCCAAGAGGATCTCCCGCAGCGCACCACCCGCCGGACCGTCCAGCTCCTCGACCCCGACCGTCTCCCATGAGCCCGAGATCGAGCCATCCCCCGAGCTGTCGTAGACGTAGTTTTACGGTTGATTGTTATTTTCATTTTTGCTTGCTTGTATTAGCATTCATGTCAAAACATAAGGCATGAATGAAGAAATAAATAAATGTAACCGCAAGAACGGTACCCTTTTGAAATAAAATATGGAGAAGTTCACTAAAATAAATGTGTCTACTTTGAAAACTCCAGGATGACCAACACTCAGGGTTCCGACGCTCCTCAGAACGGAGGAGAAAGTGGCAACTTGCCACAATGGGGAGCCACCGGGCAAAGGCAAGCCCCGGTTGCCAATCACCCCACTCTGGCCGAGATGATGGCCACACAAAACCAGCTGGTCTCAGCCCTTCTGAATCAGATGCAGCAGCAGCAGATGCAGGAGCAGCAGGCTCATCTCTTCCGCCTCCACCAACAGCCTGAGCTGCCCCGACCCGCCACACCAGCTCCCGCTCCCGCGTCCCAGCTTTTGGAGTTCCTCCGAGTCCGCCCACCGACCTTCTCGAGCACCACCAACCCCATGGAGGCTGGGGATTGGTTGCGAGCTATCGAGAAGAAGCTCGATCTGCTGACCTGCACTGAGCAGGAGAGGGTGGCCTTCGCCACCCACCAGCTTCATGGTCCCGCCGCAGAGTGGTGGGACAATCATCGCGAGACTCTGCCCGAGGGCCACGCCCACACTTGGGCAGAGTTTTCGGCCGCTTTCTGTGCCGCCCACATCCCCGACGGCATTATAGCCCAGAAGCAACAGGAGTTCCGAGACCTGCAGCAGGGGAGCAGGTCTGTCATAGAATACCTGCACGAGTTCAACCGTCTGGCCAGGTACACGCCTAAGGAGGTCCATACAGATGCGGCCAGACAGGCCAAGTTCCTTCGGGGACTGAAAGATGAGCTGTCCCTACAGCTTATCTCCGGAGACTTCGCCAACTTCCAAAAGTTGGTGAACAAAGCTATCATGCAGGAGACCCAGCAGAATAAGGTCGACCTGAAGAAGAAGCGGATGATTGCCTTCCGGCAAAACCAGGGCATGGCCCAGAGACCCCGCTTTGTTCCACCTCCATCAGCACCACAGTACCACCCCCGCCCAGTTTATCGTCCGGCACCACCAGCCGCCAATGCCGGGGCTAGTCAACCTCGTCCCGCTTCCGCCGCACCAACCGCCCCAGCTGCCCCGGCCAAGAAGCCGGAAGTTCTGAGAGACAGGCATGGCAAGCCTGTAGTATGCTTCAACTGCCGCCAGGAGGGACACTACTCCCATCAGTGCCCTCATCCCAAGCGTGCTCAAGGCGTCGCCTCCAACCCCGCCGTCCGCGCCAAGGTCAACCACGTCACCGCCGAAGAAGCTCAGGCCGCCCCGGAGATTGTCATGGGTAAGTTTATGGTTCGTTCATCGCTTGCAGTGGTATTATTTGACACCGGAGCCACCCACTCCTTTATATCAACTGCTTTTGTGGAAAGTAATGCCCTGGACATAAGTGAACTACCCAGGCCAGTATTGATAGCTACCCCGGGCAAGCAAACCCTCGCCTGTTCCTTTAGTCCAAGGGTATGGGTAGATATCCAAGGCACGATATTTTGGGCCGACCCCATTCTAATAGAATGTCAAGGTTTGGATCTCATTCTAGGAATGGATTGGCTAAATAAACATCAAGGAGTAATAGAATGTGCCCAGAGAAAAGTGACTGTGACTAATGAAGACGGGACTATCGTCACATTCCAGATGCCAAGCATGAAGACCGAAAGGACAAGACTACATCAGATTACCTGGGAGGAGATACCAGTAGTCAGTGAATACCCGGACGTGTTCCCCGAGGATCTACCAGGGATGCCACCCAAGAGGGATATCGAGTTCAGGATTGATTTGGTGCCCGGAACTACCCTGATTTATAAGCGACCATACCGGATGGCCGCTAATGAATTAACTGAGATGAAGCAGCAATTGGAGGATCTTGAAAGGAAAGGTTATATCAGACCAAGTACATCGCCATGGGGTGCTCCCGTCATCTTCGTCGAGAAGAAAGAGGACAAGGCAAAGCGTATGTGTGTGGATTATCGCGCTTTGAATGAGGTAACCATCAAGAATAAATATCCGTTGCCACGGATCGACGATCTCTTCGACCAGCTAAAAGGAGCTACAGTATTCTCGAAGATCGACTTGCGTTCTGGTTATCATCAGTTAAGGATCCGAGAAGAGGATATACCCAAGACTGCCTTCACCACCCGTTATGGATTATATGAGTGCACGGTTATGTCCTTTTGATTGACCAACGCCCCTGCATTCTTCATGAATATGATGAATAAGGTGTTCATGGAGTATTTGGACAAATTCATCGTAGTCTTCATAGACGACATCCTCATTTATTCCAAGGACCAGAAAGAGCACGAGACTCACCTCCGGTTAACCTTAGGCAAGCTAAGGGAACACCAATTGTATGCCAAGTATAGCAAATGCAAGTTTTGGACAGCAGAAGTAAAGTTCCTTGGACACATCATCTCTGCGCAAGGAATCACAGTAGACCCTGCCACCGTAGAAGCAGTTACGGATTGGCTGCTACCCACGAACGTATCTGAGATACGAAGTTTTCTGGGTTTGGCCGGATATTACCAAAGATTCATTGAGAATTTTTCTAAGATAGCCAAGCCAATGACCAAGTTGTTGCAGAAAGGAGAGAAGTTTGAATGGACTCCTGAATGCGAGGAAAGTTTTCGCACCCTCAAGACCCGTTTGGTATCTGCACCCATACTGACCCTACCGGATATCCGTAAGGACTTCCATGTCTATTGTGACGCGTCTCGCCAAGGATTGGGATGTGTTCTTATGCAAGACGGGAAAGTTATCTCTTATGCCTCCCGTCAGTTGAGACCTCATGAGTTGAACTACCCGACCCATGATTTGGAATTAGCCGCTGTAGTGCACGCCCTTAAGATTTGGAGGCATTATTTGGTTGGAAATTGCTGTGAGATCTTTACGGATCACAAGAGCTTGAAGTACATCTTCACACAGCCTGACCTCAATCTGAGGCAAAGACGATGGTTGGAACTAATCAAGGACTATGACTTAGGTATTCACTACCACCCTGGAAAAGCAAATGTGGTAGCTGATGCATTAAGTCGCAAGGGATATTGCACCGCTGTGATGATCCAGGATCATGCACCCTGGTTATGCAGAGAGATGGAAAAATTAAATCTTGGAGTAACCACAAGAGCATATCTAGCCACCTTGGAGACTCAACCTGTCTTGTTTGAGCAAATCCGTGAAGCTCAATTGGAAGACCCGGATATAGCTGCCATTAGGAAGAACATGAGGCAAGGAAAAGCCCCAGGATTTTCAGAGGACGAAAACGGCACCATATGGTTTGGAACCCGGATATGTGTACCGGATAAGCCAGAGATAAAGACCCTTATCCTGAGAGAAGCCCATGAGACATTGTACTCCATTCATCCCGGCAGTACCAAGATGTACCAGGATCTGAAAGAGCGTTATTGGTGGGTCAGCATGAAAAGAGAGATTGCCCAGTTTGTCGCCGAGTGTGACACCTACAGAAGAGTAAAGGCTGAACATCAGAGGCCTGCAGGATTGTTACAGCCACTTAAAGTGCCTGAATGGAAGTGGGAAGAGATCGGTATGGATTTCATCACCGGATTACCAAAGACCCAACTTGGGTACGACTCTATTTGGGTGATCATCGATCGGCTTACGAAAGTAGCCCATTTCATAGCTGTCAAGACAACCTTTAGTGGCCCTAAGCTTGCAGAGCTATATATGGCCCGGATCGTATGTCTTCATGGAGTGCCTAAGAAGATAGTGTCTGACAAAGGAAGTCAGTTTACCTCTCGTTTCTGGAAGAACCTTCAAGAGGAGATGGGCACGAGATTGAATTTCAGTACCGCCTACCATCCTCAGACAGATGGACAAACAGAGAGGGTAAATCAGATATTGGAGGATATGCTTCGAGCATGTGTCTTGGATTTTGGAGCCACTTGGGACAAGAGCTTGCCATACGCTGAGTTTTCGTACAACAACAGCTATCAAGCCAGCCTCCAGATGTCTCCTTTTGAAGCACTGTATGGACGTAAGTGCAGGACGCCTCTACTTTGGGACCAAACCGGTGAATCCCAAGTATTCGGAACGGACATTCTTCGTGAAGCTGAAGAGGAGGTACGGATCATCAGAGACCGACTCAAGACAGCCCAATCACGACAGAAGAGCTACACAGACAATCGTCGCCGAGACCTAGCCTTTGAAGAAGGAGATCATGTCTACCTTCGAGTTACGCCTCTCCATGGTACTCAACGGTTTAACATGAGAGGAAAGTTGGCCCCTCGATATGTTGGACCATTCCCCATTATCCGACGCCAAGGCGAAGTTGCTTATCAGTTGGAATTACCACCCTCATTAGCTGGAGTACATGACGTATTTCACGTATCCCAACTCAAGAAGTGTCTCCGCGTCCCCACAGAGCAAGTGGATCTTCAGCAGTTGGATGTGCAAGAGGATTTGACCTATGTGGAAAAGCCTGTCAAGATATTGGAAGTCAAAGAAAGGACCACCAGGAGTCGAGTCATCCGCTTCTGCAAAGTGCAGTGGAGCAATCATCCGATAGAAGAAGCTACATGGGAAAAAGAAGATGAACTTAAGGCACAGCATACTGAGCTATTCGAGGATTGATCCGAATCTCGAGGACGAGATTCTCTGTAAGGGGGATAGGATTGTAACACCCCAGAAATTAAAAAGGATTAAAATAAAAGAAAATATTATTTAAATCATTTCTGGATTTATTATTAAAGGAAAAATCACAAAAGAACCCAAATAAAGCCAAACAGGGAGAAATACTCAAAATCTGGACTTGAAAATTTTATGAGATGAACTAGAGACCAAGATATAATTTTAGGAATTTTTAAAAAATTTTATCAACAGTGGTTCAACCCTTAAACAAATAAATGAATTACTGGAATTATTTTAAATCAGAAAACCATTTTAATCCTTAATGGGCCTCAACCTCGAATTCGCCCGGAGCCCGGCCCAATCCAGCATTGAGCCACTGACGAGTGGGACCCGCCTGTCGGCGCGTTCCCCCGCCTCCCTCTCCCGCCCACGCCCACCTGGCCCCACGTGTCAGCCTCCTCGCGCTCGCCTACACCCACTGACCGCTCGGCCCCGCCTGTCGGCCCCTTTCCTTTCCCGTTCGCCCACTGACAGGTGGAGCCCACCTGTCAGGTCCTTCGTCTCCGATGGAAGGGGATCGCTCCCCTTTCCTTCCCCGGCGATCCCTTTCTGTTTCCTCGCCGCCGGCCACCGGATCGCCCTGGATCGCCCCGGATCGCCTCCCCCGCATGCCACCGCCTCCTTTCCATCCACGGCGACGCGTTTTTATGCTTTAGGTAAGATACCCGAAGCTTGGAAGGAGATCGCCGGAGCTCTCGGGATCCCCTCGGTTCCCTGCCATCCTGACGCCGACGACCCCCTATAAAAGCCCCTCCGGTCGCCGCCCTCAGCCACACCACTCAAAGCCCTAGCCGAAGCCCTCCAGAGCGCCGTTGCCACTTTTTCGAGCTCTTCCTCTGCTCCACCTCCGGCGAGCGTTCGCCGTCGCCTCGGACCCCCGCCGCCCTAGCCGCCGCCACCGTCGGGTCCGTCGTCGACCACCCCACCTCGTCCACCCCTCCGTTGGCCGTGGACACCGCCGGACCGCCGTCGCCGTCGAGCACCCGTACGCCCTCCGTCGTCTACGCTCGCCGCCGGTCATCTCTAGGCCCCATCGTCGCCGCCGAAGGTATGGCCGAGACCGTCTCGACCTCCTCGTTCCATTTTTGGCCCTAGCTAGGTCCCTAGGCCCTCGCCGTCGCCGCCGTGGCCGCACCCGAGCCCGCCGTCGCCGGAGACGAAGGGGGTACGTGCCCCCTTACGGCGTGCCGTGCCGGATCGAGCCATGACCGTCCGATCGCGATCGGAGGGCTAGGATTAAATCCCTCCAGGATTTAATCTGGGCCCTCGGATCTGGTCAGAGCGGTATCGTGCGATCTCGTCCGTCGATCACAACTTAAAGCGCTGGAGCGATCTGGTGCGTCCACGCGTACCCCTTCGCTACGATTTAATCACAGCCGTCCATTTCCACTTAACCCCCCCCGCCTCACATCTGACCGCCGGATCCAGATCCGACGGCTCTGGATCGGCCGGTCCACGCGCATAGTGGCGTGGTCCACCATGGGCCTGGCTCACCGTGGACCAGAGCCCATTTTCCAGTTTAAATAAAATTTCAGAAAATAGTTTAAACTTCAAAAATTCATATCTTGCTCATTTTAACTCCAAATTTCACCATTCAAATTTTGTTAAAACCAGAATATTATTCTCTACATATTAATACCATAAAAACAGTATGTTACTGTTACCCAAAATATTCTTAATAAATAAATGAATAAAAAACCCTTAGGATTAAAATTAATAATACTGAAAATAAATTAGGAAAAATCCAAAAAGGTTAAACTTTACTGTTTTATGCAAGAACTCAGAATATTAAAATGATATTTCACATAAAAACACCCACAACTATGTATGTTCCTTTATTTGGTGGATTTTATCTGTTTATTGAGTGGATTATTTATTTTTCCGTATCAAGAAGACTACGAGTTCGTCGAGGAGCAGGAGTTCTACCCCGAGGTTCCTCCATCCCCCTTTGCTGATCAAGGCAAGTCATCGACCACCTCTGTGGAAACAGTTGATCATAATTGAGCCCATGTTTTAATAAATTATCGCTATAACCCATAGGTTAATATTGCATTAGTCCAATAATCAAGCCTTACACTTATATTTATTAGATCCCCGTCCTTGTGTGCAAACCCAAGCCATGCTTATTGAGCCTTAACTCCTTGTCACTCTACTATTAAAATATTAGCTAGTGCCCAATGTACCGGCACAACTGCTATAGGATAAAAAGAATGAGTCGTAGATAGCTGGATTCTGTATATGAATTTCCCTGTTATTCTCGTCTCTGGACTCTGTTGGAGTTGGCTAGGTTATAAGTATGGTGGGTTCCGGGTGCAAGCTCGGGCACTGGTTTGTCGCACCCGGGGCACTATAAGGACCGGTCTGCGGGATCTGTTGCAAAGCACTTCCGTACCAACCACAAGTCTAATGGGTAAGTCCTAACCGGAAGTATGGAATACTCCGGCTCGATGCACCATAGAGGAAGGGGCAAGGGGCTAGCCTGCGGGCGACTTGTACCGACGAGGCTCAAGGGGGGGTATGGTGGGGCTCCGATGCGTCGGGACACCATATGAAACCCATAAGAGGGTGTTGTTGAGTCGGGGAGGACTATATGGAAGGTTTTGGCACGAGTTCCCGTGTGATGGGTCATCTCGTTACACTTCGGTGTAGGTGATGAGTGCGTGCCTTGTGGGTACAGTGGTACATCTCTGATCAGAGCTATTAAATCTTTTCGAAAAGTCGAGTCCACGGTCAAGGGCGGGTTGTGTGACTACTCGCAGTTAGTTTACAATTGTTTGAATGGTCGAGTTATTCATGGCACGTAAGGACTGTTGAGTGAGGTGGGGCTGACTGTACCCCTCGAGTTAGAAGATGATGATGCACACACACATGTTTACTTTTCCGTACTAATAAATTGCTCACATTTAAAGCTTTACAATTATGCTGCTTCCGCAAAATTAGCCACTATCTCCCTTGTTATTACCTTGCATTATATTTGCATTCGGTGGCTTGCTGAGTACATCTGTACTCACCCCGTTGACTTACACCATCAGAGCCAGTCTACTACGAGGAGGATGAAGGTCTGGAGTAGCGACCCAGTCAAGGCGAGACTGGAAGGAGGCGTTCATCTAGGACCCTTATTTTATTAGTTTCTCTTCACCTTTATTCACTTTTGTATTAATGCGGTCTACGAACCGTGAATGATTGCCCGTATTGTACGTGGTCGAATGATGAACGTCTTGTTTTATTGACTTTCTATGGAATTTCAATAAAGTCCTGATTTATTAAATCGGGGCGCTACAATGTTTATGTAAAACAACCCCCTGGTTTTGAAAACCCCAAGTACCCACATAAAGTCCTTAAACTTCATAAGGCTCTTTATGGACTCAAGCAGGCCCCTCGGGCGTGGTATGACAGACTTAAGTCTTTTCTGCTTGAGCGAGGGTATTTGATGGGCTCTGTTGATAAAACTTTGTTTACTCTCAAGCATGGCAAAGATTTCCTCCTAGTGCAGATTTATGTGGATGATATCATCTTTGGTGGCTCTTCTCATGCTTTGGTTGCCGAGTTTGCAGATACCATGAGCAGGGAATTTGAGATGTCGATGATGGGTGAACTCACCTTTTTCCTTGGCTTGCAAATCAAGCAAAGCAAACAAGGTACTTTCGGCCACCAGACGAAGTACACCAAGGACCTGCTCAAGAAGTTCGACATGTCTGATGCGAAGCCCCTCGTCACTCCAATGGCTACATCTGTAGCATTGGATCCTGACGAAGATGGAGAAGCCGTAGATCAGAAGGAGTTCCGAAGCATGATCGGCTCCCTCCTCTACTTGACTGCTACGAGGCCGGACATACACTTCGCAGTGTGTCTGTGCGCTTGTTTTCAGGCTTCACCGCGAGCTTCGCACCGCCAAGCGGTAAAGCGCATCTTAAGGTATCTCAAACACACCCTTGAATTTGGCATATGGTATTTAGCGTCGTCATCTTTATGTCTTCGAGGTTATTCCGATGCGGATTTTGCTGGGTGTAGAATTGATAGGAAGAGTACCTCTGGTACTTGTCATTTTCTGGGTACTTCTTTGGTTTGCTGGTCTTCCCGCAAACAGTCTAGTGTTGCTCAATCGACGACTGAGGCCGGATATGTTGCTGCAGCTAGCTGTTGCTCTCAGATTTTGTGGATGGTTTCCACTTTGCGGGATTTCGGGTTAGATTATAAGAGTGTTCCACTTTTCTGTGATAACACTAGCGCTATTTGTATTGCAAACAACCCGGTTCAGCATTCCAGAACCAAACACATTGATGTGCGGTATCATTTTCTCAGAGATCACAATGAGAAGGGTGATATTGAACTTCAATATGTTGATACCCAACACCAGCTTGCCGACATTTTCACAAAACCCCTCGATGCTTCTCGATTTGCTTACTTGCGTGGGGAACTTGGCATTTGTCACCCTTACGGCATTTTGTGAGGGGGAGCTGTTTTAGATGGATGTGCCTTTGCTAAGTGTGTTGAAATTGCATTTACATCTTTTGCACTTGTATGCCTGCTTATAATTCATGAAATCATGACAGCTCAGCTCTTTTTAATTCATCTGAAACATTCATGTGCATGATGCTTTCTTTTCAAAATCAAATCGCGCTCACTGCTTAGTCTTGAATCTAGCATGTTTAGGAAGGACTGCTTTAGCTATCTTTTATCTGCTTGACAGCGAGACACTGTTCATTGGATGCTAAAAATTGCAACTTGAAAAATTGTTCTACATCTTCATGGATATTCATAAAATGCCAAACAATTGGTTTACTTGGTTAAAATAAAAAATTCCATGATTTTCATGTTTCAAGTAAAAAGATCCAGGTGGGTTTGTTTGTCGCACTATCCTATTCTAGACTGCTTACCATTGCACCTTCGTCTGAACTAGAATAGTGTAGTGTATGCCAAAATCATTGCCTTAAGCTTCTTATGACTTCCATGCCTAGGCTTGGCCTGATTGGAAAGTATAAGGTGGACAAACAAATAACCCCTGGCACTAAGAAAAGAACAACAAAATTCATTGATCATCAAGTTTGCTTTTCATGCTCCATTTGCACTGGACTTGTCTGTCTAGAGTAGAAATCGACTAGCTTTGCGCAGTCCTTGCTTTTACTTGTCTAGTTTCCTTGACTACGTGGTGATGCTTTTATTTCAAAAATAATCAAATCACATGCTTCATCATGTTTTTAGAGAATGTTAATTTGAGCTGAGCCCATGATCATTGGTGTTATTGTTGGCATATTTTTGCTTCATATGTCTTTGCAATTCTGCTCAATTCAAAGCTTTGCATCTTTTACATGCTCCTTGATGCTTGCATTGCCAAAGGGGGAGAAATTCCCAAAGGGGGAGAAATTCCTAAAGGGGGAGACTTGCTACGTTCTCTGCCGCAAGGGGGCATAATTTCCAAAGGGGGAGAAAACGTGACATAAAGGCTCTTTGTTGCCAAAGGGGGAAAATTTAACTCAGGGGGAGTTTTTATCTTGAGAAAGGGAAGTTTTGCCGAAAGGGCTTTTACTCTTTTGAAAAGAGGGAGGAAAATTCTTCTGTCAAGTGACATGATTTGGCTCTTTTCTGAGTTTTTATGGTCACTTGTGTGCTGAAAGTTTTTAATTTTCTTGGACTTTAAAGTTGGTTGTCAATGCACTCATCAAGGGGGAGATTGAGAAACCAAGGGTTGGCTTCAGTGTTTGTGATGAGTGATTGACAGGATTTTTACCCTCTGTTCGAAGGGTACCTCCGAAGGGTGTTCGGAGGTTGTACCTCCGAAGGTGTTCGGAGGAGGGTACCTCCGGAGGGGTTTCGGAGGTTGTACCTCCGAAGGTGTTCGGAGGTGGTTTCACCGAAGTGTGTTCGGTGGTTTGGTTGCTGCAGCTGTTGCAGTGGAGTGTGCTCGTCGGAGGGGTCCGACAGTACACGATGACTGGGTTCGTACCGAAGGGTTCGGTACTTTGGGCGGTACACCGGAGTGTGTGCCGGAGGTTGCTAACCCGGAGAGGTCTCCGGAGTACTGGATACGCTTGTCTGTTTGTCTGTGGTGCGCAGGGACTTCGGAGGCGACGGACAAGGTTTGTAGCAGGTGAACCTGGGTCAAGCGGGAGGCTTGATGCCAGGGGGGCGGGGAGCTCCGTCACGGTGGCTGCAAAGGTGGTCCGGGTCGTTCCTCGGGTCGAGGCGTGCCAGGTGAAGGCAGAGAGTGCGGAGCGTGGCTCCGGCTGAAGGTACTCCGAGACAAAGTCCTCGGAGGTGAGGCACTTCGAAGGTACTCCGGATGGAGTGACTTCGGAGTATGGTGGAACAAGTCCTCTGCGGAGGCAAGGATTTCGAAGTGTGCTCCGGAGGGAGACATTCGAAGGTTGCCCGACGAAGGTCTCAGAAGTCGAGGCGCATCGAAGGCATGGTCCGGGTGAGGCTCGTCGAGGAGTGTGCTCGGGGAGAGACACTGCGACGAAGTCCTCATGGAATGCTTCATGCGGAGGCCTTGGACGAAGGAGGTACTTCGAAGGGTGGTACTCCGAAGATGGGGCTTCGGAGGGAGGAAGGCTTCGGAGCAAGGCTAGCTCCGGAGTGAGGTTGTCTTGTGGTGCTTTGGCCTGCATGGTTTCGGTACACGGACTGACGGAGTTCGAGCTGGGTGAAGCTGCGAAGCCGTGGTGGTCCACTCCGGAGGTGTTAGTGCGAAGGCCCAAGGGCTTTGACGGCTTCGGCTCAAAACCGTCACTGTATCGGAGGCCATCTTCGGCGAAGCGAAGGCCACCAGGCTCAAGGCTTCTCGCCGAAGCTACCGCACCCTCGCGTGCGAAGGGAGGCTCCAGAAGGTCAAAGACTGCAAAGGCTGACACTGCCTGTTCTGTAAAAAGCTGACGCTGTCCCCTCTGCAAAGCTGACAGAGAAGCCTCCAGAATAAAGTTGGACTACCTTTTGTACCCCTTAGTTCTGTAGAGACAAATCCAATGTAAACCCTAGGGGTAAAGTAGTCATTTCACTTGGGTGAACTGTGGGCTATAAATATGGGGGCTCGGTAGGTAACATTTAACACTTTGAGCATTTACTGTTGAGCTCCTGTAGCCACATACCTCGCTGTATTCATCCAGAGTTCAATTTATTGTGTTCCTTGTTCAAGCGGCGAAGCCCTGCTTCTTTGTGCTTTTTGCTTGAGCTCGCGTTACATACCTCGCTAATTATAGTGCACCGAAGCCTGTCTAGGCAAAGGTTGTTTTTGTGCGAAGTGTGTTTTTCAGCGTGCGTTCGTTCTGTGTAACTTGAGGCCAGACCTCACAGATTACTAGCGAAGCCCTGATCGAAGCCCGTTTTGCTTCTCGTGTCGTAGCCCTTAGTGGTGTTCGCGTAGTGTGCGTTTAGACCTTCGTGTACGAAGCCCAGCACCAGTTGCTGCTGCCAAGTACTTGGTCGAAGTCCTCAGAGGGTTGTCCACTCTTGCGAAGGGTGAAGTGCGAAGCCTGCTCGAAGCACCCCGTGTGCGCTGACTTAGCGGAGTAGATTTTCGAGGGTTGTTAGTGGAGCAAAGTCTTCTTGGCTTCGAACTTTTGCTCCTGCGAAGCCTGTGTTCGGAGCTGTCGAAGTACCTCTGAACCAGACCTTCGAAGGTAGTGTTCGAAGCCTGTTCCGCAGAAGGTAGGATTAAAACCGAAGGCTGTTTTTAGCCTGAATTTTTAAAAGCTCCCATTCACCCCCCCCCTCTGGTCGCCGTTTCCGGTCCAACAACAATTCTGAAAATTACCTTATAAAACCTAAAAGTAAAATTACAAATTGAATCTCCTTTTAATATAATTTCAGAGTAGAACTAATCTGAAAATTATACCAAGAGGTTACACTACAAAACTGAAATATTTAAACTAATACTAGACACCTATTTACTGAATTAACAAAAACATTTAACGTTTCGACGGTTTTGAGAAAAAATCAACAAAGCATCTCAACCCTTCGACTCGTGACACCGCTTCGTGACTCCGAACGCCAGCAAGACACTTCTGCTCTCGATCCCCTCAAGCCGCATGAAGCTTGTCCTGGCGTCCCTCTCGCGGACCCGGTCGACACGCCGTTGCAGTCAGCCGTCCGTCCAAGTCTCGCTCCATCTCTTCGTGCACTCTTGAGATCTTCTCCAACTTCGCTCGGCCTCCCTGATCCTCCGGCATCAAGCTCCTCGCTCGACCCTCGATCACCCGCCGTCGACAGTCGAACAACATCTCTAACCTACACAAACAAGACAAGTCAAAATAAGAACGTGACGCACCGCCGAAACCCTCGGCAGCCAAACCTCCATTTCACATTGAACCCCGTGATGCACTCAACCAACCTCAACCAACCTCGATCGCTCATCCTTGTCAATCACTCATCATCCAGACCGAAACCACCCTTGGTTTCTCACCATCCCCACTGCTAGCCTTGCTGCTAAGCACCCGCCAGCTACCATCGACCGCCTACGCTGACGGGCTCCCGAACCCATTTCAAATGAGTAAGGGATGACATTTGTCTCATGTGCCGCTGTCCTCTTGCTCTAGGCCCACGTCGTCGTCCTCTTGCTCCATGCTCGTGACACCAGCCCCTTGGCTCTCGTGCCCACATTGTCGACCTCCTGGCTCCCGTGCCCACACTGGTTGTCCCCACATAGGTGCCCGAGCCCGCATTGCCAGTAGTCCATGCACCAGCACCCAAGCCTACATCACCTAGCTTGCACCCATGATCGGTGTCGGTATCCCCCGCACCAGCGCATCCCACGGCTCCTTGTCCAAGCAAAATTTGGTTATTTCACAGGTAAACAGGTATAACCGCGGGTAACAGGTATGAGGATAGGTTTTTTCCTATTAGATAAATGAGTATGGGTATGAGTATGTACTACCAATATCCATCAAAACATACTTGATTGCCATCCTAGCCCAAATCGTAAATAAATATGCCTTTTTCTTTACATCCCATATTAAAAAAACTTCGAAAAGGAATGAATAAAAGAGAATAATTCCCTCAAGAATCCCACGGAGATTCATATAAATTATTAGACTTTATATGATCAAATATATGCACACAAATACAAGATTATCAATTCCATTTTGATATAACATGGAATGATCGATATGTACCATTACATCACTCAAAACTGGTATATATTAAGCGGCGTACAATTTTACCTTCAATACGGGTCAATATTAACAATTTCGATTAATACCAATCCGATATTAGCCAATACCGGTCCATACCAACCATTTTAGTCAATAACACCCAAATCGGATAAAATTTTATTTATAATTTTTTTAGATATGTGTTATATATTACTTAAACTAAGTTTTATATTATGTTGTATTCAAGCTATGCACTATATTTGAGATGTCAATATATTCAAATATATCATATTTAATCATAGTATTATATATTTTAAAAATATTTATATAATTTTATTAGACCTCGAAATGATACACCATTATTAAACGGTATCGAAACATTTCATTCCAAAAGCCAAACCAGAATGACTATCGAAATGGAATTAACAACTTCGTACACATATATACCAGCGTTCGGTAGGGATTTTTTGAGTGAGTCTCACCAAAGTCATTAGAATCCCTACCAAATGTTTTTTGGACTTCTCATATGAATCACTAAAAATTGATTCTTGTTTTCTTGAAAGAAAAGAGAATGAGCCAAAACATAACTTCTTTAGTGAATCTCTACATGTCTACCCGTGTGCGCTATCTCCTCTCTTCCCCAACGCATTCGTCGCCCTGACCTCTGATGCCGCCATCATCACCTAGGCCCTCGGTCATCGCCCTTGCCATCCCCGCCCCTTGGTTGCCTTCACCGCCGTACCCTCCCTCGACTGTCGTCATCGCCACCCCAACTTTAATCCCACTCCACCTCCATGGCTTGGGGTAGGCTTCGACAATCGGCATGGTTGGTGCACCTTCATCGCCCCAAGCTTCAACTTTTGCTTTCGTGCTTGACTCTGTTGTGACCACGTTGGTGCGCCCCTATCGCCCTGGTTGCATCTCGCACCTAACTTAGTTGTTTACTTTGTATGAGTTACAATATGATTCATTTGTCTTAATATTTCTCTATTTCATGACAATCATTTTAGTTTGATCAAGTCATTTCTACATGTTTGAAATAACATACTTCAATAATTTATGACAAAAAATTTCATGCTAAAAGTTAAAAAGGAACTAGAGGAACCAAAAAATTAGAGTAAACTAGTCATTTCACACTAACATACTTTTTTATATGAATCAAACTATAATCATCTAGCCAAACGATTTTATAATTTAATCTGATTTATTATAAAACCACTCCTCCGAATAATCAGAAACCGAATCAGTATAATCAGAATCTCTACAAAGGAGCCCATCCGCCCATCGTACTCAACTCAACGGCAAAAAGTGATTAATCCCAACCTAAAGCAGCTCTTTTTCTTTCCCCTTTTGTCGCTCCGCGAGTGTTGCCGCCGACCACACGCCCCAAACCCTAGCCCTACCGCCGCCATGGCCGACCCGCGGCTGTTTCCGGCGGGATCTAATTCCTCCGGTGATCGCTACGGTGCCTCCGGCACAGACCGCCGGCAGTACAATCCCTACCATGACCTCAACGTCCCCTACAACTACCAGACCCTCTACGATCTTCCCACCTCGCCGGAGTTCCTCTTCCAGGAGGAGTCCGCGTCGCAGCGCCGCTCCTGGGGGGAGAACCTCACCTACTACACGGGCATCGGGTACCTCTCCGGCGCCGTTGCAGGCGCCGCCCTCGGCCTACGCGACGCCGCCGCCGGCGCTGAACCCGGGGAGACCGCTAAGATCCGCGCCAACCGCGTGCTCAACTCATGCGGCAGCTCTGGCCGCCGCGTCGGCAACAGGCTGGGCGTCATCGGGCTGATGTACGCCGGGATGGAGAGCGCCTTGGTCGCCGCGCGCGACCGCGATGACTGGATCAATAGCTTCTCCGCGGGGCTCGCCACCGGGGCGCTCTTCCGCGCGGCCAACGGGCCGCGGTCCGCAGCCGTAGCGGGCGCCATCGGCGGCGTCCTCGCTGGCGCCGCCATGGCCGGCAAGCAGCTCGCCAAGCGATACGTTCCTGCCATATGAAGCTTCGACGTGGTATCTAGTTCCCTCTGATCAAAAGATCAAATCAATCCGTCGCAAAAAATGGTCTTTTGTTTGTCTGATCTCCAGGTTAGCTAATCAATTTGAGAAGAGTTTGTCTTCTCAAAAAACATATCTAAGCTATGTTAGTCATCTGTGTACGGTTGGAATGGCAAATTTTGATCTCTCTTGCAACGAGACATCCTTATAATCCGCATGTTTGGCACAACTTAACTGATTTTTTACTTAAAAGATCTTAGATTTGGATTACGAGTGTATTAGGTATTTCGTTAAGTCATTTAATTTTTATATTAGATTAAAAATAAAAGTGTAAATTAATTTATTTTATCAGATCGATCTTAAATCTACAGCTAAATCAAATGTACACTTAGTTCAAACTTTTCAATTTTGTTTCAAAAATACGTGTACCTTTTTATATGCCATCAATGTTCAGTTCTCAAATAAGAAGTTTATTTTCTTTAATTGTCACTTTACAATGCTATTTTTATTAATAAGTGATATTTCAGTCTTTTATTTTATCATTAATTTATTGACTTTATAAAGTGCATATTTGTGAGAAGTAGGGAGCGGCATACATTTTGGTGGTGTTACCGAGGGAGTGTTTGGATAAGGACTTAAATTTTAGTTCTCGTCACATCTAATGTTTAATATTATTTTAGAGTATTAAATGTAAACTATTTACAAAACTCATTTATAATCGATGGATTATTCGCGAGATGAATCTAATAAACCTAATTATGACATGATTTAACAATGTGATGCTACAGTAAATATTTGCTAATCATGAGTTAATTAAGTTTAATAAATTCATCTCGCAAATTATCTTTGATTCTACAAATATTTTTATAATTAGTTCATGTTTAGTTCTTTAAATTGGTATCAAAACATTCGATTTGATCCGGACTAAAATTTAGCTCCTTGTCCAAATACCCCTCTGAGTAACGAGTAATGATCTAATAATTTGCAGTAATCGGAGCTATGAAAATGAGCCATATTGACACCTACTGCAGATTTGCTCATCAATTAGTCAGTCCGAGACTACCAACGTGGTGTTAATTAGGGATTAAGGATTAATCAGTTAATTGAAGATTAATTGAAATAATCAGTGGATATAAAGCAGTTTTGTAAATGTGTATAAAATTTTGAGAACTAAATATGATAGGGGCACAAGGTGTTATCTTGATGAGTTGATGTAATCGTCTTCAGATGATGGCTATGTTCTCTGTAATCTCCTGTAACTATGTGACAAGCTGTGCTGTTCGCGTCGAGGCAGGCTGCAATTACATATTGTTGTTTAGAACGCAAATTATGGCACCTGCTTAATTCTTCTGATTGCTCCTATCACATATAAGCAGCAGTCAAGCACAAACACAAGCCACCATACAAGCACGCTCTCCTAATTAAAAATGTCCACGGTGATTTACGTGTATGAATATATTAGTTGAGTGCTACAAAAATAATTTACAACATTACAAAAACATTATGTCACCATGTATCAATAACAATAACGACCTAAATATAAATATTAATGATAAGCTAGTGGTAGTGTGTGTGTGTATATATATATATATATATATTAGTTGAGGATTCTTACATTACAACGAGAAAATAATTTATAACATTAAAAAACATTATGTCATCACGTGTAAATAACAATAAAGACCTAAATATCAATGATAAGCTAGTGGTGGTTTTAGATTCATCACCACTAACTTATTTTCTCTATTCTCTACTAATATAAAGCGTGGAGTTGGTTCGTCTATCCGCAAGGTTCCTCCGCGCGCAGCACGCTTTGCCTCCTCCACTTTCCCCTCTCCACGCGCGCACAACCGCCCCGGCCCATTACCAAAACCGACTTTAGCGCACACGCCGCATCGCGTCGTCGCCCCTCATGCCAAACCACAACGGTGGCGCTCCCACGCACGCAGCCCGCTCCACCTCTCTGCACACGCGTGCGTAGCGTCCTCTTCCCATCGACCAATTCCACGCACATCAGCCCAATTGTTGCCTCGCAACCCTAGCGCACCCCCATGCCGCCCGAAATGTGCCGCTACCTCCCACATCGCCCAAGCTGCCCAGCCTCCTTCGCCATGGCAAGCACCCATGCTACGCGTCGTGGCGTGACGCTGCCACCCACTCGTGTCGTGACTTGGCGCAAGCACCCGCGGTGTCCGTCGCGGTTGCCCCTCCCGCTTGGCCGACGTGGCCGTCCTGTGGCCTGTCGAAAGCCGGAGTTCCTGTGTCACCCCCATCAACTCTGCCTCTGCCCTAGATCTAAATTTCTCAAGAAGAAAAGCGCTTGAAGCGGGTGGTAGCTGACGGGCTGAGCTTATTGGAGGGCGGCGGCGGTTGGGGTGTGGATCCCACGGATGAAGGGCAGCACGGGGCTATTTTGTCACAGAACTCGCCGTCGATGAGATAAAGTTCGTCGGTGAGGTGTAACCGAAGGGATCACAACAAACAGAGCAACCGAGAGAGAGAACCGGAATTTTGTTTTTCATTTCTTGAGTTCCAAGTTCTGTAGCGCTTACGACAATTTATACATCCCAGCGAACACATGTTTTCTCCCTTACGTCACCCCTATTTACAATACGTATTCTCTTAGTATGTTTTTATATTTGAATGATATCGTTTTTCACGCCATGCTACTCTTCCTTCTCAGTGCCTGAACCTACTTCTGCTCTTAGCACTGCGACGCCTTGTGATGTCGCACCAAAAGGTGCGACATTGCCGCCCCTATGAGCTCCAGCTTCGTCCCAGATTACCACCTCCGGAAAACGCGTGCACAGAACATTGTAATCCTCCCAAGTCGCGCACTCTGCTGGTAGAGAACCCCACTGCACCAACAATTGAACCAACGCACAATTAACTTTCTTCACCATGCGATGATCCAACACCGATGTTGGCCATAGATCAGTTGTGTCCAACTCCACTTTGACTGGCAAGTGAGTAAAAACAGGAACTGAAGATGGCACATATTGCTTTAACTGGGAAATATGGAAAACTGGATGAACAGCAGCCCTATCGGGCAATTCCAACTTGTAAGCTACAGTACCAATTTTTTCCAGAATCTTATATGTACCAAAATACTTAGAAGCTACCTTCGGACATGGACAATTAACAACAGATGATTGAGCATAAGGCTGCAGCTTCAAGAAAACACCATCTCCCACTTCAAAGGAACAGAATGAACGATGTTTATCCGCAGCTTGTTTCATCTTATTCTGGGCCCGATGTAACTGAAGTCTCAGCATCAAAGAGAAATTATGGCGCTCAGCTAGCAACTTATCCACATCAACTTCAAAAGTGTCTGTCCGAGTAGATGGATCCACCATGGGAGGAAAAAAAGGATAATGTGGATCCACCCCAAAGAGGACGTTGTAAGGAGAGCATTGTAGGGAAGAATGGTAGCATGTGTTATACTAGAATTGAGCGAGTGGCAACCAACTAACCCAACATTTGGGAGAAACTGAAGTGGAACTTCGAAGATACATTTCCAAACATTGATTTACCCTCTCAGTTTGTCGATCCGTCTGTCGGTGATAAGTAGTGGAAATATACATAGAAACAATGAGGCTTTTGAACAGCAATTGCCAAAATGCACTAGTAAAAACTCTGTCCCTATCAAAAACAATAGACTTGGGAACCCCATAAAGTGAGACAATTCGATCCGGGAATAGCTTGGCAACCTATTGAGCAGTGAAAGGGTGTTTAAGAGTTAAAAATGGGCAAATTTGAAAAATCCGGCCACTATCACCATGATAGTATCACATCCTTCTGACACAGGTAATCCTGTAATAAAATCAAGAGACAAATCTTTCCAAACTCCATAAGGAATAGGTAAGGGTTGTAACAGTCTAGGTGTATGAACCAACTCATGTTTTGTCTGTTGATAGATGATGCATTGGTTCACAAATTCTTATACCATAGTTTTGATACCAGTCCAATGAAACAACTTGTGAACTCTTTGATATGTTGCGTGAATCCCAGAATGCCCACCAATTGCAGAATCATGAAAGGCTGCAATTATCTTTGTTTGCAAAGCAGAGTTGGCTCCTACCCATATCTTTCCATGATATCTGATAAGACCCCCTGATAAAGAGAAACCCTTGTCATTCTATCCACAGATAGCCAACTCCTGTAATAAGGACTAAGTTTTCAAATCTGATACATATGAATTTAACACCTCCTGAAGCCAGACAGGTTGAAGTACAGAAATTGTCTGCATAGCAAACACATGACCCACCCTAGAAAGTGCATCTGCCCCAACATTTTCCACTCTTTTTTTACTGAAATTTATACTGTAATCCAATGAGCTTGGTCATGGATTTCCTTTGTAAATCAGACAATAATGGTTGAGATTCCAAATGGCATAATGACTTATGATCAGTGTAGATAGTAAATGGACCCCTCAATAGGTAAGATCTCCACCTGTCAACAGCCATCATGATGGCCATAAACTCCTTCTCATATATAGACAGTTTTTGATTTTGAACACCCAATGATTTACTGTAAAAGGCAATAGGGTGTCCCAATTGAGACAAAATTGATCCCACCCCAGTATCACAAGCATCAGTTTCAATAGAAAAGGGTTTATCAAAACATGGTAGAGCTAACACAGGGGTAGTGCACATAGCCTGCTTTACTTCATCAAAAGCTACTTGAGCTGCATTAGTCCAAATAAATGGTTTTGACTTCTGAAGTAAAAGAGTAAGAGGCTTAGTGAGTGTACCATAATTGCGTACAAATTTCCTATAATAACCAGTGAGGCCCAAACAACTCCTTAATTCTGAAACTGAGTGAGGTACAGGCCACTGTTGCATGGCTTTGGTCTTCTCTGGATCAGCTGCTACACCTTGGGCAGATATGATATCGCCTGAGTACTCCAAGGCAGGAGCAACAAAAGAGCACTTACTTTTTTTAGCTGTCAACTGGTGCTTCAACAAAATCTTCAATACCAATGTTAAATGCTGAACATGATCTTGCAAAGATTGACTATATACCAATATGTCATCCATAAACACCAAAACAAATTTCCTCAAATGATTAGCAAGAATGGAATTCATCAAATACTGAAAAGTTGTTGGAGCATTTGTTAAACCAAATGGCATCACTTTAAATTTAAAGTGTCCATGGTGTGTTTTAAAAACTGTTTTGAACTCATCCTCTTCTTTCATTCGAATTTGATGATATCCACTTCTCAAATCTAGCTTAAAGAAGAAATGAGAGCCTCCCAACTCATCCAATAACTCATCAATTACAGGTAAAGGGAACTTGTTCTTAATAATAATAATATTCAATTTTCTATAGTCCACAAAGAGTCTCCATGTACCATCCTTCTTCTTGACTAATAGAACAGGTGAGGCAAAAGGGCTGTAGCTATTGGGAATCATACCTTGAGATAATAAATTAGCAATTTGTTTTTCTATCTCATCTTTTTGAGCTGGAGAATATCTGTATGGTCTAGAATTTATAGGAATTGCTCCAGGCAAAACAGGAATGGCATGATCCAATTCTCTGTGAGGAGGCAATGTATTGGGAACCTAAAACACTGCTTCATATTTGTCCAAAACAGATTGTATTTCTGGTGGAATAGAATGAATGACCTCTTTAGTCAAAGGTTATAAAATTGTCACTGCCCAAATTTCATTTCCTTTCTGATGTTTCATGAATTGTAAGGCTGAGATATGTTGAATGGTCTGTATCTCACCTTCAGTCCAACTAGCTAAAGTCCTATGAGCACCTTTATACCAAAAGGAAAGAAGTTTAGCCTTCCAATCACAACTCATGAAACTATGGCACTCTAACCAATCCATCCCCAAGATAATGTCATAACCTCCCAATGGAAGTACCTTCATATCATGACAAAAAGTTATACCTTGTATCCACCATTCCAACTTGGGTATCTTCTTGTCACACAACAATATATTGCCATCAGCTATTTTTACTCTGACTGAAGGTATTGCCAACACAGGTAGTTGCAACTTACTTGTCAATTCCTCATTAATAAAACTGTGTGAACTACTAGAGTCCACTAGAATTAACACAGTTTGATTATGTATGAGAGCTTGCAACTTGACAGTTCCAGAAGCATGTAATCCTGCCAGAACATTAATAGGAGGAAACAATTTGCTTATGTAGCTGCCACTATATCCAATACTTCTTCAGAAAGAATTTCACCATTATCCATTACCTCTGTTGCTTGAATTTGAGCTACCCCTCGAGTAACACAAACATGATTTGGAGAATATTTATCCCCACATTTGAAACACAACCCACTAGCTCTTCTATATTTGTTGGACCGGAAACGACGACCAGAGGGGGGGGTGAATGGGAGCTTTTAAAATTTCGGGCTAAAAACTAGCCTTCGGTTTTAGTTCTGTCTTCTGCGGAACAGGCTTCGAACACTACCTTCGAAGGTCTGGTTCGGAGGTGTTTTGACAGCTCCAAACACAGGCTTCGCAGGAACAAAAGTTCGAAGCCAAGAAGACTTCGCTCCACTTACAACCCTCGAAAATCTACTCTGCTAAGTCAGTGCAGGCTCCGCACACAGGGTGCTTCGAGCAGGCTTCACACTTCACCCTTCGCAAGAGTGGACAACCCTCTGAGGACTTCGACCAAGTACTTGGCAGCAGCAACTGGTGCTGTGCTTCGTACGCGAAGGTCTAAACGCACACAAACGGACTTCGCTAAGGGCTTCGACACAAGAAGCAGAACGGGCTTCGATCAGGGCTTCGCTAGTAAGCTGTGAGGTCTAGCCTCAAGTTACACAGAGCGAACGCGCACTGAAAAACACACTTCGCACAAAACACCCTTCGCCTAGACAGGCTTCGGTGCACTACAACTAGCGAGGTATGTAACACGAGCTCAAGCAAAAAGCACAAAGAAGCAGGGCTTCGCCGCTTGAACAAGGAACACAAAAAGATTGAACTCTGGATGAATACAGTGAGGTGTGTGGCTACAGGAGCTCAACAGTAAATGCTCAAAGGGTTAAATGTTACCTACCGAGCCCCCATATTTATAGCCCACAGTTCACCCAAAGGAAGTGACTACTTTACCCCTAGGGTTTACAAAGGATTTGTCTCTACAGAACTAAGGGGTACAAAAGGTAGTCCAACTTTATTCTGGAGGCTTCTCTGTCAGCTTTGCAGAGGGGACAGCGTCAGCTTTTTGCAGAGCAGACAGTGTCAGCCTTTGTAGTCTTTGACCTTCTCGAGCCTCCCTTCGCACGCGAGGGTGCGGTAGCTTCGGCGAGAAGCCTTGAGCCTGGTGGCCTTCGCTTCGCCGAAGATAGCCTCCGATACACTGACGGTTTTGAGCCGAAGCCGTCAAAGCCCTTGGGCCTTCGCACCAACACCTCCGGAGTGGACCACCACGGCTTCGCAGCTACTCCCAGCTCGAACTCCGTCAGTCCGTGTACCGAAGCCAAGCAGGCCGAAGTACCACAAGACAACCTTGCTCCGGAGCTAGCCTCGCTCCGAAGCCTTCCTCACTCCGAAGCCCCACCTTCGGAGTACCACCCTTCGAAGTCCCTTCTTCGTCCAAGGCCTCCGCATGAAGCATTCCATGAGCCCTTCGTCGCAGTGTCTCTCCCCGAGCACACTCCTCGACGAGCCTCACCCGAACCATGCCTTCGATGCGCCTCGACTTCTGAGACCTTCGTCGGGCAACCTTCGAATGTCTCCCTCCGGAGCACACTTCGAACTCCTTGCCTCCGCAGAGGACTTGTTCCAACCAACTCCGAAGTCACTCCATTCGGAGTACCTTCAAAGTTCCTCACCTCCGAGGACTTTGTCTCGGAGCACCTTCACCCGGAGCCACGCTCTGCACTCTCTGCCTTCACCTGGCACGCCTCGACCCGAGGACCGACCCGGACCCCTTCGTAGCCACCGTGACGGAGCTCCCCGCTCCCCTGGCATAAAGCCTCCTTCTTGACCCAGGTTCACCTGCTACGAACCTTGTCCGTCGCCTCCGAAGACCCTGCGCACCACAGACAAGCAGACAAGTGTATCCAGTACTCCGGAGACCTCTCCGGGTTAGCAACCTTCGGCACACACTCCGGTGTACCGCCCAAAGTACTGAAGCCTTCGGTACACACCCAGTCATCGTGTACTGTCGGACCCCTCCGACAAGCACACTCCGCTGCAACAGCTGCAGCAACCAAACACCGAACACCCTTCGGTGAAACCACCTCCGAACACCCTTCGGAGGTACCACCTCCGAAAACCCTTCGGAGGTCCAACCTCCGAACACCCTTCGGAGGTACCCTTCGAACCAGAGGGTAAAAAGCCTGTCAATCACTCATCACAAACACCGAAACCAACACTTGGTTTCTCAATCTCCCCCTTGATGAGTGCATTGACAACCAACTTTAAAGTCCAAGAAAATTAAAAAACTTTCAGCACACAAGTGACCATAAAAACTCAGAAAAGAGCCAAATCATGTCACTTGACAGAAGAATTTTCCTCCCCCATTTTCAAAAGAGTAAAAAGCCCCTTCGGCAAATCTCCCCTTTCTCAAGATAAAAACTCCCCCTGAGTTAAGTTTTCCCCCTTTGGCAACAAAGAACCTTTATGTCACATTTTCTCCCCCTTTGGAAAATTATACCCCCTTGCGGCAGAGAACGCAGCAAGTCTCTCCCCTTTAAGAATTTCTCCCCCTTTGGCAATGCAAGCATCAAGGAGCATGTAAAAGATGCAAAGCTTTTGAAATGAGCAGAATTGCAAAGACATATGAAGCAAAAATATGCCAACAATAACACCAATGATCATGGGCTCAGCTCAAATTAATATTCTCTAAAAACATGATGAAGCAGGTGATCATTTTTGAAATAAAAGCATCACCACTGAGTCAAGGAAACTAGACAAGTAAGAGCAGGGACTGCGCAAAGCCAGTCAATTTCTACTCTAGACAGACAAGTCTAGTTCAAATGGAGCAAGAAAAGCAAACTTGATGATTAATGAATTTTGTTGTTCTTTTCTTAGTGCCAGGGGTTATTTGTTTGTCCACCTTATACTTTCCAATCCGGCCAAGCCTAGGCATGAAAGCCATAAGAAGCTTAAGGCAAAGATTTTGGCATACACTACACTATTCCAGTTCAGACCAATGTGCAATGGTAAGCAGTCTAGAATAGGGTAGTGCGACAAACAAACCCTCCTGGATCTTTTCACTTAAAGCATGCAAATCATGGAGTTGTTGATTTTGATTAAGTGAATCAATTTGAGAAACCAAGGGTTGGTTTCAGTGTTTGTGATGAGTGATTGACAGGATTTTTACCCTCTGTTCGAAGGGTACCTCCGAAGGGTGTTCTGAGGTTGGACCTCCGAAGGTGTTCGGAGGAGGGTACCTCCGAAGGTGTTCGGAGGAGGGTACCTCCGAAGGGTTTCGGAGGTGGTACCTCCGAAGGGTGTTCGGAGGTGGTTTTACCGAAGGGTGTTCGGTGTTTGCTTGCTGCAGTTGTTGCAGCGGAGTGTGCGTGTCGGAGGGGTCCGACAGTACACGATGACTGGGTTCGTACCGTAGGCTTCGGTACTTTGGGCGGTACACCGGAGTGTGTACCGGAGGTTGCTAACCCGGAGAGGTCTCCGGAGTACTAGATACACTTGTCTGTTTGTCTGTGGTGCGCAGGGACTTCGGAGGCGACGGACAAGGTCCGCAGCAGGTGAACCTGGGTCAAGCGGGAGGCTTGATGCCAGGGGAGTGGGGAGCTCCGTCACGGTGGCTGCGAAGGGGTCCGGGTCGGTCCTCGAGTCGAGGCGTGCCAGGTGAAGGCAGAGAGTGCGGAGCGTGGCTCCGGCTGAAGGTGCTCCGGGACAAAGTCCTCGGAGGTGAGGCACTTCAATGGTACTCCGGATGGAGTGACTTCGGAGTATGGTGGAACAAGTCCTCTGCGGAGGCAAGGATTTCGAAGTGTGCTCCGTAGGGAGACATTCGAAGGTACCCGACGAAGGTCTCAGAAGTCGAGGCGCATCGAAGGCATGGTCCGGGTGAGGCTCGTCGAGGAGTGTGCTCGGGGAGAGACACTGCGACGAAGTGCTCATGGAATGCTTCATGCGGAGGCCTTGGACGAAGGAGGGACTTCGAAGGGTGGTACTCCGAAGGTGGGGCTTCAAAGTGAGGAAGGCTTCGGAGCGAGGCTAGCTCCGGAGCAAGGTTGACTTGAGGTACTTCGGCCTGCATGGCTTCGGAACACAGACTGACGGAGTTCAAGCTGGGTGAAGCTGCGAAGCCGTGGTGGTCCACTCCGGAGGTGTTGGTGCGAAGGCCCAAGGGCTTTGACGGCTTCGGCTCAAAACCGTCACTGTATCGGAGGCAATCTTCGGCGAAGCGAAGGCCAACAGGCTCAAGGCTTCTCGCCGAAGCTACCGCACCCTCGCGTGCGAAGGGAGGCTCCAGAAGGTCAAAGACTACAAAGGCTGACACTGTCTGCTCTGTAAAAAGCTGACGCTGTCCCCTCTGCAAAGCTGACAGAGAAGCCTCCAGAATAAAGGTGGACTACCTTTTGTACCCCTTAGTTCTGTAGAGACAAATCCTTTGTAAACCCTAGGGGTAAAGTAGTCATTTCCTTTGGGTGAACTGTGGGCTATAAATATGGGGGCTCGGTAGGTAACATTTAACACTTTGAGCATTTACTGTTGAGCTCCTGTAGCCACATACCTCGCTGTATTCATCCAGAGTTCATTTTATTGTGTTCCTTGTTCAAGCGGCGAAGCCCTGCTTCTTTGTGCTTTTTGCTTGAGCTCGCGTTACATACCTCGCTAGTTATAGTGCACCGAAGCCTGTTTAGGCGAAGGTTGTTTTTGTGCGAAGTGGGTTTTTCAGTGTGCTGTCGCTCTGTGTAACAGGAGGCAAGACCTCGCTGCTTACTAGCGAAGCCCTGATCGAAGCTCGTTTGCTTCTTGTGTCGAAGCCCTTAGCGAAGTCCGGTTGTGTACGTGTAGACCTTCGTGTACGAAGCACAACACCAGTTGCTGCTGCCAAGTACTTGGTCAAAGTCCTCAGAGGGCTGTCCACTCTTGCGAAGGGTGAAGTGCAAAGCCTGCTCGAAGCACCCTGTGTGCGGAGCCTGCACTGACTTAGCAGAGTAGATTTTCGAGGGTTGTTAGTGGAGCAAAGTCTTCTGTGCTTCGAACTTTTGCTCCTGCGAAGCCTGTGTTCGGAGCTGTCGAAGTACCTCCGAACCAGACCTTCGAAGGTAGTGTTCGAAGCCTTTTCCGCATAAGACAGGATTAAAACCGAAGGCTGTTTTTAGCCTGAATTTTTAAAAGCTCCCATTCACCCCCCCTCTGGTCGCTGTTTCCGGTCCAACAATTGGTATCAGAGCAGGTTAAGATCACCAGTTGACCTTAACCAGTTTTGTGATCTGTTGGCGACATGGATAGAGGCAGTAAAATTCCTATGTTCGATGGGACTGACTTTGCATACTGGAAGGTGCGCATGGAGGCTTACTTGTTAAGCCAAGGAAATGCAATTTGGGAGATTGTGGACTCACAATACTCCATCCCTGAGACTCGCACCTCTCAAACCGAGAAGGATCAGTATAATGCCAACTCGAAGGCAAGAAACATATTGTTCATTGGTTTGAGCCGAAGTGAGTTCGATAGGGTGCATCACCTTAGGACTGCTAGGGAGATTTGGACAACACTCACTATTTTTCATGAAGGCTCTACTCAGATTAAGGCCAGGCGCCAAAGCACCTACAATCAACAGTATCAGCTGTTTGTGCAGGCACCTGGTGAATCTATAGATGCCATGTTTTCTCGTTTTGATGCAATAGTGAGTAACTTGCGATCCAACGGGACGCTTGCTTACAATGATCATGATAGGGCTATCAAGCTTCTCTATGCTCTTGACCGTAGCATATGGGAAGTAAAGATATCCAGCATTGAGGAGTCCACAGGTTATGACACATTGACCTGTGATGAGCTCTTTAGCAAGCTAAAGTCCACAGAGATTGCCAAGGCATCTCTTGCTGTGCACAGAAGCTCTTTGCCACAGCCATTGGCATTGGTTTCTAGCACTAGCCGTGGCACCACTGCAGAACCAAGCACATCTGGCACTTGTGTTCTTGCAGATGGTTTTGCTTTGTCCTCCCTGGTCTCCGTCACAAAGGAGCAGGTGGACACTCTAGATGATGATGAGCTTGCTCTCATTGCCCGGAGGTTCACCCGCTTTCATCATGAGAGACGGGATCAGAGGAGAAGTGGTTTTAGTGGTTGCTATGAATGTGGCGACACTTCTCACATCAAGGCTAATTGCCCTAAGCTCAAGAAGAGAGATGAGAGTGAGCGCCCCAAATACCACAAAAAGGAGAGGAAGCCTTTTGTGAAGGGAAAGCGCGACAAGATGGCTAAGAAAGTAGCCAAGGCCGCTTCCAGAGCTTTTGTTGCTGCTCTCAGCGACATCGACACTTCCTCAACTGAGGAGTCGAGCTCTGAGGAGGAGGAGTCCCCAAGGAAGGAGGACAAGAAGGACAAGAAGGGATGTGACTTCACCGGCCTTTGCTTCATGGCCGACAGCGATCACAGCGGCGATGAGCTTGACTCATCTGAGGTAACACTTTCATCTGACCAGCTACTAATTAAATTAGATGAGCTGAATGAAGTAGTTCTTGGTCAGGATAGGTTACTTGTGCAAGCCGCTAGAGAAAGAAAAGACCTTAGACTTAGGCTAGAATCTGTTTCTACTGAATATGCCATGCTTAAGTCTAAAATTGATGATGCTGATTGTGAGTCATGTTCTGTTGTCATGGGTGAGCTTGCTCAGTTGCGTTCTGTACATGCTCAAACTCTTTCTGAGCTTGAGACTGCACAGAAGCATCTTTTGGAGGTGGATTCTAGACCTCATGATATTATTGATTGCATGAACTGCTCTTTATTACGCGAAAGCATTAATTTACGTGATAAGCATGTTCATGATTTGGAGGCTATATTGGAGAGGGCCGGTAGTTCTAAGGATGTGCAGCCTGTGTGTGACACTTGCATCACCCTTAAGGACCAGCTAGGCACTGTTAGAGAGCGAGCTGAGAACCTCATGTCTGAAAATGAATACCTTCTTTCCGTGGTAAACAAGTGCACTGAGGGGAAGGGTAGGATGGATTTGCTCTTGGCCAAAACCAAGTTGTGTGCTGACAGAGCAGGGGTAGCTATAGGTTTGGGTTTTGAGAGGATTTCTTCAGACAGTAAGACCAAAACTGTTTTTACCTCTCCCACTACCTTAGAGAAAGAAAGAGCTCTGTTAGACACCCCACCAGCCAAAAAGCCTACGCGACCACCAAAGAAAGCCACTCCTCCTGCCAAGAAAAACCCTCCCAAGAAAACCACTCAGCAGAAACCCAAGGAGCCTGTGAGAGTTTCTCCTGTGACCCATGAGAGTGCCCCTAGGAGAGTTTTTCACTGTTCCTACTGTCAGCGGGCGGGTCATTTGGTTGGGTTCTGTTTTCGTCGCATCAAGGATGAGCGACGCTCTCAGGCGATGAGTTACCAGGACATGCATTACCCATCTTTAGGTATGCATGAGTCTGAGATGTACTATCGTCCTGCTTTTGAGGCTCCTCGTGCTTCTCGGAGAGGTTTTGCTCTTCGAGGTGTTCACCATGTTCCATATGGTGGTAGACCTCTTGCTAGCAGATTTGTACCTCATCAGAGTAGGAGACCTCGACATGTTGTTCGTTCACAGCATGTAGGTAGACCTCGCACTTTGCATCATTTCGATTTTCCTGTGTGTAGACCGTCTACTTTTACTGCGCCTACTGCTCGTGTCACTCAGTGCCGGATGCCTCGTCATTATTTCACTCACCCCAGCACTGAGCGATTGAGATATTCTTATCATGTGTAGGCGACAGATCGAGGCTTGGAGGGCACGTGGATCATGGACTCCGGTTGTTCGCGCCACATGACCGGAGATGCAGCATGGTTCTCCAGCCTCACCACAACCAAGCAAAGGGAACATATCACCTTCGGAAACAATCGAAGGAGTAGAGTGAAAGGTAAAGGTGTGGTAAGAATTAACTCAAACTTCACTCTCAAAGATGTTGCTTTGGTTGAAAACCTGGGATACAATTTGCTGTCTGTATCTCAGTTGCTTGATGAGGGCTTCGAAGTGCGATTTCATCGCGATACTTCGTAAGTGCTCAATTCTGATGGCGTTGTGGTGTGTAAGATCTTTAGAGTTGGGAGAGTTTTTGGAGCTGATTTTTCAGAGTCATCTGGTTCTTCTCATTGTCTTGTTGCTCATTCGACTTCTGAGCTTTGGAAGTGGCATAGGAGATTAGGGCATATGAGCTTTGAGTTGCTCGCTAGTTTGAGTGCCCTAGGTCTGATCCGAGGATTGCCCAAGCTCAAGTTTGAGAAGAATTTAGTTTGCGCTCCTTGTCGACATGGAAAAATGATTGTCGCTTCGCATTCGCCAGTCACCACAGTGATGACTGAACAGCCCGGAGAACTTCTCCACATGGACACTGTAGGTCCTTCTCGGGTTAGTTCTTTAGGCGGCAAGTGGTATGTATTAGTTATTGTCGACGATTTCTCTCGCTACTCTTGGGTCTTCTTTCTTGCTAGCAAGGATGAAGTGTTTTCACACTTTCGGAGCTTGGCTTTGAGACTTTTTACTGAACTCCCTGGTGCATTGAAATTCATTCAAAGTGATAATGGCACTGAGTTCAAAAATAGTCTCTTTGTTGACTTTTGCATGGAGCATGGCATAGAACATCAATTCTCTGCTCCGCGGGTTCCTCAACAGAACGGTGTTGTTGAGAGGAAGAACCTCACTTTGGTTGAGATGGCTAGGACGATGCTTGATGAGCATAGGACTCCTAGAAAATTCTGGGCTGAGGCCATGAACACTGCTTGTTACATCTCAAACCGTATATTCTTGCGCTCAATTTTAAATTTGACATCTTATGAGCTGCGTTTTGGGAGACAGCCCAAGGTTACTCATCTTCGAGTTTTTGGCTGTCGCTGCTTTATCCTAAAACGTGGTAACTTGGATAAATTTGAGTCGCGCTCTTCTGACGGGATCTTTTTGGGTTACACAACACATGGTCATTCTTATCGTGTTTATAACTTGGAAACTAACACTGTCATCGAGTCATGTGATGTGACTTTTGATGAATCAACCCCGTCTGTTAGTTCTGCTCTTGAACAGGCAAATGAACACGACATGGAACAGACCATCTTCGAAGAAGAAGATCCCGGAGAATTCGAGGATGAACCCCTACTACCCTCGACGTCAACCCCCGAAGCTGACCCCGCTTCAACTACTTCGGCACGAGGTCCCGAAGCGACTACCTCAACATCGGTCATCTTGGACCACTCCAACGCACAAGTTGAGGGGGAGACTGCATCCCGCCGTGAGGCTCCACACCATGTTCAAAGGATGCACCCTCCCGAGCAGATCATTGGTGAGCTTGATCAAAGGGTAACTCGTTCTCATGCCCATTTCACTAATTCTGCTTTTGTTGCTTCTTTCGAGCCTTTAGATGTTAGTCATGCACTTTCTGATTCTAGTTGGATCAATGACATGCATGAGGAACTTGAAAATTTTGAGAGAAACCAAGTCTGGTCATTAGTTAATCCTCCATCTAATGTTCACTTCATTGGAACAAAATGGATTTTCAAAAATAAACAAGGGGAGGATGGGACTATAGTTAGAAACAAGGCTAGACTTGTAGCTCAGGGCTTTTCTCAACTAGAAGAGATTGATTTTACTGAAACTTTTGCACCTGTTGCTCGCCTTGAGGCCATTAGGATTTTGCTTGCCTTTGCGACATTCCGGGGATTCAAACTCTATCAAATGGATGTCAAAAGTGCTTTTCTTAATGGCTTCATAGGTGAAGATGTTTATGTAAAACAACCCCCTGGTTTTGAAAACCCCAAGTACCCACATAAAGTCCTTAAACTTCATAAGGCTCTTTATGGACTCAAGCAGGCCCCTCGGGCGTGGTATAATAGACTTAAGTCTTTTCTGCTTGAGCGAGGGTATTTGATGGGCTCTGTTGATAAAACTTTGTTTACTCTCAAGCATGGCAAAGATTTCCTTCTAGTGCAGATTTATGTGGATGATATCATTTTTGGTGGCTCTTCTCATGTTTTGGTTGCCGAGTTTGCAGATACCATGAGCAGGGAATTTGAAATGTCAATGATGGGTGAACTCACCTTTTTCCTTGGTTTGCAAATCAAGCAAAGCAAACAAGGTACTTTCGTCCACCAGACGAAGTACACCAAGGACCTGCTCAAGAAGTTCGACATGTCCGATGCGAAGCCCCTCGCCACTCCAATGGCTACATCTGTAGCATTGGACCCCGACGAAGATGGAGAAGCCGTAGATCAGAAGGAGTTCCGGAGCATGATCGGCTCCCTCCTCTACTTGACTGCCACGAGGCCAGACATACACTTCGCAGTGTGTCTGTGCGCTCGTTTTCAGGCTTCACCACGAGCTTCGCATCGCCAAGCGGTTAAGCGCATCTTAAGGTATCTCAAACACACCATTGAATTTGGCATATGGTATTCAGCGTCTTCATCTTTATGTCTTCGAGGTTATTTCGATGCGGATTTTGCTGGGTGTAGAATTGATAGGAAGAGTACCTCTGGTACTTGTCATTTTCTGGGTACTTCACTGGTTTGCTGGTCTTCCCGCAAACAGTCTAGTGTTGCACAATCGATGGCTGAGGCCGAATATGTTGCTGCAGCTAGCTGTTGCTCTCAGATTTTGTGGATGGTTTCCACTTTGCGGGATTTCGGGTTAGAGTATAAGAGTGTTTCACTTTTCTGTGATAACACTAGTGCTATTTGTATTGCAAACAACCCGGTTCAGCACTCCAGAACCAAACACATTGATGTGAGGTATCATTTTCTCAGAGATCACAATGAGAAGGGTGATATTGAACTTCAATATGTTGATACCCAACACCAGCTAGCCGACATTTTTACAAAACCCCTCGATGCTTCTCGTTTTGCCTACTTGCGTGGGGAACTTGGCATTTGTCACCCTTACGACATTTTGTGAGGGGGAGCTATTTTAGATGGATATGCCTTTGCTAATTGTGTGCTAAATTGCATTTACATTTTTTGCATTTATATGCCCGATTATAATCCATGACATCATGAAAGCTCAGCTTTTTTAATTTATCTGAAACATTCATGTGCATGATGTTTTCTTTTCAAAATCAAATCATGCTCACTGCTTAGTCTTGAATCTAGCGTGTTTAGGCAGGACTGCTTTAGCTATCTTTTCTCTGCTTGATAGCAAGACACTGTTCATTGGATGCTAAAATTGCAACTTGAAAAATTGTTCTACTCTTTCATGGACATAGGCTTTTTGGCTGAAGGGGTGTCTAACAGAGCTCTCTCTTTCTCTAGGGTAGTGGGAGAGGTAAAAACAGTTTTGGTCTTACTGTCTGAAGGTATCCTCTCAAAACCCAAACCTAGAGCTACCCCAGCTCTGTCAGCACACAACTTGGTCTTGGCCAAGAGCAAATCCATCCTACCCTTTCCCTCAGTGCATTTATTAACCACAGAAAGAAGGTACTCATTTTTAGACATGAGGTTTTCAGCTCGCTCTCTAACAGTGCCTAACTGGTCCTTAAGGGTAATGCAAGTGTCACACACAGGCTGCACATCCTTAGAACTGCCGGCCCTCTCCAGTCTAGCCTCTAAATCATGAACATGTTTATCACGTAAATTAATGCTCTCGCGTAATAAAGAACAGTTCATGCAATCAATAACATCATGTGGTCTAGAATCCACCTCCAAAAGCTGCTTCTGTGCAGTCTCAAGCTCAGATAGAGTTTGAGCATGAACAGAACGCAACTGAGCAACCTCACCCATGACAGTGGTACAAGAATCACATTCAGCATCATTAACTTTAGACTTAAGCATGGCATATTCAGTAGAAACAGATTCTAGCCTAAGTCTAAGGTCTTTTCTTTCTCTAGCGGCTTGCACAAGCAATCTATCCTGACCAAGAACTACTTCATTCAGCTCATCTAGTTTTATTGAAAGCTGGTCATAGGATAGAGGTACCTCAGATGAGTCAAGCTCATCGCCGCTGTGATCGCTGTCGGCCATGAAGCAGAGGCTGGTGAAGTCTCGTCCCTTCTTGTCCTTCTTGTCCTCCTTCCTTGGGGACTCCTCCTCCTTAGAGCTCGACTCCTCAGTTGAGGAAGTGTCGATGTCGCTGAGAGCAGCAACAAAAGCTCGGGAAGCGGCCTTGGCTACTTTCTTACCCATCTTGCCGCGCTTGCCCTTCACAAAGGGTTTCCTCTCCTTTTTGTGGTATTTGGGGCGCTCACTCTCATCTCTCTTCTTGAGCATGGGGCAATTAGCCTTGATGTGAGAAGTGTCGCCACACTCAAAACAACCACTAAAACCACTTCTCCTCTGATCCCGTCTCTCATGATGAAAACGGGTGAACCTCCGGGCAATGAGAGCAAGCTCATCATCATCTAGAGTGTCCACCTGCTCCTTTGTGACGGAGACCAGGGAGGACAAAGCAAAACCATCTGCAAAAACACAAGTGCCAGATGTGCTTGGTTCTGCAGTGGTGCCACGGCTAGTGCTAGAAACCAATGCCAATGGCTGTGGCAAAGAGCTTCTGTGCACAGCAAGAGATGCCTTGGCAATCTCTGTGGACTTTAGCTTGCTAAAGAGTTCATCACAGGTCAAAGTGTCATAGCCTGCGGACTCCTCAATGCTGGATATCTTTACTTCCCATATGCTACGGTCAAGAGCATAGAGAAGCTTGATAGCCCTATCATGATCACTGTAAGCAAGCGTCCCGTTGGATCGCAAGTTACTCACTATTGCATCAAAGCGAGAAAACATGGTATCTATAGATTCACCAGGTGCCTGCACAAACAACTGATATTGTTGGTTGTATGTGCTTTGGCGCCTGGCCTTAATCTGCGTAGAGCCCTCATGAAAAACAGTGAGTGTTGTCTAAATCTCCCTAGCAGTCCTAAGGTGCTGCACCCTATCGAACTCACTCCGGCTCAAACCAATGAACAGTATGTTTCTTGCCTTGGAGTTGGCATTATACTGATCCTTCTCAGTTTGAGAGGTGCGAGTCTCAGGGATGGAGTATTGTGAGTCCACAATCTCCCAAATTGCATTTCCTTAGCTTAACAAGTAAGCCTCCATGCACACCTTGCAGTATGCAAAATCTGTCCCATCGAACAGAGGAATTTTACTGCCTCTATCCATGTCGCCAATAGATCACAAAACCGATTAAGGTCAACTGGTGATCTTAACCTGCTCTGATACCAATTGTTGGACCGGAAACGGCGACTAGAGGGGGGGTGAATGGGAGCTTTTAAAATTTCGGGCTAAAAACTAGCCTTCGGTTTTAGTTCTGTCTTCTGCGGAACAGGCTTCGAACACTACCTTCGAAGGTCTGGTTCAGAGGTGTTTTGACAGCTCCAAACACAGGCTTCGCAGGAACAAAAGTTCGAAGCCAAGAAGACTTCGCTCCACTTACAACCCTCGAAAATCTACTCTGCTAAGTCAGTGCAGGCTCCGCACACAGGGTGCTTCGAGCAGGCTTCGCACTTCACCCTTCGCAAGAGTGGACAGCCCTCTGAGGACTTCGACCAAGTACTTGGCAGCAGCAACTAGTGCTGTGCTTCGTACGCGAAGGTCTAAACGCACACAAACGGACTTCGCTAAGGGCTTCGACACAAGAAGCAGAACGGGCTTCGATCAGGGCTTCGCTAGTAAGCTGTGAGGTCTAGCCTCAAGTTACACAGAGCGAACGCGCACTGAAAAACACACTTCGCACAAAACACCCTTCGCCTAGACAGGCTTCGGTGCACTACAACTAGCGAGGTATGTAACACGAGCTCAAGCAAAAAGCACAAAGAAGCAGGGCTTCGCCGCTTGAATAAGGAACACAAAAAGATTGAACTCTGGATGAATACAGCGAGGTGTGTGGCTACAGGAGCTCAACAGTAAATGCTCAAAGTGTTAAATGTTACCTACCGAGCCCCCATATTTATAGCCCACAGTTCACCCAAAGGAAGTGACTACTTTACCCCTAGGGTTTACACCAGTTTTGTCTCTACAGAACAGAGGGGTACAAAAGGTAGTCCTGCTTTATTCTGGAGGCTTATCTGTCAGCTTTGCAGAGGGGACAGCGTCAGCTTTTTGCAGAGCAGACAGTGTCAGCCTTTGCAGTCTTTGACCTTCTCGAGCCTCCCTTCGCACGCGAGGGTGCGGTAGCTTCGGCGAGAAGCCTTGAGCCTGGTGGCCTTCGCTTCGCCGAAGATAGCCTCCGATACACTGACGGTTTTGAGCCGAAGCCGTCAAAGCCATTGGGCCTTCGCACCAACACCTCCGGAGTGGACCACCACGGCTTCGCAGCTACCCCCAGCTCGAACTCTATCAGTCCGTGTACCGAAGCCAAGCAGGCCGAAGTACCACAAGACAACCTTGCTCCGGAGCTAGCCTCGCTCCGAAGCCGAGTACCACCCTTCGAAGTCCCTTCTTCGTCCAAGGCCTCCGCATGAAGCATTCCATGAGCCCTTCGTCGCAGTGTCTCTCCCCGAGCACACTCCTCGACGAGCCTCACCCGAACCATGCCTTCGATGCGCCTCGACTTCTGAGACCTTCGTCGGGCAACCTTCGAATGTCTCCCTCCGGAGCACACTTCGAACTCCTTGCCTCCGCAGAGGACTTGTTCCAACCAACTCCGAAGTCACTCCATTCGGAGTACCTTCGAAGTGCCTCACCTCTGAGGACTTTGTCTCGGAGCACCTTCACCCGGAGCCATGCTCCGCACTCTCTGCCTTCACCTGGCACGCCTCGACCCGAGGACCGACCCGGACCCCTTCGCAGCCACCGTGACGGAGCTCCCCGCTCCCCTGGCATCAAGCCTCCTTCTTGACCCAGGTTCACCTGCTACGAACCTTGTCCGTCACCTCCGAAGACCCTGCGCACCACAGACAAGCAGACAAGTGTATCCAGTACTCCGGAGACCTCTCCGGGTTAGCAACCTTCGGCACACACTCCGGTGTACCGCCCAAAGTACCGAAGCCTTCGGTACACACCCAGTCATCGTGTACTGTCGGACCCCTCCGACAAGCACACTCCGCTGCAACAGCTGCAGCAACCAAACACCGAACACCCTTCGGTGAAACCACCTTCGAACACCCTTCGGAGGTACCACCTCCGAATACCCTTCGGAGGTCCAACCTCCGAACACCCTTCGGAGGTACCCTTCGAACCAGAGGGTAAAAAGCCTGTCAATCACTCATCACAAACACCGAAACCAACACTTGGTTTCTCAATATTCCTTAAGCTGCTGAGCCTTCCAAATTTCATTAGGTACAAATTTCTGCTTCTCCCCAAATTTTGCCATTGTTGGTTTACCCTATTTTTTCTTTTGATCTGATCCTTCTAGTAAACTTTCCTTAGCCACAGCCAAATGATAAGCCTGTGTCACTGTTTGTGGCACATTGGACTGAACATGTACTTTAATTTCCCCTTTGAGACCATGCACAAATTGACCCACAGGCCATACCTGACCAGCTGCTGCTGGGTCATACAGTTTAATCTGATACACCAAATCATCAAATGCACTCTTATAGTCATGCACTGAACCAGTCTGTTTTAAACTGAGTATTTCATTCAGTTTCAAATGTTATACGTTAGCCTCAAACTCATCTAACACAGTTTGTTGAAATAACCCCCAATCATGCCTTCCCACGGTCTGTTTCCATGACTTGTACCAGTTTGCTGCTTTCCCTACTAAATTCAGAGAAGCAGCAGCCACTTTGAACCCTTCTGGTATTTGATACATCTCAAAGTATGTCAAGCAATTATCCACCCACATTCTAGCACCTGATCCATCAAATTTAGGAAAATCCATTCGTGGCATACCTGATCGACGAGGGTAATGATCTCTCTCTATTCCATCTGAATGCCTGTTTTGTTCTCTAGTAACAACACCCCAAACTTCTGGAAGATCATTTTGAGGCGTACTCCTCCTCAATGCTCCTTCATACTCCTGTTGAAACTGACTCATCAAAGTCATGGACAAATCCACCTTAGATTGCATCTGATCCAGACGTTCTTGATGCACTTCCAACTTCCCATCCATACTCTCCAACTTAGCAGTCAGAGCAGAGACTGCTTCAAGCACCCTTTCCTCCATTTCTGCCACAGAAGATAACACTTTCCGGCTTTGTAAATTCTATCTCGCCAGATCGACCACCTGCACTTAAAACCAATCTGAACCCTGAAAAGAATTACAACGACTCACCAGATGATCCGCCAACCAATCTAAGGGAAGATTACTAGATTGATTCACGAGAAGTCACAGAAGATGCAATCCAACCTAGCTCTGATACCATCTGTCACAGAACTCGCCGTCAACGAGAGAAAGTTCGCCGGCGAGGTGTAACCGAAGGGATCACAACAGACATAGCAACCGAGAGAGAGAACCAGAATTCTGTTTTTTCATTTCTTGATTTCCATGTTCTGTAGCGCTTACGACAATTTATACATCCCAGCAAACACATGTTTTCTCCCTTACGTCACCCCTATTTACAATACGTATTCTCTCAGTACGTTTTCATATTTGAATGATATTGTTTCGCACCTGCTTCTACTCCCAGCGCTGCGATGCCTTGTGATCTCACACCAGAAGGTGTGACACGTTGGTGGGCTTGTCGAGCCGGTGGGCGCAGATCGCAGTGGTGTTCGTGCTCGCCTTGTTGCTCAGGATCTCCACGCTCTACGACAACGCCCACATCGCCGCCTCGCTCTGCCGAAACAGCGGCGCAGTGGTGGACGAGCGACATCAACCACATCCTCGGGCGTCCTGCATCTCCTTCAAGGATTCGGCATGCCGCTGCTTCGGCTACATGGTCAACTCAAAGAAGAAAGAAGAAGTACGTCTTCACCATCAACGATGACTGCTTCGTAAGTGACCTCTCCCGCCATTTGCAGAATTCCATTTCAAGCTTGTACGTCGTTTGTTGTAGTGGCAATTGGGGCGGAATTTCGCATGTATCTGGGGAAAAGTTGGGATCTCGGGGGTGGATCCGGTTCTGATTTGTTTGGAATTGACCAGATTTGGCTTCCATGGTACATGGCATGCATGGATCAGATCTGGATCTAGGCACGCATCAATCAACTGTGTTGCGATTTGTGCATGTGTTGAAGTAGAATGGTAGCTTTCTATTCTTGCTTGACTTGGGCATGAACGACTTCTAGGACAAGCATCATTTGCCTTGATCACATTGGTTGGTACTTGGTACAGTGGGTCTTTTCATTTTGGTCTGGAGCGCTTGATCTATTTAAACCTGTACTCATGAGCTATATTTCTTCATAACCAAGATGGGTATATACATTTATATTGTACTTTAATTAGTTAGGTTCTATAATTGAAGAGAAAAGGGACTTCACCCATTGGGCTATAGTCTTCTGTCTTCAAATAGAGTAATCAATTTAATGGTTGATAGATAAGTTCTGTTTGTTAGATAAAGTTGTTAGGAGCGAAGTGGGGTGATTTTAAATCTGAAAACAAATGAGAGTTGTTGCATGACATGAATTCAACTAATTTTGACATATCTAAACAGGGCAGTTAGCATGGCCATGATTTTTTAGAAACACCATAAATCTCTACCAAAAACGATCTTTTTCGGTAACAGAATAAACAAAATCATGAGGGTTCACATTTCAATTATAGGTCAAACTATAAGCATTTGTACAAACTGACTGCTTATCTGGTTTGTATGCCCAGGGATAATCTACTGTTCCTCTGAATCATGCCACCAAGGGAACTCCTTCAGCAACTCCGCCATGAGAATGTTATTGCTTTGAAGGATATAATGATGCCAGTACACAGTAGTTTTAAAGATGTGTACTTGGTTTATGAACTTATGGATACTGACCTGCATCAGATAATCAAGTCACCTCAGGGCCTTTCCAATGACCACTGCCACTATTTTCTTTTTCGGGTAATGCTTGGATCCCTCTTTTCTATTCTCAATCCGCTCTTCCACGATTACATACCCAAGAATAATTGTGTGTTTTATAATGTTCCTTGGCCATTGCTAAGAGCCTAAGACTTCCTACACTGTTTGATATAATACATCTTATATCTGCAAGACAGTCTTATAAGAGGGTATATTATGATATTCTCAAATATATGAAGCACAATCTTATTCTGAATGGTTCTTCTGTCAGTTAGAACTTCAAATACAATCTGATTTTAAGCATGCCAATGTTTTGCACCAGTGATGATATGTAAACACGTCAATGCCAATAATAATTTGAGTACTGTTTGTACACTCACTAGGATTTAATTAGTTTCAGATGTTTGTACGCTCACTAGGATTTAATTAGTTTCACATGTTTGTACACTCACTACGATTTGGTTAAACTAAAATAAATGGCCTGATATCTTTATTCCAACATGGATTCCAACAGTTTAGATTGATTAAATGGAAGGCAAAATTATATTCTGTATGTAGCCCACAGTTTCCAGGAAACAACCTGGAATTGTTAGAACTTTCTATTTCTTTTTAGGAAAAGTGGTGTCACTCTTATTTTTCGTTGGAATTGTTCATATGTGATACTTGAACTCTTTCTTTTTCTACAATCATGAATCAGCCACCAGTTGAACACACTGTATGTATTAGTATTGCCACCATGATTCCTCTTAGACATATTTTCAGTTTCTAGAGTTTGACAGTTTGACTTGATTTGCTTATGTTTAAGACAGTGTTGTTTTCTCGGTTGTAGTTGCTCCGAGGAGTGAAATATGTCCATTCAATAGAGATAATCTACATAGATCTAAAACTTAGAAATCTACTGGTTAATGCAAACTGTGATCTGAAGATATGTGATTTTGGTCTTGCACGTACAAACAGTAGTAAAGGGCGGTTTATGACTGAATATGTTGTCACCCGCTGCTATAGAGCTCCTGAGTTGTTTCTTTGCTGTGACAACTATGCCACTTCCATTGATATTTGGTCTGTTGACTGCATTTTTGCTGAGCTACTTGGTCTCCTAGTGTTCCCCTCATGAGTATGTATCCTCATGCACAGCCTCTTGCCACTGATCTTTTACAGAAGATGCTCATATTTGATCCTACCAAACGAATCAGCGTCATTGAAGCTCATGAGCACCCTTACATGTCTCTTATGTATGATCCAAGTGCAAATCCCCCTACCAAAGTGCCCATCGATCTGGGCATAGACGAAAACATCAGTGCAGAGATGATCAGGGAAATGATGTGGCAGGAGATGCTCCACTACCACCCTGAAGTTGACGATGCAATAAACATGTGATGATCTTCAACTGCCCCCACGAAATTCACAGGCTCACCTTTTTTCCTTCTTTTAAAGGCCTATGATGATTATCCCACCTATAAGTAACCGAGACTTGTATTTGGAGACTTCTTCCATGTATATATGAGCACAACAAGAACGTTGTATCCCTCATAGTTTTCATTATGGACCATCACTTGATGTATGTATATCACTCGAATGTTATGTTGTTGCATGAGTTCATGAAGTGTTGTCGAAGTGCATTCAGTAATGCTACAAACTGTTAATTTTGGATGTGGTTATAATGTTTGTGGTTTTAACTTCCACTGCTTCTTTCAAGGTGGCTTGCTGCAAAATCTCTTGTTTCTATTTCATAAATACATGGCATGATCTGCAAATGCTATGACAGTAAAACAATGTTAAGGACTGAGGTACACTGTGATACTACATTCTGAAAATAAATCTTTCCATGCTTGTAATTACTCATCCGAATTTTGAAAAGACACATTTGTTCAAGTATGAAACTCCAAAACATAACTGTGGCAATTAGACCATATTCTGAATATAAGTTTGTTCGTCTGAACATGGTGAATTTCATGCCATCCTTTGCTATGTTCATTTCAAGCTTCGCTTTATGACTTGCGCACTGCTCAGTCGACCCATTACTTTGTGCAACCCTTCCCGCGTCGTTCAGTGATTCCAGCCCGTTACTCGCGCACTGCTCAGTCGGCCCATTACTCTTTTGTGTCGCTCGCCTGTTCGGATGGCAGAATCCTAGCCGGGGTTCTTCCTCCCGCGCCGCTTGCCTGTCCGCACGGCGCAACCCGCTCGGCGAAAAAACCCTAGCCGCACGCGTTCTCCCTCCTGCGTCGCTCGCCTGTCCGCACGATGTAACCCATTCAGCATAACCCTAGTCAGCCCCATGCATAGCTCGTTGTCCACATCCACTGCCGCCCGAGCAGAGCGCTGGAGACCCGCACGATGGAACCCTAGCCACCCCCACGCCATGGAAATATAGTAAAGACACTTCTATATATTTTTTAATGAGTAATAAGCTAATGTTAATACATAAAATTGACTCTCTATATATGATTTGTTTTGGACAACAATATATTACTTTGCTTCTTATCATCGCAATATTACTATACATATATTTAATAAATATATTATGCTCCAAATAGATTTGTCATTAAAAATATGAATCTATTACAATGTACAAGCACCTTACTATCATCAAAATATTACTAAACATACGTTTAATAATTATATCATACTCTAAATAGATTTGTCATTAGAAATATGAATCTGTTACAACGAACACTTTACTATCATCGCAATATTACTAAACATATATTTAATAAATATATCATGCTCTAAATAGATTTGTCATTAAAAATATGAATCTGTTATAACACATGGGCACCTTACTATTATTGTAATATTACTAAATATGTGTTTAATAAATATATCATGTTCTAGATTTGTTATTAAAAATATAAATCTGCTGCAACGCACACCTAACTAGTAAAGTATTGGGTATGAATGACAAAAAATACATACTTTAAGTTTAATTATTAATAAAAGTTAGAAATATCAAATCAAATATATGCGTGTTTTATATTTTTTGATAGATTGAAAAGTATGTAACCGTAGCAGCATTATTAATTCAGCACAATCATAAACATGAAAAATCGCCAAATCAGACCCACTGCAGGCAGATTAATTCTAAATTAAAGTCTTAATTACGGCAACGACAAATCGAGCGGTAGGTTGCAACAAAGACCAACCACACACGTTGCTGACGACGTAGGACGGAAATGATGAGCTAATGACGATACTGTATGGATTAGGATCAGTTTAGTTACTCGACCGGTTGAACAAAATATCCACTTATTGAGTAATGTTTGGTTCGTGGGTATACTAGATAGAATTATCCAGCATAAGAGAATATTTATTCTAGATACTAGATAGCTTTATTCGATTTTTTTAATGTACTCATCCACCCACTTTTTGTGAGAGGATTTCATCCTATCCATTCTCATCTACCTCCAACTAAATAAAAAACTAAATCATTCTATCTCATCTAACCAAATAAAAAATTGTATCACCACATCCCACAAAAATCAGATGGAATCATTCCATCCACCCTTGCCTTTGAACAAAATGCTACCTAATATTTGCTCCCAGCACGGCGTGTAGGGATGGATTCAGATCAGATACAGATGGAAATGAATCCAGATAGCACTACTTACCATATTTTATTTCGAATACGAACACAGATTCGAATGTTCTCGAATACGAATACAAAACAAATAGTTCGAATACGAATATGTATTCGGATGTTTACTCGATTTAACTCAAAATATTCATTGTTTCACAAATTTTACAAAAGTCCAAAGTGTCCAATATACCAAATTAGAATAATAATTAATAAGAAGCGATGACACACAATAAACAACACACAAACTAAGTTTTTAAACAACACTAGCTAAAACCATCAATTTACTTTAAATTATAGCCTATTACTTCTCAAAACTCTAATTCCTCTCAAGAGAATCTTAGGTTTCTTAACATCCTATATGATAAACTTTTTTAAAACATTTTCACAATTTTATTATACTATCTACGTATAATATTACAACACCATGGGAAGTCTCGTATTTTTCAAACTTTATTTGATTTTTTATAATTAAAAAACCCTTAAGCTCCACATTACCGATGAAGTGTCGTAACATAATTTTTTAACATTTCTTTAAATTTAGTGTATAAGAAATAAAAATGGACACACAATAGTGAATATGATTTTTTCTATAAATTATAGTGCGTTATTTTATGTACTTGCAGTTCGAATTTCACATATTCCAATTTAAATCCTAGAAACACAATTAATGAGTTAAAAATAGAAAATGGATCTATAAAAAATACAAAAAAATTATATGGAATAAAATATGTTTTATTTTGATTAAAAAAAGTTTCAAGTTCAAAAAAAAATTTAACCATCAATTTACTTTAAACCATAGCTTATTACTTCTTAAAACTCTAATTCCTCTCAAAGAAATATGAGGTTTCTTAACATCCTATATGATAAAATTTCTTGAAATATTTTCAAAATTTTGTCATAATATCTATGTATAATATTATAACACCATGACAAGTCTCTTATTTTTCATACTTTATTTGATTTTTTATAATTAAAAAATCCTTAAGGTCCACATTACCGATGAAGTGTCATAACATAATTTTTTTAACATTTCTTTAAATTTAGTGGATAAGAAATATAAATGGACACAAAATAGTGAATATGATTTTTCTATAAATTTTAGTGCATTATTTTAGGTACTTGCAGTTTCACATATTTCAATTTAAATCCTAGAAACACAATTAATGAGTTAAAAATAACAAATGAATGTAGAATAATGCAAAACATTTATATGGAATTATATATGTTGTATTTTGATTACAAAAAGAGTTTTAAGTTCAAACAAACATTTAAACATCAATTTACTTTAAACCATAGCCTATTACTTCTCAAAACTCTAATTCCTCTTAAGAGAATTTCAAGTTTCTTAACATCCTATATGATAACTTTTTTGAATCATTTTCAACATTTTATCATATTATATACATATAATATTATAAAACCGTGACAAGTCTCATATTACCGATGAAGTGTCGTAACATAATTTTTTTAATATTTCTTTAAATTTAGTGGATAAGAAATAAAAATGGACAAAAAATAGTGAATATGATTTTTCTATAATTTTTAGTGCATTATTTTAGGTACTTGCATTTCAAATTTCACATATTCCAATTTAAATTTGTTGATAGCAAAAAATGGCATCAATGGTTAAGATTGTCAAAATATCAATTTTAGTAATTTAGGCCAAAAATTCACATGTCCTGGGTCAGGCCGAAGCCCTACAGGGCTGAAGGACTATTGGGCTATGGGCTCTGGAAGCTTACAACCAGCCCACGGCCTTAGGCCAAAAAGCCTTCGGAGGCCCATGCCGCCGAAGCTTCGGCCCGAGGAGCAGGCTTCGACGGGCCTAGCCGAAGGCCCACTTCGGTAGAGATAGAGTTGGACACGATTTCGACTATGTTTTTATCTCTATTTAGCCGAATTATAGCAGATTAGATCATAGGTCTAGCCCCTATAAATATAGAGGCGAAGCCAATTCAGAATCCCCCAACACAAATCTACCACAAAGCCCTAGCTTTGATCACATTTACTTTATCTTTACTTTTCTGTACTCTTCGTGGGTTTGCCTGAAAGCCCTTCGACGACCACTTCGGAACAGTGGTAATCCTTGTTACTTCGCTTGTGAAGTATCCGTTAATCTACGTAATAGATTTCTATCGCCTTGTTACTTCGCCTGTGAAGTATCCGCTAATCTGCGTAACAGATTGCTATTGCCTTGTTACTTCGCTTGTGAAGTATCCGCTAATTTGCGTAACAAATTGCTACCTTCGCTACTAGTGCAACACATAGCAGAATTCGGTCCTCAGGCCAAATTAGTACTTCGAATCTTATCTGTTGCAGGTTATCTACGTTTGGAGCTACTTCGTCTTAGGTGTCCGGAGCTGAGAGATCAGTTTCGGAGGTTGCTAGAACACCCTTCGGTGAGACTTTTGCTTCGACCGCACGCTTCTCCAACAGACTTTGTCACGACAGGCTTCGCCACACTCATACTCTGTTCCGGATGAAGTCACGCTCGCGCATTGCGCCTAAGTCCTTATTCTGTATCTCACTATATCAGAGACTTCACGCCGAACCCCGCTGTTCGGAGGTGATTGTCGCGTCCAGATCCATTCGGAGTTCATCTTCACCTAGATCAGCCCGAACGCCGAAGGTACCCTTCAGTGGGACACTTCGCATTAGACGCCGAAGGTATACTTCGGTGAACCCCTTCGCACCATACTTCGAAGCAGACAGGCTCCGACAAGTTTGCTGATTTATTTTGTTTAATATATTTCTTTCGACTAATTGGATTATTTTGTGTGATCTGATTGCCTGGCGACTCCACCCCCCTTACCATGGCTAAGGGTAGTCAGAACGCGATGTCGGTGCTGTGTTACGCTTAGGCTTGTCCCTAAGTATCCGCACACTTTTGGATCGTCGAACTGACCCAAGTGCGGGGCATGTTTTCGTGTCAACACACTTTTTGGCGACTCCATCGGGGAAAAGCTACGCCAACATGACGGGTACGTCTACATCGGCCACCGGTGCATCTACAATGACTACTACATCTACACCGCTGATGGACACCATAGGAGGCACAGATATCGACAACCACAACATCTTAACACCTACTCTGGAAGATATTCCCGCGGAAGACCGAGCAGAGATCGAGGCAAAGTTGAAGGCGCTCCAAGACATGATGGTTCGGGGCTACATCAAGAAACACACATGCTTCATCAAGCGCGACATCATCGCCCCCGACCTTGCTCGGATCTAGGTAACACCCGTATCGCCTCGTTTATCTTCTTTAGAGATTGAGCAGAAAATAGCTGCATCAGTAGATCAGGCCGTTAGTGCTTCGCTAGCCAACCGTTTAGATTCGGCAGTTAGCTCCCAAGTAGAGGCGACTCTTAGAAGGTTCGACTTTACTGAGGCCATACCATCAGTCCCTATTGCTAGTATACCTCCAGTAAATCATGTGTACAGCAGAACTGATGGTAACACTAGCAAGACCATTACGTCTCCGGCCTCAACACCCATGGCCGAGACTAGTCATTATGCTTACGGCCAAACTAGCACCACGTACCACGCACCACCACCTGCGCTGATACCAGCCTTGCCCACGCTGCCCGCGCCACATGCACAGGCACCTAGGCTCAAGCACGTCCTACAACTAGCGTGTAGGGAAGAGGCCTATGGCTGACACGCCGACATCCCGCCGCGTGTCGCGCCCCCGCACGAGATACGTGCACAGGCAGCAGGCCAAGATGACCTAGAGGAACGGATCCGCGTGCTATTTAGGGAGTGTGCCGGTTTCGTGCCTAAGGGTCGGGTTAGGGTTTACCGGAAGCCATATCCCGATCATTTCGATACAGTACCCTACCCCCGCGGCTATAGAATCCCCGAATTCACTAAGTTCGACGGCGAGGGTAGCAAAACCACACTAGATAATGTTAGTCAATTTTTAGCACAGTGTGGAGAAGCTAGCGGGATAGACGCTCTAAAAATTAGACTATTTTCTCTCTCTCTATCCGGCATCTCTTTCACTTGGTTTTCGGCGCTCCCGCCGAACACCGTTCACACGTGGGATGATTTAGAATGAAAATTCCATGATTACTTTTACACAGGTGAGATGGAACTTAGGCTTTCACACTTGACATCGGTTAGGTAGAAATCTAACAAGAACGCCTCTAAGTACATCAAGTGTTTTAGGGATACTAGAAACCGATGTTTCAGCCTTAACATTTCAGAAAGGGACTTGGCGGAACTAGCTTTTAATGGGTTGTGTTCCGAGATTAAAGAAAGATTAGACAACCAGAACTTTTTAGAAGTTAGCCAAGTCCTACAGCAGGCTCTGGTCCAGGAAGGCCGAGCCAAAGATAAAAAGTTTATTAAAACGTTTAACAAGCCTAGGGCTGAAATCCACGTCATGGAACGCTCCGACGAGGAGGAATCAGAAGAGGAGGATTCGACCGACATGTACATGGACGAATGGGTTTGGGACGCTAAGAGTAAACCTATCACTTGCTCCGAATTACGGCCGTCTCCCACGAAGAATCGGCCTACTGAGGTCAAGTACTCATTTGACATAACTAAGTGTGATAAAATATTTGATTTTCTCTTAAAGAACCAGCCTATTAGGTTACCTAAAGGTCAAGTTATTCCCACTGCTGATGAGTTGAAAAAACATCCATACTGTAAGTGGCATGATTCACATTCACATAATACTAATGACCGCAATGTTTTTCAACGACAGGTTCAATCGGCCATAGAAGAAGGACGATTGAAAATAGATCACAATCCAAAGATGAAGCTGGACAAAGATCATTTTCCCGTCAACGCCATCGACCTCGGCGAGAAGAAGGTATTGATTCGGCCAAAACATGCCGAGTCGACTAAGGGGAAGGATGTAATTGTTGGAGAACCGCGTACACGCACACTCATACCAAAGAACCCCGAGGTGGGATTGTGGAAACAGAACATTAACACCCCTTCGGCTAAGGCTCACAAGAGGCTGAAGGTAACATACAAGATGCTATTGAACAAGCATCAAAGAAAAGCCATGGAAGTAGGTCCCCACGCTAAAAAACTAAGTCAGCCGAAGGGCCCAAGGAATTCAGAGGGTGGCTTTGGACCACAGTGGCCGAACCCTCCGCATAGGGACTTTGGGCCACAATGGCCTGACACTCCGTACGGTGGCTTCAGACCTCAATGGCCGAACCCCCCGTACAGTGGCGGAACCCCGTGCAGAGCAAATTCGGCCTCCAATGGATGAACCCCGCACCACTCTAGACAAACCCTCCGATAGGAGGCTTTGGCTCGTACTGGTCGAACGTACCTCCGGCCCGACAAGGCCCCTCACTGATATGGTTCGAGACACCATCGACCCTTCCGAATCCCCCTCCGGGTAACAGGTTCGGCTCACAATGGGCGAGGCCACTGGAGCCGCCGATGCCTCCGCCGTACAACTAGGCGGGAACTCCGTGGGCTCCGTACGTCTCACAGCCAGAGTACCCTCTGCAACTTAACGCTATGCCTTGTTTTCCTTCGGAGTATTATGAATGGCAGGGGAAAACTGACGTAGTGGAGGGAGGCATCGTCCACAGGCTATCCGTGGTACCTCCGAATCGGGCCGTGCAGGGCGAAGTCGAAGAGTACAGGCGCGAGGAGGCCAAAGACAGGGAGTCCAAAGCTATCATAGTCAGAGTAGGGTCTCAGGAAGTCCCAATCCCGAAGGCCTTATCGCCGAAGTCCGATGGAGGTGAGTCCCTTGCTTCGGCCGGAGCCCGCGCCAAAGCTTGGTCCGATCGGCCGAACAAGGCCGGTCCGATTGCCGAGGTCCGTGGCGAAGACCCCTCCAAATACAAAGTGCACGAGGCCGAAGGGGGAAGTACCACTTCGGCTAGAGTTGATAGGAACCAGGCAATAGCACCTGGCACCAAGCCACAACCATCTTGGGCACCTCCAGGCATGTCCAAATCACAAAAGAGACGTCTGCAATGGCTACGGGCACAGGAGATGCGCGAGAAGAAAGCCGAGGACGAGCGCGACGCTATTTTTGAAGAAATCCGGCCTTGACCAACTACAAGACAGGTATGGAGGATGAAGCTGGTTGAGATGGTCAACTCGACTCCTAGTCTAAGTGACGACGACGACATGATCGACGACGACTACTCACCTATTTCCGAGGGGCCTGTGTAGGACCGAAAGTAGCGAACAGAGGGGGGGGGGGGTGAATGGGCGCCTAAAACTAAACAATGATCTAATCCTAACACCCAACGCACCTCGACAAAACAAACAACAGTAGCAAAGCAAATTACAGGAACTAAAATTGTCTACCCTATAAAAGAACTGTGACCTAATTAAAATGATACTTAAAAATAAACTAAACTAAATAAAATAACTGCAGTGAATAAAAGTGGATACTAGAAATATTTAATGATGTAGACAAAATACCTAAATATATTAATAGATATTAAGATTGCAGTCTAAAATAAAATATTAATCAATTGAATAAAACATGGATCATCTTGAAATTAATTCAGAAATAAACCATAAATTATTTCATGTAAATCTAGAATAAAAATATTACTGTGACTAATAATAATAATTTTTTCTTTTTATATGAGAAGATTAAAAATACTTAAATAAAAGTACGCGAGCACTAATAATATTTTGGCAGATAAAATTAACCCCAAAATTTCTAAACATATTTTCAGCTAATTAAGAATAGATAAATATTGGTTTAATTAAACAGCTAAAAAATAGGAGATTAAAAAACTTACCCGCGTCTTCGTGCTCATCGCCGTGCACCGCAGAGAATCCGGGTGCCTCCATCTCCTCGCACTGGCTGCCTGCACCTAGGTCGCAGTGAACTGCCTCAGCCACGGTGCACGGCGCGCTTGCAGCAGCTGCGGTGTGCCTTGGGAAGCAAACTACCCGGTGGGTCCCACACGTGAAAAAACCGATCCAAGCACCTGCCTGCTGCACGCATCCACAGTGCTCCTCGGTGCCCGTGCGTGATGATGGTTAGGCTAGCTGCCGCAAGCTGTCGTGAAATTCCTGCACCGGCGGGTCCCACGCGATGATCTCTATGCCACAGAAAAGTCAGTCGAGTGAAGTTCCTGAATGCGCCTGCACCGGCTTGGACTCCGTGCGATGATTTTCACTGTACCAACCGAACCAAGGCAATGCAAAGCAGCGCTGACATCAGCCGAACCGTTCCGCCCTTGATGGCTTTCGCCGTGTGCCGTGCGCCTGCTGTGTAGAGGACTACGGCCAGCTGCAACGGCGGGTCCCAGCTTGACGCTGCCCACGCCGGCGATGTGATGAGGCGACCACCCTGCAGACTCCCGCAGAACCAGAGAAAAATTTCGACGATGGCGGCGGAAAAAATAGGAGATTTAAAAAACTCGCAGCAAAACTAAATTTGTGGACTGTAGATTAATTCTTTAAAAAACAGTCACCCTATCCCTAGGGGGTAGGGGCCTAATTATCGGCGACCCACTAATACATGGAAAAGACTAATTTACCCCTAGGGTAAATTACACTAACTCTAAAATAAAATTCGAAATTACTAAAATACCCTTAAAAAACAACTGAATCGAATACCGAATATTCTAGACTTAAATACTAAATATTAATATCCTAAAATAAAAAAATCATCGGTTATCAGTTTTGCGCCGAAACTGACAAAGTGTCCATCGTCTTCGCACCGGGTACCCGGATTGGACCGACCCGATACCATAGCTTCCTCAGCCCGGCAATCGCTCACCGTCCGTGTACTTGAGTCAAACCCAGTCAACAGACCAGTGGATCCTCTGCCGCTCCTAGCCCATGTACTCGGATTGGGCCAGCCCGACTCCGCGGCTCCTCTGCCGAGCTGTCGCTCGCTGCCCGTGTACCTGAGTCACACGCGCCCTAGACATGACAGATCTTCATGTCTCCTTCTTTGACTTCCGTTGACAATCACTCATCACATCTGGAGCATAAGACCCATGCTCTTCAACATGGTTTCTCAATCTCCCCCTTGATGAGTGCATTGTCAACACCCTCTTCAGCAATTCTTCAGAACCTGCAAAACATGTGGAAATACGAAAGTAAAAACAAAAACAAAAAATAGATAGAAAAAAAATAAAGGTTTAACCCTAATGACCAAAAGCCAAACAAAAGAAAGAAAATGGTCATTATGATTAACCAAAAATAAAGACTCAAAAAACAAGTGCAATCTCAGAACTACCAACAAGTGCAAAGACTGAAAAACTCCCCCTGAAATAAATCCCAGAGAAAGCCAAAAATGTCCCCTATACTCCAAACTTTCTCCCCCTTGTTGACAATTGAACTCATCAAGTGAGACTAAATGCACTTCTAAAGAGACATAAACACAAACTCCCCCTAAAATGCAGCTCCCCCTCAAAATATGCCATGAATGCAAATGGAGTGCAGGTGGAGTGTAAAAAGCATGCTTCTTAGATATGACTAACTGCAATTACAACATCTAACAGGTATAGAAAAAGATATACTGTCTAAGATACATGACTTGATCAATGTAACAAATGATATCTAAAGAGAGTCATTAGCACGCATGTTTCGATTTTTGCAAACAAAAGTATCACCACATTTTCTAGTTGACAAGCAACTTAAAGCATGAGATGCAAAAGCTAACTGATACCTACCAAGATAAGCATTGTCCAAAGTAAAGTGCTGCAACAAACTTGTCATCTTTTTAATTTTTTTCAGACTTTTTCTTTTTCCTTTTTATTTTTCATTTCTGCTAGGGGTTATTTGTATGTCAAACCTTATGCTAACCGACCAAGTCAAGCCTAGGCCAGAACTGGACCATCAGAAGCTTAAGACATTGGTCTTGGCATACATTGCACCGTCCTAGTTCATACCAAAGTGCTATGGTAAGCAGTCCAGAACAATGCAATGCGACAAAGCAAACCCACCTGGATCTTTTCTAATAATCATAAAAATGCATGAATTTTCCATTTTTCTGAATTTTTATCATTTTTATAGCATATTTTTCATGTTTAAAGCATATAGATGTCCAAGTTGCATATCTGCATCTAAGTAAGGATCTATCTACCAGGCATGTAAAAGATAGCAAAAGCATTCAGCCTACACATGCTAGTTACCAGAAGCAATGGAGATCATTTTTCAATTTTAAAGCATAAAAGCCATGCATATGAAAAATATCAGATTTATCATGTGACCTGAAGCAGAACATGATCATCGACAAGTAATCAAAAACATATACTAGCTAGAGCAAGTAAAGTAGATTAATCATATAACAGAAGCAAGCTCAAAATGTGATATATGATTATGCATGATATGAATGCACACAAAGAGACTCAATAAAAAATAAAGAAGAGAGAAAAACTGACTCAAAAGTATCCTAAAAAGGAAATACAACTCCCAAATCCCCTCGCAAATGCTCAAAAGTAGATTGATCTAGGGATTTGGTAAAAATATCAGCCAACTGCTGATGGGTATCAACATGAACAAGATCAATGACCCCTTTCTTATATTGATCCCTCAGAAAGTGAAAGCGCACATCAATATGTTTGGTTTTTGAATGAAGACATGGGTTTTTCCCTACACTAATTGCACTGGTGCTATCACAAAACAAAGGAACTCTGGAAGGGAAGAACAACCCAAAATCCCGCAAAGTAGAAATCATCCAAACCAACTGTGAGCAGCAGCTAGCAGCATCTACATACTCAGCCTCAGTAGTAGAAAGCACAACTCTAGATTGTTTTTGAGAAGACCAAGATACAAGCGAAGAACCAAGAAGCTGGCAAGTACCGGAAGTCGACTTGCGATCCAGCTGGCACCCACCGAAATCAGTGTCGGAAAAACCAGATAAATCAAGAGACGATGATGCAGAATAGTAAAGATTCTTGAAAATACGCTTGACAGCCTGCCGATGAGATGCGCGTGGTGAAGACTAAAAACACGCGCACACACACCCACAGTAAACTAATGTCCGGTCTCATCGCAGTCAAGTATAGTAGCGATCCGATCATCTCTCGATATTCTCTCTCGTTTACCTTGACGCCGTTCTCGTACTTGTCGAGACCTCAGATGTACCCATTGGGGTCATCTGTGGCTTCAGCTCTCCACCAAAGTCAAACTTCTTCAGCATATCCCATGTGTACTTACCCTAGTGGATGAAAATGCCGTCCTTGGTCTGCTTGATCTGGAGCCCTAAAAAATACTTGAGTTCGCCCATGAGACTCATCTCAAACTCGCTGTGCATTTGCTTAGAAAACTTGGACACAAGCTCATTAGTAGAACCACCAAAAATAATATCGTCCACGTAAATCTGAGAAACCAATAAGTCTGAGCCATCTCTAAGCAAGAAAAGAGTCTTGTCCACAAAACCCATCACAATACCTTTATGCAACAAAAACTGCTTTAGGCGATCATACCAAGCCCTAGGGGCTTGCTTCAGACCGTATGAAGCCTTCTGCAACTTGAAAACATGTCGAGGAAACTTAGGATTCTCAAAACCGTGGGGCTGCTTAACATAAACCTCCTCCTCTATATACCCGTTTAGAAAAGCACTTTTGACATCCATTTGAAAAATCTTAAAACCTTTAGAAGCAGCAAAGTCCAAAAGAATACGAATGGACTGAAGACGGGCAACAGGGGCGAAGGTCTCCTCAAAATCAATACCTTCTTTTTGGCAGAAACCTTGTGCCACTAATCGAGCTTTGTTGTGCACCACAACCCCATCTTCACCTTGTTTGTTTTTAAACACCCACTTGGTGCCTATGGTGTTGCATCCAGGTGGCAGCTCAACTAGTGTCCAAACCTGATTGCGAACAAAGTTTTCAAGCTCTTCTTGCATAGAGTTTATCCAATTTGAATCAGAAAGAGCATGAGAAACGTCTCTGGGTTCAAAAGTAGCAACAAAAGCAGACTCAGCAAACATAGTAAGAGAACCAACTGAAGAACGTAAGGATCTCTCAGTAAGATCACCTATGATGAGCTCTGAGGGGTGATCACACTGAACTGCTCAGGATCCTAGGTGATCTGAAGTCACCTCACCGGAGTTAGCAACTGGCTCCTCTGGACTCGGTTGAGAAGTCATCTCACCAGAGTCAGCAACTGGCACATTTGGACTTGGCTGAGGAGGCTCGATCGAAGTAGAAGGAGTGATCAGAGGTCCATCCTCATCCTCAGTCGAAGTCTCAAAAGGTGTGGGGTCTGCAGGCTGTGCAGAGGGCCCACCCTCATCATCAGCAGGAGTGTCATCATCTTCCTCGAAGATGGACTCTCTAAGCTCATCATCTCTAGAAGGTTCAAAATAAGGAGTCAGTGAAGGCATGGACTCATCAAAAGACACCTCACAAGTCTCGACAAGCAGCTGAGAATCTAGGTTCCAGACCCGAAATCCTCTAGAATGCAAAGCATAACCAAGAAAGACTCCATCCCAGCAGAGAGACTCAACCTTGTCCAAATGCCCCCCCTTCTTGAGCACAAAGAACTTGCATCCAAACGCTCGAAGGTGACTCACTTTGGGCTGTCTGCCAAACCACAACTCATATGACGTATTACCCAAGTAAGCTCTAAGAAAAATGCGGTTGGCTAGATAGCAAGCTGTGTTCATAGCTTCAGCCCAAAAGTGCCTAGGAGTCCTATGCTCATCAAGCATCGTCCTGGCCATCTCGACAAGCGTGCGGTTCTTTCGTTCCACAACACCGTTCTGTGCGGGAGTGTAAGGGGTAGAGAACTGATGATCAAGACCCTGATCACTACAGAAGCTGACGAACTGAGAGTTCTTAAACTCAGAGCTGTTGTCCAAATGAATTGCTCGCATCCGACCATTGTTCTCATTCTTCAGCTTCAAAATCAGGTCATGAACATACTGAAAAGTCTCATCCTTAGACTCTAGAAAGTAAACCCGTGAGAATCGAGAGAAATCGTCGGCTATCACAAGGGCGTACCACTTCCCACCGATTGAGCGTACTCGAGCTAGACCTACTGTATCTATGTGCAATAGCTCTCCTGGGTACGAAGTCATCACCTGAGTCACAGGTGCATGAGAAGCGGCAACCATTTTCCCATGATGACATGGACGACACACTAGATCCTTCTCCATCTTAAGCTTAGGCAATCCTCGGATAAGGTCCATAGAACTCAATCTGACAAGCAGATCAAAGCTCAAATGACCTAACCTTCTATGCCACTTCCAGAGCTTAGAGGAGGATCCAACCATCAGATAGCGAGAAGGGCAGAAGAACTAGAGAAATCAATACGAAAAACCTTACCGAGAGGTAAGATCCAGCAAACTAAAGATCCTTTAAAATCAACAACAGAAGACATGCCCTTCTTAAATCGAACCTCTAATCCATCCTCAAGAAGTTGCGAAACAGAAATTAGATTAAAATTCAGATTTCCAACTAAAGCAACATTCTTGAAAGAGAAATAATCAGAGATGCAAATCGACCCAATACCTTGTACCTTCCCTTGACCACGGTTCCTGAAAGTGATGTATTCCTTGGAGCTCGGGGGAGAGAGGCTGGAGAACCATCTATGGTGTCCCGTCATGTGGTGATAACATCTTAAATCCATGATCCACACGTCCTCCAGTCCTCGATCTTGCAAGATCAATGGTCATGAGTGGGAGCAAACGGTCGAACACCAGGTTTAGCAAAGGTGCTAAACTAGTGTCGAACCATCTACTCGTAAGTAGGAAAGCATAAGGAATCATATGAGTCTAGACCAAAACGCGACTCAAAGTGCGGTCCTCTGTTCTGCCTAAAATCACGGCCACGAGGTCCAGAACCGTATCCATAACGATCTGGAGCAGTGCCGGAATGAAAACCACCCTCCGGAGCATGGTCATAAAAACTGTCTCCTCTACCACCACCTACACGACGTGGCCTGGTCTCTAGCCTCTCTCTACATCGAGGAACTCTCTGTCTACCACCCTACTGGTAGAATTGCTCCTTCCCACCTCGAGCTCTCTCTACTCTCTCAACCCACTTCCTCCTGAAGCAAAACTCCTCAAGATGCCCGTCTCTCTGACAAAACTCATAGTGATAGGTAGGCTTCTTGGGATGTGGTTGAGGCTTGGGATTATTAGGCTTGGTGGTGTTGGGTGTAGTATCTTTGGTGTGAGAGGGTCCAGGTAAAGAATCAAGAGAAGTGTGGAGATGTTTAGGCTTTGGGACCCATATTTGCTTCTTGGGTGGAGCTTTAGGTTGTTCTTGAAACACTCCATCCTTGGGCTGACTATCCTTAAAAGACTCAGTGGAGTAAGTCTTGGGATATCTCTGTTCAGGAGTCATCTTACTCCACTTCACTGCTCGGCTAATGGCACTCTCAAAATCAGCCTTGGTATACGTGTAACCTACCCCAAACCCATCCTGTCCCTTGAATTGCTGGATCATCATGCCGAGCTGTGGCTCTTTGGCACTAATCCAACTCAGGATCTGACGGAGGTAAAAGTTCTCGTTCTGAACATTAGCTAGCTCCTCTCTCAAGGAAGCTAACACCTCCACCTGAGACAAGCAGATCTCACACTCTCTATCAACTTTGACAGACTTCTCATCTTTTAGCTTGATCAACTCCATTCTCATGGACAAGCAGTTCTCACAAACAGTGGGTGGAACTGACAAGGTCTCAAGCTCTAGCTTAGTCTGCTCCAACTCAGCTCTCACTCCAGCTAATTCACCCAACTGCTCATCACTCTTGGCTCTCAGCTCAGCTATTCTAGCTAAATGGGATGGGCAGTCTACACAGGGCACGACGATAGTGGCATGAGCATCTTTCAGCTCCTACTGAGCACTTTCAAGCTCAGTGGCCATAATGTCTCTCTCATCTACTCTCTCTATGTACCTGGACTTCAGAGTCGTCAGGTCACACAACAACACCTCACAGTTAGGGCACTCAATACTACCATCCAAGCAAGGAGAAGAATACAGACTCTTAATCTTGCCATTCGCCATGGCAAGCTCACTCTCAAGTTCATCTATCCTCTTTTTACCCCCTCTAAGCAGTTTCTCCCGATACTTCAACTCCTGATGGTTCTGTTCTAGTAAATTAACAACTTCTTGTTCATAGGAACATACCTTTTCATCGTTGTCGTCATTGGAGTCATCGGAAGAGTCCTTTTCTTCCTTATCCCCAAGTGTCATTGAATAGAAGCTCTTGCGGGGTCTTCGGCTATGACGCGAGCGACTCTTTGGTTTGTCCCCGAAGGCCATGAAGTAGAGGCCCACCGGATCATCCCTGTCCTTCCCCTTCCTGATCATGATCTCTTCATCACTTGAACTTGAAGATGAGGAGGAAGGCGAAGATCTCTTGGAGTAGCTTTTCTCCATCTCGGCGAAGAAGGCCTTGTCTCGCTTCTTGTTCTCACACCTGTAGTCCTTCAGAGCCTTTCGAAAGAATCTTGTCTTGGGCTTGCCCTTTGTGGAAGTGAAGTTGTCGTACTTGCTGGAGTCATAGGAGTTACCGCCGGTTCCCTTCTTGTAGCTCTTCCGCTTGGGGCAGTCGGCGATGAAATGACTTGGATCACCACACTCAAAACATCCAGATTTTGTGCCGTGTCTCTTAAGCATTCATTTATCATAGACATGTCATACCCGGTTGTTAAACAAACACAGATCATCATCTCCTAGGGAATCAAGCTGATCCTCAAAGATAGACATCAAAGAAAATGCAGTACAACTCAAGGCAGTAGGATCAGCAAACGGTGTCGCAAGGGACAGAGTTTTTGAGCCAGAACCAGTGAGATTTGATCTTAACTGGATATCAACCTCTGAGGCCTTGAGCTTACTAAAAAGCTCTACGACAGTCAAGGTATCATAGGAAGCGCTCTCAACAATAGAAGAAACCTTGATCTCCCAGATCTTAGGATCCAAGGTATGAAGAACCTTGAGCGCCTGCTCATGATCTGAGACCAGCTGATCACGCTCGGCCTTGTTGACCCGAAGCTTGTTAATGATTGATTGAAAACGACCAAACAAAGCCTCAACAGTCTCACTCGGCTTCTGTGAGAAATTTTCATACTCACGCCGGTAGGCCTGATAGAGCCTAGCCTTGACCTGAGCTGTCCCCTCATGGTGTGCCTAGAGGGTAGCCCAAATCTCTCGAGCAGTGGTGAGATGGCTAACACGCTCAAACTCACTAGGACCTAGATCAGAGAATAAAATGTTCACCGCTTTACTATTGTTTTGATGCTGGGCAATTATATCAGCAGAAGTACCCTTAACAATAGGCACTATGGTGAAAGTAGGGTGAACACAAATATCCCAAATGTCCGAGCTCTGGCTCATAAGATAGGATCGCATGCGAGTCTTCCAATAAGTGTAGCCAAAAGCTTCAAGGGACGGGATTTTACCAGAAGAAGTCATGATCACTACCTGGGTTTAGAACCAGTTAAGGTATGGGAAAACCCTAACCTCGCTCTGATACCACTTGTAGGACCAAAAGTAGCAACCAGAGGGGGGGGGGGGGTAAATGGGCGCCTAAAAATTTCTTGCTAAACAATGATCTAATTCTAACACCCAACGCACCTCACAAAACAAACAACAGTAGCAAAGCAAATTACAGGAACTAAAATTGTCTAGCCTATAAAAGAACTGTGACCTAATTAAAATGATACTTAAAAATAAACTAAACTAAATAAAATAAATTTAGTGAATAAAATGGATACTAGAAATATTTAATGACATAGACAAAATACCTAAATATATTAATAGATATTCAGATTGCAGTCTAAAATAAAATATTAATCAACTGAATAAAACATGGATCATCCAGAAATTAATTTAGAAATAAACCTAAAATATTTATGTAAATCTAGAATAAAAATATTACTGCGACTAATAATAATATTTTTTTCTTTTTATATGGGCAGATTAAAAATACTTAAATAAAAGTACGCGAGCACTAATAATATTTTGGCAGATAAAATTAACTCCGAAATTTCTAAACAGATTTTCAGCTAATTAAGAATAGATAAATATTGGTTTAATTAAACAACTAAAAAATAGGATACTAAAAAACTTACCTGCGTCTTCGTGCTCATCGCCGTGCGCCGCAGAGAATCCGGGTGCCTCGATCTCCTCTCGCCGGCTGCCTGCACCTGGGTCACAGCAAACTGCTTCAGCCACGGTGTACGGCACGCTTGCTACAACTACGGTGTGCCTTGGGAAGCAAACTACCCGGCGGGTCGCACACGTGGAAAAACCGATCCAAGCACCTGCCTTCTGCACGCGTCCACAGTGCTCCTTGGTGGCCGTGCGTGATGATGGCTAGGCTATCTGCCACATGCTGCTGTGAAATTCCTGCGCCGGCGGGTCCCACGCGATGATCTCCGTGCCACAGAAAAGTCAGCCGAGTGAAGCTCCTGAATGCGCCTGCACTGGCTTGTACTTCGTGCGACGATTTTCACTGTACCAACAGAACCGAGGCAACGCAAAGCAGTGCTGACATCAGCCGAACCTTTTCGCCCTTGATGGCTTTCACCGTGTGCCATGCGCCTGCTGTGTAGAGGACTGTAGCCAGTTGCAATGGTGGGTCCCATGCTTGACGCTGCCCACGCCGGCGATGTGACGAGGCGACCACCCTGTAGACTCCCGTAGAACCAGAGAAAAATTTCGACGACAGCGGTGGAAAAATTAGGAGATCTGAAAAACTCGCAGCAAAACTAAATTTGTGGACTGTAGATTAATTCTTTCAAAAACAATCACCCTATCCCTAGGGGGTAGGGGCCTATTTATAGGCGACCCACTAATACATGGAAAAGACTAATTTACCCCTAGGGTAAATTACACTAACTCTAAAATAAAATTCAAAATTACTAAACTACCCTTAAAAACAACTGACTCGAATACCAAATATTTTGGACTTAAATACTAAATATTAATATCCTAAAACAAAAAATTATCGGTTGTTAGTTTTGCGCCGAAACTGACAAAGCGTCCACCGTCTTCGCACCGGGTATCCGGATTGGACCGACCCGATCCCACAGCTTCCTCAACCCGACAATCGCTCGCCATCCGTGTACCTGAGTCAAACCCAGTCAATAGACCAGTGGATCCTCTGCCGCTCCTAGCCCATGTACTCAGATTGGGCTAGCCCAACTCTGTGGCTCCTTTGCCCGGCTATTGCTCGCTGCCCGTGTACCTGAGTCACACGCGCCCTAGACACGACAGGTCTTCATGTCTCCTTCTTTGACTTCCGTTGACAATCACTCATCACATCTGGAGCATAAGACCCATGCTCTTCAACATGGTTTCTCAGCCTGCACCCCAGGCGATGGATATCAACATCGTCACACTGCCCGCCGAGTTCGTCTCGCCGCAGGATGAGGCCGAGGTCGCTCAATTGAACCTCGGCCCACACAACGCTATTTTTGAGAAACCTGAGACTCGGATCGCCATCTAAAGCCTCTCTACGTCAGAGGTCACATTGACAGAAAGCCGATTTCCCGGATGCTTGTCGACGGTGGCGCCACTGTTAACTTAATGCCTTACTCGTTGTTGAAGAAACTTGGCAGGGACGAGGATGATCTAAAGAAGACCAACTTGATGCTCAACGGCTTCAACGACAAGAGTTCTAAGGCCAAGGGCGTGCTCTCCATGGAGTTGACAGTGGGCAATAAGACGTTGCCAACAACATTTTTCGTCGTCGATGTACAAGGTAACTACAATGTGCTGCTTGGGCGCGACTGGATTCATGTGAATTGTTGCATTCCTTCTACTCTGCACCAGTGCTTAATTCAGTGGGACGACGATGAAGTGGAGGTCATTCCCGCAGATACTTCGGCCCAAGTGGCGTTGGTAGATGTATCAGTTGACGTCGTTCACAACAAAGTAGAGTGTCTGTCAGGTAGAGATCTTTCAGATTACGATTTTGTTAGCGTATCCGGGGGACGTTTTGTACTAGTGTCTGTAAAGCCGGCTGGAGTAGCACGACTGTTTTGTATTAGTAGTCATGTCTAGTAAAAATAATCTGGATTGGCTAAAGTCTTGGGTAGAGCAGTATCGGTCTAATAAAGACAATATTGCCGAGGCCATCGAAGACTTTACCGAAGTAGAGAAATTAGGGCAAGGTTTTGCGTCGGCCGATCCCTTGGAGGAAGTTGACATAGGTGATGGTAGCATTCCAAGGCCGACTTTTGTAAACTAACATTTACAGCCTGATGAAAAGGCCGAAGTAATAAAGTTGCTTCGGTCGTATGTCGATTGTTTCGCATGGGAGTACAGCGAGATGCCGGGACTAAGCTGCGAGCTCGTGAAGCATCGGCTACCTATCAAGTCCGGATTTAGGCCTTATAAACAGCCTCCTCGTTGCTTTAATTCGGCCGTCTATGACCGAGTTAAAGAGGAGGTAGAGCGACTACTCAAAGTTGGATTTATTAGGCCATGCAGGTACGCAGAATGGGTCGCTAATATTGTGCCTGTAGAGAAGAAAGGGAGCGGCAAAATACGGGTATGTATTGACTTCAGAGATCTAAACAGAGCCACTCCGAAGGATGAGTATCCGATGCCGATAGCCAACATGCTAATCAACGATGCTTCAGGACAGAAGGTACTAAGTTTTCTTGATGGCAATGCTGGTTACAATCAAATCTTTATGGCCGAAGAGGACGTCTACAAGACTGCTTTTCGATGCCCTGGTTTTGTCGATTTATTCGAGTGGGTCGTTATGACTTTTGGTTTGAAAAGTGCTGGCACCATGTATCAGTGTGCTATGAACTTAATATTTCATGACTTTCTAGGAGTTATGTTAGAAGTTTACATTGATGATGATGTAGTCAAATCAGATGGTATGGGAAACCATTTAGCCGATTTGGAAGTTGCTTTTGATAGGATGCGACAGTATGGTTTAAAAATGAACTCACTCAAATGTGCTTTTGGCGTGTTGGCGGGTAAGTTCTTAGGTTTTATGATTCATGAGAGAGGCATACAGATTGATCCTAAGAGGCTTGAGAAAATTAGGAACGTTACGGCACCAACATGCAAAAAGGATGTACAAAAGTTGCTAGGCAAGATGAATTATCTGCGTCGCTTTATATGTAACTTGTCTGGCAAGATTGATGCATTTGTCCCCATACTTCGGCTAAAGAACGAGGCCGAGTTCACTTGGGGGGAAAGCCAGCAAAGTGCCTTTGAGAAAATCAAGGAGTGCTTGTCATCACCGCCCGTGGTGAGAGGACCCAAAGCCAGGATTCCGTTTCGGCTATACATCGCTGCTGAAGATAGCGTGATCAGGGCCGTGCTAACCCAGGAGGTAGAAGGAAAAGAGTACATCATCACGTTGTTGAGCCACTACCTGTTGGATGCCGAGACCAGGTACACGTTTGTGGAACATTTGTGATTATCACTTTACTACGCGTGCACCAAATCGTGCCACTATCTTCTCCCTACTACATGTGTTGTCGTTTGCCAAACCGATGTCATAAAACACATGTTGCAAAAGTCGATTCTAAGTGGAAGAATCGGAAAGTGGGCTTACGCTTTAATCAAGTATGATTTGGCCTATGAACCCCTAAGAGCTATGAAAGGCCAGATCGTAGCCAACTTTATAGTCAATCACCACAAAGACGTCAGTTGGAGCGACGATGTTGCTTTAATTGAGGTAATACCGTGGAAACTTTACTTTGATGGTTCAGCTTGCAAAAATGGCCAAGGTATTGGAGTGGTTCTCATATCACCTAGCGAAATGCACTTTGAGGCCTCGGCTCATTTAGAGTTTCCATCTACTAATAACCAAGCTGAATACGAGGCTTTACTGTTAGGACTCGAATTGTTAGATTCCATGGGTGTTAAACATGTCCATGCGCATGGTGATTCCCTATTAGTAGTGCAACAAGTGGCTAAGAGTGCTCAATGTTTTAATGGCTTGCTAAACAACTACTTGGATAAGTGCTTGGACATAGTTGCTACTTTTGATGACTTCAAAATTTCCCATGTGTCAAGAGAGGCCAATTCGATCGCAAATGATTTGGCCCAGTAAGCATCTGGTTACCAAGTCAGGAGAGGAGAATTTTCTGTATGGGAGAAGCCGATGCTTGGTCTCACTACCGAAGCCAGTAACTTCGGACCAGTGCACCCTCCCGGTCGGACCCCTTCGGTGGCTGGAGGCTACTGCATGTCAGGATCCCAGGACCGAAGTACCCGGCCCACCGAGGGATCTGGCATGCCGGAGACTATGAGCCGACGTCCTCCACACAGTGAAGGCCTCAAGGAGCCCGAACCCTCCGGCAGAGGGCTTCGACCTGATACACTCCACACAGCTAGTTCGGCCAGGCTTCGGCAGAAGTAGGAAGGGCTCAGGGGGCACCCCGAAATCAGTAGCCTAGAGACTTTTTCAGGGAGTGAGCTAGCGAAACCCTCCAAAGCCCATAAGGGTGATTGGAGAATTCCAATCGTCTAGTATTTAAGAGACCCTAGCCAAAGGGTTGATCGGAAGGTTCGGCGACAAGCATTTAAATTTGTGTTGATAGACGACACACTGTATCGCCGAACCATTGACGGAGCACTGTTGAAGTGTCTAGACCATGAATGATCCCAGGTGGCTACAGGAGAAGTCCACGAGGGACTTTGTGGCACTCATCAGTCGACCCAGAAAATGAGCTGGATGCTCAAAAGAGCAGGTTTCTACTGGCCGACTATGACTGAGGATTGTTTTAAGTATTATAGAGGGTGTGAAGCATATCAGAAGTTTGGCAATATTCAGTTAGCTCCTTCTTCATTACTCAACCCTATTGTCAAGCCATGGCTGTTCCGAGGTTGGGGTTTAGACTTCGTCGACCAAATCCACCCTCCTTCATCAAAAGGGCATCAGTTCGTGTTGATGGCGATGGATTACTTCACCAAGTGGACCGAGGTCGTGCCTCTCAAGAACATGACTCACAACGAGGTACTTGACTTTATCTTGAAGCACATCATACATAGTTTCAGCATTCCTCAAACTCTCACTACAGATCAAGGTAGCTCATTTGTTTCTAAAGAAGTGAGGGACTTCATCGAATATTATGGTATTAAGTTAATAAGCTCTTCACCCTACTATGCTCAGGCCAATGGTTAGGCCGAGTCTAGTAATAAAACCATGATTAAGCTCATTAGGAAGAAAATCGAAGACTTCCCTAAAAGGTGGCATGAGGTGCTTTCCAAGGCGTTATGGGCTTGTAGGATTACAAAGCACGGTGCTACCAAAGTTAGTCCATACGAGTTAGTGTATGGACAAGAAGCCGTTCTACCTGTACATGTAGATCTTTGTTCTCTAAGGGTGTTAAAGCAAGATGGCTTATCGGTCGACGAGTATGAAACTCTTTTGAAGGACAACCTAGAAGAAGTGATCGATAAGAGATTGAAGGCTTTAGAAGCCATAGAAGTAGACAAGAGGAGAGTAGCTAAAGCCTACAATAAGAAGGTTAATCCAAAATCGTTTCAAGTGGGAGACTTGGTTTGGAAGATGATTTTACCCTTAGGCACTAAGAGTCCCAAGTTTGGTAAATGATCACATAGTTGGGAAGGCCCTTTCAAGATAGCCAAAATCGCTCCTGGCAATGCATATGTGTTAGAATCTCTGCAAGGAGAGCAGTTTCGAAGAGCTTTGAATGGTAGATACTTGAAAAAGTATTTACTAGTGAGTGGCAAACAACGTAAAAGGTGTCGAAAGGCTGATATGGAAGGTATCGTCTTTAGCTCGTTGTGCTTTTAGTTCACTTAGTTCACTAAAAGGCAGGGGGCATGTGTTGATAGCAAAAAATGGCATCAATGGCTACGATTGTCAAAATATCAATTTTGGTAATTTAGGACAAAAATACACATGTCCCGGGTTAGGCCGAAGCCCTATAGGGCCGAAGGACCATTGGGCTATGGGCTCCAGAAGCTTCCAGACAGCCCATGACGCCGAAGCTTCGGCTCAAGGAGCAGGCTTCGACGGGCCTGGCCGAAGGCCCACTTTGGTAGAGATAGAGTTTGACACGATTCTAGCTAAGTTTTTATCTCTATTCAGCCGAATTATAGCAGATTAGATCAGAGGTCTAGCCCCTATAAATATAGAGGCGAAGCCAATTCAGAACCCCCCAACACAAATCTACCACAAAGCCATAGCTTTGATCACATTTACTTTATCTTTACTTTTCTGTACTCTTCGTGGGTTTGCCTGGAAGCCCTCCGACAGCCACTTCGGAACACTAGTAATCCTTGTTACTTCGCTTGTGAAGTATCCGTTAATCTACGTAATAGATTTCTATCGCCTTGTTACTTCGCCTGTGAAGTATCCGCTAATCTGCGTAACAAATTGCTATCGCCTTGTTACTTCACCTGTGAAGTATCCGCTAATCTGCGTAACAGATTGCTACCTTCGCTACTAGTGCAACACTTAGCAGTATTCGGTCCTCAGGGCAAATTAGTACTTCGAATCTTATCTGTTGCAGGTTACCTACGTTTGGAGCTACTTCGTCGGAGGTGTCCGGAGCTGAGAGATCGGTTTTGGAGGTTGCCAGAACACCCTTCAGCGAGACTTTTGCTTTGACCGCATGCTTCGCTAACAGACTTCATCACGACAGGCTTCACCACGCTCATACTCCATTCCGGATGAAGTCACGCTCATGTGTTGCGCCTGAGTCCTTATTATGTATCTCACTGTATCAGAGACTTCATGCTGAACCCCGCTGTTCATAGGTGATTGCCACGTCCAGATCCATTCGGAGTTCATCTTCGTCCAGATCAGTCCGAACGCTGAAGGTACCCTTCGGCGGGACACTTCGCATTAGACGCCGAAGGTATACTTCGGTGAACCCCTTCGCACCATACTTCGAAGCAGATAGGCTCCGACCGGTTTGTTGATTTATTTTGTTTAATATATTTCTTTCGGCTAATTGGATTATTTTGTGTGATCTGATTGCCTGACGACTCCACCCCCTTACCACAGCTAAGGGTAGTCGGAACGCGACGTCGGTGCTGTGTAACGCTTAGGCTTGTCCCTAAGTATCCGCACACTTTTGGATCGTTGAACTGACCCAAGTGTGGGGGCACATTTTCGAGTCAACAAAATCCTAGAAACACAATTAATGAGTTAAAATAGAAAACGGATCTAGAAAAATACAAAAAAATTACATGGAATGAGATATGCTGTATTTTGATTACAAAAAAGTTTCAAGTTCAAACAAACATTTAAACATTAATTTACTTTAAACCATAGCCTATTACTTCTCAAAACTCTAGCTAATTTCTCTCAAGAGAATCTCAAATTTCTTAACATCTTGTATAATAAATTTCTTGAAATATTTTAAAAATTTTATCATAGTATCTATGTATAATATTATAACACCATGACAAGTCTCTTATTTTCAAACTTTATTTGATTTTTTATAATTAAAAAACCCTTAAGCTCTACATTATCAATGAAGTGTGTAACATAGATTTTTAATATTTGTTTAGATTTAGTGGATAAGAACTAAAAATATACACAAAATAGCGAATATGATTTTTCTATAAATTTTAGCGCATTATTTAGGTACTTGCAGTTCAAATTTCACATATTCCAATTTAAATCCTAGAAACATAATTAATGAGTTAAAAATAGCAAATGGATATAGAAAAATTCAAAACTTTATATGGAATGAGAAATGTTGTATTTGGATTGTAAAAAAGTTTCAAGTTCAAACAAATATTTAGTCATCAATTTACTTTAAACCATAGCTTATTAATATTCACCAACTTAAGTATTCCATAATTATATAGATATAAATAAACCATTAATATAGTGATAATATATCATCTTTAGTCTAAGTTTAATTTGTGTGAAATCCTAAAATGAATACGGATGTATCCATTTTCATATCCACATTCAGCAGAATTCATATATCTATTTCCATATCCACATTTGTAAAATGAATTCGGATGTTTCCGAATGTCATCCATATTTAATTCAGATATGAATATAGATATCCATATTTACAATTATTTAAATACGAATACAGATAATTCGGATATTCTGACATCCATATTTATCCCTAATGGCATGGAGTGCGACGATGAGCTCTTCCTGCTGCGCGAAGCCTCCACAGTGTTTAGAAAGCCCTCTTCATGGCAATGATGCATCAATCCAACAGGGATTCTCAACTCGGCGCAAGAAATCCAAAAATCTTTCTATTGGCATAATTTGAACGAAAAGAACACCAGCGATTACAAGTGAATCAAATAAAACTACAAAGAACTTAAGAGCGAGTACCAAGAGATTGATTCATTGATTTTATCGGTTGAGGCAAACATACATAGAGTTCAGTGGCAGAACTAAACTGAAAACGTGGGAAGGGCTATGTTTAAAAAGTTTAATACACTTTGTGACGATTCTTTAGTATAATTAGTTAACTTTTGTTTAATATTAGTTCTTTGATTCATGAAGTTCTCACAATTTTTTTATTATTGTGAGAACAAGATGTATTCATGTTTATATTGCTTGAACTTGAATGGTAAGCGAGTAGTGTTTTTTATTCATATTGTTAACATAAGATTCTAAGAAGAAATAAGCAATACAACATGTAATTACTAATTAGTAAGTATACCAATTAACCAATTCAACAAAAAATAGTTCATCAAATTAGTAATTGAGTAAATGTGGCAACAAATTATTAATTGAGCAATAAGCAATATACCAAGGTTGAGACTTGAGAGGTTTACTAGATTTGGGTTCCTGTTTGTACTTTTATTTACAGCTCATGCCTTCACCGCTTTTGCTATTTTCCCTATCCAAGCGTAGGAGCGCACGGTGTAGGGCGGCACAGGACAGCAGGACATGGTCGATGCCTGCCGCAGGGGGTGCGGCCACGTGGGTGCCTGGCACGACCGAGTGGGGGCATGGGGCATGTGTGGCCAACAAGTAAATGGGAATACAAAAGATATATTTAAAATGATTATTTAAGAATACAAAAGATTGGATTAAATATTAAAAGGTTAAAAATAAACAAACTACTCTTAGAGAAGAGTTTGTAGATAAAGGGAGGAGACAAGCGTGCTAAGACATAGGGATGAGAGATAACTGCTGTAAAGATTGCACAGGCCGCAGCGGGGTGCCTACCGTAGGTGGCGCGGCCACGTGGGGCTTTGGCCTGAATGGGGCACGCGTGGGCAGGTCGGCGTGCTAGCAGTGGGTGAGGTGCTGAGGGTAGGCACGACCGGGTGGGGGCACGAGGCTTGTGTGGTCGACATGTGAATGGGAATAAAAAATATATATTTAAAATGATTATTTAAGAATACAAAAGATTGGATTAAATATTAAAATGTGAAAAAATAAACAAACTACTCTTAGAGAAGAGTTTGTAGATAAAGGGAGGACACAAGCATGCTAAGACACAGGGAGGAGAGATAAATGCTAGAAAAACATGTGTGGAGAGAGGAATGTTGGAAAGCTAGAAAAAAGCATTGGTTTGCAAATCAAGCAAAGCAAACAAGGTACTTTCGTCCACCAGATGAAGTACACCAAGGATCTGCTCAAGAAATTCGACATGGCTGATGCGAAGCCACTCGCCACTCCAATGGCTACATCTGTAGCATTGGATCCTGACGAAGATAGAGAAGCCATAGATCAGAAGGAGTTCCGAAGCATGATCGGCTCCCTCCTCTACTTGACTGCTACGAGGCCAGACATACACTTTGCAGTGTGTCTGTGCGCTCATTTTCAGGCTTCACCACGAGCTTCGCCCCGCCAAGCGGTAAAGCGCATTCTCATGTATCTCAAACATACCCTCGAATTTGGCATTTGGTATTCTGCGTCTTCCTCTTTGTGTCTTCGAGGTTATTCCGATGCGGACTTTGCTGGGTGTAGGATTGATAGGAAAAGTAACTCCGGTACTTTTCATTTTCTGGGTACTTCTCTGGTTTGCTGGTCTTCCCGCAAACAGTCTAGTGTTGCACAATCGACGGCTGAGGCCAAATATGTTGCTGCAGCTAGCTGTTGCTCTCAGATTTTGTGGATGGTTTCCACTTTGCGGGATTTTGGGTTAGATTATAAGAGTGTTCCACTTTTCTGTGATAACACTAGTGCTATTTGTATTGCAAACAACCCGGTTCAGCATTCCAGAACCAAACACATTGATGTTCGATATCATTTTCTGAGAGATCATAATGAGAAGGGTGATATTGAACTTCAATATGTTGACACCCAACACCAGCTAGCCGATATTTTCACCAAACCCCTCGATGCTTCTTGTTTTGCCTACTTGCATGGGGAACTTGGTGTTTGTCACCCTTACGACATTTTGTGAGGGGGAGCTGATGTTGATTGTCTTGCATATGCTCATTATGTGTGAAATTGCATTTACATCTCTTTGCACTTATATGCCTGATTTTAATTCATGAAATCATGTCAGCTCAGCTCTATTTAATATGTCCGAAACATTATGTGCATGATTCTTCTTTCCAAAATCAAATCATGCTCACTGCTTAGTCTTGACTCTAGCATGTTTAGGCAGAACTGCTTTAGCTATCTTTTATCTGCTTGATAGCAAGACACATTTTCTCTGGATGCTAAACATTGCAACTTGAAAAATTGTTCTACTTACTCATGGTTATTCATCAAGTCTAAACAAATTGTTCACTTAATTAAAATCCAAAACTCCATGATTTGCATTCTACAAGTGAAAAGATCAAGGTGGGTTTGTTTATCGCACTACTCTATTCTAGACTGCTTATCATTGCACATTGGTCTGAACTGGGATAGTGTAGTGTATGCCAAAATCACCGCCTTAATCTTCTGATGGTTTTCATGCCTAGGCTTGGCTTGATTGGAAAGTATAAGGTAGAAAAACAAATAACCCCTGGCATTATGAAGAGAACAACAAATTCATTAATCATCAAGATTGCTTTCATTGCTCCACTTGAACTGGACTCGCTGTCTAGAGTAGAAATTGATTAGATTTGCGTAGTCTCTGCGTTTACTTGTCTAGTTACCTTGATTGAGTGGTGGTGCTTTTATTTCAAAATGATAAAATCACATGCTGTCATCATGTTTTTTAGGGAATGTTAAATTGAGCTGAGCACATGATAATTGGTATTAATGTTGGCATATTTTTTCTTTATATGTCTTTGCAATTCTGCTCATTTTGAAGCTTTGCATCTTTTGAATGCTCCTTGATGCTTGCATTGCCAAAGGGGGAGATATTCTTGAGTTCTTTGTAGCAATGGGTAAAATAACTCAGGGGGAGTTTTATCTTGCAAAGGGAAAGATCTACTGAAGGGGCTTTTACTCTTTTCAAAAGGAGGAGGAATATTATTTTGTTAAGTGACATGGTTTGGCTCGTTTCTGAGTTTTATGGTCACTTGTGTGCTGAAATTTTTCAAATTTTATTGAACTTGAATTTGGTTGTCAATGCACTCATCAAGGGGGATATTGAGAAACCAAGGGTTGGTTTCGGAGTCTGTGATGAGTGATTGACAGATTTTATCCTCTGATTCGAAGGGGTCCCTCCGAAGGGGTTCAGAGGTTGTTTCACCGAAGGGTTCGGTGGGTCTGTTTGCTGCAGCTGTTGAAGCGGAGTGTGCCTGTCAGAGGGGTCCGACAGTACACGATGACTGGGTCGTACCGAAGGGTTCGGTACTTTGGGCGGTACACCGGAGTGTGTATCGGAGGTTGTTTACCCGAAGAAGTCTCCGGGGTACTGGATACACTTGTCTGCTTGTCTGTTGTGCGCAGGTGACTTCGGAGGCGACGGACGGTTCGCAGCAGGTGAACCTGAGTCAAGCGGGAGGCTTGATGCCAGGCGAGCGGGGAGCTCGGTCATGAAGGCTGTGAAGGGGTCGAGGTCGGACCTCGGGTCGAGGTGCGCCAGACGAAGGCAGAGAGTCCGGAGTGTGGCTCTGGGTGAAGGTACCCCGAGACGAAGTCTTCAGAGGCGAGGCACTTCGAAAGGGTACTCTGAATAGAGTGACTTTGGAGTATGGTGGACAAAGTCCTCAGCAATGAGGCAAGGCATTCGAAGTGTGCTCCGGAGGGAGGCACTCGAAGGTATAGCCGACAAAGGTCTCAGAAGGCGAGGTGCATCGAAGTCATGGTCCGAGTGAGGTTCGTCGAGGAGTGTGCTCGGGGAGAGACACTGCGACGAAGGGCTCATGGAATGCTTCATGCGAAGGCCTTGGACGAGGGAGGGACTTCAAAGGGTGGTACTACGAAGGTGGGGCTTCAGTGTGAGGCTGTCTTGAGGTACTTCGGCCAGGCATGGCTTTGGTACACGGGCTGACGGAGTTTGAGCGGGGAGAAGCTGCTAAGCCATGGTGGTCCACTCCGGAGGTGATGGCGTGAAGGCCCAAGGGCTTTGACAGCTTCGGCTCAAAACCGTCACTGTATCGAAGGCTGACTTCGGTGAAGCGAAGGCCGTCAGGCTCAAGGCTTCTCACCGAAGCTACCGCACCCCTCGCGTGCGAAGGGGGGCTTTAGAAGGCTCCAAGACTGCAAAGGTTGACCGTGTCTGCTCTACAAAAGCCGATGTTGTCTCCTCTGCGAAGCTGACAAAAGAAGCCTCCAAATAAAGTAGACTACCAGCTGTACCCCCAGTTTTGATGAGACAAAAACAGTGTAAACCCTAAGGGTAAAGTAGTCTATTCACAGGGCTGAATAGTGCCTATAAATAGTGGACGCTACCTAGGTCACATCAACACTTTGAGCAGCCATTTTTGAGCTCCTGTGCTAGCCGCCACATACTCTCTGTATTCATCCTGTGAGTTCATTTTGTGTTCCCTATTCATGCAATGAAGTTTTGATTCTGTTCTTCTTTCGCTGCTTGAACTTGTACTGTGCGTTGCATTTCATGTTTTGATTTCTATTTGCACCATCTTCTTCTGAGTTGAGTTTGTGCACTGGATCTCTTCTAGAGAAGAGTGTGAGAAGTTTGTTCATGTGAAGTGTGTGTTTTTCAGTGTCTGTTCACTCTGTGTAAACTAGAGGCAAGACCTCTCTGATTACTAGCGAAGCACTGTTCGAAGCCCGTTTTCTTCCCTTGTCGAAGTCCTCGGCAAAGTGTGTTTAGTGTGCATTTAGACCTCCAAAGTGCGAAGCCTAGTACTAGTTGCTTGCGCTGAGTATTTGGTCGAAGTCCTTAGAGGGAAGTCTGCTCTTGCGAAGGGTGAAGTGTGAAGCCTGCTCGAAGGCACCCAGTGTGCGGAGCCTGCACTGACTTAGCAGAGCTGAATTTTTGGGGTTGTGAGTTGAGCAAAGTCTTCTTGGCTTTGAACTTTTGCTCCTTGCGAAGCCTAATTTTGGAGCTATGAAATACCTTCGAACCAGAACTTCGAAGGGTGTGTTCGAAGCCTGTTCCGCAGAAGACAGATTTAAAAACATAAGGCTATTTTTAGTCTGAAATTTTAAAAGCTCCCATTCACCCCCCTCTGGTCGCCGTTTTTGGTCTAACAATTGGTATCAGAGTGGGTTAAGATCACCAGATGACCTTAACCGGTTTTGTGATCTGTTGGCGATATGTACAGGGTCAGTAAAATACCTCTGTTCGATGGGACAGATTTTGCATACTGGAAGGTGCGCATGGAGGCTTACTTGCTAAGCCAAGGAAATGCAATTTGGGAGATTGTGGACTCACATTACTCTATCCCTTAAACTCGCACCTCTCAAACAGAGAAGGATCAGTATAATGCCAACTCCAAGGCAAGAAATAGTAGTTCATTGGTTTGAGTAGAAGTGAGTTTGATAGGGTGGAGCACCTTAGGACAGCTAGGGAGATTTGGACTACACTCACTATTTTTCATGAGGGCTCTACACAGATTAAGGCCAGGTGCCAAAGCACATACAATCAATAGTATCAACTGTTTATGCAGGCACCTGGTGAATCTATAGATGCCATGTTTTCTCGCTTTGATGCGATAGTGAGTAACTTGCGGTCCAACGGGACGCTTGCTTACAATGATCATGATAGGGCTATCAAGATTCTCTATGCTCTTGATCGTAGCATATGGGAAGTGAAGATATCCAGTATTGAGGAGTCCACAGGTTATGACACTTTGATCTGTGATGAGCTCTTCAGCAAGCTGAAGTCCACTGAGATTGCCAAGGCATCTCTTGTAGTGCATAGGAACTCTTTGCCACAACCATTGGCACTAGTTTCTAGCACTAGCCGTGGCACCACTGTAGAACGAAGCACATCAGGCACTTGTGTTCTTGCAAATGGTTTTGCCTTGTCCTCCCTGGTCTCCATCAGTAAGGAGAAGGTGGACACTCTGGATGATGATGAGCTTGCTCTCATTGCCAGAAGGTTCACCCATTTTCACCATGAAAGACGGGATCAACGGAGAAGTGGTTTTAGTGGTTGTTTTGAGTGTGGCGACATCTCTCACATCAAGGCAAATTGTCCTAAACTCAAGAAGAGAGATGAGAGTGAGCGCCCAAAATACCACAAGAAGGAGAGGAAACCCTTTGTGAAGGGCAAGCACGGCAAGGTGGCTAAGAGAGTAGCCAAAGCCGCTTCCAGAGCATTTGTTGCTGCTCTCAGCGACATCGACACTTCCTCAACCGAGGAGTCGAGCTCTAAGGAGGAGTCTCCAAGGAAGGAGGAGAAGAGGGAGAAGAAGGACAAGAAGGGAAGAGATTTCACCGGCCTCTGCTTCATGGCTGACAGCGATCACAACGGCGATGAGCTTGACTCATCTGAGGTACCTCTATCCTATGACCAGTTTTCAATTAAATTAGAAGAACTGAATGAAGTAGTTCTTGGTTAGGATAGACTACTTGTGCAAGCCGCTAGAGATAGAAAAGACCTTAGACTTAGGCTAGAATCTGTTTCTACTGATTATGCCATGCTTAAGTCTACGGTTAATGATGCTGAATGTGAATCTTGCACTGTTGTCATGAGTGAGCTTGCTTAGTTGCGTTCTATGCATGCTCAAACTCTTTCTGAGCTTGAGACTGCACAAAAGTAGCTTTTGATGGTTGATTCTAGTCCTCATGATATAATTGAATGCATGAACTGCCCCTTATTACGTCAGCATTAATTTACGTGATAAGCATGTTCAGGATTTAGAGGCTAGATTGGAGATGGCTGGTAGTTCTAAGGATGTGCAACCTGTGTGTGACACTTGCATAACCCTTAAGGACCAGCTAGGCACTGTTAGAGAGCGAGCTGAAAACCTCATGACTGAAAATGAATACCTTATTTCTATGGTTAACAAATGCACTGAGGGAAAGGGTAGGATGGACTTGCTCTTGGCCAAAACCAAGATGTGTGCTGACAGAGCAGAGTTAGCTCTAGGGTTGGGTTTTGAGAGGATTCCTTCGAACAGTGTAAACAAAACTGTTTTTACCTCACCCACTACCTTAGAGAAAGAGAGAGCTCTGTTAGACATTCCTTCAGTCAAAAAGTCTACCCAGACTCCAAAGAAAACCACTCCTCCTGCAAAGAAAATTCCTCCCAAGAAAACCACTCAGCAGAAGCCCAAGGAGCCTATGAGGATTGCTCCTATGACCCATGAGAGTGCCCCTAGGAGAGTGTTTCATTGTTCCTATTGTCAGCGGGTGGGTCATCTGGTTGGGTTCTGTTTTCGTCGCATCAAGGACGAGCGACGCTCTCAGGCGATGAGTTTCCATGACATGAATTACCCATCTCGAGGTATGCATGAGTCTGAGTTTTACTCACGTCCTGTTTTTGAGGCTCCTCTTACTTCTCGAAGAGGTTTTGCTCCTCGATGTGTTCACCATGTTCCATATGATGGTAGACCCCGGGTGAGTAGCTTTGTACCTCGACAGGGTAGGAGACCTCATCATGCGTTTGAGTCTCAGCTTGTAGGTAGACCTCACACTTTGCATCATTCTGATTATCCTGTGCGTAGACAGTCTATTTTTACTGTGCCTACTACTCGTATCACTCAGTGCTGGATGCCTCATCATGTATTCACTCACCCCAGCACTGAGCGATCAAGATTTTCTTATCATGTGTAGGCGCCAGACCAAGGCTTGGAGGGCACGTGGATCATGGACTCCGGTTGTTCGCGCCACATGACCGGAGATGCAGCATGGTTCTCCAGCATCACCACAACCAAGCAAAAGGAACATATCACCTTCGGCAACAATCAAAGGAGTAGAGTGAAAGGTAAAGGTGTGGTAAGAATCAACTCGAATTTCACTCTCAAAGATGTTGCTTTGGTTGAAAACTTGGGATACAATTTGCTTTCTGTATCTCAATTGCTTGATGAGGGCTTCGAAGTGCGATTCCATCGTGATACTTCGCAAGTACTCAATTCTGATGGCGTTGTGGTTTGTAAGATCTTTAGAGTTGGGAGAGTTTTTGGAGCTGATTTTTCTGAGTCATCTGGTTCTTCTCATTGTCTTGTTGCACATTCGACTTCTGAGCTTTGGAAGTGGCATAGGAGACTAGGGCATATGAGCTTTGAGTTGCTTGCTCGTTTGAGTGCCCTAGGTCTGATCCGAGGATTGCCCAAGCTCAAGTTTGAGAAGAATTTAATTTGCGCTCCATGTTGACATGGAAAAATGATTGCCGCTTCGCACTCGCCAGTCACCACGGTGATGACTGAACAACCCGGAGAACTTCTCCACATGGACACTGTCGGTCCTTCTCGGGTTAGTTCTTTAGGCGGCAAGTGGTATGTGTTAGTCATTGTTGACGATTTCTCTCGCTACTCTTGGGTCTTCTTTCTTGCCAGCAAGGATGAAGTGTTTTCACACTTTCGGAGCTTGGCTTTGAGACGTTTCACTAAACTCCCTGGTGCATTGAAATTCATTCGAAGTGATAATGGCACTGAGTTCAAGAACAGTCTCTTTGTTGACTTTTGCAAGGAGCATAGCATAGAACATCAATTCTCTGCTCCGCGAGTTCCTCAACAAAACGGTGTTGTTGAGAGAAAGAACCGCACTTTGGTTGAGATGGCTAGGACGATGCTCGATGGGCATAGGACTCCTAGAAAATTCTGGGTTGAGGCCATGAATACTGCATGTTACATCTCAAATCGAATCTTCTTGCGCTCAATTTTGAACTTGACATCTTATGAGCTACGTTTTGGGAGACAACCCAAGGTTACTCATCTTCGAGTTTTTGGCTGTCGTTGCTTTATCCTAAAACGTGGTAATTTGGACAAATTTGAGTCGTGTTCTCCTGACGGGATCTTTTTGGCTTACACTACTCATGGTCATTCTTATCGTGTTTACAATTTGGAGACTAACACTATCATCGAGTCATGTGATGTGACTTTTGATGAATCAACCCCCTCTGTTAGTTCCACTTTTGGATAGGCAAATGAACACAACATGGAGCAGACCATCTTCGAAGAAGAAGATCCCAGAGATTTTGAGGATGAACCCCTACTACCCTCGACATCAACCCTCGAAGCCGACCCCGCTTCGACCACTTCAGCACAAGGTCCCGAAGCAACTACCTTGACATCGGTCATCTTGGACCACTCCAACGCACAAGTTGAGGGGGAGACTGCATCCCGTCGCGAGGCTCCACATCATGTTCAAAGGATGCATCCTCCAGAGCAGATCATTGGTGAGCTTGATCAAAGGGTAACACGTTCTCATGCTCATTTCATTGATTCCGCTTTTGTTGCTTCTTTTGAGCCCTTAGATGTTAGTCATGCACTTTCTGATTCTAGTTGGATCAATGTCATGCATGAAGAACTTGAAAATTTTGAAATAAACCAAGTCTGGACTTTAGTTAATCATCCACCAAATGTTCATTTCATTGGAACAAAATGGATTTTCAAAAACAAACAAGGGGAGGATGGGACTGTAGTTAGAAACAAGGCTAGACTTGTAGCTCAGGGTTATTCTAAATTAGAAGGGATTGATTTTACTGAAACTTTTGCACCTGTTGCGCGTCTAGAGGCCATTAGGATTTTGCTTGCCTTTGCGACATCCCGAGGATTCAAACTCTATCAAATGGATGTCAAAAGTGCATTTCTTAATGGCTTCATAGGTGAAGATGTTTATGTAAAACAACCCCTTGGTTTTAAAAACCCCAAATACCCACATAAAGTCCTTAAATTTCATAAGTCTCTTTATGGTCTCAAGCAGGCCCCTCGGGCATGGTATGATAGACTTATGTCTTTTCTGCTTGAGCGGGGGTATTTGATGGGATCTGTTGATAAAACTCTGTTCACTCTCAAGCATGGCAAATATTTCCTCCTAGTCCAGATTTATGTGGATGATATAATCTTTGGTGGCTCTTCTCATGCTTTGGTTGCCGAGTTTGCAGATGCCATGAGCAGGGAGTTCGAGATGTCCATGATGGGCGAACTCACTTTTTCCTTGGTTTGCAAATCAAGCAAAGCAAACAAGGTACTTTCGTCCACCAGACAAAGTACACCAAGGACCTTCTCAAGAAATTCGACATGGCTGATGCGAAGCCACTCGCCACTCCAATGGCTACATCTGTAGCATTGGATCCTGACGAAGATGGAGAAGCCGTAGATCAGAAGGAGTTCCGAAGCATGATCGGCTCCCTCCTCTACTTGACTGCTACGATGCCGGACATACACTTTGCAGTGTGTCTATGCGCTCGTTTTCAGGCTTCACCATGAGCTTCGCACCGCCAAGCGGTAAAGCGCATTCTGAGGTATCTCAAACATACCCTCGAATTTGGCATTTGGTATTCTGCGTCTTCCTCTTTATGTCTTCGAGGTTATTCCGATGCGGACTTTGCTGGGTGTAGGATTGATAGGAAAAGTACCTCTGGTACTTGTCATTTTCTGGGTACTTCTCTGGTTTGCTGGTCTTCCCGCAAACAGTCTAGTGTTGCACAATTGATGGCTGAGGCCGAATATGTTGCTGCAGCTAGCTGTTGCTCTCAGATTTTGTGGATGGTTTCCACTTTGCGGGATTTTGAGTTAGATTATAAGAGTGTTCCACTTTTCTGTGATAACACTAGTGCTATTTGTATTGCAAACAACCCGGTTTAGCATGTAGAACCAAACACATTGATGTTCGATATCATTTTCTCAGAGATCATAATGAGAAGGGTGATATTGAACTTCAATATGTTGATACCCAACACCAGCTAGCCGATATTTTCACAAAACCCCTCAATGCTTCTCGTTTTGCCTACTTGCGTAGGGAACTTGGTGTTTGTCACCCTTACGGCTTTTGTGAGGGGGAGCAGATGTTGATTGTCTTGCATATGCTCATTATGTGTGAAATTGCATTTACATCTCTTTGCACTTATATGCCTGATTTTAATTCATGAAATCATGTCAGCTCAGCTCTATTTAATATGTCTGAAACATTATGTGCATGATTCCTCTTTCCAAAATCAAATCATGCTCACTGCTTAGTCTTGACTCTAGCATGTTTAGGCAGGACTGCTTTAGCTCTCTTTTATCTGCTTGATAGCAAGACTCCTTTTCTCTGGATGCTAAACATTGCAACTTGAAAAATTGTTCTACTTACTCATGGTTATTCATCAAGTCTAAACAAATTGTTCACTTAATTAAAATCCAAAACTCCATGATTTGCATGCTATAAGTGAAAAATCCAGGTGGGTTTGTTTGTCGCACTGCTCTATTCTAGACTGCTTACCATTGTACATTGGTCTGAACTGGGATAGTGTAGTGTATGCCAAAATCACCGCCTTAAGCTTCTGAAGGTTTTCATGCCTAGGCTTGGCTTGATTGGAAAGTATAAGGTATACAAACAAATAACCCCTGGCATTATGAAGAGAACAACAAATTCATTAATCATCAAGATTGCTTTCATTGCTCCACTTGAACTGGACTCGCTGTCTAGAGTAGAAATTGATTAGATTTGTGCAGTCTCTGCTTTTACTTGTCTAGTTACCTTGATTGAGTGGTGATGCTTTTATTTCAAAATGATAAAATCACATGTTGTCATCATGTTTTTTAGAGAATGTTAAATTGAGCTAAGCACATGATAATTGGTATTAATGTTGGCATATTTTTACTTTATATGTCTTTGCAATTCTGCTCATTTCGAAGCTTTGCATCTTTTGAATGCTCCTTGATGCTCGCATTGCCAAAGGTGAAGATATTCTTGAGTTCTTTGTAGCAAGGGGTAAAATAACCCAGGGGGAGTTTTATTTTGCAAAGGAAAAGATCTGCCGAAGGGGCTTTTACTCTTTTGAAAAGGAGGAAAATTATTTTGTTAAGTGACATGGTTTGGCTCGTTTCTGAGTTTTATGGTCACTTGTGTGCTGAAATTTTTCAAATTTTTTTGAACTTGAATTTGGTTGTCAATGCACTTATCAAGGGGGAGATTGAGAAACCAAGGGTTGGTTTCGGAGTCTGTGATGAGTGATTGACAGATTTTATCCTCTGATTCGAAGGGGTCCCTCCGAAGGGGTTCGGAGGTTGTTTCACCGAAGGGTTCGGTGGGTCTGTTTGCTGCAGCTGTTGCAGCAGAGTGTGCCTGTCAGAGGGGTCCGACAGTACACGATGACTGGGTCGTACCAAAGGGTTCGGTACTTAGGGCGGTACACCGGAGTGTGTATCGGAGGTTGTTTACCCAGAGAGGTCTCCGGGGTACTGGATACACTTGTCTGCTTGTCTGTTGTGCGCAGGTGACTTTGGAGGCGATGGACGGTTCGCAGCAGGTCGACCTCGGTCAAGCGGGAGGCTTGATGCCAGGCGAGTGGGGAGCTCGGTCATGAAGGCTGCGAAGGGGTCGAGGTCGGACCTCGGGTCAAGGTGCGCCAGACAAAGGCAGAGAGTTCGGAGCGTGGCTCCAGGTGAAGGTACCCCGAGACGAAGTCCTCGGAGGCGAGGCACTTTGAAAGGGTACTCCAAATGGAGTGACTTCGGAGTATGGTGGACAAAGTCCTCAGCAATGAGGCAAGGCGTTCGAAGTGTGCTCCGGAGAGAGGCACTCGAAGGTATACCCGACGAAGGTCTCAGAAGTCGAGGTGCATCAAAGGCATGGTTCGGGTGATGTTCGTCAAGGACTATGCTCGGGGAGAGACACTACGACGAAGGGCTCATGGAATGCTTCATGTGAAGGCCTTGGACGAGGGAGGGACTTCGAAGGGTGGTACTCCGAAGGTGGGGCTTCGGAGTGAGGCTGACTTGAGGTATTTCGGCCAAGCATGGCTTCGGTACACGGGCTGACGGAGTTCGAGCTGGGAGAAGCTACGAAGCCGTGGTGGTCCTTTCCGGAGGTGATGGCGTGAAGGCCTAAGGGCTTTGACGGCTTCGGCTCAAAACTGTCACTGTATCGAAGGCTGACTTCGGTGAAGCGAAGGCCGTCAGGCTCAAGGATTCTCACCGAAGCTACCGCACCCCCCCCCCTCGCGTGCGAAGGGGGGCTTCAGAAGGCTCCAAAACTGCAAAGGCTGACCGTGTCTGCTCTGCAAAAGCTGATGTTGTCTCCTCTGCAAAGCTGACAAAAGAAGCCTCCAAATAAAGTATACTACCAGCTGTACCCCCTAGTTCTGATGAGACAAAAACAGTGTAAACCCTAGGGGTAATGTAGTCTATTCACAGGGCTGAATAGTGCCTAAAATAGTGGAGGCTACCTAGGTCACATCAAAACTTTGAGCAGCCATTTTTGAGCTCCTGTGCTAGCCGCCACATACTCTCTGTATTCATCCTATGAGTTCATTTTGTGTTCCCTGTTCATGCAATGAAGTTTTGATTCTGTTCTTCTTTCGCTGCTTGAACTTGTATTGTGCGTTGCATTTCATGTTTTGATTTCTCTGTGCACCATCTTCTTCTGAGTTAAGTTTGTGCACTGGATCTCTTCTGGAGAAGTGTGTGAGAAGTCTGTTCGTGTGAAGTGTGTGTTTTTCAGTGTCTGTTCACTCTGTGTAAACTAGAGGCAAGACCTCTCTGATTACTAGAGAAGCACTGTTCGAAGCCCGTTTTCTTCCCTTGTTGAAGTCCTCGGCGAAGTGTGTTTAGTGTGCGTTTAGACCTCCAAAGTGCGAAGCCTAGTACCAGTTGCTAGCGCTGAGTATTTGGTCGAAGTCCTTAGAGGGAAGTCTGCTCTTGCGAAGGGTGAAGTGCGAAGCCTGCTCGAAGTCACCTAGTGTGCGGAGCCTACACTGACTTAGCAGAGCTAAATTTTCGGGGTTGTGAGTGGAGCGAAGTCTTCTTGGCTTTGAACTTTTGCTCCTTGCGAAGCCTGATTTCAGAGCTGTGAAATACCTCCGAACCAGAACTTCTAAGGGTGTGTTCGAAGCCTGTTCTACAGAAGATAGATTTAAAAACAGAAGGCTATTTTTAGTTTGAAATTTTAAAAGCTCCCATTCACCCCCTCTGGTCGCTTTTTTTGGTCCAACAGGAAGTAAATATATTGAGGTCTGCATCCTACTAAATGACGACATAATAACTCTCTTCTCGGCCATGTAGGAGTCGCCTCTTGTTCAACTTCGTACCCTCATGATTGGGTGCATCTTCTTCTGCCTTTGCTTCAGCGTCTCTAGGGACTCGATCATATGGATCTTGTGCTGCCTCTTCACCTCCTCAGCCTTTTCGTACCCTTCATGGAGATTCCGCTTTAAAGCATACATCTTCTTGTTGTAAATAAAGGGAGCCATGCTCTCACAGCGGCCGACACTATCAATGACAGACGACACCTCCTTCGGTGGATGTGGTGATACCTTTGGCTTTGTTGTTGATGCGTCCATATCAGCCGTGTTGACATGATCGCTGACAGCATCCAGAACTCTCTTCTTGGGTAATGACAACCCTGAGGTCTTCGCCGAAGTGATGCGTCTACTACCGTCGATGACAACCTTCTTATTTTGCACCAATGGTGTTTGCTTCAATTCGCGTTGATATCCAAGGAGACATGCGCATCAGTCTTTGGTACCTGAGAAAGCCTATCCATGGTGGATTTGTACCTGACATTGTTGCGCATGACAGTCAACTTCCACCCGTGGATTATGGAGTCGATGAGGCCATAGACTTGCTCTGACTCATGATTCCTCATCACACTGACGTTCTTGGCAAGATCGGTAGTGCACAGCATCATCGACGTCACATGCACCTACCATAGCATCACAAGTGATTTGGGCATCACATCATTGAGCACCAGGCAAAGCTCCTCCACCACCTCCTCATCCCTGACATTGAAGAGCATCTCCACGACGTAGCCCCTCGCCTACAGGAACTCATCGCGAGAGAGGCCTTAGTTGGTGGCCTCGATGGTGACATCAACAGGCGAGAACGCAGCAAAGAAGCGTTTCCACCGACGTAGGGGGGTCTACGGTGTGGCCATGGCTACGCGGTGAATGGGATGGGACAAGTCATGAGTAATGGAAATATATAGGAGGAATGAATAGTTTAAGTTCAACTCAGATTTGCAGTTCTTCCCAAACAACCACACTAGCTTTGGCCTGATGGAGGACCCCGATTTGAGGAAGTTCGCCGCCGACATGGAAGCCCTCCTCGGCCATGCCTAGATGTCAGCAACGACGAGCACTCGTTCTGCATGGAGACAATGCAGCTCTTCGACCCAGTGAATGACGATGGCTGGTGAGTCAATACGTAGTGTTGAAAATATTTTCTCTCGCACAACATTCCTTGCAAATTTATGTTATAATTAATCAATAACACATGGCAGGCAAAGAAGTCTGAAACAAGTCAAACAACCTGTTACATGTAGAGCTACCTAAAATTGTTTCTTTTGTTAGTTCAAACAAGCTTAACATGTTTTTTTGCAACTTTACCATAAAAACATGAACACATAATTAGCTCATGACACATTCGACACATCGAAGAGTATAATTAAATCGATGACTAAAGCGTAAAGACAAGTTAAGAACAACAATGTAATTAAGCACGAGTTAATTAATCAGTAATCCCACCCCATGTCCGACGAGGAGGACCAACGTACTGGGTTGGCGAGCATCTCAGCGATGAGATGGTCCAACCCCATCTCATTGGCGTAGTCAAGGATCGCGTCAATGAATGCTGATGTAGCACCAGCGCTGTCATCTGTGTCGCCGACAATAGAGGAACCTTCACCATCACCGAACATGCACCCTTCGCCAATGCCAGTCACCGCGGCTGATCCCTCCTGGCATTGATCGAGAGAAAATGCCTACGACACGTCGGCATACCCACCACTAAGAGGCGTTGCAGCGTCGATGTTGGTGAGGAAGTCACTACAGTTGAGTTGGTGATGCTGGTCCGGTGATGCGGGCGCGTTCGCATTGATGTGAGTGATGACGACCTGCTATTACTACTACTGTAGGGCAGAGAAGTATGGTGTGTGTTGATGGCAAAAAATGGCATTAATGGCAGAAATTGTCAAAATATCAATTTTTGGTAATTTGGGCCGAAAATATGCCCAACCTGCACTAGCCGGTCCAACCGGCCATAGTAGGCTGGTCCAACCGGCCATGTAGGCCTGGCCAGACTGGCCCAATAGGTCTAGTAAGACCGACCCAAGTCTGAAAATTAGAGATAGAGTTGGTTTCAGGCTGTTTTGATCTTTAATTTAATTTTAACCACTTTTGGCCGAATCCTACTTAGATTAGGAGTCAGGAAACTTGAGACCAACCTCTATAAATATAAGGGTGAGGCTGATTCAAAGGTTAACACAGATCAATACTTCAAAACCCTAGATTTGAATCACACTTTTATTTTAATCTACCTTCCTTTCCCTAGGATTAGACGTAACGTCCATCTTCATGGGTTTGCGCTGAAAGCCCTCCGTGCATCACGTCGTAACTGTGGTAACCCTTGTTGATTCGCCCGTGAATCATCCGTGTAATCCATGTAACATATTTTTATCGTTTTTATTGGTTTTCTTTGCTACACTTGGAAATTCTACCTCTTGGCTGAATTGGCACTTGATTTTGGTATTTTTTGTAGGGTTTCATCTCTCCCATCTTCTCCAAGAAATTTTGTGGCAATCCATCCACGGGAAGATGGTCGCCGAAGCCCTGGAGACTATCTTCCAAGAGCTGTCGGTCTGACCGGAGGCCACCCCTCGGTCAGACCGGCCCGTGCCGCGCCATCACCCGAAGCGCCGACACATAGCGGTCCGACCGACAGCATAAGGCCGGTCTGACCAGACCTCAAAGAGGGCCTCGGGGGCACTCCGCATCCACACCGGAGGCTACTCTCCGAGGATGTCTGCACCCTTCAGTCTGACCAAGCACCGGGCATCGGTCTGATCGGCTGAGAGGCTGAACCCCCCTCTAGTCGTCCTCATGACTCGCTCCAGAGGGCATCCTTCGCATACCCTCAGTTGGACTAGGAAGTACCCTTCAGCCGACACTTTGCACTGCACATCGAAGTACCCCATGTGCAACACATTTACCGCCAAACAGATTGGAGCATAGGGAAAGCTATCATGTCTCCGCCCCTAGGACCGAGACCACATATACCACTATCGGTCAGACCGACCCTTGGATTGGTCAGACCGACACGTATCAAGCATTCAAGCCCCACTGCCAATAACAGTTGGTCCAACTGGGTACTAGGCCGGTCCGACCAGCCAATACACTTACGGTAAGACCAGCTACTAGGCCGGTCCGACCGGCCAGTACGCCTATGGTCAGACCGGCTCTATGGCCGGTCAGACCGCCCCTGTCTACTACGTGCCGCCTCTACCCGTGCCTACACTATTTTTTCCCATGCTGCCCGCACCTCCTACTCCCGCACACCCGCATAGGCCCGAACATGCTATTTATCATGAGCCACCACGAGAGGAGGAGTCGCACGACCGACACCCCAACATACCACCACGTGTCGTGCCCCCGCTGAGAGACGCACACATGCAGAAGGCGTGGATGATATTGACATACGAATTCACGCGCTTGTTAGGGAATGCACTGGTTACGTGCCTCAGGATTGGGCTAGAGTTTACCGTAAGCCGTACCCGGACCACTTCGACGCTCTCCCATACTCTCGTGGCTTTAGGGTCCCCGAGTTCACCAAGTTTTGACATTGAAGGTAGCAAGACCACCCTAGAGCATATAGGTCAATTCCTAGCACAGTGTGGCAAAGCAATCGGGTTAGACGCGCTTAAACTTAGATTATTCTCTTTTTCGCTTTCTAGCACCGCTTTCACTTGGTTTTCAGCATTGTCGCCGAACTCCATGCAAATTTGGCCCAACTAGAGCAGATATTTCACGAGTATTTCTATATTGGGGAAACTGAACTTAGGCTTTCACACTTGACATCGGTTAGACAAAAGGTTAGTGAGAGTGTCTCCGATTACATTAGGCACTTTTGGGACACTAGAAACCGATGCTTTAGTTTGAACATCTCTGAGAGGGATTTGTCCGACCTAGCTTTTAATGGCTTACACTCCAAACTCAAGGAGAAGTTGTATGGCAATAATTTCCTCGAGGTTAGCCAAGTTATGGAGAGGGCTCTGGTCTAAGAAGGTCGAGTCAAATCTAAAAGGGGCATCAAAACTCTTAGTGAGCCCAAGGCCAAGGTACACATCATAGAGCACTCTGATGACAAGCCATCGAAAGAAGAAGATGACTCGACCGACGTGTACACGACATAATGGACTTGGCCTAATGGGTCCAAAATTGTCACTTTCTCCGAGCTACGGTCGTCTCCCACTAAGAATCGGCCCAGTGAAGTTAAGTACTCTTTTGATGTGACCAAATGTGATAAAATATTTGACTTTGTTATTAAAGAGCAAGATCCTCATGTTGCCTAAAGGTCACGTCATTCCAACTGCTGACAACTTGAAGAAACATGCATACTTTAAGTGGCATGACTTGCTTTCCCACTCTACTAACAATTGCAATGTTTTTCATCGGCAAGTTCAATCGGCCATAGATGAAGGATGATTGAAAATAGATCATAGCCCTAACATGAAGCTGGACCAGGATCCCTTCCCCGTGAACAACATTGACCTCGCCGAGAAGAAGGTGTTGATTTGGACCGAGAAGGCCGAGTCATCTAAAGGGAAGGCGGTCATCATTGGAAAGCCTCGCCCACGCATGCTCATACCGAAGAATCCTAAAGTAGGAGTGTGGAAAGTGAATGTTGACGCATCATCTTTGGCTAGGTCCCACAAGAAGTCGAAGATAACTTTTGGGATGTTGCTCTAGAAGCATAAGAGAAAGGTCGAGAAGACGCACTCTCAGCCACAACCGCCAAGGAGGCCGAACCTTCCATATGGGCATGAGTTCGGCCCACAATGGACTAGACCGCCAGCACCACCCCGGTCTGACTGTCTTTCTATGGCTAGTCCGACCGGGCCGTCCCTAGTGTCTGGCAACACCCAGTCCGACCGGCCCAATAAGGCTGATCCAACCAACATAGGATAGAGAGACGACTCCACTAAACGTAGAATTGCCAAAGCCGATCTGGGCGTTCATCGTTCGGCTAAAGATTCTGGGAGAAAGTTTGTGACGCCCGGAACTAAGCCATAACATTCATGGGCACCCCCGGGAATGACTAAGTCTCAAAAGAGATGCTTACAATGTCTTCGTGTAGATTATCTCAAAGAGAAGAAGGTCGAAGAATTCGAGGATAACCCGCTCGACAAGTCCAAAGCCCTAGCAAAGACACGACTGAGGAGCCATGTTGAAGATCATGGGCCTCATGGCTCCAGAAGTGATGAGTGATTGTCAACGGACGTCAAAGTCAGAAGAGAAGAGAAGATGAGACCTGTCGTGTCTGGGCCACATGTGACTCAGGTACATGGGCGACGAGCGACTGCCGGGCAGAGGGGCTGCGGAGTTGGGCCGGCCTAATCCGAGTACATGGGCTAGGAGTGGCAGGGGATCCACCGGTCTGTTGATCGGGATTGACTCAGATACACGGGCGGCGAGCGATTGTCGTGCTGAGGGAGCCGCGGAATCGGGCCAGCCTAATCCGGGTACCTGGTGCGAAGACGGTGGATGCTTTGTCGGTTTTAGTGCAAAACCGATGCCCAATCTAGACCACTGATCTGTGATCGAGCCGTCCTGAAGAGAAACCATAGCTGCTACGAAAGCTCCACATCAGGACAAGTTATATGCATTTAGGATTTTACCATTTTTCTTTTTAGGCCCATAGTGTGTTAGTCGAGTATGTAAAAATCCTAAGGGCATGTTGGTCTTTTCAGTTTATTTTTGCGTCTGGTTAAACTACTCTAGGGGTAAACCTGTCTTTTCCCATTTATTGGGCTGCCTATAAATAGGCCCCAATCCCTAGGGTTAGGGTTAACTCATCTAATAGAAAAATCAGAGTTCACTTTTTGAGAAATCCTTTCTTCTTCCTCCGGCTGGTTTGCTTTTCTCGTTTAAAGCCGTCGCCACACTGATTTCATCGCTATTTCCTGTTATGGGGTCCCACGTTTTTTCTTCTGAAGCCCATGCATCTTCCTCTGACTGGCTTTCCAAGGGATCAACCATCTATCGTTTCTCAGAAAAACCATTTGCTGGATTTCTTGAGGAGCTCCTCGGCTGGTGATTTTTTACTTGAAGCATCGTAAGGCTTGTGTGGCATGGGGCTTTGTTCGTAGTGCCAGAGGCGTGCGTGCTGCTGGGTGGCACGCTGAGCAAGACAGTGGGGCGAAGCACTCTTGGCGTGTGAGGTGTCATAAGCAGCTCGCATGACGCCGGTTTTCTAGAGGGACTATGACGCGTGCGGCACCGAACGTCTTCGGCAGCTCCGGTGCTTGGCATTTTGGTTTCCTGCATGCGGGTTGTAGCTGCAGCAGTGAAATCCGGGGGCGCCAAGCAGAATCTGGGAGGCGTGAAGCCCGTTGTTTGTGGCTCAATGTCCTAGGTGCTCAGGACACTGTCAGGCAGGTGGTGGCATACTGCTAAGCCCCGAGGCGTACAGCTCGGCCGCATAGGAAACTTTAGTGCAAGCGAATCTGTTTCTTCTTCCTATTGTGTTGCGACGCGTGGCTCTAGAGGCTGCCGTTCTCATCGATTGACGCTGCGGGCGCTCGACGTGGAGAACCACGTCTTCGTACGTTTCGGCTGGGGTTGTATGAAGCAGAACACATGCGCTGGTTGCAGTGTGCATGCGAACAGAGGGATCTGGTTCCTGACTCACACTGATGTTGTTCGATGGAATGCACACAGGAGACAACTAGCACAGTAACCTATTTTCCTTCCTCGTTTTGTTTGCACTTGAATTAAATTTCTGGATAGATTTAATTACTACAAGCAGTGTTTATTTTAGTGAGATACGCATGTGCATGATGTATTTGTCTAAATGCTTGTGAACTGATGATGTCTATTTTGTGCTTGATGTATTTCCTGTGATTGATGAATATTATTAGCTTTTTATGATTTACTTGCCTAGTCTGTGATTATCTGTTTAATCTGCCTTTAAGCACTCTAATGGTGTCTTTTCGCTTAGGACACTGGTCATTTTTAGGCTAGATTATTTTCACTTTTTTTGATCTGGTAATTTCCGCTGATTATCAATTGAGGTGCATTGGGTGTTGGGAGTAGGCCATTTAATTCGAAAGAATTTTTTAAGCGCTCATTCATCCCCCCTCTGGTCGCTACTCTCGGTCCTACAAGTGGTATCAGAGTCTGGTTAGGGTTTTTCCATACCTTAACCGGTTCTAACCCAAGGTAGTGATCACGACTTCCTTTGGCAAGGTCCCATCCCTTGAAGCTTTTGGCTACAATTACTGGAAGACTCGCATGCGAGCCTATCTCATGAGCCAGAGCTCGGACATTTGGGATATTTGTGTTCACGACACTTTTACTGTGCTTCTAGTTGCTGAGCGCACTTCCCCCGAGATAATAGCCTAGCATCAAAACAACAACAAGGCTGTGAACATTTTATTTTCTGGTCTAGGTCCCATTGAGTTTGAGTGTGTGAGCCATCTCAGCACTGCTAGAGAGATTTGGGCTACCCTCCAGGCACACCATGAGGGGACAGCCTAGGTCAAGGCTCAACTCTATCAGACCTACCAACGTGGATATGAAAATTTCACACAGAAGCCGGGTGAATCTGTTGAAGCTTTGTTTGGTCGTTTTCAATCGATCATCAACAAGCTTCGGGCCAACAAGGCCGATGGAGTTCAGCTGGTCTCAGATCATGAGAAGGCGCTCAAGGTTCTTCATACCTTGGACCCTAAGAGCAGGGAGATCAAGGTATCCTCTATCATTGAGAGCACTTCTTATGATACCTTGACTATCGCAGAGTTTTTCAGTAAGCTCAAGGCCACAGAGGTTGACATCCAGTTGAGATCAAATCTCACTGGTTCTGGCTCAAAAACCCAGGCCCTTGTGACACCTTCTGCTGACTCATCCTCTTTGAGCTGTGCGACGTTCTCCTTGATGTCTATCACTGAGGACCAGCTTGATTCGCTAGGAGATGATGATCTGTGTATTTTTAACAACCGGGTGTGTCGTGTCTCTAATAAACGAATGTTCAAAAGACACGGCACAAAATCCAGATTCTTTGAGTGTGGTAATCCAGGTCACTTCATCGCTGTTGGTCCAGCTCGGGTACGTTCAGTCGGTGGGAAGTGGTATGCGCTTGTAGTTGTTGACGACTTTTCTCGATTCTTGTGGGTTTTCTATCTGGAGTCTAAGGATGAGGCCTTCCAGTTTGTTCATGACCTGGTTTTGAAGCTGAAGAATGAGAACAATGGTCGGATGCGAGCAATTCGCTCTGACAATGGCTCTGAGTTCAAGAACTCTCAGTTCGTCAGCTTCTATAGTGATCAAGGTCTTGAGCACCAGTTTTCTTCTCCTTACACTCCCCCACAGAATGGCATTGTGGAAGGAAAGAATCGCACGCTTGTCGAGATGGCCAGGACGATGCTCAATGAGCATAGGACTCCTAGGCGCTTTTGGGCTGAAGCCATGAACACGGCGTGCTATCTGGCCAACCACATTTTTCTTAGAGCTTACTTAGGTAAGACGTCATATGAATTGCGGTTTGGTAGACAACCCAAGGTGAGTCACTTGCGAGCGTTTGGCTGTAAGTGCTTTGTGCTTAAGAAGGGAGGGCATTTGGACAAGTTTGAGTCTCGTTGCTGGGATGGAGTCTTTCTTGGTTATGCTTTACGTTCTCGAGGTTTCTTTGTTTGGAATCTCAACTCCCAGCAGTTTGTCGAGACTTGCGAGGTTTCTTTTGATGAGTCCATTCCTTCGCTGACTCCTTCTTTTGAGCTTTCTGGAGATGATGAGCTTGGAGAGTCCATCTTCGAGGAAGATGAAGATGCTCCTGCTGACGATGAGGGTGGGCCTTCTACACAGCCTGCAGACCCCACACCTTCTGAGACTTTCACTGAGGATGAGGGTGGACCTATGATCACTTCTTCCACTTTGATCGAGCCCCCTCAGTCGAGTCCAGAGGTGCCAGCTACTGACTCCGTTGAGGTGATCCTGAGCAGTTTAGCGTGATCACCCCTCTGAGCTCATTATCGGTGATCTCACTTCGAGATCCTTGCATTCTCATGCTGGCTCACTCGCTGTCTTTGCTGAGTCTGTGTTTGTTGCCACTTTTGAGCCCAGAGATGTTGCTCACGCTTTTTCTCATGCAAATTGGATAAACGCCATGCAAGAAGAGCTTGAGAACTTTGTTCGCAATCGGGTTTGGACACTAGTTGAGCTGCCACCAGGTTGCAACCCCATAGGCACCAAGTGGGTGTTTAAGAACAAGCAAGGTGAAGATGGGGTTGTGGTGCGCAACAAAGCTCAATTAGTTTCCCAGGGTTTTTTCCATAAAGAGGGTATTGATTTTGAGGAGACCTTCGCCCCTGTTGCCCATCTTGAGTCCATTCACATACTTTTGGCATTCGCTGCTTCTAAAGGTTTTAAGCTTTTTCAAATTGATGTCAAGAGTGCTTTTCTGAACGGGTACATAGAGGAGGAGGTCTATGTTAGGCAGCCCCCGGTTTTGAGAACCCTAAGTTTCCTCGACATGTTTTCAAGTTGCAGAAAGCTTTATATGGTCTAAAGCAAGCCCCCAGGGCTTGGCATGATCGTTTAAAGTAGTTTTTGTTGGGGAGTGGATTTGTGATGGGTTCTATGGACAAGACTCTTTTCTTGCTCAGAGTTGGCTCAGATTTCTTGATTGCTCAGATTTACGTGGACGACATTATTTTTGGTGGTTCTACTAATGAGCTTGTGTCCATGTTTTCTGAGCAGATGCACAACAAGTTTGAGATAAGCCTCATGGGTGAGCTCAAGTACTTCTTAGGGCTCCAGATCAAGCAGACCAAGGACGGCATCTTCATCCACCAGAGTAAGTACATGCGGGATATGCTGAAGAAGTTCGACTTCGGTGGAGAGCTGAAGCCTCAAATGACCCCAATGGGTACATCTGGGGTCCTGGACAAGGACGAGAGCGGCGTCAAGGTCAATGAGAGAGAGTATCGAGGGATGATCAGATCACTGTTGTATCTGACGGTGATGAGATCGGACATTCAGTTTACCATGGGACTGTGCACGCGCTTCTAGTCTTCACCACACGCATCTCATCAGCAGGCTATCAAGCGCATTTTCAGGTATCTCACCTATGGTCTTTACTATTCAGCATTATCATCTCTTGAGTTATCTGGCTTTTCCAATGCTGATTTTGGTGGGTGTCAGTTGGATTGCAAGTCGACTTCTGGTACTTGCCAGTTTCTCGGTTCCTCGCTTGTTTCTTGGTCTTCTCGAAAACAATCTGGAGTTGCACTTTCTACCACAGAGGCTGAGTATGTAGCTGCTGCTAGCTACTGCTCATAGTTGGTTTAGGTGATTTCTACTTTGAGAAATTTTGGGTTGTTCTTCCCTACTATAGTATCTTTGTTTTGTGATAGCACCAACGCGATTAGTGTAGGGAAAAACCCATGTCTTCATTCAAAAACCAAACATATCGATGTGCGCTTTCACTTTCTGAGGGATCAATATGAGAAAGGTGTAATTGACCTTGTTCATGTTGATACCCATCATCAGTTGGCTGATATTCTCACCAAACCCCTACATCAGTCTACTTTTGAGCGTTTGCGAGGGGATTTGGGAGTTGTGTATCCTTTTTAGGATACTTTGAGTCAGTTTTATTTCTTATTTACTCTTTTATTGATTGTTTTCGTGTGAGTTCATACCATGCACATTCATACATATATCACACTTTGAGCTTGCTTCTGTTATATGATTGAAATGCTTTACTTATTCTAGTTAGTATATGCTTTTGAATACCTGTCGATGATCATGCTTATCTTCAGTACACATGATATATCTGATATCTGTCATATGCATTGCTTTTCTTCTTTAAAATTGAAAAATGGTCACCATTGCTTTTGGTAACTAGCATGTGTAGGTTGAATGCTTTTGCTATCTTTTACATGCCTGGTAGCTAGTTCCTTACTTAGATGCAGATATGCAACTTGGACATATATATGCTTTAACATGGAAAATATGCTATAAAATGATAAAAAACAGAAAAATGAAAAATCCATGCCTTTTATGCTTAATTGAAAAGATCGAGGTGGGTTTGTTGTGTCGCATTGCATTGTTCTAGACTGCTTACCATAGCACTTTGGTATGAACTAAGACAATGTAATGTATGCCAAGACCAATGTCTTAAGCTTCTGATGGTCCTGTTCTGGCCTAGGCTTGACTTGGTCGGTTAGTATAAGGTTGACATGCAAATAACCCCTGGCAAAAATGAAAAAGGAAAAGAAAAGGCCCAAAAATTGAAAAGATAACAAGTTTGCTGAAGCTCTTTGTTATGGACAATGCTTATCCTGGTAGATATTAGCTAGCCTTTGCATCTCATGTTTTACCTTGCTTGTCAACTAGAAAATGTGGTGATGTTTTTATTTGCAAAAATCTAAAAATGTGTGCTAATAACTTTCTTTGGATATCATCTGTTGCACTGATCATGCCATGTGTCTTAGACAGTATGTCTTTTGCTATACTTGCTAGATGGTGTAATTGCAGTCAATCATATCTGAGAAGCATGCTTTTTACACTCCACTTGCACCCCAGTTGCATTCATTGCATATTTTGAGTAGGAGTTGCATTTCAAGGGGAGTTAGAATTTGTGTCTCTTTTTAGTGCATTTAGTCTCACTTGATGAGTCCAATTGTCAACAAGGGGGAGAAATTTTGGGTTACATGATCTTTTAGAAGAGTTTAGGGGGAGTTTTGGCTTTCTCTGGGATTTGTTTCAGGGGGAGTTTTAGTTTCATTTGCATTTACTCTTTCGATATCCTTGTTGATAATTCTGAGATTGCACTCGTTGGAGTTTTTATTTTTGTTTAACCATAATGACCGTTTTCTGGCTTTTGTTCGGCTTTTATTTTCTTCTTTCTGTCTTCTTGTGTTTTGTTTTCGTGTTTCCACGTGTTTTGCCAGTTTCGAAGAGTTGATAAAGAGGGTGTTGACAATGCACTCATCAAGGGGGAGATTGAGGAGCCATGTTGAAGATCATAGGCCTATGGCTCCAGAAGTGACAAGTGATTGTTAATGTACATCAAAGTCAGAAGAGAAGAGAAGAGAAGAGAAGATGAGACCTGCCGTGTCTGGGCCATGTGTGACTCAGGTACACGGGCGGCGAGCGACTGCCGGGCAGAGGGGCTGCGGAGTCAGGCCGGCCCAATCCGAGTACATGGGCTAGGGGCGGTAAGGGATCGACCGATCTGTTGAACGGGATTGATTTATGTACATGGGCGGCGAGCGATTGCCGGGCTGAGGGAGCCGCGAAATCGGGCCGGCCCATTCTGGTGTAACACCCCAAATTTTCAAAGAAATAAAAATACATTTTATTATATTTTTCTGGAAAAGATTATTTTTGAAATTACTTTAATGCCATTTGTGCCCCAAATGAACTAGAATCTGGAGGAAATGTCCAAACCAGAGGGTAAGAAAATTTGTATATGATCCCAAGGCCAAGATATATTTTTGAGAAGTTTTACAAATTTTTATCACTCATGGAAGCAACCCAAATAATTTAAACCAATTTCAGCAATTATTTTTATTCAGAAAAGAATTTTAACAGTAATGGGCCTCCTTCCCCATTCTCCCCAACCAGCCGGCACAGCCCACTCTCTCCCCACACCCCGCACTGACAGATGGGCCCCGCTTGTCAGCCACCCCCTCTCCCTCCGTGCGCGCGCCCAACACCTTAGCCCCACCTGTCAGCGCCAACACTCCCACATGACCGACGCCTCGGCCCCACCCATCAGCCCTGTCCCGTTGCCACGCCCTCACCCCACACCCACTGACCGGTGGCCCCCACCTGTCGGACCCATCGTCCACCACACGCTCCCCCCAAATCCCACCGGCCGACGACCCCCTCCGCGATCTGCTCCCGTCGGCCCCCTCCTATTCAATTGCCGCCAATTTAATGCACCTCGAGGTCCACCAGCCGTTTCCCCGCGTTAAGCCTCGCGTTTACGCCGCGGGATCACGCTGCGCGTGCATGGACGAGCCTCACCGGTGCCATTGAAGACCTCCCCTCGGCTTTCCATGTATACGCCCCCCTGACCCCGCCGCTGCCCTTATATAAACCCCTGCCATCGCCGCGCTCAACCCCCACGCCCATTTCGCGTTTAGGCCGAACCGAACGCCCGTGCACCCGTTTTTAACACCACACCGCCACCTTCACTCCAGCCACCGCTCGCCATCGCCAGAGTTCTCCTCCACCTTCGTCGACCACACCGGCGTGACCACTGAAGCCTCCCCAACCTCGGCCACCGCTCCTCCGCCGACGGGATTCGCCGGAACCCCATCGATGACGAGAGACCCGAACACCTCCGTCGCCCTCGCTCGTTGCTGCCACCGCAGACCACCGCAATGGTACCCTCGTACTCCCCTAGTCGCCCTCTTTCCATTTCTAGGCGTAGATAGGACCGCTGTCGCCCGCCGTTGCCTCTGGCCCGCTCGCCGTCACCGGAGAAGACGACCGGCACGTGTAGAGTACTCGTGCCATGTCGGATTCAATCACGACTGTGCAATCATGATCAGACGGTGTAGGTTATACCATGTAGCCGGTTTAATCTGGCCGGTCGGATCGCAGTGAAGGGGTACGTTTTAATCTAGATCGTTCGTTAGTATTTAAAACCCGCGTTCAATTTGAGCCCTCCATCACGTACCATTTCAACGTTTTAATCCTGGCCGTCCACGTCAACTTAACACTCCCGCCTCGCCCGTAGCCGCCCAATCGCGATCTAATGGTGATCTGCGATCCGGTGCATGCGCACAGTGCGCGGGTTCACGGTGGATCCGGTTCACCGTGGACTGACGACTATTTTTGAGTTTAAATGAAATTCCAGAATCAGTTTTAAACTTCTAAAATTCATATCTTGCTCATTTTAACTCCAAGTTTAACCATTTCAATTCCAGAAAATTTATAATTTTATTCTCTACATGTTAATGCAATAAAACAGTAGGTTTACTTTGAGTATTTTAAATTTATTTAATAAAGTATTCAAATGTACTATAATATATATTCATAATTCCTTTTAGAAAATTCTTAACTCCATACAAATTGACCTTAAGAGTTTAGATAATGGTTTCAGAAGATTAATAACTTGATTTCCCCTAATTTAATCCAACCAAAAACATATATTCTTGTTGCGAGATTTTGGATTGTTTAAATTGAATGTTATGTTTATTTTATTTGTAACGAGAAGATTACGGCGCCGTTGAGGAGTCGGAATACTTCCCAGAAGTTCCACCCTCACCCTTCGCTGAACAAGGCAAGTCACCAAACTAATCTTTTGAGCATATCGAACCCAGTTTTGTTAAACTATCGCTAAAACACATAGGTTATACATGCATTAGTCAAATGAAAGCCCTACATTATATTTATTTAGATCCACGACCTTGAAGTGCAAACCCAAGCCATGATATCTAGCCTAAACTCCTTGTCACCATATTATTAGAACTATTAGATAGTGTCCAATGTATTGACACAATTGCTATAAGTTAAAAATGAGTCGTAGCAATTTGGATTCTACTATATGATCCCCGATGTTCTTATCTCTGGATTTCTGTTGGAGATAGAGTTGTGGTTAAGTGTGTATGCATGGTGGGTTCTGGGTGCAAGCTAGGGCATTGGTTGGTAGCACCCGGGGCACTATAAGGACCGGTCTGCTGGATCCATTGCAATACATTTCTGTACTAACCACAAGTCTAGTGGGTAAGTCCTAACTAAGGTATGAAGTGTTCCAATCTGAGGCACCACTTGGAGATGGGTCAAGCAGCACTCGTGGGTGGCTTGTACCGACATGGCGCAAAAGGGGCTGCGACGTTAGCCGGGATGTGGCCCGGCGCGCAGGCAAAACCTAGAGTGGGTGATTATCGCTTGGAGCATTTCATGCTGAGGTTTTGGCATGAGTTCCCATGGTATGGGTCATCTCGTTACACTTTGGTGTTTGGGATGAGTGCGTGCCTTGTGGGTACAGTGGTACACCTCTGATCAGAGTCTTAAATCTTTTCAAAAAGATGAGCCCATGGTCAAGGGCGGGTTGCATGACATCCCACAGTTAGTTTACTTCTTATGAATGTTGCATTATGAATTGGCATGTAAGGACTGTTGAGCGAGGAGGGAAAACGTACTCCTCGAGTTAGATGGTATTATGTTCATGTTTAATATTCCGCATGATTAAACTTGACTACACTAAATGCTATAACCGAAAAATGTACTTTTCCGCACTTTTAGCCATTATCCTTCCTTTGTTATTATCCTGCATTATTATTGCATTCTCGGTGGTTTATTGAGTACTTTTTGTACTCATACCTGTTGGACAAACACTTCAGAGGCTGCTTACTATGAGGAAGACGGTCTGGAGTAGCGACCCAGTCAAGAAAAAGATCCTGAAGAAGACGTTCGTCATGCCGTTTATTTTCATTGTTTCTTTTATTTTTACACTTGTGTAATAATGTGGTCTGTGAACCACGAATGATTACCCGTATGTACGATGTCGCATCATGAACCTCTTGTTATTATTATTTTTCTATGGAAATTCAATAATGTTTTGATTTGGTAAATCAGTGCGTCACAAGATGGTATCAGAGCCGACTTGACTATAAAAAGCCAAACGGATCAACCTAATACTTAGTTTTGATAAAATCTATTTCGCAAAAACCTACTTCATAACTTTGTTCCTTCCCTTATTTCTTGTTTATTTTTTTGTCTGGTTAAACTACCCTAGGGGTAAATCTGTCTTTTCTCATTAACGGGCTACCTATAAATAGGCCCCAATCCCTAGGGTTAGGGTCACTACAACAAAACAAGCAATTTCCGTCGGCCAAAGCCGACGGAAGTTAGGCTAATTCCGACGGAAGAAGCTAACTTCCGTCGGCAAAACTCTAATTTCCGTCGGCATTTGGCCGACGGAGATGTTTCGACGGAAATTGATTAACTTCCGTCGGCGGCCGACGGAAGTTAATTAATTTTCGTCGGCTTCGCTTAGCCGACGAAAATTAATTAACTTCCGTCGGCCAAAAAGCAGCCGATGAAAGTTCTGAAACTATCTTCCGTCGGCTGTTTTTTGGCCGACAGAAATTATTTTTTTTTGCTTTTTCAGTTTATTCCAGCAACAAATATAACTTCCGTCGGCTGTGTTTTGGCCGACGGAAGATTTTTTTTTTGCTTTTTCAGATTATTCCACCAACAATATAGCAGCTATATATTGGTTACATTTTTTTTCTTTTTTGCTTTGTCCGTTCTTTCACAGAGTGCAGCATATATTCTTTTTTCTTTTTCCTGTTCTTTCATAAGACATTTTTGACAAAAGAAGCATTAACAAACTTGGTTTTTTGAGCACAATTAAACATAGGTCCATCAGACTGCATGTACACACAAACACAACAATACATAGGCACACCAGACAACCAAAGAACTTAGCAGTAAAACATGACACACTTCAAGTTTTCGTTAAGAACAGATAGCAACTTCATTTACAGCGACTCTGGAGCTGTACGGACTGCCTGGTAGAAGGCCACGGCTAATTGCAGCTCCACTCGCCATCGATCCACTATCAGATGTCTCTGGCTCCATGTAAAAGAGAGATTGGAAGGCTGCCAGATGAGCCTAGTACGCAGGGGCACTGCAAACAACCAGCAGATGGATAAAATTAGACAAAAAATAGTTCTGTTAAATGTACGAGTCAAAATAGATCACCCAAAAGCCCGAAATAGATTGTATGTGTGCCCACAACTAACCAGACATTATGTTTCCACTTCTGTCAACATTATCTTAATTTGAATGAAATGTCAGAAAATATAGGGAGTTAACATAACAGGGAACTCACTTCATGAGCTCCTCATACCAAAATCTTTGCAACAGAAATGCATATTGGAGATCGAGGTCCTTTAGAGCAGTGGTTTCATCAATCTTCTGCTCAGTTATGTCGATAGTCTGACCATGTGAGGAACCTTTTCAGATCAAAACGCCTATGGATCTTATATTCCGAACGACAAAAATTGCCCATTATAATGAACCGGACCTAGTTGTATATGCTGACATAAGTTCAAGAGGAAATAATGTGCATTCAAATATAATACTACATCCGTTCCAAAATATAAGACATGCATCCTTGCTTTCAGAAAAGTCAATATTTATAACTTTTTACTAATAGTTAAGCTAAAAATATTTAGTTTTAATGTTATGCATGCTATATAGTTAAACAGAGGTAGTAATAGTTAATAAAATTAAATGAGTTATGTCTCTCCATGGGATCATTGCTTACCTTGGGGCAGCCAGCTTGTTTTATGCAATGTGTGCTGTAAAACCTTGTCAGTAAAGTTGACTTATATTGACGAACATGTTCAAAGAAGAGCACAAACTGACCTTCACTTCGGACTTCTTCACGGTTTTAATCATGAACCGATCGTCCTGTGTGATGAAGAAGCAGCTCTCGCTCTTGCCCGGGGATGCCAGCTCCCTAGCATCACTCAGCAGCAACATGGCGATAATCACATCAGTCTGGAACCAAAAACTTAACAGAGGAGGAAACCAGCAGATTTCCCCACCGAATATCTGCAGCCTCAGCGGGGTCAACCCCGAACAGCTTCCTCAGCTCCGGTGTCCCGTGCGGATGGCCTCCTCGGGCTCCTAGACTCCTCCACGTCCCCCCTCTACGGCCTCAGCAGCGGCGACGTCATCATCCAGAAGTGCGGCGGCGGCGGCACTGCCTTCGCGCTGTAGCTGCGGTGGAGTGGTGCGGCGATGATCCCGCGGGTGATGTCGCCGGCCTTGCCATCGCACTCCCAGATGCATATCCTCGGCATAGCACATAGAACGGCGCCGCTCCGCCGGGCACCTCTCCGCCGCGCCACCCAGGTCTAGGCCTAGGTCCGTGACGAAGAGGTGCGGAGGTGGCGACCGGGAGGTGGGGATGTGCGGAGGCGGCGACCGGGAGGCGGGGATGCGCAGAGACGGCGGCCTGGAGGCGGGGAGGCGAGGCAGGGAGGCGGGAGACGGCGGCCTGGAGGCGGGGAGGCGGGAGGGGGGAAAAACCTAGGTTAGGCGTGGTGGGAAGAAATAGAGCGCGGTGGGAAAAAATAGGGTGCGCTGAAATATCTTTCGTCGGCCACCTTTAAAGCCGACGAAAGTTAATTAACTTCCGTCAGCCACAGTGAAAACCGACGGAAGTTAAGCTAACTTCCGTCGGCTCCTACAGGCCGACGGAAGTTAATTAACTTCCGACGGTTTTCAGAAATGCCGACGAAAATTAAAAAAGCCGACGAAAATTTATCATTTTCTTGTAGTGGGTTAACTCATCTAATAGAAAAATCAGAGTTCACTTTTTGAGAAATCCTTTCTTCTTCCTCCGGCTGGTTTGCTTTTCTCGTTTGAAGCTGTCGCCGCACTGATTTCATCGCTATTTCTTGTTATGTGCGCCCGCAATGTTTTCTTCTGAAGCCCATGTGTCTTCCTCTGACTGATTTTCCAAGGGATCAACCATTCTCTCGTTTCTCAGAAAAACCATTTGTTGGTTTTCTTGAGGAGCTCCTCGGCTGGTGGTTTTTTTACCTGAAGCATCGCAAGGCTCGTGTGGCGCGGGGCTTTGTTCATAGCGCCAGAGGCGTGCGTGCTGCTGGGCGGCGTGCTGAGCAAGACAGTGGGGTGAAGCACTCTCGGTGTGTGAGGTGTCAGAAGCGGCTCGCGTGGCACCTATTTTCTGGCGGGACTATGGCGCGTGCGGCGCCTAACGTCTTCGGTAGCTCCGGTGCTTGGCATTTTGGTTTCCTGCATGCGGGCTGTAGCTGCAGCAGTGAAATCCGAGGGCGCCAGGCGGAATCCGGGAGGCATGAGAAGCCCGTTGTTTGTGGCTCAATGTCCTAGGTGCTCAGACACTGTCAGGCAGGCGGTGGCGTACTGCTAAGGGGGTGTTTGGATACAGGGGCTAAATTTTAGCTCCTGTCACATCCAATGTTTAAATACTATTTTGGAGTATTAAATGTAGACTATTTACAAAACCCATTCATAATCGGTGGATTATTCACGAGACGAATCTAATGAGCCTAATTACGCTATGATTTAACAATGTGACGCTACAGTAAACATTTGCTAATTATGGATTAATTAGGCTTAAAAAAATTGTCTCACGAATTATCCTCCGATTCTGTAATTATTTTTCTAATTAGTTCACGTTTAGTCCTTCAAATTGATGTCCAAACATCCGATGTGACACGGGCTAAAATTTAGCCCCTAGATCCAAACACCCCCTAAGCCTCGAGGCGCACAACTCGGCCGCATAGGAAACTTCAGCGCCAGTGAATCTGTTTCTTCTTCCTATTGCATTGCAACGCGTGGCTCTAGAGGCTGCTGTTCTCATCGATTGGCGCGCTGCGGGCGCTCGACGTGGAGAACCGCGTATTCGTGTGTTTCGGTTGGGGTTGTATGAAACAGAACACATGCGCTGGCTGCGGTGTGCATGCGAACAAAGGAATCTGGTTCCTGACTCGCACTGATGCTGTTCGATGGAATGCATATAGGAGACAACTAGCATAGTAACCTATTTTTCCTTCCTCGTTTTGTGTGCACTTAAATTAAATTTCTGGATAGATTTAATTACTGCAAACAGTGTTTGTTTCAGTGAGATCCGCATGCGCATGATGTATTTATCTAAATGCTTGTGAATTGATGATGTCTATTTTGTGTTTGATGTATTGCCTGTGATTGATGAATATTATTAGCTTTTTATGATTTACTTGCCTAGTCTGTGATTATCTGTTTAATCTGCCTTTAAGCACTTTGATGGTGTCATTTCGCTTAGGTCATTGGTCGTTTTTAGGCTAGATTATTTTCACTGTTTTTGATCTGGTAATTTCCGATGATTATCAATTGAGGTGTGTTGGGTGTTGGGAGTAGGCCATTTAATTCGAAAGAATTTTTTAGACGCTCATTCACCCCCCTCTGGTCGCTACTCTCGGTCCTACAACGACGGGTGTGGAAACCAAAGTTGGTTGATAAGCCATCTTCTATCCTCGTTAAGTAAGGGTGCATCCCTACAAGGGACTCAGGGGGCAAAAACTAGTAAAATCACTGAAGGCCGAGTTGGTGGAAAATTCAGCGCTTAAAGTCCCTTAGTCATATTAGTAATTCATGCAAATCGTCCTCAGGATTCAGATTTCCTGAGATATGAAATGGGCGGTTTGGTAGATAATGGATATTGAGTACTTTTAAAGAACTCGACAAAAACACTTGAGAGATCATAAGGCCGATATGGATTGTATCGCCCTTAGCCCGTTGTGCTTTTCGCTCACTAAGTTTGCTAAAAGACAGGGGGCATGTGTTGATAGCAAAAAATGACATTAATGGTCGAAATTGTCAAAATATAAATTTTTGGTAATTTGGGCCAAAAATATGCCCAACCTGGCACATGCCGGTCCAACCGACCATAGTAGGTCGGTCCAACCGTCCATGTAGGCCCGGCCAAACTGGCCCAATGGGTCCGGTCAGACTGACCCAAGTCTTAAACTTAGAGATAGAGTTGGTTTCAGGCTGTTTTGATCTCTAATTTAATTTTAACCACTTTTGGCCGAATCCTACTCAGATTAGGTGTCAGGAAACTTGAGACCAGCCCCTATAAATATAGGGGTGGGGCCGATTCAAAAGGTATCATCCAACACAGATCAATACTTCAAAACCCTAGTTTTGAATCACACTTTTATTTCAATCTACCTTCCTTGCCATAGGATTAGATGTAACGTCCATCTTCGTGGGTTTGCACTGAAAGTCCTCCGTGCATCACGTCATAACCATGGTAACCCTTGTTGATTCACTAGTGAATCATCCGTGTAATCCACGTACCGGATTTTTATCATTTTTATCGGTTTTCTTTGCTACACTTGGAAATTCGTCCTCTTGGCCGAATTTGCACTTGATTTTGGTATTTTTTGTAGGATTTCATCTCTCCCATCTTCTCCAAGAAATTTTGTGGAAATCCATCCACGGGAAGACGGTCGCCGAAGCCCCCGAGACTATCCACCAGGAGCCGTCGGTCTGACTGAAGGCCACCCCTCGGAACGATCGACCCGTGTCGCACCGTTACCCGAAGCGCTGACACGCAGCGGTCCGACCGGTAGCACAAGGCCGGTCTAACTGGACCTCAAAGAGGGCCTTGGGGGCACTCTGCATCAACACCGGAGGCCACCCTCTGAGCATGTCCGCACCCTTCGGTCTGATCGGGCTCAGACACCGGTCTGACCGGCTGAGAGGCCGAAACCCCTCTGGAGGGCACCCTTCACATACCCTAGGTTGGACCGGGAAGTACCCTTTGGTCTGACCGACCGAAGGCCGAATCCCTTCGGCCGACACTTCGCTCCGCACGTTGAAGCCCCTTCGATCTGTTCTCCGCACCGCTTATACAACCGGCGGCATAGCTTCGGTCCAACCGGTTTCCCTTGGCTGTTCCGACTGTTAGGACCCTCGGTTGAACTGTCCCTGTTCTGGCCGGCTTAATTATTTTTAGTTATTTTCTCACACATCAGTTAATTGAATATTTTTAGATTAATATTATTTGATTGTCCGGTGGCTCCGTTATTTCCTTACCACTATTTATGGATCGTCGGAACACGATGTTGGTGTCTCGCGATGTTTTAGGGTTTATCCTTAAAATGGTCGCGTGCTTTTGGATCATCGAACTGACGCTAGTATGTGGGCATGTTTTCGTGTCAACAGTGTGTCATGGAAGGCTGGGAGGGACAACGGTAGTGCTGCGCCCGTGGCTTGGCTGGTTGGGAAGTAGGCGGCGACGAGCGGGTGACAGATGGCGAGCGTATCAAATGAATAAGTAGGTGTGGATGCATGAAATAGATGTTGTATCAAATGAAGGATCAGAGGCGGGAATAATTCAAAATTGACTCTGAGAGATGGAGTTCTTTTTATCAAAAACAGACAAGCAGTGTCATTTATCTTCTTTTGTTTTATTCTGGGCATTTTTATTGTAGTCGTTCACGAGGGTTTTTGCAATGTCTACATTTTTAGTATCAACATCTATACAATTGATATGAAATGAAAAGGTTTTGATATACAAACTCAATTATATTATACTAGTTGCATGTGCATTGCAACGGAAAAAATTACAATATTAAAATAACATTATGTCACAATGTGTCAATAACAATAAGACCAAAATGTAAATGAGAAACTAGTTCTGGTGGCAAATTCACCACCACTAGCTTCTTTTAAAGTGGTATAGATATACATACATGCATATATATATACATACACATACATGTATATATAATGCATATACATATACATATACATATACATATACATATACATATACATACATATATACATTTATACATTTATACTTACACACACTCATATATATATACATACACATATATTTATACATACATATATATATTGTTGGGGGAAATAATCTCGTCAGTCCTGCTATTAGGAGGACCACTTCGAAAAACGAGATTCAGAGTGTACAATGTGTGAAGCCTCCTACCGCCACTATGGTACTACGAAGGAGGGAACCCGAAGACCCTATATTAGCTCCGGGTCTGGTGCATGAGGAGGAACTTGGAGCCTGCAATCATCCTAGCAGCCCTGCTACCTAGATGCCTCTCGAAGGCCCCAGTTCTGAATGTGCGCCGCAAAACGGGACAAGACGTTTGCTTTATCTAAGTGTTCCCACGTGCACTCACCATTTTACCCCTATTGAGCCTTATGAATAGAGTTCACTATGACGATTGTAACTAGAGGATAGAGCAGTATTTCTCTATTAGATTTCTGCCTATAAATATTCATCCTTTCTACTATAATAGGGACATCAATTCACATAATAAGAGACACTTCGAAATGATCTAAGGTTATTATCCCTTTTCAGAGGCCTGGTTCAGCCCGTAGTCAATCTTTCCACTCAACTAGCCCTTCAGGGTCATTCAAACATGTTAGCGCAATCTTTTACGACAACAATTGGCACCATCCGTGGGGACCTTAGTACAAAAACTAATGTCTCTACCATCCTACATTCCAAAGCATCCTAAAAGAGTCCAAAGCAACCAAGTAAAGGATTCCGGGCCACCGGCCTGAAGCATCCTAAAAGAGTCCAAAGCGACCAAGTAAAGGATTCTGAGCCACCAGCCCAAAGCGTCCTAAGAGAGTCCAAAGCGACAAAGTAAAGGATTTTGGGCCACCGGCCCAAAGCATCCTAAAAGAGTCCAAAAGCGACCAAATATAGGATTATGGGCCACCAGCCCGAAGCGTCCTAAAAAGAGTCCAAAGTGACCAAGTAAAGGATTATGTGCCATCGGCCTGAAGTGTCCTAAAAGGGTCCGAAACAACCTAGTTAACGATTCTGAGCCACCGTCCCGAAGCTTCCAAAAAAATACAAAGTGACCACTAAAACAGAAAACGAGAGAACAAGAGTGGCCATACACTCCACAACTTATGAAACATAATTTGAAGCGTACTAAGCATTGCGTGCGACCAACACTTATTAAAAATAAGATACATGCCCCCCGCAAAGAGGGGCTAAGGGTAAAAGCACGATCAAAATACATCTCGTAAGTTTTATTACTTTGGAAAGATGAATGTTTACAAGTACAAACACAACAATAGGAAAATTTATATACTACAAAAAAATAGTATCCAACCCAAGAAGGAACCAAAAACCCCTTCTATCTCAAAGGCTAGGCTGGTTCCCTCTAGGGCCCGGAGCCCTTGAGGCAGTAGAAGTCTTCTTCTTAGCCTTGGTCTTGGACCACTTCCCCTTCTTCGAAGCCCTCTAGGCCCTCCGCTCCTTTTGAAGCTCCACCCAAGTACGAAGCCTTTAGGGGCTAGGCTTTGCCACAATAGGGTCTTGTTCCGCGTTGGACAAGTATACAAACTTCAACAACAAAGACAAGACCTCAGTAAGCCCTTTGTCTCCGTCGGACCAATCTGCATACTCCAACAATGAAGAGGATACCCCTACTCTCTTTTCTTCCTCTTTTACAAAAGAAAGCACTTCGTTAACCATTTCAGACACAATTTTCCCTAAGCTATTGCGAGGGATGGAAAAGTGAGGGCGCTTATCAGGCTTTAAGGCTTCGAAAATGGCCCACTAGTGATGAAGTCCTTTGGTGTTTTCAAGTATTTCGATGTCAGTAAATGAGACACATGCCAAGTCATAAGTACAAACATCCCCAAAAGTACAAGACTATACATTCGAGGCCCTGAGGAGACTACACCTTTGGGTATACTAGAGGAAGGTTTAGAGAAGGCATCGAAGGGGCATGCATCCACACTTTCTTCTGGCGGTGGGCCTCATCGATCCAGGCCTCCGTCGCCCCTTGGCCCTCGGCCTTCTAGGAAGCCTAGAAAACTTTCCAAGCAACAATGGCACCAAGCGAAGGAGTCAGAAGGTGCTCGCCTCTGAAGGTGATGGGCGCAACCTCCATAACTAGCAAGATGATGTTTCTAACATCTTTGAGATGGTTGAGGATGCCAAGAGCAGCCACCCTCCCAGAGATATCTCTGTATCTAGCGGTGGTGGTCCCCATAGTCTTCGCTGTTACTTGGACAAGCTTCAATCGATAAGCTAGAGGCTCATTCGCGATGGCAGAAGACGAAGGACAAGATGTGCCAAAGCACTCCAAGATGTCCCGAAGGATGTCCATGGTTTCAACCGCCACCCCATTGCACTTCGACCATTTGGAGAGCAAGGCCTCCGTCGATGACTTCATCTCAGAGTTTTAAGTGGCAAGCTTAGAAGTCCTCTTTTCCGAGGATGGCTTTCTGAGCCCGCAGCATCGTCACCTTAGCCGTCAGGGTGCTCCGCTCGACCTGAAGTTTTCGGACTCAGCCTCGAAGGCCGCCCACTTGGCTAGAAGGTTTTCGGCCTCGATCTCAAAGGCCGCCCTCCTCCCCTATTCTTGCTAGAGTGCGTCCTCCAGGTTCGAAGCCTTCTCCTTCGAGTCAGCAAGACGATCCTGAATGTTTGCGGCCTTGCCCTCAAGCTGGCCGCACTCACTGTCATAAGAAGTCGTAGTTGAGCGAGCTACGAAAATAAACTACGGACAAATAATGGAGGTAAGTACAAGAACAACCATACGAATGATTAATACAAAAGAATAGGGAGGCCATTGTACCTGGTATGTGGCCCACTCAAGGGTGATGCCAAGTTATGCTCCTTCCGCACTGCTCACTTCAGCGACCAAGTCGGTGTCACCCACTACTCAGCAAACTTGAGCCAAGGGCTCCACCAACTTGTGAAGACCGAGCCTCAGAGCCAAAAAGGGAGCCAACAGAGGGAGCTTCGCCAGCACCCCTCGAGCATATTCAGAAGGAGAGGTCTCCGAGCGATGGGAAGCCCCCTCTGATGCCCCCACCAAACATGTTCACCACCTAAATCGGGGCCTTCCCCTTCTTCTCGGCCCTCTCCGCGATAGGCAAAGGGACCATCTGCCAAAGTACCTAAAACAAATTAAGGTATGTATAAGATACTGAAAAAAGTAATTTAGGTGCTAAGTAATTGGCTCGAGATACGACTGGAGGAAAAACGTACTGGTCCCGGCGCCGGTCAGGGACTTCATCGGGCTATTCTTATATTCGAACATCTAGATGAACTCTGCACCGGAGTCCCCCTGAGACCCAAGTGGCATAGCAGCCACTAGGGTCATCACCTCCTCGGCCACAACCGCTTCATCCATCGCTAGCATAGTGGCCTACGGCTTCATCACATGGACCTCTTTGGCACCCACCAGCATTGAGGCCTTCGGCTCCGTCGCTAGGACCTCTTCTATTGTTTGTTCCCACACAACCGGTGCGGGAACTGGGTCTGAAGCCGTGGGGACTGAAGGAGACCTCGGGTGGACCAGGATCCTCTACTTACGAGCCGTCTTCTTTGAAGGGGGCTTCGGGGCCCCTGTTGGCCCCTTGTCTTCCTTTCTCTTCCTTGGGACGGGGTCCGGGATGTCCAAGTCTGGAAGAGCAGGGGGCTCGGCCCCAAGCTCAACCCACACCCTATTGTATCTCTCCCATGCCCCCACCAGCTCGATCCTTCGCTTCTTCTCCTAGGAGTAGGGGCCCCAATAACCTTCTCGGCCACCCAGACTACTTGCTTCAGAGTCATCATCACTCGCAAACCTGCGCACGCAAAGGTATCATTTATATAAAATATTTATAGGAAGAAAGTGTTAGAAGTTGCAGGAAAGGTTGTGAAGTATAGTCGAAGGGTATCTCGTAGAGGCCTCCCTCCTGAGCTCCTCGGAATGCAAGAGGCCAGCTGGCCTTAAGAGGAGAAATGCGGAGGGAGATTAATTCCTCCACCAAATCTCGCATGCTCATATGTGTAGCGACAATATCCATGAGTTGGACGGAGGCCCGAATCGAGACCACATCCGTTGAGACTCCCGCTTCCCTCCAGTATAGGTTCTCCTGTGGGGGTCCCACCAAGCTGGAGTCCACTCCCACTGTGACATAGAACCAGCGGAGGATCCAGTCAAAGTACCACCATTCGTTGATGGCCTTCGCAGGTGTTGGGGGAAAATATTTCATCTTCAAGGTTATTGCAGTAACAGGACCAAGGCTGGTGATTAAGTCGAAGATTTCTAGCATATAACTCCGGGGATGCATTGAATCAAGTTCGAAGTATGATGACTGACTCTAGTTCGGAGTATATCTTCGAACTTGGACTCTTCCGAGAGCTTCTTTGCCAGCTAAGATGGAAGACTTATCTTCTTTCTTATTAGATTAGTCTTTTACCATTTTAGCCCTATTAAGGGTACCGAATAGTTTCCACTATGTCGGTTGTAATAGAGGGGTAAAAGGCTCTTTTCCTTAATGTTTGGGCCTATAAATACCCCCTGTTTTACCCTGTAATACGGATTGAATACAAGTTATTCAATACACACTTTCGAACTATTTCAGGCTATTATCCTTTCGGAGGTTTGAAATAGCTTCTTTTGCAAACACTTCGTTTGTTAGTTTCTATTCTTTAGAAACCTGTTAGCGTAATCTTTTACGCCAACAGTTGGCGCCGTCCGTGGGGAACCTAGTCCAAAAAACTTCGTTCTCTACAAAGTTCTCAAACCTTGCCTCCTAAGTGGAGTGCAGGTGGTAATCCTGTTCGGAGGTCTCCTCGGACCTCCGGAGCAAGATCTTCAGACACAGTTGAGGTCGAGGATCTTCGACATTTCCTCCACCTCAAACTCCGGAAGGGATTCCCCTTCCTCGAGCATACGGAGTTCCTCCGCCAACTCCATCCATACTTCAGCCTGCCGGAGTCCCTCTTCCACCTCAAGTTCCACTTCGAACCGATCCCTACAGTTCTCAAGACCCGGAAGATCCTTCCGGAGGATATGAAGACGGTCTTGGTGATATGGCCGCTCAAATGGCCAGTCTCCAAGCCGAAGTAGCAAGGTGGCGACAAGAAGCCGCAGATAGGCTTCGTTCTCAGCCCACCCCGGTCATCCTTGAAGTGCCCGAAGACGATGAACTTATTTATCCCGAAGCCCCGGAGAACGCGTCCTTCGACACCGAATCTTCGTTGCATCCTGAGTTGCAGAAAGTGCGCTTCGATCCTAAGTTTAAAACTCCGAAGCTTTGCAAGTATGCCGGAGATGAAGATCCTAGAGAATTCGTCCGTTCTTATGCTTTAACGATTGAAGCCAGTGGAGGAGTGCGGGACACTATGGAAAAATGTTTCCCCCTAGCCCTTCAAGGAGTGGCATTGCGGTGGTTCTGGTCTCTAAAGCCAGGATCAATCAGTTCATGAGGGCAGTTGAAGAAGAAGTTCGTGAGTAATTTTCAGGGTACCTTCGTACCCCCTATGTCAATAGGAAGTCTTTTCCAGGTGAAGCAGCTCCCTGGAGAGACCTTAAGACAATATTTCAAGTGCTTCGCTCATACGAAGTCGCAAATTTGAGGGTTAACTACGTCTTCAGTAGTTGACGTAGCTCGAGAGGGAGTTATTCATCCGGGCCTCCTTGATAAACTTCACCGGAAAAGCATATCTTCTGTTTCTCAGTTGATGTCTTATTTCGAAGAGTATGTAAGGTCAGAAGAGGGATGGCTTCGGAGAACTGCTGTAGCCCCATCGATACTGCAAGAAGTTAAATTGGAAGTGAAAACTTCAGCACAGCCGCAAGGGCCTAGCTTCGAAGCTCAGCATGACAGGCGTCGGGGGCAAAAGCATCCTCGTTCAGAAGTTCTGAACATTGCACCCCCGCAGAAGTTTGCCCAAAGGGCTCCACAACCCTCAGGAAGCAAGACCAGCAGCTGGAGGCCGTCAGGGAAATCGGCTGGCAAAGGCCAGACCTTTTTCTGTTGTATCCATGGTGAAAACTGGAGTCACGCAACTGATGCGTGCAAGGCTATACTTGCTCTGAGAGGAGAGTATCTGGAAAGAACTTCGGGTCAAGGCACTACTGACCGAGTTCTAGCTGAAGTGCGTCCGGAGCCTATCCAGGCTGTGGCGAGAATAGAGAACTTCGATCCGGCAAGACGCCCTCCAGTGGTCAATGTTATGCCACCTCCGAAGCAAGAAGAAGGGCAAGATCGAGGAAAAAGAGTAGTCCTCCCCATCTCCGGAGGAGGGACCCTTGGAAGTATGTCAAAGAGGCAGAGAAGAGAATATGTCAAAGAAGTAGGCCATATTGGAACCTCTTCATCTGCAGCTGCTATGCCTGAATGGTCCCATGTGCCAATATCTTTCTCCGCAGATGATGCAGCTGGTGTTAAATTTCCACATGCAGACCCACTTGTCATCACTGCCGACATAGCAGGAACTGAGGTTCGAAGAGTGCTAATTGACGGAGGGAGTTTGGCAGATATTATTTTTGTCCAAGCCTTTGATCAACTCTGCATCTCCAGAAAGCATCTTCTCCCAGCAGCTCGTCCTTTGCAAGGCTTTGCAGGACCCCCTCTTAATGCCCTCGGCCAAATTGGACTGGAAGTTACTTTCGGAGAGGGGCTACTGGCCAGGACAAAGGAAGTAATCTTCGATGTTGTGGATGCTCCATACGCATACAATGTCATCTTCGGAAGAGGCATGTTAAATCAATTCGGAGCTATGTCGCATCATAATTACTTATATATGAAGATGCCCACACAAGCGGGAGTGCTCGCTGTTTTCGGAGATCAGGCCATTGCGCGAAGAGCGGAGTATGGTCATGGCCCTCCTAGTGACCCGAGACAGGTGAACAGTGTGCAAGATAATCCAAAAAATTTTTCTGCTCCTAGCGAATCTTAGAAGAAATCCTTCCCAAGACCAAGTCCCGAAGGAGAGATTGCAACGAAGGTTATTGTCAAAGATGGCAAGGAATATTCATTTCAATTTGGTAAAGACTTGCCTCCAGAAGTTGCCACCTCCTTAGAGAAAGTAGTTGAGGAGAATTTAGATGTCTTTGCTTGGTCTGATGAAGACATCACCGGAGTCAGTCGGGACATTATTGAACACAGTCTACTTGTGAACCCGAAGGCTCGGCCTGTTCGACAAGGACTCCGGAAGTTATCTACGGAGAGAGCTATCCTTGCTAAAGTCGAAGTTGAAAAGTTGTTGAAGGCTGGGATTATCAGAGAAGTGGCTCATACGGAATGGTTAGCCAACCCAGTCTTCGTTAGGAAGAAATCTTCCGGGAAGTGGCGCATGTGTATTGATTTTACATCCCTAAATAAAGCATGCCCCCGCGACCCCTACCCCATGCCCCGAATTGATCAATTGGTCGACTCCACCGCCGGTTCGGAGTTATTAAGCTTCCTCGACGCGTACTCTGGCTATCATCAAATCTGGTTAAAGCGCGAAGATGAAATCAAGACAAGCTTCATAACTCCTTCAGGAGTCTTTTGTTATGTAAGAATGCCCTTTGGCTTAAGAAATGCCGGGGCTACTTTTTCGAGGTTAATTGCTAAAGCTCTAGGTCATCAATTAGGTCATAATGTAGAGGCCTATATGGATGATATTGTAATAAAGAGTGCTTTAAAGCACCAACATAGCCTATACTTAGCCGAAACATTCAATAGCCTTCGGGCATGTGGGATCCGTCTAAACCCCGAAAAATGTATCTTCGGGGCGCAGGCTGGAAAATTGTTAGGGTATCTAGTTTCAAGCAGAGGGATTGAAGCTAGCCCCACTCAGATAACTGCGTTGCAGAGAATGGCTCCCCCAGAGAATTTAAAGCAAGTGCAAAAGCTGACCGGTCGTCTTGCAGCACTTAGCAGATTCTTGGCAAGGTCTGCGGAGAGAAGTTTGCCCATTTTCAAAGCATTGAAAGGGTCTGAAGATTTTGCATGGACACCGGAGTGTCAAAAGAGCTTCGAAGATATCAAGAATTATCTCAGTAACCTTGCTACACTCACGGTGCCTATTGCAGACGAAACCCTACTCCTCTACCTTGCAGCTACTAGCTCCGCTGTCAGTGTAGTTCTTGTCAGAGAGGTTGATTTCAACGGGAAGTCGGTACAGAATCCAGTTTATTTTGTGTCCGAAGCATTGTCCGGAGCAAAAACAAGATATTCCGAGCTTGAGAAATTCACTTATGCTCTGATAATGGCTTCGAGGAAGCTAAGGCATTATTTCCTGGCACATAATGTAATTGTACCAACTTCGTATCCTTTGGGAGATATGCTCCGAAGTAAGGATTCCACTGGAAGAATTGGGAAGTGGGTTGTTGAGTTAGCACCCTTCGGCATATCCTTTGTGGCAAGAACAACAATTAAGTCGCAAGTGTTGGCAGACTTCGTGGCAGAATGGACTCCCCCTGCAGCATGGGCTCCGGAGAAGCCAAGTGAAGGGATTTGGACTATTTACTCTGATGGAGCTTTCCAAGCATCCGGAGCAGGTGTCGGAGCTGTGATAATTTCACCTTCAGGGCAAAAGGAAATGTACTCCGCAAGACTCAACTTTAAGTCTACCAATAATACAGCGGAGTATGAGGGAATTTTATTGGGACTCCAAAAGGCACGTGCTCTAGGGGCTACAATAGTTGTTATTAAAATAGATTCTCAGATTGTAGCAGGGCACGTAGACATGAGTTTTCAAGTTCGACATCCACAGCTTGCAAAGTACTTAGAAGAAATCTGAAAAATCGAAGCAGCATTCAAAGGGATTTCCATTCGGAGTATACCTAGAGCAGAAAATATACAAGCTGACATCTTAGCAAAAGCTGCAGCCGGAGCTATGGACATACCCGAAGAAGCTTTTTATGAAGAACTCAGTACACCTTCGGTGCCACAAATTCCTGCTGCGGAAGTCCTCTGCATTCCAAGTACAGATTGGCGAAGTTCAATCATGGAATTGTTGCAAGGAGAAGCAAATATGTCCGAAGGGCCACAACTTTCGAGGTTAAAGCTTAGAACTCGGAATTATCAAATAATCAACGGTATTTTATACAAGGACGGAGTATGTTCCCCTCTGCTCCGATGTATATCTCAAGCCGAAGGTCAAGAAATTCTTCGAGAAATTCATGAAGGACTTTGCGGTAGCCATCTGGCCCCTCGAGCTTTGGCAGGAAAAACACTTTGCCAGGGGCTTTATTGGCCTACAATAGTAGCTGATGCGGAGAGCTTGGTCCGCACTTGCCAAGGATATCAGTGGATGGGACGAAGAAGTCATCGCCCACCAACAGCTCTTCAAGTCATTACCCTAGTATGGCCCATGGCCAGATGGGGCATGGATCTTATTGGTCCCTTCCTAGCAGCAAAAGGAAATTTGAAGTTCGCAGTGGTAGCAATCGAATATTTTTCAAAGTGGGTCGAAGCAGAGCCCCTAACAGCTATCACTTCGAATAATGTTCAAAAAATTTTCTGGAAGAATATCATATGCCGGTTCAGAGTGCCTCGGCAGCTGACAGTGGACAATGGAACACAGTTTGATGCAGAACCTTTCAGGAAATTCTGTGAAGACCTAGGCATTCAATTATGTTTTGCTGCAGTAAGACATCCTCAATCTAATGGAGCTGTTGAAAGAGCCAATGGTAATATCTTGTCAGGGTTGAATCGAAGAATAGTAGGATTGGCAAAAGGATTGTGGACCGAAGAGCTCCCAAAGATCCTATGTTCCATCCGAACAACTCAGACAAGGTCTACCGGCTTCACTCCTTTCAGGTTATTATTCGGAGATGAAGCTATGACACCAACAGAGCTCAAAGGAGGATCACTTCGCAGCACCGAACCGGAAATAGAAGGAGAAAGACAAGCTTCGCTAGATTTAACAGAGGAGACAAGACTTCGAGCTGTGGCAAATTTGTCAAAGTATCAGCAGCAGACGAAGACTTGGTTCGACCCAAAGGCAAAGATTAATGAACTTAGGTCGGGTCATCTTGTTTTGCGAAGTATTATAGCACCAGGAAAATTAGGAAATAAATGGGAAGGTCCATACTTAATTGTTAGCTCAGGGCGTCCTGGTTCTTTTAAGTTAGCTAATTTGTAAGGTGAAGAGTTAGCGCATACATGGCATGCGGAGCACCTAAAGCGATACTTCGCATAGGGGCTCCTTGTAATCATTTGTAAGCACTTTCCGAATTAATAAAGCATATGGTTCAGATAATGCCTACCCCTCATAAACTTCCCACTTCCGAGTGGACGCACTGGAATAGCGGAGTTGACCGAGAGGGAAGTGTCATTAATTTGAATCATATTTTCGGACTTCGGACCACTGGTCCAAAGTTTCCGATGTGGTGGGCTGACATAATCCGGAGTCCAAGCCACCGGCTTGTAGGCATCCGTAAAAGAGCCTGAGACCACAGGATGCGAAGTCCAAGCCAACGGCTAGTAGACATCCGTAAAAAGAGTCCAAGGAGACCAAATGATGCGGAGTCCAAGCCACTAGCTTGTAGGCATCCGTAAAAAGAGTCCAAAGAGACCATTGTGAACTCCAAACCACTGGTTTGACTGAATTCGCAAAAAGAGCCGAAGGAGGCCAAAGCAAAACAGAGTTTGAGCCATGAGATTTGAATGTCTGTTAAAAAAGTCCAAAGTGACTAATCATTTTTGACACTAAAGTGTCCGGAAAGTTATCCAAAGTGATTTCTTTCAAAACATAAGGTACTAAGTTACCAATCTTCAGACTCCAAATAGTCGAAGACATTTTATAAGATTTTAATCAATCTTTAAATTGCTGAGGGGCTCCGAAACCCCAAAATTGTACTCCTATGTTTTTCTTTGCGCCTAACCATCTTTGAATATAGTTTGAAGTTGCTTACGCCCAAAGAGGGGCTAGTAAATAAGGAGACAATTTTAAATCGATATTTATTATTCGAACGAATATGATTACATCATGAAAAATCGGTATCTATACCAAGAAGGAATCGAAGACCCCTTCGATCTCTAGAGCTAAGGTTGGAACAACTAGTTCCAGAGCCGGGAGTTCTAACAACTTTGCGTTTAACTCTCCTACCTCCCTTCGAAGCTCTAAAGTCTTTCTGTTCTTGTTGAAGCTTGGCCCAAGTTCGAAGTCGTTCGGGGCTCCTTTCCCAGCTTCCAAGTTCTTTAGGTTTTTTGCCTTGAGCTTCATCTTCGTCTTTGGACCATACGATATCTTCAGAAGATGAAGTTTCCAAGTTAACTTCTTTTTCTTCCTCTTTAATACAAGACAGTATGTCTTTGCTTACTTCGGGCGTAATCGTATCGGAGCTGTCCCGAGGAACTAAAAATCGAGGGCGCTTGTGAAGTTTTAAAATATCGAAGGTAGCCCATAGTAGGCGGAGTTCTTCGTTAACGTCTAACACTTCGACATCTTCCATACGAGGCAAAGCCTAAAAACATGATAAGCAAATTTTCATTCATAAATGTACAAAAGCATGATGCTTTACATAGTTGAAGATCCTAAGATATTTCTAAACCTGCGGATTTGGCGGGAGCTGACTGCTCGAAGCCTGGGACTGAGCTTGCTTTTGGCGTTGCCCTTCATCAATCCAAGCCTTAATCGCAGAGCGACCTTCGGCTCTCCATGAAGTTTGAAAGGCTTGCCAAGCAGCGGCCACACCTTCGGAAGACGTAAGAAGCTGATTGTCGTCAAAGGTAATGGGAGCCGCCCCTGCGTTCAGAGTTATCGATTGGCCCAGATCTTCGTAGTAACGAAGTATGCCGATAGCAGCCACTTGTCCGGAGATTTCTCCGTACCGAATGCCTGCTGTTTTCATTTGCTTCGCTGCTCCTTGGATCCTCTTCAGCCGTCGCAGCAGGGGGATGTTGTCATCTGAAGGAAGCGTCCCAGTAGTACCAAAGTACTCTAGAACGCTTGGCAGTTGGTTCATGACCTCCGCAGCTACCTTCTCCGACTTAAGCTTGTCTTCAACTAAGGCATCCTTCGCCTAAGTTAATTCTCTTACCACTCCAGAGAGCCTAGCTGCCTCCGTAGCTAAAGAATTTTTTTGGTTGAGTAGCTGGTTAGCTTCTTCGGCAGCTTTGGCTTTTTCTTCTTGGAGCCTGACAAGCTCAACTCCCGCCGTAGCGTGTTCCACCCGCATCTTTTCAATTTCCACTCGACGCACAATTTGTTCTGCTTCAAGCTCTTTGTTCGTAGCTTCCAAGCTTTGTCTGGCCCTGCGCTCCGTTGAAACCATGTTGTCTAAGTGGGAAACCCGACCTTCGGAGATAGTAAGATTTCATTGAAGAGTTGTATTTTCCTCTCGAAGGCGAAGGCTTCCACGCTCATTTGAAATGTTCGCAGCTCGGGCCAAGACTGTTTGCTGCGAAGAGAAAAAACCAAGGTGAGAAATTATTTGTATATAAGTTTGATTTTGTTTTGCAGATACTTCGTACCTGGTATGCTGCACGTTCCATGGCAGCGTTAAGCTCCGAACTCTCCGCCTCGCTTAAGATGGCCACCAAGTCCGTCTCCCCCACTTCGCGGCTAGCTCGATCCAAAGGCTCGAGCAAAGTCTGAAGTCCAGTTCTTCACTCCAAGAAAGGAGCTAGAAGAGGGAGCAAACTCAAGGCCTGTTGGTCATCTTTGTTTGGTGAAGGCCCGGAGTGCTGAGTTGTGTTTTTTGGAGCTCTGGCAGACTGACCCCCCTCCATAGATTGGCTTTCGTCTGTTGACTCAGACGGAGTTGATCCTGAGCTCGGAGCAGGAAGGTGGTCCATCTTGCCTTTGCCTTTTCCAGGTCCCATTTGAGTGGCTTCTGGAATCGGCTCCGAAGTTGTCGAAGGCCCAGGAATTATATCTTCAGGACGGACCTCTTCCACGGGAGTAGATCCTGTTGAAACAAAGGTATTATACATTGTATAATTTCACAAGAAAAAAGAATACAAAAATTATTCGAAGTTTACCTCTGACGTCTTGGCGACGGGTGAGCATTGGACTGCTTGGCGGGTCGAAGGCTACTCCAAAGTCCTCGTCGGAGTCAACAGTCAAGTCTTCGACTGTTGGAGCATCTTCGGGAGCGGCCGTTGTTACTTCACCCGGAAGCGAAGTTGATTCTACAACAGCTTTGACTCCGCCTTCGTTCATAGGGGCTCCGTCTTGCGGTAAGTTTTCTTGAACAGCCGGAGTCCTTACTTGCTCAAGGTTGTCTTGAGACTCCGGCACGCTCGCAGCTTCATCGATATTTGCTTCTGTTTGGGCTGCATCCTCGTCGATCAAGTCAACAAGCATCCTGCCTTCATCCTCCAAGGAATCGGAGACTGAAGCTCTTGGGCTTGGCGGTGGTTTTCGAGCCACTTTCTTTAGCGGAGTCTTGGCAGAGCTCAAAGCTCCAACTTCGGCTTTTCTATTTTTGGGCCCTTTCTCCGAAGGCACCCAATCCACAAGAGGGGGCGGAACAACTTTGAGTAGCTCCCATACTCGGTTGGACCGTTCCCAAGTACCAACCAATTTCATCCTCCATTCCTTTTCGGTCGGGGTCGGGACGCCCAGAATCTTCTCCGAAGCTCGTACGATTTGCTCCGAAGTTATAGGAGCTGAAGAAGCTAAAAAATAAGTTAAGTTGGTTATTTCTTCGAATGAATATACATGACATATGTTGTTTTCAAAGTTACCTACAGGGCTCGAGTTCGAAGAAATTTTGTGGAGACCGCCCTCCAAATCTTCCTCGAAGGTGATCAGCCAGTTGGCCATCAGAGGAGGGATCTGAAGCCCGAGGAATTCTTCGGTTAAGTCCCACATACTCAGGCGTTGACTGATTTTTTGGAGCAGGCTGAGGCGAGCTTCGAGCTGGCCTGGATTCGGATGCACGAGAGCTTCCTTTCAGAAGTTGATATCTAGCAAGGGTCCAGCTAGACGGGTGCTCGCCCCAACTTCAGCATAAAACCACTTCAAGATCTAGTCTGTATACCATCTGGCATTGATGGCCTTGGCGGGAAACCGAAGAGCATACTCGTCTCGAAGCCTGAAGTTGATGCTTCCGAAGGCCACCACCATCTTTTCACCTCCGGGGCCTACGAAGGTCTTTCGTTGGCACGAAGCTCCGTGTAGTGCTACGAAGATCTCAGCCCTTCCTTCGCAACCTTCGGCTCGTAACGCCCATTCGAAGATAGCTAGACGTGCTACTGCATTCGGAGAGAGCTGGGGAAGAGTAACGTGGAATAGGTCCAATACCTCAGCTAAGAAGTCAACTGCCGGAAGCCCCAAGCCAGCTTCGAAGAAGGCTTCGAAGACAACCACTTCTCCGGGCCTTGGCGACGGAATGACCTCTTTCCCGGGTTTGCAAATAATGACTCTAGAACTGATTTTGCCTTCTATTGCGGCCGCGAGTGATTCCCTTTTGCAGGTTGAGGGTCCCAACTGATAGGACTGATCCGTGTACTTCGTCGATGCCGGGAAGAGGTCTTGAGGTCTGACATTTTGAGGATTTCTCCCCGCCGCCGCCATTGCTGCCACTGATGGTGTCATAGTTGTTGTCCCTGATGTCGCAGCCGCTACTGCTACCGCAGCCTGCTGCCGGGCCAAGGTTGAAGCTGCTCTAGGACCCTTGAAACTGGTTTTCGCCATGGGATCTCGCGGATTGCTTCAGAAGAAAAACGGAGGCTAGGGCTTGTTTGATGGTTTGTTTGCACGAAAGCAGTAGAAAGGTACTCAAGAAGGGTCTGGGCCCTCTATTTATAGCCCAGACCACGATTTTTTACCGTTTGCATCTGCCGTTTCGCATTCTTAACCGTTACTTTGTTGCGGAATTGACGCATCGCATAACTTCCATTAGAAGGAAAAAGCCAATGGCTATTTTTTCCAAGTCTAAAAAGGCTTTTGGGATTCTCGAGTTAGTTCTAAGACGATTCGAATGTAATTTTCTTAGAAATTGATTTGAAGTTTTGCATCTCTACGAATTTGGAGGTGGTTTAAATCTGCTAACCCCTACACATGATTATTTTTCTTGCGTATACTGCTCTCCTAACATTACAGATTTAGCGGAGAAGCGTATTCGAGGGGCTACTGTTGGGGGAAAATATTCCATCTTCAAGGTTATTGTAGTAACAGGACCAAGGCTGGTGATTAAGTCGAAGATTTCTAGCATATAACTCTGGGGATGCATTGAATCAAGTTCGAAGTATGATGACGGACTCTAGTTCGGAGTATATCTTCGAACTTGGACTCTTCCGAGAGCTTCTTTGCCAGCTAAGATGGAAGACTTATCTTCTTTCTTATTAGATTAGTCTTTTACCATTTTAGCCCTATTAAGGGTACCTAATAGTTTCCACTATGTCGGTTGTAATAGAGGGGTAAAAGGGTCTTTTCCTTAATGTTTGGGCCTATAAATACCCCCCATTTTACCCTATAATACGGACTGAATACAAGTTATTCAATACACACTTTCGAAGTATTTCAAGCTATTATCCTTTCGGAGGTTTGAAATAGCTTCTTTCGCAAACACTTCGTTTGTTAGTTTCTATTCTTCAGAAACCTGTTAGCGTAATCTTTTACGCCAACAGCAGGGAAGCTGTTTTGTAACTCCTTTTGGAGCTAGAGGTTGATGCTCCCATAGGCTAGTCGCTTAGTCACGCCATCAAGGTTGTACCACTTCTTCGGCTGGTAGTTGGCTTCATGCATCACTATGAAGACTTCAGCCCTCACTTCACACCCCTCTGCCCACATGGCCCATTCAAAGATAGCCAAGCGGGTGATGGCATTCAGAGAGAGCTACGGGAGATCCACGTGGTATAGTCTAAGGACTTCGGCTAAGAGCTCCGATGATGGCAGCCCGAGCCCCACATCAAAAAAGACCACCACTTCCCCTTCGCGTGGCTATAGAATAACTTCATCTTCAGGGACCCGCACTGTGACCCCAGGTCCAAGTCGCTCGAACATCGCCTCCTTTACTGTCTCCTTGATGCTAGTCGATCGGTCCAGGACAAAAGTTTGATCCAAGCACTTTTCGAAGGGTGACTGGAGGTCCCGAAGGTCATAAACCCTAGGGACGCATGAAGCCCCTAGCATTGCCACCGTCATCATCGCCATCACTGTTGCCGCTTACTGATGGACAAGAGGGGAGCCCGAGGCGGACCCCTTGGAGCTTTTCTTGGTCATTTGTAAATATCCTGGAGGTGTTCAAGAAATGAGAGCGAAAGCGCAGCGATGTAAGAAGAAGGCTTCAAAAGCTAAGTGTTGGAAACTAGGACATTTCACGGTAACGGAGCATGTTGTCTCCTTTTTATAGAGACTAGGGGCTTATACTGCAAGCTTCTGTGTGATGCCTTTTCTCACCTTTCCTATGCCAACCCCCGTCACTAATGAGTGGGGCCTTCACTGAAAAACTCTTGGAGACGAGATCCCAGAATATCCGCGACAGTTAGGATTTAAGAAGTGATGTCCCATCAGAAACGGTGGTTGGTTACCCAAGGCAATCTCTAGAGATCCCAAGACATGTTTGGGGTGCCGGTATAACAAACGGTCGCCCGAAGCCATATACGAGTACTCCAAGCCGAAGCCTCCCCAGAAGGCATCGGCGACAAACACTCTAGTTCTGGGTCGCTTTGCCTAATCCCCTCCATAACTCGGGACCAGACTAAGCTATTTGTAAGTACCACCGACATTCTAAGATCAAAGCATGCAGGGCTGGTCCTGATATTTCGGGGACCTAGGGCAAACCAAAATATATGGGCCCTTATATATAACAATAATATGATATTTTAATATAAAAACGTAGGATATTTTGGATGATTATGCAATAAAATGATTTAACCGTAGTTGTATTGCATATATATGCTAGAGCTAATATGTTGGTTCATAGAAACTAACAACTAAAACCATGCAAATTACATGGATATTGCTAACCATACATGAGAATATTACTAACATAATATGTATATATATAAGAAATCTAACAAATACACAATTAAAATATATCAAAAATAATATTCATATAGAATAATATGTATATAATATGTCTATGAAAGGAGTGGAGGACCATACACATGTACCTACTTATACATTGGTAGACCTAAGATTTTACCAATTGATATGTCATGTCAAAATATATATATGCAATCCGATAAAAATATTTTTCTGACTGAGTAAATAATTATTAAATTTGTGTTATAATTTATTTTTCTAATAATACAAATAATTATTAAAATTTTTACTAGAATAATTTTATTCCTCGAATAGATAAACAACAAAAAGAAAAGGAAAAAATCCTTGAATTATATTCAAAGCCACTAGGGATTGAACTCTAGACCTTAAAGGCATTTGCTTAACCATTACACCAATAATTGCTTTTCAAAATTCTAAATACTATTTTATTTTTTACTATATCCTCATATATACATATATATACATATACATACATACACACACGTATAGGGGCCTGGGCCAGCCGCACTGCCGGCCCCCCTCAGGGTCGGCCCTGAAAGCATGTAATTATTTCTTGTGTATATTGCCTTTCCCACAATGTAGGGCATTCGAAAAGACATATTCGAGGGGCTACTTTTAGGGCGAAATAATCCCGTAAGTCCTGCTATTAGGAGGACCACTCCGAAGAACAAGATTCAGAGTGTACAAGGTGCGAAGACTCCTGCCACCACTATGGTAGTTCGAAGGAGGGAGCCCGAAGCCACTGTATTAGCTCCAGGTCTGGTGCATGAGGAACCTGGAGCCTGCAATCATCCTGGCAGCCCCGCTACCTGGATACCTCCCGAAGGCCCCAGTTCCGAAGGGGCGCAGGAAAATGGGACAAGAAATTTTCTTTATCTAAGTGTTATGACGTGCATTTACCATTTTACCCCTATAGGGTCTTATGAATAGAGTCCACTATGACGGTTGTAACTACAAGATAGAGCAGTATTTCCCTATTAGATTTCTGCCTATAAATACTCCTCCTTTCTACTGTAATAGGGACATCAATTCATGTAATAAGAGACACTTTGAACTGATCTAAGGCTATTATCCATTTCGGAGGCCTAGTTTAGCCCACAGTCAATCTTTCCACTCAACTAGCCCTTTGGGGTAATTCAAACCTCACTACCAGAAACAGATTGTTTTCCAAGTGCCCAAGGATTTGCCGGGTGCATTCCATCGGACACTCGACAAACCAGTATTTGCCGAGTGTTTCCCAAAAATACACTCGGCAAACTATTTACACTCAGCGCAATTTCATGTTTGCCGATTGCCACATCGAAGGTACTCGACAAACATTTTGAAAAACCCTTCGCCCCCGGAAGTCCTACAGCCGTTATAACAACAGAGGGAAAAATTAGGGTTTGCCCAGTGCCACATTAGGCACTTGGAAAATATGGTCGGCCATGTGTCCGGGTTGCCTAACTCGACAAAGTGAAAATACCCATTAATTCATGTGAAAGCATATTTTGAGTCCATGTCACATTTTAAACATGTTTTGAACTTGAAATTTTTTTGATAGTCATAATTCAACAGTTTTTAATCCATGGAAAAGTTTCATATTTTTCTAAGTGAGTTTGCTATTTTTAATTAATTAAGTGTATTTATGTGATTTAATTCGAAGTGGGTCAAATTTGAACTGCATGTACACGAATTAATGACTCAAAAATTGTAGAAAAATCATATTTATGTTCATGAGTCAATTTGTAATCTTTTACCACTAAATATTAAAAAATCTAAGTTAGGACACTCGGCCGGCAACATGGAGCACCAAGGTTTTTTAATTATAGAAAATTAAATTGAAGCATTAAAAAATATGATACTTGACATGGTGTAATTATATCACACATATATACCGTGATAAAAATTTCATAATGTTTCGACAAAGTTTTAATGTATGACATTTGTAAATTGGAGAATCTTCGAAAAGGTTTAGGAGTTTAGGGCTAGAATGAGTTAGGTTTAAAAGCAAATTGATATTCAAATCTTTGTTCGAACTTACAACTTTTTGTACTACTAAAACCCAATGAATCTTATACCATGCCAAAATTTGGCATTTTTTAGGGCTAGTTTGCTATTTTTAGATAATTATATTTCTTTATAGGATTTTAATTGAAAGATCCCAATTTTGAACTACAAGTGCCTTAAATTTGTTTATTTGAACTTAGAACTTTTTCTAGGATGAAAACTCAGAAGCTGTTTGGTTGGGCCATTTTTAGCCCGTAACAGATTACAGGGCTAAGCAAAAACGTTATTTGTGTTTGTTTGGACTGGGCTGTAATCAGTGTAAAGGAAATTGATACTGGGCCAAAGGGAATGGGATTACAGCCCAAATGGGGGGCAAACCCTTACCGTTACAGCTTTCTCTTTCCTGAGCTCCGCACACACCTCGCGCACGCCGCCGTAGAGGCTCGCGTCGCGCCGCCGCAGATGCTCAGGTCGCTGCTCGAGCTCCCACGCGCGCTGCTGCCTGAGTTGCTTCGCACCGCGCTGCTGCCTGGGATTAGAAGCCTCTCCGGCGAAGGACCAGCACTGCATCCACTTCTCCGGAGTCTCCGCGTCCGCCGCAAGCGCTTCGGTTCCTCCCCTCTCGCCGGGCGGCCCTCCTAGCCCTCATACTGGTCGCCTCGACGCCCCGCCCCGCCGCCGCCTTCTCCCTCGGCATCCGTACGTACACCTTCCTTAATTCAATAATGGCGACTGCTCTCCGGAGATTGTACTCTCAGTCTTCTCGTCTCCGCTTGCTCTTCCTGTTGGGATGCGCTGATGCGCAGCGGGGCCGAAGGAGTTGCTGCGGGAGCAGAAGAAGAAGTCGGCGCGCTTCCTCCTCGCGCCCATCGCCGCCTCCCGCGAAATCCTCCTCAAAGCCCAGAGCCTTCTCGGTAACTCCATTTTCTCAGCTACTGTACAGTTAATCTATCTCACGCTATGACCATGTCCATTTGGGCTCTTTGCAACTGTCTTCTCATGGGTTCATAAAATTGTTTTCAATTTTATTTGAATGGAGAGATGACTTCTCTGAAAATGCTCATAGCTATAGAATCTGTTCATTCTATTTTGTTTGATCCAGGGGTTCGTAAAATGGATAGATGACTTCTCTGAAAATGCTCATAGCCATAGAATTTGTTCATTCTATTCTGTCTGATCCAGGGGTTCGTATAATTGTTTTCAATTTTATTTGAATGGATAGATGACTTCTTTGAAAATGCTCATAGTTATAGAATTTGTTCATTATATTCTGTCCGATCCAATTGGTTGTACACATTAGCCTAATCTGATCAATAGATAATATAACCATCTTTTTAACTCATTAGGATTCATCAAGTTCTTGTAGGATTCATCAAGTTCTTTAACTATTTTTGTAGATTATTATGGCTCGTCTTCCATTAACTATGAAAACACGAAGGAGAAATATGGCTGCTAGAAATATGATGGTAGCTATTATGCTAATGTACTATTACATATTTTTGTTGTTTGTAATCCAATATAAAAGGAAGTGTTGGAAGTTAGAGAGGAAAATCAGAACTAGGGAACTTAGAAGTCAGCGCTTATTCCAACTTATCGAAGAGAGTGACACTGCCTCTATAAGCCAACTTCGAATGGATAGGAGAACATTTCATATATTATGTAATATGCTAAAGGATGTCGGTGGTTTGAATAGCACAAAAAATCTGCCTATAGAAGAGATAGTAGCTTCATTTTTATACATACTGGCCCATCATTTAAAAAATAGAACGATTGGAGGATTCTTTTTCCGAAGCGGTGAAACCATAAGTAGGCAATTCAACTTATGCCTTTTAGCGGTCCTAAAGCTTCACCAACTTCTTCTCAAGAAACCAGAACCTATACTTGAAGGCTGCACTGATATTAGATGGAAGTATTTCAAGGTAATAGAACTTAAAAGAAGCTACAAGTTCCTAATATTAATTAAGTTAACATTGTAGTAATATTTTTGTGGTTGTATTTTATGTTGTAGAATTGTCTAGGTGCTTTGGACGGTACACACATAAAGGTAACCGTCCCAACAAAGCTAAAAGGGAGATATAGGTCAAGGAAAGGAGATATTGTCACAAACGTCTTAGGTGTTTGTGCACCAGATATGCAATTTATTTATGTGTTGCCTGGTTGGGAGGGTTCAGCGCATGATGGACGTGTGCTTCGTGATGCCATCTCAAGGCCAAGTGGGTTACGCGTCCCTCAAGGCGAGTTATTATCCAATCATTTTTTAACCAACTTACTATACACACAATTATATTGACATTCTAATTAATTGCAAAGGTTGCTATTATCTTGTTGATGCGGGCTACACAAATGCAAGTGGTTTTTTAGCTCCATATCGAGGCCAAAGGTATCATTTAGGAGGTTTCACTGCACAAAGCCCACCAAATAGTGCAGAGGAGTATTTTAACTTGAGACATGCAAGTGCTAGGAATATTATAGAGAGGGCTTTCGGAAGACTAAAAGGTCGTTGGGGCATTTTGAGAGTTGCCTCTTATTTTCCTATCAAGACTCAATGTAGAATTATAACGGCATGTGCTTTGTTACACAATTTGATTTTACAAAATATGTCTAAAGATCCTCTTGAAAGTGAGGAATCAATGGAGGAGGTATCGATTGATATTGCTGAGGGAGAAGCTAATGTTCCTGAATTTATCACAGCTATCACAACGTCAAATGAATGGAGTAATTTTCGGAATAGTCTTGCTCAGGGAATGTTTAATACCTATAGGGCTTCTAGTTCTCATTGAGGTTTGTATTTTGTTGGATGATCACTATGATTAGCTTGATTCTTGTTAATCGGGAACTAAAATATATTTTTCTTGTTGCAGGCATGGATCAGGTTGGAAGCTCAAGTATTATGCGTGGAAGAGGTAAAAATAAAGGATTTGGACTTGTTATGAAGATGACGAGCTTGTCAAGTCACTATATGAGATATCTTTAGATCCAAAGTGGAAAGCAGAAGGGGGTTTTAAAAATGGATATTGCCAAGTTTTGGAGAATATGCTTGCAAAGAAACTGCCTGGTTGTGGTCATTGAAGAGTGTTTGTAAGCATGTGGGTACAATGGCAGAATCTATGATGCGTGAGGCTCAGGCTCAAGAGAAGATAGTCAGTGAAGAGGACACACAACAAAAATTGCAGAATCGAGCTATCCTTGAGCTGCAGAAACTTGGGTTTACTGGCACCGAAGTTGTCAATGCTGCATTGGTATTTGTGAAAATGCCAGATCAGATGCGTATGCTTCTAGCGCTTCCTGACTCTCTAAGAAGGGAATACATACTAAAAATGCTCGCTGGTAAGTTTTTAGATATTGTTTAATGTTGTCACTATTAATTGCTTGGGGCTAAGTTTGACTTAAAATTATTAGATGAAGCAAAGAGAAGTTGATAAAGACAAGTGTTTGTGACAATGATGGTGTGAAAGAAGATGATGAATAAGAAAAGAAGCTATAACTAGTTTTCAATGTTGGAGTATGGATGATGTTGTTATGGAGATGTTTCATTTTGGACATATTTTTGTAATGGATGATGTTTAATTTTGGAGATGGTTTTTGTTATGGATAATGTTTACTTTTGGACATATTTTTGTTATGGATGATGTTATGGAGATGTTTAATTCGAAGATATTTTTGTTATGTTGATGTTGGTATGGAGATGTCTAATTTTGGAGATATTTTTGTTATGTTGATGTTGGTATGGAGATGTCTAATTTTGGAGATATTTTTGTTATGTTGATGTTGGTATGGAGATGTCTAATTTTTAGAGATATGTTTAATAAATTCAGAAAGTGTTACAAAAATCTATTTTTATTTCATTCATTATAAACCAAACGCTGTGATGTAATCAGAATACGTTACACTTATTAACCAAACACTGTAATGTAAATAGATTGCGTTACACTTGTTAACCAAACAAATTCAGTAATCCATTACATTGTTATCCCTTAACACTGTAATTGATTACATTAACGTTTACGTTACCTTAAACCAACCAAACACCATCTCAGTGTATATTATATCACGCCAAAAATTGAAATTTTTTAGTGTCTTTTTTCTATTTTAGTTTTTTAAAAAAATTAAAAAACTTTTGCCGAGTGCAAAATGCCTTGGCACTCGGCAAAGAACAATTAAAAAACCTTTGCCGAGTGCCTACTAATATAGCACTCAGCAAACAAGTTTTTAAAAAATAAAAAACATTCGCCGAGTGCATCCCAATTTGGCACTCGGCGAATGCCTTTTAGGGTAAGAAAAGAAACAGATCTAAGCGCACCGGTTATTGTGAGCCCAGATATGTCTCTCAGCGCCCAACCGCTAGCCCACACCCACCCCAGCTAGCCGCCCCCGCCGCCCACTTATGCCTCATTAAGTAGACATAGCCATATCTACTATGGAGCTTCTGCACATACTTCTCATTTATATGACCTAAACGATAATGCCAGACGTAGGTAGGATTTAAATCATTGAGTCATTGTTTCTTAGTACTAATTTTATAAATGTGTGCATCGTCAAGACTTACAATATACAATCCATTCACTAATGGACAAACACCATAGAGCATGTCATTCGAAAATATTGAACAACTCTTGTTCTTTATTACGAATTCAAAACCATCTTCCTCTAAACATGAAGAAGAGATAATGTTTCTACCTAAGGCGGGAATGAAATAAAAATTATTTAACTCCAAAACTAGTCCTAATGGTAGCGGTAGTGAATAAATGCCGACGGCCAACGCTACAACCTTTGCACCATTCCCGACGCGGATATCCAACTCGCCACTTGCACACTTTCTTACTCTACTCAGCCCTGCAATGATTTTCAAGTATGAATCATCTATCCTATATCAAATACCCATGAATCATTTGAAAGAGTAGCAAGATTAATTTCAATAACATTAATACCTGAAGCGGAAGTCCCACTTTCCTTCTCGTTCTTCTGCTCTTCTAGGTACACCTTGCAATTGTGCTTCTGTAACGCCCATGTTAAACAAAAAAAATAAAAATAGAAATAATAAAAAAATTAAAATAATACTTTGGTTTTTGATAAAATAATTCAAAATTATGAAAAGTTATTTTTGCAGAATTTTATACTCATTTTTCTTTTTTAAAAAAATATTTCTATCTTTAAGTTTTCTATCTCACCTACGCGTAGGACCCACATGTCAACACCTTCCTCCCACTCACCTATCTTTTCTCTCTCTCCCACTCTCTCCATGCACGAACAAACCTTCTCCCATGGCAACCGTCGGCCGTTCCGCTTCCCCCGTCGCCCACGTCGCGTCGAGGCCGCTCCCATGATGCCGGAACCGCCACCCCCTCTCGCGCACAAATTTATTTGGCCGTTCCCTTTCTTCTCCATTCCGTTTCCCCATTTTCCACCATTTTCCTTCTCCGAGCCCTCCTTCCTCATCGTAGTCGTGTCGTCGTCGTCCCCTGGTGAGAATTCCTCCCTTTTCCTTTGTTCTCCCGTAGGCTTCTCGTCGCCATCGTCGTCGCGCCACGGGTTGCTAGCCACGCCGGCCGCGTGCCACATCTCCCGCCGGCTGCTAGCTGCGCCACGGTGGCTGCGCCACTCGCACGCCGCCAGCGCGCCCCCACCCGCTCGCCGGCCGCCAGCCGCCGGCCGCCGGCCGCACCGAGGTGGCCGCGTCGGCCGAACCGAACCGCCCCGCACCCTACTCTCTGTTTTGCCAGTTTTGCGATATAACCCTCTATTTTAGGTTAGTTCAATCCTGTTCTAGCACTTTAGCGTTCTAGCCCCTCTGTTTTAGGATAATTATATTATGTTCTGCGCAGTAGTACTGTTTCGGCTAAAAATGGAGCTAAAACTTCTAAAATACACAACTAATTCAACCTAGCTCCGTTTGGAGTGATTCAAATTGCTATGTTTTCATAAAATTGCAGAGAATATAACTATGTATTGTTTTTGTATTGTTCATGTGTATTGATGTACTGTTTTGCATTATTTGTGTATGTGATCGCGTATACACCGCCGATTTTGTACCGCTAGAAGCATACGTCGTTGAAGATCAAGCTTTCGCGGACCAAGGCAAGCTACCTGAATAGTTGAACATGTCGAAATCCCATTTTTCATAAATTATTTTGATTTAAATTAATGCATGATTATTAGGACTATAGTATGCTATTATTACTGTTTAGTTATACCCATTGTGTTAATTATAGCCCCGTGCACTTATTACCATGTGTTGATAGCAAAAAATGGCATTGATGGTCAAGATTGTCAAAATATCAATTTTGGTAATTTGGATCAAAAATATACATGTCCTAGATCAGGCCGAAGCCTTACAAGGCCGAAGTCCCATCGAGCCCTAGGCTTCGGAAGCCTTCCAGCGGCCTGTTACCTTCGTCCTAAAGGCCTTTAGAGGCCTGCCTCACCAAAGCTTCATCCCGAGGAGCAGACTTTGGCAAGCCCTGCCGAAGGCCCACTTCGGGTTGATTTTTATAGATAGAGTTTGAGTCTGATTCTGGTTATTTTTATCCCTAAATCATGATTAGGCTGAATCCTACCAGATTAATTTTAGAGATTAGAAGACTAGCTCCTATAAATATAGGGGTGAGACCAGTTCATTAGAGCCCCCAACACAAATTAATCACAAAGCCCTAGCTTTGAACCGTACCTTTACTTTTTATTTACTTTTCTGCAACCTTCGTGGGTTTTCCTGAAAGCCCTCCGCCGGCCACGCCGAAACTGTGTTAATCCTTGATACTTCGCTTGTGAAGTAACCGTTAATCTATGTAAAAGATTGCTAATGCCTTGTTACTTCGCACCAGATGCCGAAGGCCCCCTTCGGTGAACCCCTTCGCGCAGTACACTTTGAATCAATTACACTCCGTTCAACTGGCTGGTTTATTTTATTTAATATATTTCTTTCGGCTAATTGCATTATTTTGTGTGATATGATTACCTGGTGACTCCACCTCCCTTGCCACTGTTGAGAGTAGTCGGAACGCGACGTTAGTGTTGTGTTACGCTTAGGCTTGTCCCTAAGTATCCGCACACTTTTGGATCGTTGAACTGACCCAAGTGCGGGGGCACGTTTTCGTGTCAACACACTTTTTGGTGAATCCGCCAGGGAAGAATATGCCAGCATGATGAGTACATCTACATCAGCCGCAGGAACATCTACAACGACTACTACGTTAACATCGCTGATGGATCCCATGGGGGACGCAGATATCGACAACCGCAACATCATGACGCCTACCCTTGAAGACATCCCCGAAGAGGACCGAGCAGAAATCGAGGCAAAGATGAAAGCGCTACAAGACCTCATGCTTGGAAACTACATCAAGACACGCGCAGGCTTCATCAAGTGTGACGTCAATGTCCCCGACCTCGCTCGGACCCAGGTAACACCAGTATCGCCTCCTTTATCTTCTTTAGAAATTGAGTAAAGAATAGCCACATCAGTATATCAAGTTGTTAGCGCTTCGCTAGCCAACCTTTTAGATTCGGCAGTTAGCTCTCAGGTGGAGGTGACATATAGAAGGTTCGGCTTTACCGATGTCGTATCTCCAGCTCCAATTGCTAGCGTACCTCTGACAAATCGCATTTATAGTAGAACTGACGGTAGTACCGGCAAAGCCATTGCGTCTCTAGCCTCAACATCCATGACCGAGACCAGTCACCACGCTCATGGCCAAACTAACACTGGCTGCTATGTGCCACCTCCACCTACGCACGCGCCAGTTTTTGCCGCGTTGCCCGCACCGCATGCACAAACACATGGGCCCGAACACGCCATACATCCTGAGCTAGCGCATGAGTAGGAACCCCGCGGCCAACACGCTGACATACCGCCACATCTCGCGCCCCCACATGAAAGACGCGCGTAGGCAGTAGGCCAGGATGACATAGAGGAGCGAATCTGCGCACTACTTAGGGAGTGCACCGACTTCATACCTAGGGGTCAGGCTAGGGTTTACCGGAAGCCGTACCGCGACCATTTCGACACTATACCATACCCTCGCGGCTATAGAGTCCCTAAATTCACCAAGTTTGATGGTGAGGGTAGCAAAACCCAACTAGAGCATGTTAGTCAGTTCTTAGCACAGTGTGGAGAAGCTAGTGGGTCGGATGCTCTAAAACTTAGACTATTTTCTCTTTCCTTATCCGACACCGCTTTCACTTGGTTTTCAGCGCTCCCGCCGAACTCTGTACAAACATGGGCTGAATTGGAACAAAAGTTCCATGACTGTTTTTTATACGGGTGAGATAGAGCTTAGGCTCTCACACTTGACATCGGTTAGATAGAAATCTAGCGAGTGTCTCAGAGTATATCAAGTGCTTTAGAGACTCCAGAAACCAATTTTTTAGTCTCAATATTTTCGAGAGGGATTTGGTAGATCTAGCTTTCAACGGGTTGCATTCCGAGATTAAAGAAAGGCTAGACAACAAAAACGTTTTAGAAGTTAGCCAAGTCTTACAACAGGCTCTGGTCCAGGAAGGCCGAGCCAAAGATAAGAAGTTTATTAAAACATTTAACAAGCCTAGGGCTGAAGTCCACGTCATGGGGCACTCCGACGAGGAAAAGCCAGAGAAAGAAGAAGATTCGGCTGACATGTATGCAACCGAATGGGTTTGGAATGCTAAGAGTAAACCTATTACTTGCTTTGAGTTACGGCCGTCTCCCACTAAGAGTCGGCCTAGCGAAGTCAAATACTCATTTGATATAACTAAGTGCGATAAAATATTTGATTTCCTCTTGAAGAACCAGCTTCTCAGGTTGACTAAAGGCCAAGTCATTCCATCTGCTGATGAGCTAAAGAAATGCCCCTACTGTAAGTGGCATGATTCGCATTCATATTATACTAACGACTACAATGTTTTTCATCGACAGGTTCAATCGTCCATAGAGGAAGGACGATTGAAAATAGACCCCAGTCCAAAGATGAAGCTGGACAAGGACCCCTTTCTCGTGAACACCGTCGACCTCGACGAGAAGAGGGTGCTGATTTGGCTAGAACAGGCCGAGTCAACTAAAGGGAAAGCGGTCATTATTGGAGAATCGTGCACACGCACACTCGTACCAAAGAATCCTGAAGTAGGAGTGTGGAAAATAAATATCAACACGTTTCCTTCGGCTAGGTTTCACAAGAAGCCGAAGGTAACATATCAGATGTTGTTAAACAAACACTAGGAAAAATCCAAGGAAACAGGCCCCCACGCAAAAAAGCTAAGACAACCAAAGGGGCCAGGGCAGTCGGAGGATGGCTTCGGACCACAGTGGTCGAACCCTCCGCACAAAGGCTTCAGACCACAGTGGTCGAACCCTCCACACAGTGGCTTCAGACCCTAGTGGTTGAACCCTCCACACGTAGAGTTTAGGCCTCCATTGTCGAACCCTTCATACAATGAGTTTGGACCCCAATGGCCAGGCTCAACTCCACTCTGGGCGAACCCTCCAGCGGGAGGCTTTGGCCCACAATGTCCGATCATACCTCTGGTCTGGTGGGACCCTTCGCTAATATGGTTCGAAATGCCTTCGACATGGATGAGCCCCCCTCCTAGAAATGGGTTCGGCTCACAATGGGCGAAGCCGCTGGAACCGCCAATGCCTCCACCGTACAATTGGGCAGGGACCTCATGAGCTTCGTACACCCCGCAACCCGAGTACCCTTCGCAGTATAACATTGCCTCTTATTTTCCTTCGGAGTATTATAACTGGCAGGGACAAACAAACGCAGCGAAGGGAGACATCGTCCATAGGTTGTCCGTAGTACCTTCAAATTGACTCGCATAGGCCAGGGCCAAGGGAGATGGACGCGAAGAGGTGAAGGAGAGGGAGTCATAAGCCATCACAGTAAAAGTAGGGTCTCAGGAAGTCCAAATCCCGAAGGCCCCTCGCCGAAGCCTGACGGAGGTAAGTCCCCTAGTCCAGCCGAGGCTAGCGCCGGAGCCCGGTCCGATCGGCCAAGCGAGGCTGGTCTAACTAACGGGGTCCGCAGTGAAGTGTCCAACTATAAAACATGCGAGGCTGATCTAGGTGATATCCCGTCAGCCAAAAATCATAGAAACAAAGTGGTGGCGCCCAGTGCCAAGCCACAACCATCTTGGGCACCTCCGGGCAAGTCCAAATCACAGAAAAGGCGTCTACAACGCCTATGGGCATAGGAGATGCGTGAGAAAAAGGCCAATGATGAACGAGACATTATCTTTGAGGAAATCCGCCCTCGGCCAGCTGCAAGACAGGTATGGAGGATCAAGCCGGTTGAGATGACCAACCTGGCTCCCATTCCGAGTGACGACAAAGACGACATGCTCGACGACGATTATACACCTGTCTCCGAGGGACCCACACCTCAGGTGATGGACATCAACATCGTCATGCTACTCTCTGAGTTCGCCCTACCACAAGATGAGGCCAAGGTCTCTCAGTTGAACCTCGGCCCACGCAATGCCATTTTTGAGAAACCCGAGGATACGACTCACCACCTAAAGCCTCTCTACGTCAGGGGTCACATTGACAGGAAGTTGATCTCTAGAATGCTTATCGACGGTGGTGCCACAGTTAACCTAATGTCTTACTCTCTATTGAAGAAGCTTGGCAAGGACGAGGAGGACTTAAAGAAAACTAACCTAATGCTCAACGGCTTCAACGGCGAGAGTTCCGAGGCGAAATGCGTACTCTCCATGGAGTTAACAGTAGGTAACAAGACGTTGCCGATAGCATTCTTCGTCATCGACGTGCAAGGTAACTACAACATGCAGCTCGGGCATGACTGGATTCACGTGAATTGTTGTATTCCTTCTACTTTGCACTAATGCCTGATACAATGGGATGGCGATGACGTAGAAGTCACACCAGCAGACACTTCGGCCTAGGTAGCATTGGCCATTGTGTCCATCGACGCCATCCACAACAAAGTAGAGTGTCTATCAAGTAGAGACCTTTTAGATTATAAATTCATTAGCATATCTGGAGGACGTTTCGTACCAGTGTCTGTAAAGTCGGCTGGTGTAGCACGACTATTTCTAAATTAGTATCCATGTCTAGCAAAAGTAATCTTGATTGGCTGAAGTCTCGCGTAGAGCAATATCGGTCTTCGAAAGACGGTATTGCCGAAGCCATTGAAGACTTTAGCGAAGTAGAGAAATTAGGATAAGGTTTTGCATCGGCCAATCCTTTAGAAGAAGTCTACATAAGCAATGGTAGCATCCCAAGGCTGACCTTTGTAAACCAAAATTTGCAGGCTCATGAGAAGGCCGAAGTAATCAAGTTGCTTCAGTCGTACGTTGATTGTTTCACATGGGAGTATAGCGAGATCTTCGGATTAAGACGCGAGCTTGTAGAGCATCGGCTACCTATGAAACCCAGGTTTAGGCCGTATAAACAGCCCCCTCGTCGTTTTAATTCGGCCGTATATGACTGAGTTTAAGAAGAAGTAGAACAATTACTCAAAGCTGAGTTTATTAGGTTGTGCCGGTATGTCGAATGGGTCGCTAATATTGTGCCTGCAGAGAAGAAAGGGAGCGGCAAAATACGAGTTTGCATTGATTTCAGGGATCTAAACAAGGCCACTCCGAAAGATGAGTATCCCATGCCGATAGCCGACATGTTGATCAACGATGCTTTAGGACACAAGGTACTAAGTTTTCTTGATGGCAACGCTGGTTATAATCAAATTTTTATGGCCGAAGAGGACGTATACAAGACAGCCTTTCGATGCCCTTGTTTTGTCGGCTTGTTTGAGTGGGTCGTTATGACTTTGGGTTTAAAGAATGTTGGCGCTACATACCAACATGCTATGAACTTGATCTTTCATGACTTGCTAGGAGTTATGTTAGAAGTATACATAGATGATGTTGTAGTCAAATCGGATGCTATGGTAAACTACTTGGCTGATTTGAAAGTTGCTTTTGATAGGATGCAGCAATATGGCTTAAAAATGAACCCTCTCAAATGTGTTTTTGGCGTGTCGGCAGGCAAGTTCTTAGGATTCATGATTCATGAAAGAGGTATTGAAATTGATCCTAAGAGGCTTGAAAAGATTAGAAATTTTGCAGCGCCGATATGCAAAAGAGATGTGCAAAAGTTGTTAGGCAAGATGAATTATTTGTGTCGCTTTATATCTAACTTGTCTAGCAAAATTGATGCTTTTGTCCCTATACTCCGGCTAAATAATGAAACCGAGTTCACTTGGGGGGCAATTCAGCAAAGCGCCTTTGAAAAGATTAAAGAGTGCTTGTCATCACCACCCGTGGTGAGAGCACCAAAAGTCGGAATTCCGTTTCGGCTATACATCGTTGCAGAAGATAGCATGATAGGGGCAATGCAAACCCAGAAGCTAGGTGGAGGGAAAAGAGTACATCATCACATTCTTAAGTCGCCGCCTGCTGGACGCCAAAACTAGGTACGTGTTTGTGGAGTGTCTGTGTTTATCACTTTATTACGCATGTACCAAATTGTGTCACTATCTTCTTCCTACCACATGTATCGTCGCTTGCCAAACCAATGTCATAAAATACATGTTGCAAAAACTGATTCTAAGTGGAAGAATCGGAAAGTGGGCTTACGCTTTGATTGAGTACGATTTGGCTTATGAACCTCTAAGAGCTATGAAAGACCAAATTGTCACTAATTTTATAGTTGATCGCCACGTAGATGTCAATTGGGGTAATGACATTGCTCTAGTTGAAGTAGTGCCATGTAAACTTTATTTTGATGGTTCAGCTTGTAAGAATGGCCAAGGTATCAGGGTCGTCCTCATATCACCTAACGACATGCGCTTCGAAACCTCGGCTCATTTAGAATTTCCTTCGAATTGCTAGAATCCATAGGTGCTAAACATGTCCATGCGCATGGTGATTCTTTATTAGTAGTACAACAAGTATCTAAAAATGCTCAATGTTTTAATGGCTTGCTAAATAGTTACTTGGATAAATGTTTAGACATAATTGCTACTTTCGACAACTTTCAAATCTCTCACGTGTCAAGGGATGCCAACTCAATTGCAAATGATTTGGATCAACAAGCATCTGGCTATCAAGTCAGAAGAGGAAAATTTTCTATACAGAAAAAGCCAATGCTTGGCCTCACGGCCAAAGCCAGAAACTCCGGGCTGGTGCGAGGCCTGTCGGACCCTCTGGATCGGGCCTCTCCGATCACCGAAAGGCGTAGTGTGCTGGAATCCCCGTCCTAGAGCACTTCATCTGCCGAAAGGTCCTACACGCCGGAGCACTTGTGTCGAAGCCTTATGGACAATAGAAGCCTTCGGGAACCAGACCCCTCCGGTGGGAGGCTTCGGTCTGATCGGCTCCGCACGACCGATCTAATCAACCTTCGGCAGAAGCAGGAAAGGCCTAGGGGGCACTCCGAAGTTAGGAATTTAGACATTACTCTAAAAAGGAGTTGGCAAATGCTCCTGATGTCCATAAGGATGATTGGAGAATTCCAATCATCCAATACTTAAGAAATCCAAATCAAAGGGTTGATCAGAAAGTTCGGCGACAAGCATTTAAATTTGTGTTGCTAGATGATATATTATATCGTTGAACTATCGATGGAATACTCTTAAAGTGTTTAGATGATGATCAATCCAAAGTAGCTACAGGAGAAGTCCATAAAGGGCTTTGTGGCACTCATCAATCGGCCTAGAAAATGAGTTGGATGCTCAAAAGAGGAGGTCTCTATTGGCCGACTATGACTGAGGATTGTTTTAAGTACTACAGAGGGTGTGAAGCATGTCAAAGGTTTGGTAATATTCAGTTAGCTCCTGCATCACTACTTAATCCTATTATCAAGCCATGGCCGATCCGAGGTTAGGGTTTAGACTTCATCGGCCAAATTTATCCTCTCTCTTCAAAAGGGCATCGGTTCGTGTTGATGGCAACAGACTACTTCACCAAGTGGACTGAAGCTGTGCCTCTCAAGAATATGACTCACAATGAGGTAACTGATTTTATCTTGAAGCACATTATACATAGATTCGGTATTCCCCAAACTCTCACTACGGATCAAGGTACTTCATTTGTTGCTAAATAAGTGAGAGAATTTGCCAAATTTTATGGTATTAAGTAGGAAGAAAACTGAAGAGTTCCATAAAAGGTGGTATGAAGTGCTTTCAGAAGCATTGTGGGCTTGTAGAGTTGCAAAGCACAGTGCTACCAAAGTAGTCCAGATGAGTTAGTGTATGGACAAGAAGTTGTTCTGCCGGTAGAGGTAGATCTTGGCTCTTTAAGATTTCTTAAGCAAGATGGTTTATCGGTTGATGAATATGAAACTCTTTTGAAATACAATTTAGAGGAAGTGACCGATAAGAGGTTAAGGGCTTTAGAGGCTATAGAAAAAGACAAAATATGAGTCGCTAGAGCCTACAACAAAAGAGTTAAACCGAAATTGTTTCAAGTTGGTGACTTGGTTTGGAAGACGATTTTACCCTTAGGCACTAAGAGCCCCAAATTTGGTAAATGGTCACCTAGTTGGGAAGGCCCTTTAAAAATAGCTGAAATCGCTCTAGGTAATACATATGTGTTAGAGTCTCTACAAGGAGAGTGGTTTCAAAGAGCTTTGAATGGCAGGTACTTAAAAAGTACTTCCCAAGTGTGTGGCAAAGCGCTTGATAGTGTCAAAAGGCCGATGTGGGAGGTTTCGTCCTTAGCCAGTTATGCTTTTAGTTTAGTTAGTTCACTAAAAGGCAAGGGGGCATGTGTTGATAGCAAAAAATGGCATTGATGGTCAAGATTGTCAAAATATCAATTTTGGTAATTTGAGCCAAAAATATACATGTCTTGGATCGGGCCGAAGCCTTATAGGGCCAAAGTCCCATCGAGCCCTGGGCTTCGGACGCCTTCCAGCGACCTTTTACCTTTGGCCCGAAGGCCTTCGGAGGCCTACCTCACTGAAGCTTCGGCCCGAGGAGCAGGCTTCGGCAGGCCCTGGCGAAGGCCCACTTTGGGTTGATTTTTAGAGACAGAGTTTGAGTATGATTCTGGTTATTTTTATCCCTAAAACATGATTAGGCTGAATCCTACCAGAATAATCTTAGAGATTAGAAAACTAGCCCCTATAAATATAGGGGTGAGGCCGGTTCATTAGAGCCCCCAACACAAATCAATCACAAAGCCCTAGGTTTGAACCATACCTTTACTTTTTATTTACTTTTCTGCAACCTTTGTGGGTTTTCCTGAAAGCCCTCCGCCGGCCATGCCGAAACCGTGGCAAGTCTTGTTACTTCGCCTATAAAGTACCCGTTAATCTACGTAACAGATTTCTACCGCCTTGTTACTTCGCCTGTGAAGTATCCGTTAATCTACATAACATATTGCTACCTTCGTTTCTCTACTGCAAAACTTAGCAGATTTGGTCTCTTGGCCAAATTGGCACTTGATCTCTGTTCTTCTATTTGCAGGTTTTCATGCTCGGAGCCCCTTCACCGGAGGCGTCTGAAGCTAGGAAGCTAATTTCGGAGGCTGCCAGAACATCCCTCAGTGGAACCCCTACTTCGACTACCTGTGTCGGACCCATCATGTTGTTGTCGGTCTGGTCAAATCCCACATGCCAGAGCGCTCCGCGGCAGGCTTCATCATGCCAATACAACGCGCTGGACAAAGTCGTACCAGCGCTTTGCGTTGGAGTGTTTTGTCATGTCAGAGACTTCGCACCGAACCCTACTGTTCGGATGTGATTTCACGTTGAGATATATTCAGAGCCCGCCTTCGGCCTGATTGATCCGAACGCCGAAACTACCTTCAGCGATAGCCTTCGCACCAGACGCCAAAGGCCCCCTTCGGTGAACCCCTTTGCGCAGTACACTTCGAATCAGTTAGGCTCCATTCAGCTGGCTAGTTTATTTTATTTAATATATTTCTTTCGGCTAATTGGATTATTTTGTGTGATCTGATTACCTGGCGACTCCACCTCCCTTGCCACTATTGAGGGTAGTCGGAACGTGACATTAGTGTTGTGTTACGCCTAGGCTTGTCCCTAAGTATCCACACACTTTTGGGTGGTCGAACTGACCTAAGTGCGGGGGCACGTTTTCGTGTCAACACCATACCTTTTGTCAACCTAGGAAAATTCTGGTTCAGCTCATACCTTAATAAGGGTTGGGTTGATTGATATAATAAATATTGCTTAGCCATGCTTAGTTTAACTAGACTTTTTAAATGGGTAATTATTCATATTTTTAATGATAAATGTGGTACCTTTCATGCCGATTAAATTGTACCCTACAGTAGGGTTACTACCGTTAGTGGTTTGGGTTAAAACTTGACCAATTAAAATATTGAAAAAGGGCTTGTCGTGGGTGCATGCTAGTACTTTGGGATGTCGCACCCATGGCAATTAAGGACCAGTCCATGGCTACTGTTGCAATGCACTCTCGTACTACCACAAGTCTAATGGGTACGGCCTGGCTTAGAGTATTACTTATACTTGCACTAGTGGTATGATGGGTGAAGGTTTGTGGTGGGTCGCACCCCAGGCCTGAATGTCACTTGGCATAAGAGAGGGCTTACTCGAGTAGGGTTGACCCTATGGGAAGCGAAACCTTACCGGGTGTTTGTATGTTTGTACGGTATACGATGGACCTTGGCATGGGCTTGGGTCGGGGTACCATGGTGGTATCCTGACTTTAACTGAGACAGTGCCATGTGGGTAAAGTTGTACACCTCTGATTAGAGTTAAAATCTATTTGAATAGCCGAGCCCATGGTCAAGGGTGGGCAAAGTAATGTTTTCACGATTATAATAACCTTCCACTTTAATTCTGGTATGATTGTTGGGATGGGATCCAAGGATCCTACAGGTGGTGGTAACCTGCTAGTGTTGGTGTACTGTTTGGATTGTAACTTGTTCATAACACAGTCTTTACTACTTGTAGATGTTTTACAATTGTTTTAACTGAAAATTAGTTTACGCGAATGAACCCTATTATGTCATCCTTGTTATTCCCTTGCATTATTTGCATCATTTCGGGTGGCTTGTTGAGTACCAATGTACTCAGCCCACCATTTCAAACCTCTCCAAAAGTTGAAGGGATCTACACAGATGAAGACGAAGAGGAGGCGTGAGGCTTGGCTGCACTCAAACGCTTGTAGGGAAAAGGCCGTTATCCACTGCTTGTGTTTTTCTTAGTAATCTTTGTTTAGGTTGTTTAGGCCATGTATACGACTATGTATAATTACTTTTAATCCATGTGGAACTATGTTATATCTACTTGTTATTGTGTACTCTGCATTTTCTTGGGACAGGGACTTAATGCACAAAGAGTTCGGGAAGGTATTATTCCCGGGCTTGACAGCTTCCAATGCCCAGGCTTGTGGCAATGGTGGTACACATAAGAGTTGGTAGGACCAGTCCTGAACTTTCCAGTCGGTTTAGACTTCGTACTAAAGATCAAATCGGTTTTCTTAGCCTTTTTCCTCCTCTTTTTGCCCTCCTTCTGATCCATCATTACTTGATTAGGAGACTTCCTGATACTCTCCTTAGTAGTCCAACCATGTTATAATTCATGATGAACGGCTCAAAGCTAAGTGCGAGCGACTGGAGAATGACATCAATAGCTAGGTATGGATCCAGTGGAGTGTCCAGTCTCTAGAGTCTCTACACAACCAATCATCTTGATCACATGAGGGCTCAATGGGCTCCCTTGAGCCAGCCTGCTACCAAACAAGCATTTAGACACAGTATATCTCTCTGCCCTTGTTTGGTTCTGAAACATGCCCTTAAGACCTACGATCATATTGTAAGCATCACGTTCCTCATATTGTTTCCGAAACTCAAAGGACATGTAGGCAAGCATCAGACAACTAACATCCACTGAATCACTAGCGTGCTTCTCATAAGCACGCTTGTCTGCTACAGAAGCATACTCTCATGGTTCATCAGGGTGAGGTTCCTTTAGAACATAATCCTTTTTCTCTTGTTTAAGAACAATTCTCAAATTTTGATACCAATCCATAAAGTTTGTTCCAGATAATTTCTCACGTTAAAGTATAGATTGTAAATTAAAAACTGGAGTGCTCTTAACAGTAGAAGTAGTAGGTGTCATGATCTACAAAAGATTAAATGCAAGATTTAGCACTATGCAATGTTTATCTTCTATCCAATAAAAGATGTTCCACTATTTTAAATCAAGTCACATTCCCTCTAATGACTAGTAGTGGCGCAAGATCCATAGTGACGCTATCTCCTAGTGAGCTTTGGCATCACTGCTAGAAGCTAGTTGACATAGGTAAGAAACTCCTTGCTAATCACATCGTATGTGACTCTTATCGTTGGATACGAATCCAATGCTCCAAGGCCCAAAACCATTTTGATGGCCTTGTCAAGTGAACCAATACTATGTGTGCAGAAGTCAGACTTCCACCCCAACTGGTCGAGATAAAAGATAGCACCCTGCTTTGGCAGACCCACTATCGATGAGCACGAACCTTGGTGGGTGCAGCTATTGGGAAGAGCAATAACAATTAATTTTCTAAGGGAAAACTATTCTAGCACTGTAACGTCCCTAGTGCACACGAAATATGCAAGAATAGAATAACAGGAACAAAATAAAGCATCACAGGCAATCATATTAATTGTGACATAGCATGACCTTATTCTCATGGTGATCTCCATCTCCATGGCTCCCATCATTGAGTGCGTGCTCCCAGCCTCCATGAAGAGTACTAGTCCATCTCGCATAGTCTATACTAATTACATGGGCCAAAGCACCGCGGAAACGACATGCAAATCGTAATAAATTTTACATTAGCCTTGGCTATAGATAACCATGACACGCAGGCCATATTTAATTTACATTCATTGCATGCATCTCATACATCACATTTATCCAAGGCCATGCCAGTCACATCATTCTCTGCAAAACCAAGTTAGACGAGCAATCTACAAGTGACTGGATTCTGGATCTAAAAAACCCGGCTAAACAGGCTCGGTTTTTAAAATTCGGTTGAGTCGGAACTTTCGATCTTGCATCAGAACTTCCAATCCCCGGAACTTCTGATCAATATCAGAATCCCGCACTGCAACAATTGCTTTCGGTATCGAATCATTATTTGATGTCGGAACATCCGATCACCATCGAAACTTTCGATCCGCCATTGGACCTTCCGATCAATATCGGAACTTCTGATTTGCCGGGGACAGAAACAGATCTAATCTATTTTTCTACGATGTATCTCCATACATGAGGGATCTAGATCGAACACTATGCACGAAGGCTCTGATACTACTGTTGGGGAATAGGGGAGCTACACTAGCCGGCAAATTCAAAATTTATGCCCTAAGCCCAAGACTGATGCATGTGCGAGATTATGGATGTGTACCTTCTAGCACGAGACGCGCTAGGTGCAGCGGAAGAAGATGTCGGAGTAGCGCGTCAAGCCTATCCTCGCTTTATCCTTGCCATCCTTCACCAATCCGATCGATGAAGACGATGTAGTCGTTCGCATGTAGATGTCCACGAGCGTCGCTATTGAAGCAACGCCTCCACAAGCAGCGTGCTAGCACCACACGTGAGAGATGGGGATCCTTTACCTCAACGATTGAGATCAAGAAAGGAAGGCGAGGACTTTTTGGTGGCTAGGTCTAATATAGGCTTATTCCTTGGTTCCAAGACGTCCTCCTCCTCTCCTTTTATAGGGTTGAGAGCCCCCTAGTTGTGCCTATCTCAAAACCCTCAAAACTGTAACAGATCCAATAATCAGTACAAATTTCCCCGATTTTGAATCGGAACTTCTAGCTCGTCGGAACTTCCAAAGCAACATTTTCTCTCTAGATAGAGACCAGATAATAATCGGAACTTCCGATCCACTGAATTTTCTTGGGCATATCCTTCACCCCTCGCCCCGGCAACTGGCCCCCTCGCCCCGACCTCGTCTCGCCTCCGGTCATTTTTTTGGTAACAACATTAATTTGTAATACAATGTTTAATTGCCATGTATAAAATATAATTTGCCATGTTTAATTATCATGTTTAAAATATAAATCCATGTTTAATTACATGTAAAATTTGCCATGTTTAAAATATAATTCCATGTTTAATTGTACATTTTATAATTCAATGCCATGTTTAATTGTATATTGTGTAATGCAATGCCATGATTAATATGTTTAATTGTAAAATGAGTAATGCAATGGCATGTATATATTGTTCTAATATACATGTTTTAGAAATTTTAATGTAATCATTTTAATATCTTTTTATGTTTTAATGGTTATGTTGATTAATATCTTGTGTATGTGAATGTCGGCCATCGTGATGTGATATATATGTGTATGTGACTGTATGTCAGTCATCATGTCGTCTTATTTTTGGGCATAGTGGCTATTATTTGTGAGTTTTGTTAGATTTGCTAAGTATTAGAGAGGAGATGTTGTCAATTTTTTTATATTTTCTAGTTATTGTCGCGTAACCTAGACGTATCACGTAACCTAGGGTTTCTCAATTGGATGCCATCGCACGACTAATGGCCATCAAGTCCCAGTTTAGCTTGAGCTCAGAATGCTTCGATGTCATGCTGACGGTTGTTGGTAACCTCCTCCCAGAAGGTCACAATCTTCCAAAGAGCATGTACAAGTCGAAGAAAGTCTTCCGTGCACTTAAGATGCCTTGAGAAAATACATGCTTGTCCCAATGGATGCATCTTATTCAGGAAAGAGTACGCAGACGCAACCTGCTGCGTGAAATGCAAATCCTCTAGGTATCTTGAGGTAGAATCCGCTGATGGTGGGAAGAAACGGCTCTCAATCCCCATGAAGATCCTTCGTTACCTTCCCTTCATACCGAGGATCCAACTACTGTACATGGCATAAAAATGGGCTTCGTTAAAACCCAGACAAGTTAGGTCATCCATCAGATAGAGAAGCATGGAAAAAATTTGATCAGCTCCATCCCGAGAAAGCTTTAGAGCCACAGAATGTACGAATTGATCTAGCAACAGGTGGGTTCAATCCATACGGTATGATGACTGCCGCATATAGTTGTTGGCCAATGTTTATTATTCCCCTAAACCTCCCTCCCGGCGTCATATTTCAACGACGAAACATATTCTTGTCCTTGATAATTCTAGGGCCTGAATAACCGGGGAAAAATATGAGTGTGTATATGGAGCCGTTGATGGATGATTTGGTTCATGCATGCGACGACGATTGTGTTGACATATGACCGATCTACAAAGACAAACTTTAGAATGCATGTCTAGTACACGTACTCTCTACATGATCTGCCAGCATATGCGATATTTTGCGGCTGGTGCATGCATGGCAAGTTCGCATGCCCGATTTGTCGGCCGGCTCTGAAGTTCATTTGACTCGCTAAGGGTGGCAAATATTCCTCGTTTGACAAGCACCGATAATTCCTTCCTCGAAACCATCCATTCAGGAATGATAGGAAGAACTTTACAAAAGGTGTGATTGTTAAAGACTCAACACCACCTAAGATGACCAGGGCCGATGTTCGTGCTCAGTTAGAGTCTTTGCAAATCAATACAGAAGGAGCTGGTTTTATCGGATATGGTGAGCATCATGCATGGACTCACAAGGCATGTTTATGAAATCTTCCTTATTTCGATGATCTCTTTCTTCCGCACAACATTGATGTAATGCACACAAAGAAGAATGTTGTTGAGGCCATTTTTGGCACAATCATGGACATTCCCGAGAAGACGAAAGACAACATCAAGGCCCGAGTGTATCAAACGGCTATATGCAACAGACCCAAGCTCGACATGATACCTCCTAGAAGCGGAAAATCTTGGACGAAGCTAAAGTCCGATTTTGTTCTAACAAAGGGGACAAAGGAGGGAAGTATTTGAGTGGTTTCAAACCTTGATGTTTCCTGATGGCTATGCAGCTAATCTAAAGAGGGGAGTTAATCTAGCTACTCTGCGAATTAACGGGGTCAAGAGTCATGACTATCACATATGGATTGAGAGACTACTCTAGGTCATGATTCGAGGCTATGTCCCTAAGGATGTCTGGAGAGTGCTAGCTGAATTGAGCAATTTCTTCCGACAACTTTGTGCTAAACAGGTGTCTCACACCGTAGTAGCAGACATGGATAAACTAGCGCCCGTGTTACTATGCAAGATAGAAAAGATTTGTCCGCCTGGTTTTTTCAATCCGAAGTCTATTCGAAGGCACGCGCACGACGAGAGGAGGTCCAACCGACGCCTCGCCCACGCCTTGTCCAGCCAACGCCACGCTACACTCTACAACTTCGGTTACTTGCTCAGGTGCATCTGTTGGTGAATGTTGCTTGCTCAGCCACTATCTTATCATGCATGAAGTGCTTAGGACTGACTAACTCACTCACTCAGCTTCGGTTGCTTGCTTTTTGCTTCACTACTGGCTACTACTGCCTATTGCCATCAACCATCAAGACTTAATACTAAGGGAAAATTACTCACATGTCATTATAATTTTCAGAAATTGCCTATATGCCACTGTCAATGACTGTGGCGGCCCCCATATGTCAGTGACACATCGATGGCATATTGGCAAACCGCAAAAATTGTAATGGCACGGAAAAAATTAACCCTAATACTAAACATGAGCTCCTCTTCTTCGGGTGAATAATTACTTTCATCTAAATTCACTATAATTTTCAGTTTGAGTAATTAATTTCATTTAAATTCACTATAATTTTCAGTTTGAGTAATTACTTTCATCTAAATTCACTATAATTTTCAGTTTGCCAATTGCCATATAGTAGCTGCAGCATATGTAGAATTGTAGATTGTTGTGTACTTGTGTTTATCTAGAAATTGCAGTTTAGCATGTAGATTGTTGAAGTTGCTTGTGTTGTATGTGTATATATGTAGAAAATGAAGTTGCTTATGATGATGGAGATGGACCTCCACCGGCTGGAGATGGATCTGGAGACTTTAAATTGAATGATGATTTGCTTATTTAAATAATTAGATTGCTAGCTAGCTGCTTGTGGGTGTTTGCTACTGTAGTACTGCCTGATTTAAAATTGTTATGAGCATGTGTTTGGTTGTTTGCTACTGCTTGATTTGAACCTAAGTGTTTGTTTATTGTCATTCATGTTTATTCTTGTTTCTGATTTTGGTTTATGTTTTTGGCTAAAATCTAAATTATATCTTGATGTGAGTTATTGCTTATATTTTTAAATGTTCCAAGAAAAGGATCTAATGTTTCTTCTAATCTTATCATACTTGATTGCTGTTATCATTGCATCTTTCTATTTATGTTGTCATCCCATCAGGTATGTCTACTACTTATCATTAAGCACCAGGTATGTCTCCAACTATCTATCCATATACTCTTGAATCAAGTACTCTTGAATCTTGATTGGGCTTGCTTTCAAGAGGCCTATCTATAAATTATCACATAATATATAGTATGTAACTATATATATGACCTAAAATATATGGAACGATTAGACAGACGACTAGAACCGACCAGAATCGACTAATCGCGATTACTTTTCTGGTCGATACCATGGCGACTAGGTTAGACTTTGCAATTTGTAAACATTGGTTACACTACTCATATGTTTGCATCTAAAATGGATACAGCTTCCATCAACACACTCTCTGTAGCTCAATATTTGCTGGACCATGTCCTCTTCTCCTTTCTCCTGACAAAACTGAATGACTACCTAACCAAGCAAACAAAACTAAGTTCCATTCTAGCCTGCTGATTTCCATCTTACTCAGCAGCCCAGTGGAAAGCAGGTCAGCAGCCCTGTGGAAAGCAGTTCAAGCAGGAGGCTGTTTTCATGTCCAATTCGCATAAATGGTCATGTTGTGTTCTAAGGGTTTAGCAGCTCATCTTCCACAGTCATCTCTACAGCTTCTGCAGTGAATTTACCCATAGTTAGCAACAGGAAAAGAATATGCATTTTGTTCTTCAGACAGAAGATCGCATTTATTTATGTTGAAACATAGAATGGGGATAACATACTCGTTGATCTATGGAGATCAGAGACAACCATCAGTCGCCTCTGCAAGATCACTGCCATGAAAAGGAAAATAGCACACATGCCAAACATGACAGTGATTGGGAATGCATTCACCTGCAGAATATCATTTGTAGGATCAATTTTATTGGGAACATACTCCATGAAACATCTTTTAGACTTTTGTTTGTTTATTGGTGTGCAATTTTCCTTGAAAAGAACACAGACATTGGGCTATGCTGCTTACATTGTAAAGCACCACACAAACAAACAGGTTGAGTGGTATGCGGAAGAAGTTCATGATTGTGCTTCTTGCCTCCTCAGGAATATATTGGGACCTCATCTTCATGATTGATGGCCAGAAAATGCCAACACATGATTCAAAAATACAGAAACCAAGGAGCTGTAGGCAGCCTCCAAATGACATACTTCCACCTTTCTCTGAGGGAGGTACTAGGAACTGTTGAACATAAACTGTGTGCATCAGCATTCAAATTGTAAAGTGAAAATGTAGTGAAAAAAACTTTGTGCAACAGACTTACATTGGTGACAACAGGGAGGAAAAGAGTAAAAGCAGATATTGAGAAGACAATCTGCATATAAGCTTCAACCTTCAGCTTCCTAGCTAGCAAGCGAGAGGCAATCGAGCTACCCAACATTGAGGAGAGCATGAATGTAGCAAATATGAAGCCATGAGGAATTTCTTCATCATTTGGGCTCAAAGCAGGAGTCCACAGGAAAACAAATGTGTACATTGAACCCTCAAACAGTGACTGGATGGCTCCAAGCAATGCAATCTTTTCATCTGAAATTTCATGAGAAGTCATTCAACATGTTAACATAATAAACAGCATTATGCCTTTGCTATGATGGGACAGGCTAAACATACCTGATGCAATGGCTTTAGCTGCGACCTTAAATTGAGCTATCAAATCATTGCTGTCAGATGTATCTCCATAGTTCTCACTCCATGATGACAAGATGATTGCCATGCCTATTGCTAGGAAGCAAGCAGCAGCATCAAATGGAGCAACAGGGCCAAAACCCAAGTTATCTGCCAGCAGATTTGCAAATAGACCTGCAACAATTGCTACCAGACCATTCCCAAGAAATATAGCCTTGGAGAATGTCATCGACAACCATTGAGGATCAAATCCTCTCTGTACAATAACAAGGTAGATTTGCACAATGTCAGCAAATAATCAATGGAACTCCCAATGGCTTTGATGAAAAATATTGCTCTAACTGGTTAATGGCTAATAAAAAATGTATATGTCTGGAGTTGAATACAATGGACTTCTCGTGATAGTTGTATGTATCAATCAATTTCTACAACAAATGGCCGATTCACAGAAAGGAACATCCTGAAACTTTTATTGAACTGGACCATGGTATTAATTGGATATCTGCAGCATCTGCTGACACCAGGACTTGAATTTTGAAAGGCATATAAAAAATATTTGGAGCACTAATAGGAAGACTACAAGATAATCAGAGGTAAGGGTTCAACCAGCATTCCAACAGCACATGTGCTCTTATTCAGATCTCTTCGATTTTATAGTCCTCAAAGTCAATTTATATGTAAGTCATCGTGCATTAGCGGTTAAACTTCCATAGTTCCTTATACCATGTTGACTTCATCACACTTAATTTTGTACAGGTTACTGAAGAGAGGTGCACAATACACACATAAACAAAAGTAAAATCATTCCAAAGATCTAACCTAAAAAATACCAACTGTTTCTAATGGGCAAAAGAAGAGTATCTTAATATCAAGGCTGAAGATTAATCATCACTAACGTATCACCCTGGGCACACAAATCTGAGACAGTGTGGCACTACCTTGTTGTGCTCAGCGACGAGCCACGACTCGAACGCGGAGAAGAGCAGCGATGTGGCGATTCCTCCGAGCACACGCCCAATCATCAGGATCTTGTACTGGGGCGAGTGCTTCGTGATGCAGCTCAGAATGTAGCTAATGCAGTAGGTAATGCACGCCCTCTTCCGGCCCCTGCGAACCCCCGGAAGCATTCAACCCTATCAAGCGCAACAAATTCTAACACGATTTGTCGAAGAAAAGGCGGGCACGCACTGCTTATCAGCGAGGGATCCGACAATGGTGCCGAAGAGCATGGACGAACCGAAGCCGGCGATGAACAGGCGGCCAATGTCACCCTTGTCGAAACCGTACTGACTGTAGAGATAGTACACGTACGGCCCCTGCAGCCAATCCCCAGCTGCACCCACGATTCAGCACTGCACAGCGTCAGAAACTCTCCAAGCCAACCGACACTGCAGCCCCATCTAAGATCTGGGTGATCCGGCGCCGCAGCCGTGCTAGGAAATTCGAAGATTGGGATAGGGGAGGAGGGGAAATCTGGGCGGGCGAGCGCGTACACATCATGAGGGAGTACACGAGGATGTAGTTGTTCTTGAACGCGTTGAAGGCTGGGGTGGTCGTGACGCGGTCCTTCCCGGACTTGCCGAGCTCCAGCGCCGCCACGACGGCGGCGAGCCCGCCGAAGACGAGGTAGTAGAACACCTCCATGGCGAGGCGGAGGCGCGTCGAGATTGGGGAGGGAGACAGATCGCGTGGGTTTGGTTATCGCCTATCGGCGTTCTTCTGGCCGTCGGATATCGGGGCAGCAGGCATCGTGCGGCTGTGCTGTGCGCGCGCGGATGGTCTGGCTGGGCCGCACTTGCTTGGTTTGCTTGCTATGCATGTGAGCATGTCGCGTTGTTGTTCAGATGTCCATTGAAGATTGAATTGTTCTGGGCTGAAAAAACAATCGCAAGCTAGCTTATTTTTAGAGACTAAAATTTGTTTATTTTTATATAGACTAAAATTTAGTGTTTTTGTTTGGATGTAGGAACTAAATATCATTTAATAAGAGGTTCATAAATAAGAATAGAATGTGTATGATATTTTTAGTCCCTATAAGCAACTTCTAAGGGATTAATGGACTAAATTTTAGGGACTAATAGACTAAACTTTAGGGACTCCCATAAGCAATGATGTTTGTGATTTTTGGGACTAAATGGGACTAAACTTTAGTCTCTAAAAATAAGCAACTTCAATCCAAACAGGGTCTGACCTTCAGCGCCGCCCATGCTGCTGCCTCTGCACACACTGGTGCATCCTCGTCCATATCGGAATTCGGAACACTCTTGCTCGTGTTGTCGCCTCTGTACTACGAAAAAACCAAACTTTGCTGAGTGTCTAAAATTTTGCTGAGTGTCTAAAACTTTACCGAGTACATTATTTCTAGCACTCGATAAAGTTAAGTTTACCGAGTGTTTTTTCAAAATACACTCGGCAAACAAGTTACTAACGGAGGTTGTGATGGTGTGCTTGTGCGAGCAAAAAAAATTTGGAGGGAGTTTGTCGAGTGTTTTTTAAAAAATACTAGACAAACACAGTATGTTTGCTGAGTGTTTTTAAAAAACACTCGCAAACCCATTTTTTTGTTTTGTCAACCATTGTTTCGAGTCTACGTGATATTTTCAATTTGATTTTAACTTGAAAATTTTTATACAATCAAAATACAACATGTATTATCTCATGTAAAAATCCACATGTTTTTTGTTCATTTTGTTATTTTTAAATTATTAAGTATGTTTCTAAGATTTAAATTGAAATAGGTGAAATTTGAACTACAAGTGACTAAAATAATAAACCAAAATTTATTAAAAAATTATATTCATGTTTTTATGTTTCATATCAACTGAATTGAAAGAAATTTTGAATAATTTAGAATGTGACACTCGTTCGACAACGTAAATCTTAATAGTTTTTTAATTATAAAAAAATATAATGAAGTCTAAAAACATTAGACTTGCCATGGTGTTATTATATGATACATAGATGTCGTGATAAAAATTTAAAAATATTTGAGAAAATTATCACGTAGAGTATTTAGAAATCGGAGATTATGAGAGGAGAATTAGGGTTTAGAGAAGAATTGAGATAGGTTTTAAAGAAGTTTGACATGTAAATCCTTTTTTATACTTGAAAATTTTTCTACAATCAAAACACAACATATATTATCTCTTGTAAAAATTTCACATTTTTTGGTTCAGTTTGTAATTTTAAAATTATTAAGTATGTTTCTATGATTTAAATTGAAATAGGTGAAATTTAAACTACAAGTGTCTAAAATAATAAACCAAAAATTATAAAAACCATATTCATATTTTTAAGTCCATTTAGGGTTCTTATCAACTGAAATGAAAGAAATTTTGAACAATTTAGAGTGCGACACTTGTTCGACAACGTGAAGTTTAATAGATTTTAATTATAAAAAAATGAAGTCTAAAACATTAGACTTGTCATGATGTTATTATATCATACATAGATACTGTGATAAACATTTAAAAATATTTTGAGAAAATTATCACATATAGTGTTTAGAAATCGGAGATTATGAGAGGAGAAATGAGGTTTTAGAGAAGAAATGAGATAGGTTTGAAAGAAGTTTGATGGTTAAACCATTTTTTATACTTGATTTTTTCTACAATCAAAATACAACATAACTTATCTCATGTAAAAATTTCACATTTTTAGTTCAATTTTTTATTTTTAAATTAATAAGTATGTTTCTAGGATTTTGTTGACGCTAAGATTTGGTTAAGCCTAGACCCACTAAGAATGTTGCATGGTTAACAGGAGTCAAAGAGGATGGGTCAAAGAAAGTCAAGGAATCATGTCCATGACGCTACAAGATGATCGGATGAAAAAGGAGCCGATGAAGATAAGTTGGAAGAAAGTGAAGATAAAGATTATCTGGAATCGTTTAAGATAGAGTACTTGGACAGCAAGTCTCGAGACTATAAATATGTATCTCTAGTTAGCTTAGAAAAACACATATTTGTCAACCAACTACTCGGCATATCGCCACCATTGGTCTCTAAGGTTTATTCCGGCGAGGTTCGGCACTCGGAGCTGGGATGCATCATTTCGATCTCCGGCGAAGAAGTGAGTCCCGCCACCCCCGACGTTCGTACCGATTAGATCAGTATCCTCACGGCTACATCAATTCAGTTTGATCTCTTGAAGTGAACCTTGAAATAGTATGGTCGCTGGTTGTTCTCGCTGTATTAGCTAGGTCTAAGGCTGCATCAGTTCAATTTGATCTCTTATATTGATGTGATCTAGGTGTGATAGTTTGAGGCTTCATCGGTTTAGTTCGACATCTCTTTCCATTGTATCTATTTCATGATGTATACTGTTCATCTAAATAAAGCATGACCGATTATTTGATATATTATTAAGATCATTGTGACTGGCTACTGTCTCGGTTAGGTCTGATCTAGTTATTGTGATGATTTTTATGATATAGACAAGTTATCTGCATGTTTTATTTATTTTCATCGGAGTACAAGCCGATTGGTTATCATTGATTCCATGACATATCTTATGAGTCATCAGAGAAGAATCCATCGGCCTACGCGGTTCACTATTTATCCTATCGGGCGATGGCACGCTCGCCCGATCACTTTATCTCAGGTCATTGGCCTTATGGCCGATCGACATGATATTCCACGAATATCCAATCCTCGTCGCGGTCATCGGCTCGATAGATGAGAGGTCATGCTACTAATGTCATATCTTCTGTTCCCTTATCAGTTACAGGGTCAAACTAATTGGCACGCCTTGAACCCTTTCTTTAAGGATGTATGACCTGCCCTAAAGTGAAATAGATCTCCCAGGCCACGCATGTGTAAAAGTGTGACCAAAAAATGCACCAACATGCTTTTTCGCATGCCCGGTGGGACCATCTCTAACAATCCGACCATGGCGAACGAGATCAACGACGAAAACATCATCCCAGTCACCATTGAATCCCTGACTAAAGACCAAAGGCTGGATGTTCAACGGCACGTGGACGAGTTCTAGAAGTCATGACTGTAGTCCTACGGCATGAATCGGACGGGTCCTGTACAGAAGAGTCCATTGCGAAGACTAGTATTGACAATAGAGGGAGGCTAGCCAATTGAGAGCTCTTAGGCTAATCTCCTGGAGATCATTGACCAAGCAATTCGCCATTCACTGGCCAACCAGTCTAGGGCGCTGGTCACCACTCTGTAGGGACTGATCAATATCCGACCAAACTGCTGCATACTCGGCCGACGCTACCGTCGTAAGGACCGATGAGACTAGAGTAGCTAGGCACCTCGTCTAGCCATGAAGCCAACGAGATGTCTCATTCGGCAAGCCCTGCGTAGGGCCCACTACAGAGAGCATCGTATACCATGGATAGGAATACGTCGGTGATGTTCCCAGCATTCGGCTGACAAGGCGCTGAAGGTCCGATTCTTCCCACTCTCCCTATCGGGATCGACCTTCGCGTGGTTCTCATCCCTACCGATGGACTCCATTCGAGGATGGGCTGACCTGGAGAAGAAATATCACAAGTAATTTTTCACCGACATCTAAGAGATGAAGGTTACTGACTTGATGTCCGTCAAGCAAAGGATGGACGAGTCAGTACAAGATTATGTCCAGAGGTTCTGGGACGTACGGAGCAGATGCTACAGCTTGAGCCTTAGCGATAGTAAGTTGGTGGAACTGGCTTTTCAAGGACTCCTGAACCCAATTAAGGAGAGGTTTTCATCACACGAGTTCAAGATCCTGTCACAACTGTTACAAAGGGTATCAGCACATGAGAGTCAATTCCAAGAAGCCAAGAGGGACAGGTACCAAAAGAAGGTGGCATATGCCCAAATATACCACTCGGACTCCGACGAGAGTAGCGACTCGTATGCATAGGTCGGCATGGCCGAGTGGTCCAAGAATAAGAAGCAGGTTGCTTGTCCATGCGTGAAGTCGGCCGAAAAAGAAGAGAGATACGACTTCGATATAAACAAGGCCGACAAAATATTTGACCTTCTATTTAAAGAGAAGCAAATCCACCTGTTAGTTGGCCACGTAATACCGACTACCGAAGAGCTGAAGAAGAGAAAATACTACAAGTAGCACAACTCCCCGTCGCACCATACTAATGAGTGCAAGGTATTCAGGTAACAGATCCAACCGGCCGTGGTGCAAGTCCAAATCAAGTTCGACGGCGAGAACAAGCCCATGAACTTCGACGGTCACTCATTCCCGGTCAACATGGTGCATGCACATTATGGTGGCGATCGGCGTGCAAGGGGAGGAAGACAAATTAGTAGCAACATCACCTAATCAGGCCTCATCAGGAAATACCAAAGGAGGTCTGAAGAGAGGGAGAACAATGAAGACAATCGGAGCCACTCGTGTTTCAATCCCCAGTGGAATTATGAGTTCTTCAGGCTTTGCTATAACGAGGGGCTATGCTTATCGTCCATAGACGACTGCCCGAAATGCATTCATCGGCCACGCGACGTAAGGCTCTAGCCGCACAATCAGGAGTCAATACACCAAAGGTCATCGTCTCCATGGGTATCGACATTTGAAAGACTCGATCCCCTCAATCTTGAAGAAATCAGCTATATGGCCGATAACTATGAGAGTGTACCAGAGAAGCCGTGGTGGTGCCCTCCCAGGATTTTCACGAGGAGTCAGAAAAGAAGGGTCCAATGCCTGCGGCATAAGGAAGCAAGAACATAACACAATGAGGGAATTGATCGGCCACGCATGATCAAGAGTGAATGGCGGTTGAAAGAAAAGACCGATCGTGAAGATGAGGATGTTTCGGACAATAGCGTCAGCCCGGTCAATGAAGAGCCATCCAAGCCCATGCTATGAAGATGACGCTAGAAAATGAAAGGGAATCTCGGCCAAACCTCATCGTGAGCCGATGGACTACAGTAAAACGGACATCAGATCAGTGGGCCGAGCCAACCTTCACAAGCAACCAGACCCTCAAGCACGATAGGAGCGATATAAACACTACTACATCCGGAGGGTCGGGGAAGGCCAAACGGCTATCTAAAGAAACTTCCTTTTGATCGTTCGGACATAGCATAAACAGCTGATACCCATGGCATTGCCTTGATACGGCCGATGTAAAGGCATCGCCCTTAGACGCAAAATACATCACAAGAAGCTCAAAGATGAAGAGGTCGAGCGAGGTGATTATAGAAACACTTTCTAATCGTTCGGGTGAGGTGCAAACAGCCGATGCCTAGGTCATCGCCTTGAGACGACTGATGCAAAGGCATCGCCCTTAGACCAAAAAATAAGCGCAGAAGAAACTCGGTACGCAAGTCAAGAAAGCCAAGAACACATATTTTATAAAAGTATGGGGTGCAAAATTATAGAACGAGACTACATCACAGGCCCAAAACCGAGGAAGGTCATCAGCGGAGGCTACGGGACAAATACACTAAAGACCTAGCAGGCTCATCTTGACTCTATCTTAAAGACTGTTCCCTTTGTTAGAAGTCGATCGAACACCCTCAGAGCGACATGCAGTCTAGGACCACCTCCCATTCACCCACGCCATAGGAGTGGGTGCACCGGTGCCCAAGTTCATGGTGGTCGACACCGGTCTGTATCGTATCAGCCAGCCGCTGAGGCTCATCGAAGGGGCGTCCTGATCAATATCTTGCAAAAGACAAATCCTGATAAGATAAAAGTAGAAACGGCCAAAGGAAAAAAGAGAAGGCAGAAGATGTGGAGCTTTAAATCGCCCCACCACTCACGGAAGGCAGAAGATGTCATTCGACAAGTGGCCCAGGTGGCAAGTCTTCCGGTGGGTATCTCATCGGCCATGTGGGAAAGACGATCCCACTCCAAGACGTTCATAACCCTCCCACGGGATTGAATTTAGCCGACGAAGTATAGATGGGGCAGGAGTTATTTGAAGCCCAACAGCCGCGAAGAAACCGATGGATGGTAGAACTCATAGGAGCACCACCGGGAACGCTCACCGGCAAAATAAACTAGAAGTAGACATGGAAAGGTGGCTGTCGAGAAGATACGAAAGGACTCTACATCATGGGACACATCGGGCAAAATGGGCCAGCGAGGCTGCTCATACTCTGAATTTTACCTGAAAGGGATCCAGGTGATTTGGCTAGAGAACCCAATATAAAAAGCCTTTAAAAAGCGGCCAAGGCTGCCAAGGAGGGGGGAATAGGAGGAAAGAATGTCGCCGCTTCACCTAGAGAAGAACAGCGGCAATAGGCGGGGATGACCGATTCAGGAAAATCGGCGGGAAAGTACTAACGGGAAAGAGAGGTTCCCCCAACAAGATCGATAGTGTAGACATTGAGCCAAATTTGGAGGAACCACCAGGGCCCCTTAGGCCGACTGATGAAGGTATCGGTCGACAGGTTGGCTGATACAGAATGGAGAAGATGGTATGTGGCCCCAAGAAGAAAGAGACCAAGGGGAATTCACACATGGGTGACAAGTCGTTCAGCCAAGTATTGGAACTGGAAGGTCGGGGCCAGAGCCAACACACAGAAGACAAACTCCTCCATCCAGAGGTTGGGGAAGGAAATATGCTTGCGAGTGCCTACAGGGCTAGTTTTCTTGTTGTGCCTTGAAATGTATCGGCCCCAGTTATCAGCCGAGCCGATACCTAAGTTGTGGGACGGCTGGATGCGGAGAGATAAAGGATTGGCCGAAGAAACGATATAAAGAAATAAATGTCAAGCAAAGTAGGGCTCATCGTCCCATGTCCAAAAACGAAGGCGTTTACAACATCAGACCAAAAATAACAAGATGTTGCCAGCATCGACTCGTTTTGATAGGGCTCAGCGAGGGAGAGGCCGATGCAATGGCCGATGTCTATGTCATCCCATAAGGCATGATAGGCAACTGATACCCTAAGATACCCATCATGCTAGCCAAGGATAGGGGAAGGAAAAGGGCCGAGACTGAAGTCCCAGTCATAGGAGTGCATGGGTGAACATTTGAAAGGGATTCGGTGAGTTTCGACATTTATGAGGTCAATAGGATCAGGGTTGCCTAGGGGACCCAAGAAGAAACTATGCAGGTGAGTGACTATTGGAATAAAAACTTTGTTCCGAAGGGCCTACATATAAGAAAATGGGCCAGAAGAGGAAAGAAAGCGAAAATGAGAACCGAAAAAGAAAGAAGAAGCCAAGGAATGAAAGATTAGAGACTCACCAAGGGGATCCTATCGATGTCAGCTATCTTGTTGCTTTTTCAATACATGGTAACAAAGAAGGAGAGGGTGAAAAGGTGGCAACAATCGGAAGATCACTAAAGGCCGATGAAGGCAAGCATAGAGCAAAAGCGAAGAGCGATGTGAAGGAGGTGTACACAGCAAGGACAAGGAAAGTCGAGTACTTATTGGCCAAGATTTGGTTAAGCCTAGGCCCACTAAGAATGTCACACGGTCAACATGAGTCAAAGAGGTTCAGTCAAAGAAAGTCAAGGAAGCCTGCCCATGCTACTACAAGACGATCGGATGCAAAAAGAGCCGATGAAGATAAGGTGCAAGAAAGAGAAGATAAAAATTATCTGGAATCGGTTAAGATAGAGTACTTGGATGGAAAGTCTTTGGACTATAAATATGCATCCCTAGTTAGCTTAGAAAAACATATCTCTATCAACCAACTACTCGGCGCATCGTCACAATTGGTCTCCTATGTTTATTCTGGCGGGGTTCGGCACTCGAAGCTAGGCTGCATCGTTTCGATCTCCGGCGAAGAGGTGAGTCCCGCCACCCCCTACGTCCGTACCGATTAGATCAGTATCCTCACTGCTACATCAATTCAGTTTGATCTCTTGAGGTAAACCTTGAAACAGTACGGTCACTGGTTGTTCTCGGTGTATTAGCTAGGTCTAAGGCTGCATCAGTTTAGTTTGATCTCTTAGATTGATGTGATCTAGGTGTGATAGTTTGAGGCTTCATCGGTTAAGTCTGACATCTCTTTCTATTGTATCTCTTTCATGTTGTATATCGTTCATCTAAATAAAGCATGCCCGATTCTTTGATATATTATTAAGATCATTGTGACGATCTATTGTCTCGGTTAGGTCCGATCTAGTTATTGTGGTGATTTTCATTATATAGACTTGTTATTTGGCACGTTTCATTTATTTCCATCAGAGTACAAGCCGATGGGTTATCATTGATTCGACGACATATCTTATGAGTCATCGAAAAAGCATTCGTCGACCTACGTGGTTCACTGTTTATCCTATTGGCCGATGGCACGCTCCCCGATCGCTTCATCTAAGGTCATCGGCCTTATGGCCGATCGACATGATATTCCACGAATATCCAATCCTCGTCGTGGTCATCGGCTCGATAGCCGATAGGCTATGTTACTAATGTTATATCTTTTGTTCACTTATCAGTTGCAGGGTCAAACTAATTGGCACGCCTTAAACCTTTTCTCTAAGAACGTACGACCTGCACTAGAGTGAAGTAGATCTCTCAGGCCACACGTATGTCAAAGTGTGATAAAAAACGTACCAACAAATTTAAATTGAAATATTTGTTTAAACTTTAAATTAATGGTTAACTATTTGTTTAAACTTTATTTTTTTTCTAAAATTAAAATACATTTTATATTATACTATGAGTTTTTGGCATATTTGTAAGTCAGTTAGTTTTTGTGGCACCCCGATTTATCAAATCAGAACATTATTGAATTTCATAAGAAAAACAATAATACAAGAGGTTCATCATGCGACAATCGTACATACGATAGTATCCATGGTACGCAGACCATATTTATTACATCAGAGTTGAATAAAAATAATAATAAAAGTAAACAGCATGACGAGCGCCTTCTTCAAGATCTTTGCTTGACTGGGTCGCTACTCCAGACCGTCTTCATAGTAGGCATCCTCTGTGGGGTCCAACGGGTATGAGTACAAAAGATACTCAACAAGCCACCGCAAATGCAAGTAATAATGCAGGATAATAAACAAGGAAGGGTAATGGCTCAAAGTGCGGAAAAGTACATTTTCAGTTGCTGCATTTAGTGTAATCAAATTTTATCATGCGGAAATATAAACATGAGCATCAATATCATCATCTAACTCGAGGAGTACGTTTTACCTCCTCGCACGACAGTCCTTATATGTCAAACCATCATGCACATACATATTCAAAGTAAACTAACTGTGGGATGTCACGCAACCCGCCCTTGACCGTGGGCTCGGCTTTTCGAAAAGATTTAAGACTCTGATCAGAGATGTACTACTGTACCCACAAGGCACGCACTCATCCCAAATGAGATGACCGATACCACGGGAACTCGTGCCAAAACTTCAGCATGAAATGCTCCAAGCGATAACCACCCGCTCTAGGTTTCGCCGGCGCGCCGGGACGCATCCCGGCTAACATCGCACCCCCTTTTGCGCCACGTCGGTACAAGCCACCCGCAGGTGCTGCTTGACCCATCTCCAAATGGTGGCCTCGGTTTGGAACACTCCATACCTTAGTTAGGACTTACCCACTAGACTTGTGGTTAGTACGGAAGTGTATTGCAACGGATCCCTCAGACCGGTCCTTATAGTGCCCGGGTGCTACCGACCAATGCCCTAGCTTGCACCCGGAACCCACCATGCATACACTCACAACCATAACTCATCACCAACAGAAATCCAAGGATAAGAAGTAACGGGGATCATATAGTAGAACCATTTTACTACGACTCATTCTTATCCTATAGCGATCGTGTCAATACATTGGACACTAGCTAATACCATTAATCATGTGGTGACAAGGAGATTAGGCGAGATAGCATGGCTTGGGTTGCACATCAAGGTCGGGGGATCCTAAATAAATATATTGTAAGGGTTCATTTGACTAATGCATGTATAACCTATGTGTTTTAGCGATAGTTTGGTAAAACATGGGTTCAATATGCTCAAAAGATTGGTTTGGTGACTTGCCTTGTTCAGCGAATGGGGAGGGAGGAACTTCCGGGAAATATTCCGGCTCCTCGACGGCGTCGTAGTCTTCTCGATATAATAAAGTAAAATAAAATGAACACAACATTCAATCAAACAATATAATGTTACATGATAAGCACATAGGTTAGGGTTGGTTTGATTAAAAATAAATTTAGTCGTTAAGGTTCTGAAATTCATTTCATAAATAATTTTAAAGGAATTAAAATGAAAAGTTTCCCTTTTTAGAAAGGGGTGTTTAAATGTGAATAGTCTCATATTAAGTTTCCTAATAAATTTTGAAATGGAAAGTTTATGTTAATTTAATGGTTTTCAGTACCTGGACAGAAAGGAATAAATATAAATTTTTCTGAAGTTTAAATGTTTGAATTTGTATTTTAACCCTAAAGGCATTTGAATATTCATTTGAATAAACATGAAATGTCCAAAGTAAACCTACTATTTTTATTGCATAAACATGTAGAGAATAATATTATGAATTTTCTGAAATTGGAATGGTAATTTTTAGAGTTCAAATGCGCCAGATGTGAATTTTACAAATTTTAAACCTTTTCTGGAATTTATTTTCAAATTTAAATCCCCTCGGGTCCACGGTGAGCCAGGCCCACGGTGAACCCGCGCACTGTGCGCGTACGCCGGATCGATCTGGATCGTTGGATCCAGATCCAACGTGCGCAGGCGAGGCGGGGCGCTTAAGTTGACGTGGACGGCTGAGATTAAAACATCGAACCGGTACGCGATGAACGACTTAGATGCGATGCGGGGTCTTAAAGCTAACGGACGGCTGAGATCATAACGTACCCCTTCGCCGAGATCTAACGGATCCAATTAAATCGCACGCGGAAATTAATCGTAACCATCGGATCCAGATCGCATGGTCGCGCGTGAATCCGACACGGCACGGGTACTCAGCCCGTGCCAGTTGTCTTCTCCGGCGACGGCGAGCGGGCCAGGGGCCACGGCGAGCGATGGCGGTCGAAGCTAAGGTCTAAAATGGAAAGAGGACATTGCGGGGATCATGAGGGTGCCCTTGCGGTGGAGAAAGGTCGACGGAGCGAGGTCGGCGACGAGCGGGGGCGGTGGAGGTGTTCGGGTCCTTGGCGGCGAAGGCGATCCGGCGGGCTTCGTCGACGACGGAGTGGTGGCCGGGGTTGGGGAGGTCCGTGCGGTCGTAGCGGTGCGGTCGGCGAGGACGGAGGGGGACTCCGGCGACGGTGATCGATGGCTGGAGGACGGGCGGCGGTGTTGCGCTAAAAACCGAATAGAGGGCGTTCTGTTTGGTCTGAGCGCAATTGGACGCGTGAACCGAATGCGGCGGAGGTGAGGGGTTTAAATAGGGTCATCGGCGAGGGATAACGGGCGACAAATACAAGGAAAGGGGAGGGGAGGTCTTCAATGGCGCCGGTGAGGCTCGGCCATGCACGCGAGCGCTAATCCTGTGGCTTAATGGCGTGGTTTAACTGGGGGAAACGGTCGGCCGGGCGCGGGGAACCGATTAATGGCGTCAATTTAAAGCGGGAGGGGCCAGCGAGGCGGATCCGAGGCGGGGGTCGTCGGCCGGCGTGATTTGGGGGCGACAGCGCGAGGTTGACGACGGGTCTGACAGGCGGGGGCCACTGGCCAGCGAGCGTGGGCGGGCGAACGAGAGGGCTGACGGGTGGGGCCGCGGTGTCGGGCGCGCGCGCGAGGGAAAGCGTTCGGTGCCGATAGGTGGGGTCGGGCTGTCAGCCTAAGGTGGGCGAGGGTGGCGGGCTGGGCCGGCCGGGAGAGAGAGAAGGGAGGGGGAAAGGCCCATTACTGTTTTCAAAGGTTTTCAGATTTAAAATAATTGCAGAAAATAGATTAAATCTTTTGGGGCATTTCCGGAGTGGATAAAAATTTGTGAAAATTATCAAAAATATATCTTGGCCTTGGGAGTTTATACAAAAATTTTCAGCTCCTGGTTTGGTCATTAACTCTATGATGTAGTTCAAAAGGGTATAAAAGGGTATTAAAGGTATTTTCAGAAATATAAAATCCAGGAAATTGAATTAAATAATATTTTTATTGTTTTGGAAATTTGGGGTGTTACAAACATATCCCCCTTACAAAGAATCTCGTCCTCGAGATTGGAACGTTACTCGAATAACTCGGGGTATTGGGCTTTTAGTTCGTCTTCCTTCTCCCATGTAGCTTCCTCGGCGGGGTGGTTGTCCCATTGAACCTTGCAGAAGCGAACTACACGACTCATGGTTACCCTTTCCTTGGTTTCCAAGATCTTGATGGGCTTCTCGATGTAGGTCAAGTCTTCTTGGACACTGAGCTGTTGAAGATCGGCTTGCTCGGTGGGCACGCGAAGACACTTCTTCAACTGGGAGACATGGAACACATCATGAACTCCTGCCAAAGATGGAGGCAGTTCAAGTTGATATGCCACTTCTCCTTGCCGTCGGAGTATCTGAAAAGGTCCGACGTAGCGGGGTGCTAGCTTGCCTTTCATGTTGAACCTTTGAGTGCCTCGGAGGGGAGTGACTCGGAGATAGACATAATCGCCCTCCTCAAAGGTTAGGTCTCTTCGACGGTTATCGGCATAGCTCTTCTGTCGGGATTGGGCTGTCTTTAACCGGTCCCTTATGATCTTGACCTTCTCTTCAGCTTCTCTCAATATATCTGTCCCAAACAGTTGCGATTCTCCGGTTTGATCCCAGAGCAATGGCGTTCGGCACTTACGTCCGTAGAGTGCTTCGAACAGGGACATTTGCAGACTGGCTTGATAGCTGTTGTTGTAGGAGAACTCTGCATAGGGCAAGTTCTTGTCCCACATCCCGCCAAAGTCTAGAGCACAAGCTCTAAGCATATCTTCCAATATCTGGTTGACCCTTTCGGTTTGACCGTCGGTCTGTGGATGATAGGCGGTGCTAAAGTTCAGCCGGGTGCCGAGTTCCTCTTAAAGGTTCTTCCAAAACTTGGAGGTAAACTGACTCCCACGGTTAGATACAATCTTCTTAGGAACTCCATGAAGGCATACTATCCTGGTCATGTACAGCTCAGCCAACTTGGCGATAGTGTAAGTTGTCTTGACCGGAATGAAGTGAGCCACCTTGGTGAGTCGGTCGACGATCACCCAGATAGAATCATGACCAGCTTGGGTCCTGGGCAGTCCCGTGAAGAAGTCCATTCCTATCTCTTCCCACTTTCATTCGGGGACCTTGAGAGGTTGCAGAAGTCCAGCAGGTCTTTGATGCTCTGCCTTGACTCGCCGACATGTGTCGCACTTAGCTACATACTCGGCTATTTCTCTCTTCATGCTGACCCACCAATATTTTTCCTTCAGGTCTTGATACATCTTGGTACTCCTGGGATGAATGGAGTATAGAGTATCGTGGGCTTCTTGAAGGATGAGGGTCTTCAACTCAGGCTTGTCGGGCACGCATATCCGGTTTCCGAACCAGATGGTACCATGTTCGTCCTCGGAGAATCCGGGGGCTTTACCCTTCCTCATGTTCTGCTGGATCTCCAAGATGTCCGAGTCTTCCTTCTGCTTTTCTCGGATCTGGTCTATCAAGATAGGCCTAGACTCCAAGGCAGCGAGGTACGCTCGGGTGGTGATCCCTAGATTTAGCCTTTCCATCTCCTTGTAAAGTAAAGGAGCGATTTGGGGGCGACGGCGCGAGGTTGACGACGGGTCTGATAGGCGGGGGCCACTGGCCAGCGAGCGTGGGCGGGCGAACGAGAGGGTTGACGGGTGGGGCCGTGGTGTCGGGCGCGCGCGCGCGAGGGAAAGCGTTCGGTGCCGACAGGTGGGGTCGGGCTGTCAGCCTAAGGTGGGCGAGGGTGGCGGGCTGGGCCGGCCGGGAGAGAGAGAAGGGAGGGGGAAAGGCCCATTACTGTTTTCAAAGGTTTTCAGATTTAAAATAATTGCAGAAAATAGATTAAATCTTTTGGGGCATTTCCAGAGTGGATAAAAATTTGTGAAAATTATCAAAAATATATCTTGGCCTTGGGAGTTTATACAAAAATTTTCAGCTCCTGGTTTGGTCATTAACTCTATGATGTAGTTCAAAAGGATATAAAAGGGTATTAAAGGTATTTTGAGAAATATAAAATCCAGGAAATTGAATTAAATAATATTTTTATTGTTTTGGAAATTTGGGGTGTTACAGTTTTAATTCATTAACTGAATTTTTAAATTTTAAACTGAAAAAACTAAAAATGGAAAAAAAAATCTTTGCCAAGTGTCTGAGACACTCGGCGAACATGCACCCGTGGCCAAATTTTCCTTTCCTGGGCTCCAAAATCAAACTGTACGTGTGGCCCCTATTAAAATTTCAGCATGTGCGCATTAAAAACAATGCTCACCAACTCACCATCACCCTCCTTCCTCTACCCTTCTCCCTCCTATGCCACCTACCGGCGCCGTTCTAGGCACCGCCCGCCCCCTCTCGACGCCGGCCCGTCCCCGCTATGCCCGACGCCGCCTGGTCTCGACGACCCCTGACCTCATAACGGCGCTGCTTGGCCCCAGTGACCCCGGGCCTCGATGAACCCCTCTCTTGGCGCCGCCTCGCCCATCTTGGCCCTACCGCCCCCTACCCGACGCCACCCCGCCCCGCCAGTCCTCCTAGCGCCACGCTACCTTGTCCCGCCGGCCAGCCCGGCCTCGTCGTGTGCTTGGCTGCGCCTGCTCTGCCACGACGCGCCCGACCGTGCTCTGCATTTTTTTATTTTTCAATTTTGTTTTGCCGAGTGCCAAAACTTCTACACTCGGCAAATGTTTCGTCACCTTCCGTTAAAAACTTCTTTTTGCCGAGTGTTAACTTTAGCACTCGGTGAAATATTAACTGAGTGTCCAATTAAAAAACACTCAGTGAACCACTGTTCCCCGATAGTGAGTTCACCGAGTGCTCTTTACTGAGAGTGACACTTGGTGAACCTTTCGCCGAGTGCATTTTAAGCTTTCCTAGTGCAAATTCAGCTTCTCCGGTAGTGTTGTGCCTTTTTTCAGTAGTTCGACAGCCATGGCTAAAATCGGTTGAGTTTGAGACGAGCTTAATATCTAGCTTTGTGAAACTGATCAAGATAATGGCCATGTTTGTTTTAGCTTCTGACAGCTGCAGCTACTTCTAGAATTTGATGCGGAAACAAACGGTCTAGATTCTAGACTCAGATTATGAGAATCAGTAGTTATAGAATCTAGAAATGAACTAGGATCCAAAAGCTGGCTACTGAGAATCTCTAGCTAGAAGCTGAAACAAACAGACCCAATATTGGCTTGGCTTGGCTTGGCTAGCTCACAGCCGAGCCTAGCCGCACTTACGTCTTGTTTCTAACTCTACTGTTTGTTCTTTATTTGATCACTAAGTTATATCGAAACAATAATATATCTGCTCATATCATAAATACCTTTTGTTTTGCACACTTTCATTGATAAACTTTGGTACCAATAACTCTATGGTTTCATAGTATGTGACTAAAATTTGGCCATAGTTGTTCAGTCCAGTTCACTAGAAGTGGCGGAAATACATGGGCCTACGCCTCCCTACTGCCATATAGCTTCCCCTATGCCTCTTATTTTTTATTTTAATATTAATAAAAATTAATTATTAATATATATTTTTTATGTTGCATGCGGTAAAACTTCCTGCACGTTTCCTTTTTCTTCAACTTTCTTGTTTTTATCTACCTACATAATTTTTCTCTATTTTTCATGTATACTCTCCAACTTTCTCCTAAGTTGCATTGCCTGTATACATGCACAACTTCCTCCTATAATAGCATGCACGCATGGATAAAATCATCAAGAGACCATAATAATAGATCATTCATGTATTTACAATTTTATTTTAATTTTTATATCAACTAAAATCTCAGCACGCCGTCCCGCTCGATCTGGCTAGGCCCCCGCGTGGTCGCACCACCTGCGGCAAGCGCAGACCATGTCCTACTGTCCCGCGTCACTGTGGCCGGCGCCGCCCATCACCATGCGTGTCTTCTTATTGCATGTTTTATTACTTATTGCTTCTTAAAAGCTTATGTTATTAATATAAATAAAAGAACAATGTTCGCTTACCAACCAAGTTCAAGCAATATAAACACGAATGGATCTAGTTCTTGCAGTAATACAAGAATAAATTTTGAGAACTTCATGAATTAAAGAACAAATGTTGAACAAAAGTTAACTAACTATACTAAAGAATCGTCATAAAGTGTATTGAACCATTGACCCTTTAAACTTACCCTCCTACATTTTTGTCTAGATCTGCCACCGACAGGAGAGGTGGCCGAAGTTCTAAAGTTTGAATATGACAATTATTTCAGCAACGGTGAGAGAATGTTTTTTTTAAAAAAACTATTTTAAAAAAATTATATTTCTAGGTGATACTTTTACAAAACTTATAATACTAAAACTGTGTCAACCATTAGTTTAGTGATAGAGCTCATGTCGCCAATCGATAAGGCCGTATCGCCAAACCAATAGTTGGCACATTAATGTTGGCTCCGGACAACCTTTGGTTTGATGATATAATATTTAGTCAGGATATTTTGCGTTGCCAAACTAATGGTTAATGGGAGCTGATAGCCTTTTTTTTGAAAAACCACTCAAAATTTTAGTTTCAAGTAAAAATATATTATTTAAAAAATAAATACGGAAGTACCCAATCGCTAGCTTTTAGATTATTCGTATAATTGAGCCAGCACAAGAGTCATATTTGAGTTTTTGCTCATGCATACTCCCTCCGTATAGGAAAAAAATGACGTTTAGGACAGTATTTAGCATACCAAGGAGTGATTAATTAGGGTAGAGTTTTTCCTTTCTACCCCTATTAAATATGGTTTCGGGTATATTCAATATGAGAAAGATTCCTGGCTTAGATGGTTAGTGCAACGAGGTTGGATCAGCGGTCATCTCTTTTTGGTTATTTTTGCAGGGCGTTGGCGCTCTTTTTTTGGCGGGCGCTTCTTTTTGCATGGCGCTGGCACTCAATTGTTTTGGCTGGCGCTCATTTTTGCATGGCTTGGCGCACCATGGCACTCATTTTTTTCGCCGGAGCTTGTAGCAGTGCTCATTTTTGCATGGCGCGTTTTTTTGCTAGAAGACAGACGATTACCTCTGAGTGCCTATTTAATCACCACTTCATGCTGAGTTTTTTTCTAGATCCAGCTGAACACATGAATAGTACTAGAACTAGTAATTAGAATGGCTAGTTCGTTTGCTAGCTTCGATCTAAACATCCCTATAGTGGAAGATGACAACGACAATGCAGCCTTCGATCTCAACGAACCTATACTGGAGGATGTCAATGAGAACGGTAAGTTTTCTTCTACATATGATTTGATTTGATAGCATTCCATCTCCATGGTATGATTTCATATTATTATTTCCTATTTTGACAGGACTCAATTTGAACTTGCCACTAGACGAATATGGCGCGGTTAATTTTGATTTTGTAGAAAACATTGTTTGTAAGGTTTTTTTGTTTCAACTAGGATTTCATATCCTTGTTTCCTGGCTATTTTGTAATGTGTTTTTTTACAACTAGAACATGCTCCTGTTCAAGCAAACCAACACAGGAAAGACATGTCCGAAGAAGTCAGGAAACACGTTATTCAAGCTTTGCTGGCAAGAAGCAAGAATGGAGTACTAGGCAAGAAAGATACGAGCGTTGTTACTTCTCAGTTTGGTCTACACATTCGTGCAGTTCAGCGCATGTGGTCTACACATTCTTGATGAGAAGCGCGATCGTGAGCTCGCAGCCAGAAAGGATGATGCCAAAGCATTGGTAAGTAGCTTTAGTTCTAATTAACCGTTACAAGGATGTCTCTACTAATTAAGCTAACTACAATCATTCTAATTGTTTGATACAGCAAGAGTAGCCTCGGCTTCATCTAGCGCAGATGGTTCACAAGGGATAGAAGTTGGCAATCCATCTACTCTTTCTAATGTTTCTTTTTTCATGTGAGGAATCTTGAACTTGTTGCATCCTTTCACCTTCATAGCTTCCATCAAAACACTTTGTAGTGTTAGAAATATTCTGTTTGTTTTGTGTGTCGAATACTCCATGAATGCCTACAAAACAAGTGTGCAAGAAATGAATGAATGAGCAAATTTGTTGTTAAGTAAAACAATGAAACATGTGTGAACAATTTGATCAATTACCTCTTGCACTACTGGAACTAAAGCTTCTATTGTTTTTGCATTCTTCTTGTATTTAATTTATTGAATAGCTCGAAAAAACCCAAGTCAAGAACATTGAAATTTGGAGAATTTGGTGGTTGACAAATTAGGCGAATATCGAATCCATCTTGCTTAGGAGCCTCACAAAAATCTGGATCGTCCAATTTTAAATGGGAAGGTACATTATCCTGTTGAATGAAGATTGGTATGTCCACATCTTCTCTTGGCCATTTGGCTCAAATGACAGGCAATACTTGGTTAATCATGAAATCTCTAATTACGTCTCTTGTGATTGAAGTTATGGGCTTCATAACCAAGTCTCCACGGACACGGCCGGTTCTCTCATTACCTCGCATAGCCGGTTCATATCGAACAAGTGGAAAACAACCAATCCTACCATCAAAAATACAATTGCCATCCCTAAATCTTGGCCGAGCACAAACACACAAGAACATGAGTCTAGGGATTTAATTCTTGTTCTTACAAGTCTGATGGGAATCATCTTCTTCGGATAGCAAATAATATTTCTCAGTTTTTTGAGAGAGGTAGAACCATTTTTCATCAATGATCACAAAGTCAAACAGATCCTTAAACCTTGGATTACCAAGCAAATCCCTCTTAATCATGTCAACACACCACTTTAATCTAGACCTCTTGTTAGCTTCAGTGAGATATGGTTTGATGCTACTAGAGTGGCGCCTAAGCAAACCTTTTTTAAAATACTTTTGAACGTTCCATTTGCTCATGTTAAGTTTGGCACACACATCTTCGCTGGTCATTCTTTCCTGTAAAGGAATGCTACACAATTGTTCCAAATCAACAGGAGATGCCTTACGACCAACTCTACCCCTCTTTCGACTACCAAGGTCTATCGGCATGTTATAAGCAAGTGCTATTTTACCTTGCTTCCATAGGCACTTAACTGCACGAATGTGTAGACCAGACCAAACTGAGCAGTAACAATGCTCGTATCTTTCTTGCCTAGTACTCCATTCTTGCTTCTTGCCAGCAAAGCTTGAATAACGTGTTTCCTGACTTCTTCGGACATGTCTTTCCTGTGTTGGTTTGCTTGAACAGGAGCATGTTCTAGTTGTAAAAAAACACATTACAAAATAGCAAGGAAACAAGGATATGAAATCCTAGTTGCAACAAAAAAAACCTTGCCAGCAATGTTTTCTACAAAATCAAAATTAACCGCGCCATATTCGTCTAGTGGCAAGTTCAAATTGAGTCCCGTCAAAATAGGAAATAATAATATGAAATCATACCATGGAGATGGAATGCTATCAAATCAAAACATATGTAGAAGAAAACTTACCGTTCTCGTTGACATCCTCCAGTACAGGTTCGTTGAGATCGAAGGCTGCATTGTCGTTGTCATCTTCCACTATAGGGATGTTTAGATCGAAGCTAGCAAACGAACTAGCCATTCTAATTACTAGTTCTCGTACTATTCATGTGTTCAGCTGGATCTAGAAAAAAACTCAGCATGAAGTGGTGATTAAATAGGCACTCAGAGGTAACCCTCTGTCTTCTAGCAAAAAAACGCGCCATGCAAAAATGAGCGCCGCTACAAGCTCCGGTGAAAAAAATGAGCGCCATGCTGCACCAAGCCATGCAAAAATGAGCGCCAGCCAAAACAATTGAGCACCAGCGCCATGCAAAAAGAAGCGCTGGCCAAAAAAAGAGCGCCAACGTCCTGCAAAAATAACCAAAAAGAGATTGCCGCTAGGATCAAACTTTGGTCACAGACCTCAAACCTCATTGCACTAACCGTCTAAGCCGGGAATCTTTCTCGTATTGAATATACCCAAAACCATATTTAATATGAGAAGAAAGGGAAAACTCTACCTTAATTAATCACTCTTTGGTATGCTAAATATTGTCCTAAACATCATTTTTTTCCTATACTGAGGGAGTAAGACAAAAACTCAACACGAGTCTCCCAATCTTTTCGCAATCATCAACCATTCTCCCATGTCCAAATGGATCATTCAATTGTAGACATCTGAATTGGACCGGAAAACAATAACCACGAAGCATTGGCCAACACCAACACATAAAGCTCTCTTTGCATGTAACAATAACAATGCCTTTTTTCAAGTGATTTTGTAACTTGTTGTCGATGATCTACCTAATATGATCAATGATCACACCTATAGATGGCCAAATGGGCCGGGCCTGGTGGGTAGCACTAGGCCTGGGCCTAAATAACATGGCACTCACTACAACAATCCAGAAAACTTCCGTCGGCCAAAGCCGACGGAAGTTAGCCCTTTCCCGACGGAAGAAGATCACTTCCGTCGGCAAAAGGCTAACTTCCGTCGGCTTTTGGCCGACGGAAGCGGGTAGACGGAAGTTAGCTAACTTCCGTCGGCGGCCGACGGAAGTTAGCTAATTTCCGTCGGCTTCACATGGCCGACGGAAGTTGTCGGGGTATTTTTCCACGTCAGCAAAAACACACTTAATTTCCGTCGGCTAATGTATGGCCGACGGAAGTTAACGGAAAATAGAAAAAAACGAAAAAAGTAACTTCCGTCGGCTAATGTGTGGCCGACGGAAATTACTTTTTCCTTTTAAAAAAATACGCCACTCAACACCTTTACTTTTTAAAGAACGCAACTCGACAAGCAAAAGAGATTCCAGAGAGCACGTAAAAGCCTTTATCAGAAGCAAAACAACAACTAAACTGAATAATGGAGAATAAAACCCCTAGTTCAACTGCAGAAACATTCACACGAGCATATATGTGCATGAATCATGATAACCACATAAGTACTCGAAAGCAAAAGAAAGAGTGGCATAAAAATGGATACATGAGTGGGAGCATCAGCTTTGCAGATAACACGGGTGCGCTGGAGCTCAAGGTGGTCTGGAAGCTTGTTTTGCTGTTGCTGGGGCTCATCATCCATGCCTTTGGTCGATTTGGTCCCCTTCTTCGGCATCTTTCCTTGCCCTTGTACTGATGTAATTTCCTCTTCTTCAGTGTGCGCACACGTAGAGTAGTTTCAGTCGTAGGATATCAATGTTTTCTTTATATGTTGCTTTGGAACTTAGAACAGGTTAACTAGGGTGTGCAGCAAACAACCTCTATCCCTCTCTATTACTGCCTTTGTGCTAATTAATTTTTCTGCAAAATCAACATGAGCATATAAGTATATAGCAAAACTGCAAGCATTTTATTTTCATAACGCCACTGGAGATACAACAGCTAAACCCTAAACATACTCGATAGAAAGAAAATCTTATAGTTAGACAGTTCAGAACATTAAAACAGTAAAATTAATTTGCATACAAATCTAGCATTCGACACTTTGCATACATACATGTATCAACTCTGTTACCACAGAGGGGTCGCACTTGAATTCAAAGCCATTACAACAGATAAATAGATCTAGACATTCAACTCACAAGATATATCTCAAGCATTCAGATTAAATATGTTGGACATGAAAACAACAATGGATTCAAATGAAGCTGAAACAATCAACACAGATTTCAATCATGAATGTAAATAGTACACAATTGATTCGAAATTGATTTAGAAAGAGTTAATTCAGTGAAACATTCATCCAAGGGTACGCCATCAGGTCTATTGCATATCTGTTTCAATTCTGCAATCTTCATCCTTCGTTGTATCTTTAAAACAGAAAGAAAACATCAGCTTATGAGTTATGTCAGAACACACAAGGAAAAAAGAAGCCATGATAACATGCTGCCAACAATAGGGTGAAGAGATGCGAAGAACAAACTTTCTTCTGCTTGTTAGACAAGCCCCCTTCTTTCTTCTGCTGTGCATCCTGATCGTCATCCTCTGAATCGGATCCTGCAGTCTTCTTTGCCGCATTAGTACCAGCTTCATCTTTCTTTTCATCGTCCTATCAAAAAAAATGCCGACCCACTTGTCAAAGAAGTGCAGATTGCAAACTTGCAGCATTTGAGATAAATGTTATAGCGGTTTGCTTGTCGTCCATACATTGAAATGGAGAATAAGAAGATGAATGAAGCGCTGAATAGGGGTGTACCTCGTCGGCAGCGGAGGAGTCCTTGAAAGTGAACTTGTGCGCGTGCAGCCTCTCGAGCGCCGCCCTGAAGAGCGCGGCGTCCGCCACCACGTCCTTGTGCCCCGCCATCTGCGGCGGGTACGCCACGAACCTCCCCCTCCCGCCGCCGCCGCCCGCCAGGGGCGCCGCCTTCCCCTTCCCCTTCACCGCCGCATCCACGCCGCCCTCCGCCTCCGCGCTCATCTCCCCTGCGCACACCCCACGACCAACCCATCACCACCACGCCCGCGCCGGAGGGAAAAGGGAGAGCGCGCCCACGTCTCCGGGGAGGTGGCGAAGGGGAAGGGGAGGTGGGCGGAGGGCGCGGAGGCGGCCACCGGGAGTCGAGGAGACGGGGAGGCGAGCGGAGGGGAGGCAGCGAACGGGAGGCGGGCAGAGGGAGAGAGGCGGGGAGGCGGGGAGGTGAGCGGAGGGCATGGAGGCGGCCACCGGGAGTCGTGGAGGCGGGGAGGCGGCGAAGGGGAGGCGGGCGGAGGGAGAGAGGCGGGCGGAGGGCGCGGAGGCGGCCACCGGGAATCGGGGAGGCGGCGAAGGGGAAGGGGAGGCGGGCGGAGGGAGAGAGGCGGGCGGATGGACTGAGAGTGGGGATGCGGAGCTAGAAAACCTAGGCAGGCCGGGCTGGGTAAAAATGGAATGCGCAAGAAAAAAACATCTTCCGTCGGTTGAGGGTTGAACCGACGGAAGTTAACTTAACTTTCGTCGGCCCCAGTTAAAGCCGACGGAAGTTAAGTTAACTTCCGTCGGCTCCTTGAGGCCGACGGAAGTTATTTAATTTCCGTCGGTTTTTGAAAAAACCGACGGAAATTATTTTAGCCGACGAAAAGTTTCAATTTTCTTGTAGTGACTAGCATGGCCCGACACTATGGGTTTAGTGCTAGTGCCGGCTCGGCACTATGCATAGTGCAGTGCTTGGGCCGGCTCCTCGGCCCATAGTGCCAGCCTGGCCCGACATTATTTTTTTGGACAGAACTATGGCAGCTCGACTCTTCCCACACCTAGGCCTCACCGTCCGATCCATCGGTTCCCCGTTCGGTCGTTCCTAGCCGTCCGATCTCACACGCCTCTGTTGCTCCGTAGCTTCAGTATAAAACCTATCCAGCAGCTGACCCCGACTCCCCCGCAAAACCCTAGTTCATTCCCCTCCTCCTGACCCCTCAGTTCCCTTTCCCTCGCTGCCTCCGCCTGAAATAGTGAAACTCGAGTCCCTGGTCTCCGGCTCTCCGTCTATTGGGCGATCTGACCCCTCCGGATCTTCTAGCTCCACGACGTCACTGGCCTTCCCCTTCTCTATCTTTTGTGTTGTCGATCGATCTGGTGGTTGATGCGTCGGTAAATCTGGTGGTTGTGTGTTGCGGGCTGCAAGCCATGCTGGTAGATCTGATCATCTCCGGTGTTTGCCTTCCTTCTCCCCGGTAGTTATTGCGTCGCTAGGGCGTCAACTGTCAGGTACCTACTGGGCTACTCGTTCCCTCCCCGATCCCCTCCCCATCTAGTTGTTGCTACATGAGTTCATGTTACTTGTGTTATTTCTGTATCACCAATGTATGAGTTCATGTTTCTTGTGTAATTAATTTTGTTTTTTATATACATTATGTTCTTGATGTTCTATAGTAATTACTTTTTGTTCTTGATGTTCATGTATCACCAATTTTTCTAGTTGTTCTGTTACTTCTATTACTTCTATACACCTGATGTGGTTGTAAAATATTGTAAAGTGGCTGTAAAATGTTGTGAAGTGGCTGTAAAAGTGTGAAGTGAATGCGGTTGTGATTCTGTGATGTAAATTGGTTGTGAAATGATGCAAATTTGCTATGAAATGATATAAATTTGTTGTGAAATGATGTAAATTGGTTGTGAAATGTTGTACTTTTATCTGTAAATTGTGTAAAATTATTGATTTCTAGATCAATTTATATTCTGTACATTTTTTGTCAATTTGTGATCTCAAATGTTCAAATATGGGTGAGAACACTACTGGTGGTGTGAAAATTTGCAAAATTGGTTCAATTCAGCTATTTTGTGATGTATAGTGCCTGGGCTGGCACTAGCCCGTCGGGCCAATAGTGCCATCTTGCCGGCACGGCACGACTAAGGGTCCCTTTGGTTGGGCTTTTGGGAGTAGCTTCTACTTCCTAGAAGCCAAAAGCCCAACAAAAGGGATGTTCTACTACAACAGCTTTTAACAAAAGCAGCTTCCTGCTCTGTGTAAAATTCATAGCTCCTTCGGACCAACTTCTGTGGCTTCAGCTTCTTTCCTTGTCTGCCTCATTTGCAGCAGGCCACGACGACGCAGGAGGCAGGTGCCTCCGATGAAGACGACGATCCCTCACTAAAGCAAGTCCACGAGCTCCCTCCTCCGAGCTCTTCGGCGAGCCCTCCCGGCGTCGGCGGTGGAAGCTCTCCTACGGTGTGCCCCACGTGTCGCTGCTCCTCTTTCCTTCGTGCTCCTCTTCGGCTCCTAGATCCAATCGGGCTCCGGCCATTGTCCATCGTGGCCGCAGCCCCGTAGGCATCGGCAATGGGGGGAAGCCTATCCAGCGGGCTCATGGACACCTAGTTCCTGAAGCGGCGGCCGGGCTTCGTGTCTCTAGCTTCTCGTGTTGTCATAGAAGTCGAAATGTTGTGATCTGGGTGATCCTTTTAGTTTCCTCTCACGAATTTCGCGTCCCTCGTACTGTGCGATCCTTCGGTGAAAACTAAATACTCTGGACTTTTGGAGTTGTTGATGATCTTTGATGCATTTTTTGCTAATGAGAAGTATACTGCACATTCTAATAGACAAAAACAATGTCCAGGAGAAAGGTTCTTGGTTAAAGTCCAATTATTGTTCTTTATTGCAATTTACCCAAGCATTTGCTATGAATTTATTTGCTAGAAGATAAATGATATATTAAAAATGCAGCTTGATGAACATTTCTCTAAACTGATGAAAGAGTTTGTGTCACTATGTTTAAGGAAGAATCCGATGGCGATAAATTCTTATTCTATGTTTCTGCCTGTACCAAGAATCACATCATTCATTCTTGTTTGACAAAGATATTTCAAATGCCTAAAAGAATGCTGATTTCAATTGTTTCCTGATTTTGTGTTTGTTCTTTCAAAACCACAGTATTGATATTCTTCTTTTGATTTTCCATTTTTCTTTTTGATTCTACTAACTTTGTGCTGGTCATTATTTTGGGAGCCCCACCCTAAGTCAGACCATGATGTGGAACTGGAAGGGGAATGAAAAGGAAATTTTCTGATATATTGTACAGAATTGGAATCCAGATCAACTATGGATATTTAGTTGCCATACTTTAAATTGTGGACAAAACACCATGATATGTTGTCTTGTTGATGTTGTTGTAGGAGCAATGACAAGTTTCTCGGCTTGATTTGCTATCTATGTCCTATTTTCGACCTATCAGCATCCTTGCTTTACTTTAGTGTCATGCTTGGAGTCCTGAGGTTATCTAAGCTGTCTTGAGGTCTAAAATTATTATTTATATGTGAATTATTATTTAAATAATAGTAATTTATAACCAGTTTACATATAATCAGTATTTAAAGCGGATAGAGGCATTACAGGCTTTTTACACAGCTCACAGCTCAAAGCAGCTTGTTCACAGCTGTTTCAGCCAAACGGCTTTCAGCTTTCTAACAGCTGACTTTCCACAGCAGCTTTTCCACAGTCCACAACCCACAACAACTTTTTTCCACAGTCACAGCTCAACCAAACACACCCTAAGCATGCTTAGTGTCGTGCCTGGGCTGCGTGAGTGGCACGACGTGCCGGCCTGGCACAACACGATTAGGGATTAGGGTTTAGTGCCTAATAGTGCCATGCCTAATAGTGTCGTGCCAAACCGTGCTAGGGTCGTGCTAGTGATGGGCCGCCCATTTGGCCACCTCATTCACGCCATGCTATCCAGATTAGCTCAAGGAATGCTTACCTAAGGATTGAAGTGCTTTTACCACTACTTCACTGTCTACCAATGATATTTTCATTCTGTCTTTAGTTGATCCTTTGCTTTTGTCTGAAGCCATTCTTAATTGGAGAAGGCATCTTCCTGCTATATCTTCTTGAGAAAAGCTTCATTAAAATTTTCAATACCCTGAACCCTCTACATATATATTTCTCTATTTACTAGAATTACTGTATTGAAAGGAAAATAATGTGAATAGTTTTTCAGCTGAAGATTTTCATCGCCTATATTAGTTACCATTTTTTTGATAATAGTAATCGATTCAGCTTCTACACCAAGAAATATCTGTCCACCCAAATATATTAGTCACTATGGTCTCTCATATGTTATCCACACAAGTGGTGAATAATCAGATGACATAAACTTTTAGTGGCAAATTCTCAAAATCTTTCTAATTTTATAGCACATGTTAAGTTGGTGGGTCACACAAATTATTCAATCCATTAGACACTTCCTTTTCCTAGTCACAGTGGCTTATACAACTATACAATTGTCCAAAAATTTCCTGAATTTAACGGGACAAGCCTGCTTGTGAATATAATGTACATATCATAGTCACAAGGTATTTTAACCATTGTCACTCAAAATGAGAAAGTTGTGTCTGCTTTGTGAAGAAAGGACAACGTTACTATGAAGATCTGTTAGCTGCACGAGAAGACGAAGGGAAGGGAATACTTTCCATGTATATGTCATGCATTTCCATTCGCTTAACTCTTTTAAAATGAATGAGGTAGAGGGAGATCCATATATTGCATACAAGATATAAATTTATGAGTACCTACACAATGTGAGAGTTAGCCACAACATAGTTTTTAATCAGTGGCGGAAATACAGGGGACTGGGGGCGCGCGCCCCCCTACTGCCATCCAGCTCTCCCTATTCCTCTTTTTTTATATTAATAATAATAAAAATTAATTATTAATATAAATTTTTATGTTGAATGCATTAGAATCTAACGTATGCTGTCTTCTTTTTTCTTCAATTTACTTGTCTTTTTATTTACCTACATGATTTTCTCTATTTTCTTGTATACTTTTTTAACTTTTTCCTAAACTACATTGCTTGTATATATACATAATTTCCTCCTATAATAGCATATACACGTGGACAGAATCATCAAGTGATCTATAATAACCGGTCATTCATATATTTATAATTTTATTTTAATTTTTATCTCAATTAAAATCTCAGCATGCCACCCCGCCTGTTTTGACTAGGCCCCCACGTGGCCACGCCACCTGCGGCAGACATCGGCCATGTCCTACCGTCCTGCGCTGCTACGATCGGTACCGCTTTGCACCATACATCCCTACTTATTGCATGTTTTATTGCTTATTACTTCTTAGAATCTTATTTCTTAGAATCTTATGTTAACAATATAAATAAAAGAACACCGTTCATTTACCATTCAAGTTCAAACAATATAAACACGAATGGAGCTAGTTCTCACAATAATACAGGAATGAATTGTGAGAACTTTATGAATCAAAGAATAAATATTGAACAAAAATTAATTAATTATACTAAAGAAAGTGTATTGAACCCTTGATCCTTTGAACTTAGCCCCTCTACATTTTCGGTCTAGCTCCGCCACTGTTTTTAATTATGATCATTCAAGCTAATAGAAGAATGAAGTAATATACGAAAATGAGATTTTGGAGGAAAACCAAACAATGTTAGTGATCGACGAAAATATCACCTTCTCTCTTCTCCAACATATTTTTTGGTGGATCATATATACATAGCCTAGCTTATGGTGTCATGTGTGAGACACGACAAAGCCCATCCAGCCAAATATATTAGTCACTCCGGGCTAGCATGGTGTAGTCCATTTCTATAAATGGAATTTAATGGCTTAATATTTTGAGTTATCAATTAACCTTGTGGAGTGTTGTTGGAATCAATTCTTCCTTCCAAATGTGCAGAAATGTTGTGATGGTTTGTTTCAGCATTGACCGCCACTAGTAGTGGCGATCACCGGCGCGGCAGCGCCTGGAACCACTGTAGTGGCGGGCGTCTAATAGTCCGCCACTACAGTAGCGGTTTGTAGTAGTGTTTATATACACCTGAATTCAAAAGTAAGCATTTGTATCAAACTTCATGCAATCAGTGCCTGTCAAAAAATAATAATGACATACTAAATGCAATGTGTGAGGTAAAACAATTTCATGATTTGGTATCTTCAAAATGTCAATTTGACCTAATTGTCTAGAGATCGTATGCGTCATTCTATACATGCATAGCTCAGCTGTTGGTCTTCTGTTTCGCCATCACTACCTCTAGTAGATTAGAGATAACATAGAGAATTTGACCTAAAATGTAGATGTGCATTCGTGGTTTCTTAGAGAATTTGAAGCTAGATTATATCAAATGAAAAATTATATTTTTGTTAAGACTAATTCTGGTATAAGAAAGTTATATCAAGAAGGTGTAATGCATATATGAGCAAACCACTACTTCTAGTAGATTAGAGATAACATAGTATTTCAATACAAACAACAATCACACTAAGAACTTGCAAAGCGAATGATTGAAGCATCATCGTCTGTTGACATCTAGTGTCAATTACATCTATTTGTTCTTACTATTATGTTTGTGCTAACGTTATGGTAAAAATTAAAAGACAACAAATATATTGAACTTTAAATGAATAACGACATAAATTAATATTCACATCAAAAGAGGTTAACGATGAATCAAAGAATTTGTCCGTTGCAATAGACATTTCTGATACAAGGTGCAAAATATTATGAAGCAAGAAGAGAAAATATGGTTGAAAATAAATCTAAGATGGTATTGTTGGTGTATTTTTTGGTCACACGTGTGGCCTGAAAGATCTGCTTAACTCCAGTGTAGGTCCTACAATCTTAGAAAAAAGATTTTGAGCATGTCAATCAGTTTGATCTTGCAACTGATAAGGAAAATAAGAAAATAACTTTAGTAGTATAGCTGATCAACTGTCAAGTCGATGACTACGGTGAGGATAAATCAATCATGCGAGAACGCCGATTGGCCATAGGGTTGATGACCAAGGTAGAGAGATTAGGGTGAACCTGCCATCGGCCAATGGGATGGATAGTTTACACGCATGGCCCAATGAAAAGCATTCCCCAATGGTAGATAGAATATAGCGTTGAATTTAAAGATAACCTATCGGCTTGTTGTAACACCGCAGAAATTAAAAAGGATTAAAATAAAAGAAAAATATTATTTAAATCATTTTTGGATTTATTTATTAAAGGAAAATCACAAAAGAACCCAAATAAAGCCAAACAGGGAGAAATACTCAAAATCTGGACTTGAAAATTTTATGAGATGAACTAGAGGCCAAGATATAATTTTAGGAATTTTTACAAATTTTTATCAACAGTGATTCAACCCTTAATCAAATAAATGAATTACTGGAATTATTTTAAATCAGAAAACAGTTTTAATCCTTAAATGGGCCTCAACCTTGAATTAGCCTCCAGCCCGGCCCAACCCAGCTCGGTGTCGCAGACGAGTGGGTCCCGCCTGACGGCACCACTCCCCTCCTCTCTCTCCCGCGCCCGTCCCCGCTCGGCCCCACATGGCAGCCACTCGCGGTCCTCTCTGTTCCTTGACACATGGGGCCCGCCTGTGGGTTTTTCCATTTTAGTTCGCCCACTGACAGGTGGGGGCCACCTGTCAGCTTCGTCTTCCTCGTTGGAAGGGGATCCCCCTTCCCTCCCGCCGGTGATCCCCTTCCAATTTTTCACCGCCGGCCGCCCGATCTCGCCCGATCACTCCCGGATCACTTTCCCCGAACACCGGCGACCCCATTCCATCCATAGCCCACGCGTTGTACCGTTTATAGTAGCCAACCGAGCTAAAGGAAACCTCGTCGGAGTAAATTAGGAACCCTCTCGGGTTTCCTCCATCGACCTTGCCATAACCACCGCCGGCGACCCCTATAAGAACCCTTACCCTCGCCGCTCACCACCCACCCCTCCTCAGTGCAATCCATCGCGTTTCAGAGCGCTGCCGCAAGGTTTTCGGTCTTTAGCTCTGCCCCGCCTCCAGCCACCCTTCGCCGGCGATCCAAGCCACTGCTGCCCTCGCCGACGCCATCTACGTGACCACTGAGGCCCGCCCGTCCTCGGCCACGACTCCGTTGGTCGAGAGGACCGCCGGATCGCCTCGCCGCCGACGAACCCGAACGGTTCCTCCGCCCCTCATCGACGCCGGTCGCCGTCTGCTCGCCGCCACCGCCACCGCCGGTACGACCAAGTTCCCCTCACGTCACTGGTTCCATTTCTGGCCTTAGCATCGCCGTTCAATCCACGCCGTCGCCAGAATCCCTCGCCGTTGGACCGCCGGAGCCGAGAACGAAGGGGGTAATCACCCCCTTAGCTCGTGCCGTGCCGGACGAGCCCCTGGCCGTCCGATCCAGATCGGAGGGCTAGGATTAAATCCCTTCGGGATCTAATCCAGGCTCTCGGATCCGGTCAAAGCGGTACCACGCGATCTCGGCCGTCGGATTTAACTTAAAAACGTGACTTAATCCTGTGCGTCCACGTATACCCTTTCGCCACGTTTTAATCTGGGTCGTCCGATTTCATTAAACCCACCCGCCTCGCATCCGACCGCCAGATCCAGATCCGACGGCTCTGGATCGGCCGGTCCACGCACACAGTGGCGCGGTCCACTGTGGGCCTGGCTCACCGTGGACCCGAGCCCATTTTCCAGTTTAAATAAAATTCAGAAAATTGTTCAAACTTTGAAAATTCATATCTTGCTCAATTTAACTCCAAATTTCACCATTCAAATTTGCTTAAATCCAGAATAATATTCTCTACACATTAATGCAATAAAAACAGTATGTTCCTGTTACCCAAAATATTATTAATAAATAAATGAATAAAAATCCCTTAGGATTAAAAATTAATAATACAGAAAATAGATAAACTTCACTATTTTATGTAAAAACTCAGAATAATAAAATATGACTTCACATAAAAACACCCACAACTATGTATGTTCTTCTATTTGGTGATTTTTATATGTTTATTGAATGTATCATTTATTTTTCCGTATCGAGAAGACTACGAGTTCGTCGAGGAGCAGGAGTTCTACCCCGAGGTTCCTCCATCCCCCTTTGCTGATCAAGGCAAGTCATCGACCACCTCTGTGGAAACAGTTGATCACAATTGAGCCCATGTTTTAATAACTTACCGCTATAACCCATAGGTTAATATTGCACTAGGCAAATATTCAAGCCTTACACTTATATTTATTAGATCCCTGTCCTTGTGTGCATACCCAAGCCATGCTTATTGAGCCTTAACTCCTTGTCACTCTACTATAAAAATATTAGCTAGTGCCCAATGTACCGGCACAACTGCTATAGGATAAACAGAATGAGTCGTAGATAGCTGGATTCTGTATATGAATTTCCCCGTTATTCTCGTCTCTGGACTCTGTTGGAGTTGGCTAAGTTATAAGTATGGTGGGTTCCGGGTGCAAGCTCGGGCACTGGTTTGTCGCACCCGGGGCACTATAAGGACCGGTCTGCGGGATCTGTTGCAAAGCACTTCCGTACCAACCACAAGTCTAATGGGTAAGTCCTAACTGGAAGTATGGAATACTCCGGCTCGATGCACCATAGAGGAGGGGGCAAGGGGCTAGCCTGCGGGTGACCTGTACCGACGAGGCTCAAGGGGGGTATGGTGGGGCTCCGATGCGTCGGGACACCATATGAAACCCATAAGAGGGTGCTATTGAGTCGGGGAGGACTATATGGAAGGTTTTGGCACGAGTTCCCGTGTGATGGGTCATCTCGTTACACTTCGGTGTAGGTGATGAGTGCGTGCCTTGTGGGTACAGTGGTACATCTCTGATCAGAGTAATTAAATCTTTTCGAAAAGCCGAGCCCACGGTCAAGGGCGGGTTGTGTGACTACTCGCAGTTAGTTTACAATTGTTTGAATGTTCAAGTTATTCATGGCACGTAAGGACTGTTGAGCGAGGTGGGGACTGACTGTACCCCTCGAGTTAGAAGATGATGATACACATGCACATGTTTACTTTTCCGTACTAATAAATTGCTCTCATTTAAAGCTTTACAATTATGCTGCTTCCGCAAAATTAGCCACTATCTCCCTTGTTATTACCTTGCATTATATTTGCATTTGGTGGCTTGCTGAGTACATCTGTACTCACCCCGTTGACTTACAACATCAGAGCCCGTCTACTACGAGGAGGATGAAGGTCTGGAGTAGCGACCCAGTCAAGGCGAGACTGGAAGGAGGCGTTCATCTAGGACCCTTATTTTATTAGTTTCTCTTCATCTTTATTCACTTTTGTATTAATGCGGTCTACGAACCGTGAATGATTGCCCGTATTGTACGTGGTCGCATGATGAACGTCTTGTTTTATTGAATTTCTATGGAATTTCAATAAAGTCCTGATTTATTAAATCGGGGCGCGACAAGATGGTATCAGAGCTGACTTGACTGTAGGAAGCCAAACAGACCTGACCTTAGGACTTATACTTACTGTATTTTTCTTACAAACCCTGCTTATCCTCTCATCTTCCGAGATTTTTACAAAATTTTCTCTCTTTTGTAGATGCCGGTCCGTACCATGAATGGGAACCTTCGTGACGAGGCCGGATTCATTCGCGAGCTGCGCATGCTCGTCAGTTTCCTCGGATTTGAGCATGAGCCGATGTACCATGGAGTCTTCCCCGACGAGGAAGAGAGCTTCTGCGAGGTCACCGTCGTCGTCTAGCCCTCCCCTCAGACAGCTCACACCTACCGCGGAGGAGGACCTACCTTCTTGGTCGCCAGCCAGCGCACCGCTCTCCAGGCACTCACGGAGCTCCGGATGATCTACGACAGCGAGCTCTACGACACGGACTTTCGCTTCGTGCCTCTTCGCACCCCAGGGAGTCCACACAGTGTCTTCGTCAGCACACTCTCCCAGCGCCATTCTGCGATAGGACATACCATGCGCTTGTTGGAGGCCATGGATGATCTTCATTACGAAGCACTGCAGGACGCCAATGGACAGCGCGACACCATCAGCTTCTACCGACACTCTTCCGAGGATCTGAACCGCGAGAACGGAGAGCTTCGTCGCCGCATCCAGCAGGGACATCGTTTGGCTGCCGAGGCAGAGGAACTACGGCGCCAAAATGATCTCCTTCGGCAGCGTGTCGCCACCAACCCACAGCTCCGCTACCAGATCGAAGAATTGAAGAAGGACATTGAGGAGATCGCGCCTCTTCCGCCTCGCAGGAAGAAACCCCTTCAGATCCCCACTGTGAGGCCCAAGAGGATCTCCCACAGCGCACCACCCGCCGGACCGTCCAGCTCCTCGACCCCGACCGTCTCCCACGAGCCCGAGATCGAGCCATCCCCCGAGCTACCGTAGACGTAGATTACGGTTGATTGTTATTTTCATTTTTCCTTGCTTGTATTAGCATTCATGTCAAAACATAAGGCATGAATGAAGAATTAAATACATGTAACCGCAAGAACGGTACCTTTTGAAATAAAATATAAAGAAGTTCACTAAAATAAATGTGTCTACTTTGAAAACTCCAGGATGACCAACACTCAGGGTTCAGACGCTCCTCAGAACGGAGGAGAGAGTGGCAACTTGCCACAATGGGGAGCCACCGGGCAAAGGCAAGCCCCGGTCGCCAACCACCCCACTCTGGCCGAGATGATGGCCACACAAAACCAGCTGGTCTCAGCCCTTCTGCACCAGATGCAGCAGCAGCAGATGCAAGAGCAGCAGGCTCATCTCTTTCGCCTCCACCAACAGCCCGAGCTGCCCCGACCCGCCACACCAGCTCCCGCTCCCGCGTCCCAGCTTTCGGAGTTCCTCCGAGTCCGTCCCCCGACCTTCTCGAGCACCACCAACCCCATGGAGGCTGGGGATTGGTTGCGAGCTGTCGAGAAGAAGCTCGATCTGCTGACCTGCACCGAGCAGGAGAGGGTGGCCTTCGCCACCCACCAGCTTCATGGTCCCGCCGCAGAGTGGTGGGACAATCATCGTGAGACTCTACCCGAGGGCCACGCCCCTACTTGGGCAGAGTTCTCGGTCGCCTTTCGTGCCGCCCACATCCCCGACGGCATCATCGCCCAGAAGCAACAAGAGTTCCGAGACCTGCAGCAGGGGAGCAGGTCTGTCACAGAGTACCTGCACGAGTTCAACCGTCTGGCCAGGTACGCACCTGAGGAGGTCCGTACGGATGCGGCCAGACAGGCTAAGTTCCTCCGGGGACTGAAGGATGAGCTGTCTCTACAGCTTATCTCCGGAGATTTCACCAACTTCCAAAAGTTGGTGAACAAGGCTATCATGCAGGAGACCCAGCAGAACAAGGTCGACCTGAAGAAGAAGCGAATGATTGCCTTCAGGCAAAACCAGGGCATGGCCCAGAGACCCCGTTTTGCTCCACCTCCACCAGCACAGCAGTACCACCCCCGCCCGGTGTATCGTCCGGCGCCACCAGCCGCCAATGCCAGAGCCAGCCAACCTCGTCCCGCTCCCGCCGCACCAACCGTCGCAGCTGCCCCGGTCAAGAAGCCGGAAGTTTTGAGAGACAGGCATGGCAAGCCTGTGGTATGCTTCAACTGCCGCCAGGAGGGACACTACTCCCATCAGTGCCCTCATCCCAAGCATGCTCAAGGCGTCGCCTCCAACCCCGCCGTCCGCGCCAAGGTGAACCACGTCACCGCCGAGGAAGCCCAGGCCGCACCAGAGATTGTCATGGGTAAGTTTATGGTTCATTCATCGCTTGTAGTGGTATTATTTGACACCGGAGCTACCCACTCCTTTATATCAACTGCTTTTGTGGAAAATAATGCCCTGGACATAAGTGAACTACCCAGGCCAGTATTGATAGCTACCCCGGGCAAGCAAACCCTCGCCTGTTCCTTTAGTCCAAGGGTATGGGTAGAAATCCAAGGCACGATATTTTGGGCCGACCCCATTCTAATAGAATGCCAAGGTTTGGATCTCATCCTAGGGATGGATTGGCTAAAAAAACATCAAGGAGTGATAGAATGTGCCCAGAGAAAAGTGACTGTGATTGATGAAGTCGGGACTATCGTCACATTCCAAATGCCGAGCATGAAGGCCGGAAGGACAAGACTACATCAGATTACCTTGGAGGAGATACCAGTAGTCAGTGAGTACCCGGACGTATTCCCAGAGGATCTACCAGGGATGCCACCCAAGAGGGACATCGAGTTCAGGATTGACTTGGTGCCCGGAACCACCCCTATCTACAAGCGACCATACCGGATGGCCGCCAATGAATTAGCTGAGATGAAGCAGCAATTGGAGGATCTTGAAAGGAAAGGTTATATCAGACCAAGTACGTCGCCATGGGGTGCTCCCGTCATCTTCGTCGAGAAGAAAGAAGACAAGGCAAAGCGTATGTGTGTGGATTATCGCGCTTTGAATGAAGTAACAATCAAGAATAAGTACCCGTTGCCTCGGATCGATGATCTCTTCGACCAGCTAAAAGGAGCTACAGTATTCTCGAAGATCGACTTGCGTTCTGGTTATCATCAGTTAAGGATCCGAGAGGAGGATATACCCAAGACGGCTTTTACTACCCGTTATGGATTATACGAGTGCACGGTTATGTCCTTTGGATTAACCAACGCCCCTGCATTCTTCATGAATATGATGAATAAGGTGTTCATTGAGTATTTGGACAAATTCATCGTGGTCTTCATAGACGACATCCTCATTTATTCCAAGGACCAGAAAGATCACGAGGCTCACCTCCGGTTGACCTTAGGAAAGCTAAGGGAACACCAATTGTATGCCAAGTATAGCAAATGCAAGTTTTGGACGGTAGAAGTAAAGTTCTTTGGACACTTCATCTCTGCGCAAGGAATCGCAGTAGACCCTGCCACCGTAGAAGCAGTTACGGATTGGCTACCACCCACGAACGTATCTGAGATACGAAGTTTTCTGGGTTTGGCCGGATATTATCAGAGGTTCATCGAGAATTTTTCTAAGATAGCCAAGCCAATGACCAAGTTGTTGCAGAAAGGAGAGAAGTTTGAATGGACTCCTGAATGCGAGGAAAGTTTCCGCACTCTCAAGACCCGTTTAGTGTCTGCACCCATACTGACCCTACCGGATATCCGGAAGAACTTCCATGTCTATTGCGACGCATCTCGCCAAGGATTGGGATGTGTTCTTATGCAAGACGGGAAAGTTATCTCTTATGCCTCCCGTCAGTTGAGACCTCATGAGTTGAATTATCCTACCCATGACTTGGAATTAGCCGCCGTAGTGCACGCCCTTAAGATTTGGAGGCACTATTTGGTTGGAAATCGCTGTGAAATCTTTACGGATCACAAGAGTTTGAAGTACATCTTCACACAACCAGACCTCAATCTGAGGCAAAGACGATGGTTGGAACTAATCAAGGACTATGACTTAGGTATTCACTACCACCCCGGAAAAGCAAATGTGGTAGCTGATGCATTAAGTCGCAAGGGATATTGCACAGCCATAATGATTCAAGAACACGCGCCCCTGTTATGTAGGGAGATGGAAAAACTGAATCTTGGATTGACCACCAGGGCATACCTAGCCACCTTGGAGACCCAGCCTATTCTATTTGAGCAGATCCGCGAAGCTCAACTGGAAGACCCGGATATAGCTGCCATTAGGAAGAACATGAGGCAAGGAAAAGCCCCCGGATTTTCAGAAGACGAAAATGGCACCATTTGGTTTGGAACCCGGATATGTGTACCGGATAAGCCAGAGATAAAGACCCTTATCCTGAGAGAAGCCCATGAGACATTGTACTCCATTCATCCCGGCAGTACCAAGATGTACCAGGATCTGAAAGAACGTTATTGGTGGGTCAGCATGAAAAGAGAGATTGCCCAGTTTGTCGCCGAGTGTGACACCTGCAGAAGAGTAAAGGCTGAACATCAGAGGCCTGCAGGATTGTTACAGCCACTTAAAGTGCCTGAATGGAAGTGGGAAGAGATCGGTATGGATTTCATCACCGGATTACCAAAGACCCAACTTGGGTATGATTCTATTTGGGTAATCATCGATCGGCTTACGAAAGTAGCACATTTCATAGCCGTCAAGACGACCTTCAGTGGCCCTAAGCTTGCAGAGCTATATATGGCCCGGATCATATGTCTTCATGGAGTGCCCAAGAAGATAGTATCCGATAGAGGAAGTCAGTTTACCTCTCGTTTCTGGAAGAACCTTCAAGAGGAGATGGGCACGAGGTTGAATTTCAGTACCGCCTACCACCCTCAGACAGATGGACAAACAGAGAGGGTAAACCAGATATTAGAGGATATGCTTCGAGCATGTGTTTTGGATTTTGGAGCCACTTGGGATAAGAGCTTGCCGTACGCTGAATTTTCATACAACAACAGCTACCAAGCCAGCCTGCAGATGTCTCCCTTTGAAGCACTATATGGACGTAAGTGCAAAACGCCTCTACTTTGGGACCAAACCGGTGAATCCCAAGTATTCGGAACAGACATTTTTCGTGAAGCTGAAGAGAAGGTACGGATCATCAGAGACCGACTCAAGACAGCCCAATCACGACAAAAGAGCTACGCAGACAATCGTCGCCGAGACCTAGCCTTTGAAGAAGGAGATCATGTCTACCTACGAGTTACGCCTCTCCGTGGTACTCAACGGTTTAACATGAGAGGAAAGTTGGCCCCTCGATATGTTGGACCATTCCCCATTATCCGACGCCAAGGCGAAGTAGCTTATCAGTTGGAACTACCACCCTCATTGACTGGAGTGCATGATGTGTTCCACGTATCTCAACTCAAGAAGTGTCTCCGCGTCCCCACAGAGCAAGTGGATCTTCAGCAGTTGGATGTCCAAGAGGATCTGACCTATGTGGAAAAGCCGGTCAAGATATTGGAAGTCAAAGAAAGGATCACCAGGAGTCGAGTCATCCGTTTCTGTAAAGTACAGTGGAGCAATCATCCTGTAGAGGAAGCTACATGGGAAAAAGAAGATGAACTCAAGGCACAGCATCCTGAGCTATTCGAGGATTGATCCGAATCTCGAGGACGAGATTCTCTGTAAGGGGGATAGGATTGTAACACCCCAGAAATTAAAAAGGATTAAAATAAAAGAAAAATATTATTTAAATCATTTCTGGATTTATTTATTAAAGGAAAATCACAAAAGAACCCAAATAAAGCCAAACACGGAGAAATACTCAAAATCTGGACTTGAAAATTTTATGAGATGAACTAGAGGCCAAGATATAATTTTAGGAATTTTTACAAATTTTTATCAACAGTGATTCAACTCTTAATCAAATAAATGAATTACTGGAATTATTTTAAATCAGAAAACAGTTTTAATCCTTAAATGGGCCTCAACCTTGAATTAGCCTCCAGCCCGGCCCAACCCAGCTCGGTGTCGCTGACGAGTGGGTCCCGCCTGACGGCACCACTCCCCTCCTCTCTCTCCCGCGCCCGTCCCCGCTCGGCCCCACATGGCAGCCACTTGCGGTCCTCTCTGTTTCTCTGACACATGGGGCCCGCCTATGGGTTTTTCCATTTTAGTTCGCCCACTGACAGGTGGGGGCCACCTGTCAGCTTCGTCTTCCTCGTTGGAAGGGGATCCCCCTTCCCTCCCGTCGGTGATCCCCTTCCAATTTTTCACCGTCGGCCGCCCGATCTCGCCCGATCACTCCCGGATCACTTTCCTCGAACACCGGCGACCCCATTCCATCCATAGCCCACGCGTTGTACCGTTTATAGTAGCCAATCGAGCTAAAGGAAACCTCGCCGGAGTAAATTAGGAACCCTCTCGGGTTTCCTCCATCGACCTTGCCATAACCACCGCCGGCGACCCCTATAAGAACCCCTACCCTCGCCGCTCACCACCCACCCCTCCTCAGTGCAATCCATCGCGTTTCAGAGCGCTGCCGCAAGGTTTTCGGTCTTTAGCTCTGCCCCGCCTCCAGCCACCCTTCGCCGGTGATCCAAGCCACTGCTGCCCTCGCCGACGCCATCTACGTGACCACTGAGGCCCGCCCGTCCTCGGCCACGACTCCGTTGGTCGAGAGGACCGCCGGATCGCCTCGCCGCCGACGAACCCGAACGGTTCCTCCGCCCCTCATCGACGCTGGTCGCCGTCTGCTCGCCGCCACCGCCACCGCTGGTACGACCAAGTTCCCCTCACGTCACTGGTTCCATTTCTGGCCTTAGCATCGCCGTTCAATCCACGCCGTCGCCGGAATCCCTCGCCGTTGGACCGCCGGAGCCGAGAACGAAGGGGGTAATCACCCCCTTAGCTCGTGCCGTGCCGGACGAGCCCCTGGCCGTCCGATCCAGATCGGAGGGCTAGGATTAAATCCCTTCGGGATCTAATCCAGGCTCTCGGATCCGGTCAAAGCGGTACCACGCGATCTCGGCCGTCGGATTTAACTTAAAAACATGACTTAATCTTGTGCGTCCACGTATACCCTTTCGCCACGTTTTAATCTGGGCCGTCCGATTTCATTAAACCCACCCGCCTCGCATCCGACCGCCAGATCCAGATCCGACGGCTCTGGATCGGCCGGTCCACGCGCACAGTGGCGCGGTCCACTGTGGGCCTGGCTCACCGTGGACCCGAGCCCATTTTCCAGTTTAAATAAAATTCAGAAAATTGTTCAAACTTTGAAAATTCATATCTTGCTCAATTTAACTCCAAATTTCACCATTCAAATTTTGTTAAATCCAGAATAATATTCTCTACACATTAATGCAATAAAAACAGTATGTTCCTGTTACCCAAAATATTATTAATAAATAAATGAATAAAAATCCCTTAGGATTAAAAATTAATAATACAGAAAATAGATAAACTTCACTATTTTATGTAATAACTCAGAATAATAAAATATGACTTCACATAAAAACACCCACAACTATGTATGTTCTTCTATTTGGTGATTTTTATCTGTTTATTGAATGTATAATTTATTTTTCCGTATCGAGAAGACTACGAGTTCGTCGAGGAGCAGGAGTTCTACCCCGAGGTTCCTCCATCCCCCTTTGCTGATCAAGGCAAGTCATCGACCACCTCTATGGAAACAGTTGATCATAATTGAGCCCATGTTTTAATAACTTACCGCTATAACCCATAGGTTAATATTGCACTAGGCAAATACTCAAGCCTTACACTTATATTTATTAGATCCCTGTCCTTGTGTGCAAACCCAAGCCATGCTTATTGAGCCTTAACTCCTTGTCACTCTACTATAAAAATATTAGCTAGTGCCCAATGTACCGGCACAACTGCTATAGGATAAACAGAATGAGTCGTAGATAGCTGGATTCTGTATATGAATTTCCCCGTTATTCTCGTCTCTGGACTCTGTTGGAGTTGGCTAAGTTATAAGTATGGTGGGTTCCGGGTGCAAGCTCGGGCACTGGTTTGTCGCACCCGGGGCACTATAAGGACCGGTCTGCGGGATCTGTTGCAAAGCACTTCCGTACCAACCACAAGTCTAATGGGTAAGTCCTAACTGGAAGTATGGAATACTCCGGCTCGATGCACCATAGAGGAGGGGGCAAGGGGCTAGCCTGCGGGTGACTTGTACCGACGAGGCTCAAGGGGGGTATGATGGGGCTCCGATGCGTCGGGACACCATATGAAACCCATAAGAGGGTGCTATTGAGTCGGGGAGGACTATATGGAAGGTTTTGGCACGAGTTCCCGTGTGATGGGTCATCTCGTTACACTTCGGTGTAGGTGATGAGTGCGTGCCTTGTGGGTACAGTGGTACATCTCTGATCAGAGTAATTAAATCTTTTCAAAAAGCCGAGCCCACGGTCAAGGGCGGGTTGTGTGACTACTCGCAGTTAGTTTACAATTGTTTGAATGTTCAAGTTATTCATGGCACGTAAGGACTGTTGAGCGAGGTGGGGCTGACTGTACCCCTCGAGTTAGAAGATGATGATACACATGCACATGTTTACTTTTCCGTACTAATAAATTGCTCTCATTTAAAGCTTTACAATTATGCTGCTTTCGCAAAATTAGCCACTATCTCCCTTGTTATTACCTTGCATTATATTTGCATTCGGTGGCTTGCTGAGTACATCTGTACTCACCCCGTTGACTTACAACATCAGAGCCCGTCTACTACGAGGAGGATGAAGGTCTGGAGTAGCGACCCAGTCAAGGCGAGACTGGAAGGAGGCGTTCATCTAGGACCCTTATTTTATTAGTTTCTCTTCATCTTTATTCACTTTTGTATTAATGCGGTCTATGAACCGTGAATGATTGCCCGTATTGTACGTGGTCGCATGATGAACGTCTTGTTTTATTGAATTTCTATGGAATTTCAATAAAGTCCTGATTTATTAAATCGGGGCGCGACACTTGTACTCTGACAGAAATAAATAAAACACGCCAGATAACATGTGTGTATCATTAAAATCATCATAATAACAAGATTGGACCTAACCAAGACAGTAGCTAGTCACGATAAACTTAACAATACTTCAAAGTATCAGGCATGTTTTATTTAGATGAACAATATACAACATGAAATAGATACAAATAGCAAGAGATGTCAGACCTAACTGATAAAGCCTCAAACTATAATACCTAGATCACATTAATCTAAGAGATCAACCTGATGCAGCATTAGACCTAGCACATATACTGGGATAAACTGGCGATCACATCGACCAGACCAATACCTCAAGAGATCGATGTGATGCGCCTTGAGATGTTTATCTAGCCGATACGATTATCGGGGTGGTAAGACTCACCTCTTCACTAGAGATCGAAACGATGCACCCAGCTCCGAGTGCTGAATCCCACCGAGATTAACCTTGGGAAGCCAAGGGTGGCGATGCGCCGAAGAGTAGTTATTTGTAGGGTTTGTATGTGTTTTTAACCTAACTAATAAGATACATATTTATAGTCCAGAGACTTGTCGTCCAAGTAATCCATCCTAATCAATTCTAGATAATCTTCATCCTCTCACCATCGGCTCCTTCATATCCGGTCATGCTGTAATGGACGGTATTCTTTAACCACCTTTGACCAGACTCAATTTAACTTTCATTGACCGTGCGGCATCCCTGGTGGGCCCTAAACTTTATCATATCTTGGCGTCAACACATGCCCCCCAGTTTCGGAGCATTAAATGGCATCTGATGCTTCAAAATTATTGGCCATCATCATCTCCTACCACCATGTCTTTTCGAATGTCTATCCACACCATCCTTTCACATTTATTTAATTATCCAGCCGAAACCCTTCATCTTTTAGTACTTAAAATAAAATTTTCCCAGGGTTCTGGCTCTGTATCACTTTCCTTTTGTGCCTATTCTTCCCCGGCCATCCATAACTACGATGGGTGTCGCCTAGTCTGACGCATTTACTTTTTCTTTTGTGGCGGCATCGGATTAGGCTTCATCCCACGTAGGTAGTCATGCTGCAAATAACTAAACCTGGAGGATGTTGCAGACCTAAACCATTGAGGATAAACATGGTAATTCTAGATCGGAAGAAATAATAGAAACATAGTATTTCTTTCAAGTGTCAACCAATGAGTGGAAGATGTTGCAACTGGTTATTTCATTATGAGAATAACAGGAGCATCTTTTTGATAAGACAGTGGAATTTGTTGAGATCAAGCGTAGTCAGGAGAAGACAATTGGAACATTTGTGAAAGGTGCAGGAAACCATTATGATTTTGCATGGCCTATGTCGAGACACTTTACAATAGCTAAAATCCTATCCCTGTAGAATATTTTTATTAGTAAAAGACAAAGAGGACTGTACCGATGGTCCATGAACTTAATTTGCTCTGTATTTCGATTCAAGCTAATTTGTATTGATCCAACAATAGATTTCAGTAATTCCTAGCCTAGTGATTTTGAACGTTGTAACTGAAAATAATCATTTTCTTATTAGAGGGAACAACATAATTTATTTTGTTTACACCAACTCATTAAATTATGCTACCAAGTGACACATATTAGCATAGAGCTCTTGTCATTTTTATTGTCATTTTAGGTAAATGAAACCATCAACATCAGAGATTCAAGTGGATTTTCAGGTATTCACTGCAGCACAACAAATCAAGACCAAGCAATGTTTTCAGTGAAAAAAATTAAGGTTGAAGCAGTTACCAGCAACAATGTTACTGGCACATGCACACAGTCTTCTTCATGACCTCATCTATGCAGCCATTTGAGTGAATTCTCGAGCTAAGCATATAAGGTCGCCTCTGCAAAGCTCTTGGATGAGGAGCAGTTGCGTGATCTCTCAACGGCAGATGGCATCGACGAGCGTAACGAGCACGGGATGAGGCGACTATAAGGATGAGGAGTGGAGCGATGAGGTGAGGAAGGGCTATTGAAAGGAATAGCTCGAGGGCATCGAGGCTAGGGTGGGTGGCATCGAGGCTGGGGTGGCAGGTGGCGGCATGCGGAACAGTGGGGTGTAGGACAACACCGTGTGAAGGGGAGAGCGGAAGGGCGGCACCGAGGCTTTGGTAGGGGGCAGCGCTGTGAGGAAAGGAGGGGGCAGGGTGGCATCGGGTTGGGATCATGAGGGGTGCATGCCGGTAGCGTGTAGAGAGGAGGGGGAGGGGTAGCGGCGGAGCTTGGAGGAGAGGGAGAGAGCAGTGCCAGGGCTGGTGGAGGGCCGCGCGGAGAGTGAGGTGGGTGGTGCATCCGTATGAGGACGCATGAGGAGCCATGCTGAATAGCGTGGGCCTCATGGCTCTAGAAGTGATGAGTCATTGTCAACGTTAGTCAACAAGGACTGAAGAAGAGAAGAGATCTGCTGTTTCATGGGCCGCGTGTGACTCAGGTACACGGGCAGCGAGCGACTGTCGGGCAGAGGAGGCTGCGAAGTCGGGCTGGCCTAATCCGGGTGCATGGGCCAGAAGCAGTAGAAGACCCACTGGGCTGTTGACCAGGACTGACTCAGGTACACGGGCGGTGAGCGATTGCCGGGCTGAGAGAGCTGCGGGGTCGGGCCGGCCCAATCCGGGTACCTGGTGCAAAGCTGGTGGAGGCTTTGTCAGTTTCGGCGTAAAACTGACAACCATTGATTCTGTATCCGACTGTCCAGAAGAGTAGCTTCCGGATATGTCATCTGTTACTCTAGGCCCACAGTCAGTCAGTTGTGTCTGTAAAAATACCTAAGGGCAGTAGAGTCTTTTTCTGTATTCTTGAGTCTGTAAAAACCCTAAGGGGCTGGTAGAATATTCCTAGTGTTGGGCTGCCTATAAAAAGCACCCCAATCCCTAGGGTTTGGACTACCCTTTTGTGCTGAAATCAAATCCACCTTTTTGGGTCACTTTGTCTCCTCCCTTCTCTCTCCTGTGTGCGCCGCCAGGACTTGCCCCTCCCTGTTCTTGCATTATTTTGGCTCAAATCTTTTGGTTGCTTTAATGCTTTGGTCCCTGGTAAATTTATTGGTTGCACTTTGTTCGGTTTGGGGAGTTATTGCGCTGGATTCGAGCTGCTGTATTTAGTTCTTGAGGAGAAGCTTCTTCTGTTGCTTCCGTTCTTCACAAACTGAGTACTAGTTCTTGCTGCTGCAAGTAGTACTACTTTTCTGTAGCTACAGTACTTGCTGCCTGCTTTTTACCCTCTACTGTACTGCCTTATTGATCGAAGCAGCATGGAGTAAATGCCTTTTTGACTGTTTCTGTGAAATCATTTTCCTTTGTTCGAAGTCCCTCAGCTCCGTGAGGTAGGCTTCGATCTAACCATTCTTGAAGGCTTCGCCTCAGTCTTCGAACTTTGTTTTGTGCTCTGTGTTGCTAAGTTTCGAAGCAGTTTACTGATTGACAGCATTACATACTTCGAACTTTAGTGCGAAGGGGCTTTGGCCCTATCTGTTCGAAGTCCTCACTTCGACAAGTTTCGAAGTTGGGTTCGAAGCTTTTAGCTCCGTTTGGCTTCGCACTGTCTTCTGTGTAACGCGTCACCCTTCGCCTCTCTTTTCGGAGTCTGCTCTTTTCGAAGGTAGAGCAGTGGCTTCGGACTTGCTTTTCTGTTGCGTGACAGGCTTCTCTTCTTTGTTCGAAGGTTGTCTGTTTGTGCGTTGTGTTCGAAGCTTTCTGTTCGAAGGCTGTGCTTCGAAGCTCTCGGTTCAAAGTGTGTTCGAAGTTTTGTCTTCGAAGTCCTCACTTCGAAGCAGGCTCCGACTTTGTCACTTTGCTCCGAAGCTCTTGTTTCGAATCTGTGTTCGAAATCCTGTCTTCGAAGTTCACACTTCGAACCAGGCTTCGACACTGTTTTACTTCGCTCCGAAGTACACTTCACTTCTTACCACTTCGAACTAGGCTAGACAGTGTCACCTTCGGCATTTCGGACAGACTCCGTCACCATCCTCCGAAGCAGACTTCGACGTGCGAAGGGGGCTTCGCCAAGTCCCGAAAAGGAGACAACTTTGGACAGTAACTTCTCTTTTCACTTTATACATAATTAGATCATTTCATTGAGAAGTTTAGGCCTGTTACAACTTGTTTATCTGCCTAGTTGCACCACTTTAGTTTTACACTGTTTATCATCATATGCTTCTAGGTTAGAAACCTTTAGACTTAGGCCTTCTGTTTATTTTCTGCTGCGTAGTATTTTTGAGGTGCGTTGGGTATTGGGAACAGGCCATTGATTCGAAAGAATTTTTAAGGCGCCCATTCACCCCCCCCCTCTGGTCGCTACTTTCAGTCCTACAACGCACGATCATCACCAACTCCTCTTTTTAGGAGTAAGATTGTTGGACCGAAACAAGCGACCAGAGGGGGGTGAACGAGAGCTTTTAAAATTATGTTCTGCTGAACAGGCTTTAAACATACCCTTCTAAGCGTCTGGTTCAGAGGTATTGAACACACTCCGAACACACGCTTCGGGTAAAAGTTTGAAGTTCAGAACACTTCGTTCACACTCAAAAACCCCAAAACGCATTGTACTTAGCAAAGCTAGTGCAGGCTCCGCACACGAGGTGCCTTCGAGCAGGCTTCGCACCACTGTACTTCGCACAAGTTCATTTCCCTCAAAAAACTCTGAACAGATACTCCGCTCTAGCAACTGGTACTAGACTTCGCACTTTAGAGTGCAGAAAACAGACAAAACTGACTGCAACGAAGACTTTGGCTTATGAGAGAAGACCTGACCTCGAATCCATACTTCACACGGTGCTTCGCTAGTAATCAGTGAGGCCTTGCCTCCGATTTACATAGAGCGAACACACACAGAATTACTTGCAAAAATCGCACAAATGAGAGGAAAACACACTTCGTCGAAGTTAAACCAGAGTAAGAACTTGTTGATAGAAAACGAAGTGAAACATAGTAACTCAACTCATGCAGTGTAGACCATAGATACAGGTTCAAGCAATAGATGAAAAACAAAATGGAAATTTCATTGCTTAGAACAGGGAACACAAAAACTCACAAGTTCAGAGAACACTTCATGACAGCTAGCCAAGTCTACAAGGAAACAGAAGGTTCTAAAAGAGTGCACGGTGTTACCCTAGCCCCTAGCCAGTCTCTCATTTTATAAGAACTACTCTGACTTGCGAATAGACTACAATACCCCTAGGGTTTACAGTGTTTTTTTATCTACCAAACACGGGGGTACAAATGGTAGTGTACTTTATTGGAAGCTCCTTTTGTCAGCTTCGCAGAGGAGACAACATCAGCTTTTGCAGAGCAGACACGATCAGCTTTTGCAAAGCGGAATCTTCTGGAGCCCCCTTCACACACGAAGTGTGCAAAGGCTTCGGTGACACGCTTTGAACCCGAAGGCCTTTGCTTCACCGAAGTCAGTCTTTGACACATTGACGATTTTGAGTCAAAGCCATCAAAGCCCTTGAGCCTTCGCACCATCACCTCTAGAGTGGATCACCACGGCTTCACAGCTTCTCCAAGCTCGAACTTCGTTCATCCGTGTACTGAAGCCATGCATGGCTGAAGTACTACGTCATCCATACTTCGAAGCCCCACCTTCGAAGTATCTTCACCTCCTTCCAAAGTCCCTCCTTCGTCCAAGGCCTCTGCATGAAGCACTTCCATAAGCACTCCTTCGTAGTGTCTCTCCTCCGAGCACACTCCCGAAGAGCCTTACCCAGACCATGCCTTCGATGCACCTTGACTTCTGAGACCTTCGTCAGGTGTCCTTCCAAGTGTCTCCGTCTGGAGCACACTTAGGACCCTTGCCTCATTCCTAAGGACTTCGCCCGCCATCCTTCGAAGTCACTCCTTCGGAGTCACCCTTCGAAGTACCTTGCCTCCGAGGACTTTGCCTCGAGGTACCTTCAGTCGGAGCCACCCTCCGCACTTTGTGCCTTCGCCTGGCGCACCTTGACCCGAGGACCGACCTCAACCCCACGCAGCCTTTGTGATCGAGCTCCCCGCTCCCTCACATCAAGCCTCCCGCTTGACCCAGGTTCACCTACTGCGAACCGTCTCGTCGCCTCCGAAGTCACCTGCACACCACAGACAAGCAGACAAGTGTTTCTAGTACCCCGGAGACCTCTCCGGGTAAACAACCTTCGGTACACACTCCGGTGTACCACCCAAAGTATCGAGTCCTTCGGTACAAACTTCTCATCGTATTCTGCTGGACCCCTCCGACAGACATACTCTGCTGCAACAGCTGCAGCCAGCAAATACCGAACCCTTCGGTAAACACCCTCCGAACCCCTTCGGAGGGACCCCTTCGCCCAAAAGGTAACTTGTCAATCACTCATCACAGACTTGAAACCAAGGCACATCTCAACTTGGTTTCTCAAAGATCCTTTGGAATTTATGTAATGGGCCAAGCTAATTTCTAACACGATATGGATGGCAACACAGATTATCAGTGATCACCCCATGCTTATCCAGATTAGCTCAAGGAATGCTTACATAAGGATTGAAGTTCAGTGCCTACGAATGATATTATCATTCTGTCTTTAGCTGATCTTTGCTTTGTCTCAACCATTCTTATTTGGAGAAGGTATCTTTCTGCTATCTCTTATTGAGAAAAGGTTGATTAAAATTTTCAATACCCTACACCCTCTACTTATATATTTCTCAATTTACTTGAATTACTGTATCGAAAGGAAAATAAAGCTAATAGTTTTTCAGCTGAAGACTTTCATCGCCTATGGGTGCGTTTGGTTTACTGGATATTCTTGGATGGGATAGGGTCATCCCATCCAGTCAGCTGTTTGGTTGAAAGGCGAAAGTGGATGGGATGATCCACGAGAGGAATATTCCTTCAATATGCTGGATGGAGAGATTCAAGAAATTTTTCTAGATGAGCCCATCCAACATTTGACAAGATGACGTGTCGTTTCCTGATTGGTTACTACACATTTAATTTTTCGTTTATAAATATTCAAATGATTTTTACTCCCAAATTATTTATCCAATTTATGATCTAATTACATCATTGTATTAATCATAATTTAATCTATAAAATAAGATCTCATATGATTATATTTTTGTTAAAAAATATATTTGACAAGTGGGTCCCACTAAATTTAACCTTATCTCATCCAAGTTGTATACATCTAACCAAACAAAAAATTGTCTCATTCCATCCATCCAACCAAACACCTCGAATGTATCATCCCATCCCTAAATTTATGGATGAAATCATCTTATCCACCTTCGCCCCCAAACCAAACAGATCCTATATTAGTTACCACGTTCAATTTTTCGATAACGGAAACCCATTCAGCTTCTACACCAAGGTGTATCCGTCCAGCCAAATATATCAGTCACCATGTGCCCAATATTCTTCTTGTGGCCATGAAATTCAATGCCCTAATGAGAAATTGAATACACTTGATCCTTTAACATCTGAAAATTCAAACGTCTCTTTTTGAAACGAAATTACATTACGAACAAATTCGTGTGCACTTTATCAGTACTATTCAGTCGATTCCTCGTATATCAAGTACAAATCCAAAACTATATATCAAGTGCAAAGCCAAAAATATATTATACCTAAGACTGATTCAATTATTTTTAACTAATCCTTTAAATTTTTTTTACATATAATTTAATAGAAATTTTTATATCAATAAGAAGGCAAAGGTGAGCCCTAAGCTCAAGCCTCCCCACCGGTGTGAGAGAAGTGATGTTATGTGCTATTGAATAATTGTTAGCTTGTGTCTTTTTCCTCCTCTATAATTGCTGGCCGTACAGCTAAATAGGACGGTTTCTAGGTTTTCCAACGCGAATATGTTCTTGCCTAGCTCATGGGTTCTTGTTGTTCGAAAAAGCTCGCAAGTCGGTGGCCATTAGGATTAATTCTGTCAAGTGTTTTCCTTTAATCAACTGTTCTTGCCAAAAAAGCATTAAACAACAATCGATGGTCAAATCTCTGCTTATGAAAAGCTTCAGAGCATTTTACCTTTCTGGTGTGTCCAAATGCAATTCCAGCTGCAAAGCTTGCTATGTTTTGCTGGAGAAATCCGCAGAAAGCAGAGGTGTGGACCTGCATTAGTGCAAATCGAATCGATGCCACAATTACGCCTTTCTCTTCTCATACGCAGTACAATTCACCGAAAAACACCACGAGTCTCTTTCAGATAGCGAGCCATGTTGCAACAGATTCCAGACAAGTTTTTTTACGAAAAGAAGTAGCGTGTTTATTTTTTCAAAAAAAAACAGAGGGTGTGTTTATCTAAACTTGATCTTTCGGCTGATTCACTCTGCATGCATATATAAAATTCACCAATATTTACCTGCCAATTTAGCAGGTTAAATCCAAGAACTGATTGAATCAGTAAACAGTGGATGCCAAATTGCAAGTGCATCAAAACCCCTCAAGGCCTCCTTCCGAATATAGGAATTTTTTAAATAAATTACACGAGTTAAATTAATTTTTTTATAAAATTTCTGTATAATTTGTGCGTTCTAAATCAACACTAAACCATAAGAATATTCCCGTCCCCGATAATAACTCGTGTGCTGATCTGTGAAAATGTTATTAACTTCCGAGGTGATAGGTTCGATCTGGTGATTGTTTTCGTCCTAAAAACTGCGACGTTGACAACGCCATGGCCGGATCTTTCCGGAATGCAGATTATATTCCAAGTAGCGGTTCATGTCGCCGTAGAGATCACCTCACTTCTTCGCATCATCATCAGACAGTGAAATGAGCTTCTTAAAATATAATTACTGTGAGAGTAGTTTGGTCAAAGAATGCAAGCAACTGGAAGTCTACAGGTATACATGGAGACTGGTCTCCACAAAACATTAGATTTTTCCCACTGATTTTTGAATTTTTTTAAATAATATTTTTTTGAAAAAATTTCAAATCTAATACCTGAAATAAAAAATTGCAAAACTAACCTACCATCGGCCGTTGGTCAGCCGAACCAGACTAGCGTGGCCCTCGTTCGGCCGATGGAACGCTGAACCAGAGCCACATTAGCCTGATTCTCCCGACCAACGGTCAAACTAGGCACACGCCGCACCGCGTGCCCCCACACCACTGTTGTTGCGCTGTGCGCGCCCTGCGGCTATCCTGTGCCCTGCTGCCACCCCGCGCCCCCACCCCCGCGTCAACCCATCCACGCACGCCGCGACCTGCTCGGCTCAGGCGTGCGCGCGGGGGTTGGCATGGGGGCGTGGGGGTGCGCGGCGCGGGTAGCTTGGTTCGATCGTTGGTTGGCCAAGCCACGACCGAACCAAACTGACGTGGCTCTGGTTCGGCCGACCATCAGCCGAACAAGGGTCACGTCAGTCTAGTTCGGCTGATGGACCACCGACAGTAGGCTAGATTTACAATTTTTTGATTTCAGGTACCAGATTTGAAAAATTTTCAAAAAAAATATTTAAAAAAATCCTAATTTTTTACATTTGGAGTAAGAAACCAGAAGCTTAATTAGAGCTAGATTATTTTCTCCAGAAGGTCCTGGTCGGTGAAGGTCTAGATCTGCTTTGTAGACAGTGGTCATTTTTATTTCTAGGGTCAATAGATTTTTTCTATTTCTAGCAAGTTCGGTTGTTAGTAAATATATATATATATATATATATATATCGCTAAATAATGTAAGTTAAAATAATTCGGTTTGGTTTTTTAGTTTTTCGTTTTAACTGAAATATGTTATCACCACTCATTTAAAAGAAAAAATCGGTAAGCTAAATAAAATTAAAATTATATCACAATGTAATATATCAACTAATCAAGATATTAATATGAAAAATTCTAGACATTTTTGTTCTTTTGGTTGTGCGGTTTTTCACTTCTGAAAACCGAACCGAAAACCGGATTTTGATAAAAATAAAAACCAAGTATTAATGGAAAAATAAAAAATGCTTAAAATGCCGTACGGTTTGTTTCGGTTTACAGTTTATTTATGCATATCCCTACTTTTGTCCTTTTTATCATAATGAACTGAAAAGAATATAAAGAACTGTCACGACATTGCAGATGGCATCAGTAGGTGGTGAAGTTTGCGCACGTTTTCATTTGGTACTTTGCCACGTTATTGACCAGAAAAAACACGGGCTGCGAGCTACACACCTTTACTGTGACCAGTGCCGGTCCTGACATTTTAGAGGCCCAGGGCTAGATTTATAATAGAGGCCCTTTCCAATAATAACTATTATACATAAATATAGTGTATATAGGTTATCAATAAACACTCGATATATATATAAAAAATTGTTCATATCAAATAAGAATAAGAAGTACATAATATGATTTTACCTTAAAAATTTCTTCGAACATGTCTAGCCGCAAAGTCGTTGATGATGATGTCAATATCAATCTTATCCAATAATATCTTCTCGATGCATAATATGGCCAACCCATTTAATCTTTCTTGAGACATTTGAGACCTCAAATAATTCTTCACTAACTTCAACTTTGAAAAGCTTCTTTCAACAGATGCCACAGTGACAGGCACGGTAAATAATAACCGATAAGCAATCAAAATATTAGGATAACAATCCACTTCTCTGACATACTCAAAAATCTTCATGGCAGACATAGGTTTATCTGATATACTGAACCGCATAACACTGAGCTCTGAAATTAGATCATTTAAATCAACATCAGAGGAGCCATCCAAAGAGAAAGTGTTTGCAAATTTGATGCAAGAATCTCTTAGTTCAGTAGTATTGATGTACATACTAATATATATTAAGGATATGGGATGAGGCCCTACTAATCTGGGGGCCCAGATCAAGGGCACTGCCGGACCCCCCAGGGCCGGCACTGACTGTGACCATCTAAAGCCGTCCATTAGGTTCTCACACGACCAAAACGAGCTCAGGACCGAATGCCAACTCCAAACAAGAGAATGGTTATTGCATCTTCAGTTCTTCGTAAAAAGGATTAATTGTACTTTAGCTTCAAAGTTGATTAAACTTTGTTTTTTATTTTATACGGGAGCGCTATTTTACACCGCGTAACCACACGAGTACTACTTTCAGTGGTAGATTTTCTCAGTAGAATTATTCTACTGAGAAATCTACTACTAAAAAAATAGTACTCAACCGTGTGTGTATATATATATGCATGTGTGTGTATGCATGTATATGTATATATATGTGGGGGCCTTTACGGTGACCCATAGTACTTTTTAAAAGGTAAGATAAATCTTAGTCCTTGATTTTATTGAATTAACAAAAACAAATTTAATTTATTTATATAGTTGTGCCCTGTGGCTACTATATAAATATATATTATATTGAAATTTTCTAACTTATACTATACTATAAGTCAAACACTCAAACATATATACACAAATTTTTTAAAATATGTCTGGAGACAGGATTGAACCCACAACCTTCAAGTTTATTATCAACAATTCTCCCATTGAGCTATCGCACAAGTCAGTTTAATCTAGAATTTTAAAACCCTTCGTATCTTAAAACACTGCTGGAATAAACAGAAACAAATCAAATTACTAATGTGTGCAAGATTTTAAATGGAAAGCAAACTGAACAATGGAAACATATCAATTTTCTTATATACACATGGTTTTAAATGGAAAGAGATATGACTTATTACCTCCTATAAGGTAATATGTCACCCTAATCAAATTTGAACCGTTCGATGCAATACAATCAATGGTCTACAGTTCTTTGGGTACTGTAAAAATTTCCTTATATATATATGTATATATGTATATGCATGTATATATGTACGTGTGTGTATATATACACATGAATGTACATATATATACATACATATATACACACACAGTCTACTAATTTATATTGAGAAAAATACAAATGTGCTTGCTACTTTAGCCTCATGGCATGCATTCAAGTGTTATTATCCCGTCCCAACTCCCCAAGTTATATTTCATTACTTTTTTATTTATTTTTTCTTCTCTTACCCGTCACAAGATAATCCTTTCATGGGCAAGGACATGGGCGAGGAGAAAGAATAATCTTAGGAATATGGTGCCATGAGAAACTTTAATGAGCTATTGCTATACTTTGTTAACGTCGTCGTTTTAGGCTTACATATTCAGTGCGTGGTGATACTTTTTTAATAAATGAAACTTTATTTAAGTCAGTAAGATACGGTGGAATAATTGCACTGAATATATTTTAAGCTTTTGTATAGTTAAGATGTACACAGACGTTGTCACTTTGGGAAACCAATTACCGGAGATTTATTTTAGGCCTCTTTCAGACGGATTTGGCCAGCTTAATCTTAACAGTTTAAGCTAGTATCTAAAGAACCTCGTTGTCCTGTTCTAGACCGTTTCTAAAATATTGTATGGTATAGTAAAAATATTGTATTACCTCTAAATTTATTTTATTTTGTGTTTAATTGATAATAGTATTATTTAGAATAATTTTTAATATTAGATGAAGTGGGGGTCAGGGAATATTAAAATATGAGTTTTTTCAGTAACATGTGCTTATAACTTATTTTGATAATAAATTTTATCTTCTAGACAATTTTTTTTGGAAGATTTGATAATTTATACTTAAAAGTTGTCTATTTAATTATTTATTAAATAATATATAAGATCATCTAAATTTACAACCACGAAGCCTAGAGTAGAGCAGCTAATAATCCAAACCACATGTTCAAGTAGCAATTCATCAGATATTCCCTGTTCTAGACACAAGACACTCGTAAACTGCACTTTCAGTTATTATTATTAAACTAGTCAGATGCACGTGCTTTGCAACGAAACTTTATTTTTAATGATAATGTCAATCATTAATATATTGCATCGTAACCTTGCTGAAAATACAGTAAAACAATAAATAGTAAATAAACATAGAAAATATTGCTGAAATGGAAAAACGAACGTGAAATTCAGTGAATCTAACGGTCCATACGCAAAATTCTTATTTTTTGTGTGATTTTTCGTAAATCAAGGATCTTTGCGTAAAATTCTTATTTCTATGTGATTTTTTAGAAATCTAAGGGTCTCTACGTAAAATTCGCATTTCTGCGCAAAATATAGAAATTAAAGTACTGAAATGCAAATGTATTTTTTTTTTATTTTCTTCTTTTTCTTTTTTTCCCTTCTCATGATTTTCTTCTAGTCCAATTGGGATTGGCCCAACTTCATGTGGTGGTGCACGTAGAGGCGATGGGGGAGGTGGTTGGCCGGTTTTTACGAGGTATAAGTTTTGGTCGGTTTTTATGAGGTATAAGTTTTGGCTGGTTTTTTATGGGATGTGGGAGGGGCGCTGCACGCGGACGGAGGCTGCGGACGGACGATTAACTCCCCGCTTTATAATTTATTATTAAATTAGTGCAATTTCCGATTGATAATTACACTTCTCTTTTTTTTTTCTTTCGAGTGGTTCTCCCACGCACCCGCAAACTTGACCACCCAACAGTGCTACGACGTAGAGCATCAATTGGATAACCTCAAAATGAAGCTGAAATTGACAGAACAAGAGACAAATAAAAAATGTATATGAACTGATTTCTAAATTAAAATACATAAATATTAAATCAATCAATTTAAAATAATAACCATTAATGTCTCTGTCCGGATATGACAGGCTCAGCCTCTACCTAAGTACCTAACGCCAGCAAATCGGAATAGGAGTTCGGACAGAACGGCAGATGACACTATGACAGCAGATCATCTCATGGTCTCGAAAGAAGAAGGCATGCATGTCTTGGCTGCTGTGACGAGGACTCCAGGAGGACGAGACGAAGATATGATGCCAAGATGGCAAGCCGCATGCACACTGAATATGCATTTGAAGTCTGTAACCATGCAATAGATCGGATACATTTGTACGACCATCTTTTTTTTTAAGAAAAGAAAGTTCATCGTATCGTACGTTACTGAAAATTCATGGATTTTTTATATGCATTGGAAGTTTGTTATTTTCTTATATTGCAATGCTTCAATCTTTAGACTCTCTTATACTAGCGCATCTACAATGTTGATTTTAGAGGGGACCGTAAGCTCCTAAAGTTAGTTATATATATCGTGAATGAATTCATAAGCTTTTATAAACTTATGGATACCCAAATAAATATGGTTTAGTCATAAGCAATAAAAACCATATATACTCTCTTTTTTCAATAGAAAAAAAATCTAAATGAGATGTTTGAATAATGAGTCAAATGAAGGAAAAAGTATTTTTAATTATAATGTGAGATCCATCTCAAGGATAACTCAAACTATACGTTCACTACAAGAAAACAGGAAATTTTCGACGGCAATTTTAATTTTCGTCGGCTTTTGGAAAAGCCGACGAAAGTTAATTAACTTCCGTCGGCCTAAAGGAGCCGACGAAAGTTAAGCTAACTTCCGTCGGCTTTTCACAGTGGCCGACGGAAGTTAAAATTAATTTTTCCCCACCCGATATAAATCCTCTAACTTCCGTCGGCCAGCATTAAAGCTCGTCGGCTTTAATGCTGGCCGACGAAAGTTAGGAGATTTATTCCCCAACCGCGCATGCGTACAGGGAGACCTAACTCCCTGTACGCGCGCTCCCACACCGCCGCCTCCTGCGCCGATCGCCCGCACCGCGCCGCGCCACCTTCCGCCGCCTCCGGCCGCCCGGTCCCGCGTGCCCACCGCCCGCGCCGCACCGCCTCCCCGCCGCCACCGACCACCGCCCGGTCCCACGCGCCACCGCCCGCCGCCTCCCATGCCGACCGCCTGCACCGCCACCCTGCCCGGTCCTACCCACCGCCCTGTGCCCGGTGCCGGTTCGCCCACCGCCCACCGACCTCCCGCTAGTCGGCCATCCGCCGCCGCCCGCCGGCCTCCGGACGTCGTCGCCGCCCATCGTCGCCGCCAAGTAATTTTTACCCCTCACTTGCATTGTGATTGAATAGTTTGTTTACTTTGTGAATTGTATTGTGAATTGTGAATATATGGTGTGAATTGAATTGAATTGTGAATTGTGAATTAAGTTAAATTATGAATATGCTTGCCGAATGTTTTCGTTTGATACTCAACGAACAATCATTTTTGCCAGTACCTATCGGAACACAATTTCGTCGTAGTGGCACTTAAATTTTGATCGAGATTGATTGTATGATAGACACTTAAATTTTATCGTAGTATGTGATATAATGAATAATTGATTCATTTGTTAGTGCATGTCAAGTGGAAATTGATTCGTTACGTTGACTATTTATGCTATTACAAGTGTTTCGTTTTCGATGTGCTATTATATATGCTTTTAATTAAATTCTTGTATTAATTTATGGTTTGTTAATGATTTCATTACGGTGATTAGTATTACATATATATATATACTTTCTTATATATATATATTTCTTTTCGTATGCAATTTTTTATTTGACAACAACGTAAATAGTGTAATGAAACATATGTGTCACCCATTTTGGACCAACATGTCTCACACGTGTCATGCGTGTGAGATGTGTAGATCCGGACTTGTCCCTTTTTGGATAGCCTCGGAGTGGGCGACATAGCGTGGTCTTTATGATGAGTCATGAGTCCGAATGAGATTTCAGTGACATAACCTTGTTGTTCTCCATTGCACCACTATCAAACGTGCAATTGGAGAACAGCGGGGTTATGCTGCTGAAATTTCGTTCGGACTCATGGCACGTCATAAATACCACGTTCTGTCGGTCACTCTTGGGTGGGTTTAGGACCTATCTTTTCCTATAGACATAGGCCTGTGGTATTTATGATGCATTCTAGATTGAATGAATGTTTTGCCTATAGAATGGCTGAGGACGACCGACGGTGGATGTATAGTGGTTGGATGAAAAGTGGAGCTCACACGAGGGAGTGGGTAATCAACGCTGAGAAATTTATTGATCGTGCATTCGCTTTGACAACAAACACTAGTGCGAGGTGCTCATGCATGAAGTGCAGAAATTCTCGTTGGCAAGACAAGAGGACGTTGTCATTCCATATTTGCAAATATGGTTTCGTGCCAAGTTATGAAGTTTGCACTTTTCACGGTGAGACAGACCGTGAAAAAATGGTATTAGTAGTGGAAGAAGAAGATGATAGTGTTGCTGACGATAGGATGGATGAGATGCTTGATGCTATACGGCTGGAGTTTGAATCAAACCTTGAGGATCCTCCACACCGGATGATGAGGACATCACTTCACATGATACACACATGGAGCCTCCACCTACAATTCAATTACAAGGACCAATCACACGCGCCCGTGCCCGTCGCTTGAACCATGAGGTTAATTCTTTCCTTAGCAACTATGTTAATATTTGTTTGGACGGGATGCTACTGAATACTAGTGATATTTTGTTGCTTAGGAACATGGGAGATGGAATAGAAGAGTTGGAGTTGAAGACGGAGTCGCACGGATGATTTTGAAGTCAAGAATTCGCTGGTTCGGACTACATCGACCACCATGCACCAAAATGGGCATAACTTCCTCATACGAAGTCCGATTGGCGCATTCTTGGACTTTTTGGAAAGCTGAGGAGAAGATGGATCGTTTGCAGTTGGTTTCGTCGCATTTGGAGTCTCGAGACGTCCTGTGTGTTTGAAACAGTCCTGCGTGACAGAATTGGGCCGTGTTGGCCCATAGTCCGAGTCTGTACATCTTCTAGCCCACAGCCTGAGTCTGTACGCCTTCCACAGGCTGCCCACGCCTTATATACTCACGCCAGCCGCCTTTAGGGTTAGGTTTTGCTTTGTTTGCATCTACACTTGTGTGTTTAGATCCCGCCCCTTGCACCGGACCGATTGGCTGCTGCATAGGCGTTTGTGAAACCTCACCTTTTCATCGTTTGTCTGTGATTTGGCATTCGACTTGTATGCTTCTTGTTCTTGCTTGTGTTCTTGAGTTCGCTTGCAGGAATTAGCCTTCGTGGCGAGGTCAATCGCGTCCTGCGTGGTTGATAACCAACGGAGACAGTGGTGTAACGATTGCAAGGTTTTGATCCGCCGGACCGGAGCCTTGGATCGCCAACATCGAGATTCTCCACCAATCCAAGTTATCCTTTACATAGCGGAAGATCGGGACCAATCCCCCATCACCGGAGGTTCAAAAGTTTTTCGACATCCTTCGAGCTTCAGAAAAGCTGTTGCATGAGCACACCACCGTAAGCGTTCTCGCTTTCGTGACCCGTCTTATGGCCATTAAGTCAAAGTTTGCATTCTCCAACAATTGTTATAAGGAGCTCTTGAATCTGATCAGTGATATCCTTCCTATGAACCATAAGGTGCCAAAAGACATGTACCAGTCAAAGAAAATGCTTTCTGCTCTCGGTATGGAGTGTGAGAAGATTGATGTGTGTCGAGATAATTGTATGCTTTTCTGGAAGGAACATAGGAATGAGGTGAAATGCTTAAAATGTGGTAAACCGAGATTCGTAGAGGTCGTAAACAAAGACGGAGAGAAGGTGACGACAAAGGTTGCTCATAAGCAACTTCGTTACATGCCTCTTACACCTCGGGTGAAACGATTGTTTCTCTCAAAGAAAACCGCTAGACATATGCGATGGCATAAAGAAGGTGTACGTGAGAATAATCAAGTGATGGTGCACCCATATGATGGTGAGGCATGGAAGACTCTAGATGATTTTGATGTAGACTTTGCTAGTGATGCAAGCAATGTTCGCATCGGGTTGACAACAGATGGATTCACGCCTGTTAATGTAACCACATCGTCGTACTCTTGTTGGCCTGTGTTTGCTATTCCATACAACCTTCCACCTTCGTTTTGTATGAAATATGAATTTATGTTCATGTGCCTCATTATACCCGGTCCAGAGCATCCTAGAACACGCCTAAACGTGATGCTAAAGCCATTAATTGAAGAGTTGAAACAATTATGGAAAGGAGTTGAAGCATATGACTATGACCAGAAGAAAAAATTCAATCTTCGAGTTGCGTATATGTGGTCGGTCCACAATTTTCCGGCATACAATATTTTTTCTGGTTGGAGTTGTCATGGAAGGTTGACATGTCCGATATGTGCGAAGGACACAGATTGTTTCCGTCTGAACTTCGGGGGAAAGATTTGTTACTTTGATTGTCATAGATGCTTTTTGCCCATGAATCACCCATTTAGGTTATAGAGGAACAATTTTAATAAGGACAATGTTGTTGTAAAGGGGCCACCAAGGCGTTTAAATGGTAGAGAAATTGCTGATATGCTGAATGAGTTGGTCCTTAATAAAAATGAGGATGGATTTGTAGGATTCAGAACTGAACATAATTGGACCCACATATGTGGCTTATGGGAAATGTCGTATGTTAAATCACTAATTCTGATTCACAATATTGACGTTATGCATTAGGAACGTAATGTTGGTGAAAGCATTATAAGTACATGTATGGATTTTGCAGACAAGACAAAAGATAATGTAAAGGCGAGAAGAGATTTAGCTGAGATTTGTAATCGACCAACCCTTGAGTTGACGAATAGTGGTGGCAAGCCACGTGCCCCATTTTGTTTAAAACCTAAAGAAAAAAACAAGTAATGAGGTGGTTGAAAATTTTGAAATTCCCAGATGGTTACGCCACGGGATTTAGAAGAGCTGTGAATTTGAAGATAGGGAAATTAAATGGATTGAAAAGTAACAATTACCACATAATAATGGAAAGACTCCTTCCTATAATGTTTCGCGAGTACCTGAATGATGATGTGTGGAATGCATTAGCTGAGATGAGCCATTTTTATAGACAACTTTGTGCGAAAGAAATTAAGAAAGATATGATGGAGATGCTAGAGAAAGAGATCCCGGTGCTTTTATGTAAATTGGAAAAAACATTCCCTCCAAGTTTCTTCAATCCAATGCAACATTTACTAGTTCATTTGCCATATGAAGCTAAGGTAGGTGGCCCTGTGCAATATAGGTGGATGTATCACATTGAAAGGTCCCTAAAGAAGCTTAGAGCGATGGTTGGTAATAAGGCCAAAGTTGAAGGTTGCATCGCAAAAAATTTAAATTGAAAGAGATAGCATACTTCACTAGTGTATACTTCGCTGAGCATCACAATGTCAACACACCTGCTACACGGTACCATATGGATGAAGACCATCCTTGTAGTGATCTTCAAATTTTTGGGTGGAAGGGTATAACTGTTGGTGTCTCCACGACATATTATATAACTCAGGAAGAACGGACATATGCCTTGCTCTACATGTACTCAAATATGGAAGAGATGGAACAATATTTCGCGTAAGTAAATTCTTTTTAGTTTTATATTTTACCTCCAAATTTTATAGCCATTTGTTTACCTATTCGTTACAATGACAGTATGTTTGATTCGAAATACTTGATGTCTGGTCGTCAACCAACGAAGAAGAAATTAGATAAATTGTGTCGAGAAGGAGTAAATGGCAGGCCTAGTTTCCTCACTTGGTTCAGAGAACATGTAAATCCTTACCTTTTGTGACACGTATTATTTTACTCTATTAGGTTAATTATCTTATAATCTCGTATGATTTGCAGTGCGTGCTCACTGACAATGTACATATAGACTTGCGACAGCTTTCTTACGGAAGTATTAGTGCCAAAAGTTACGGTCGCTATGATGTTAATGGTTTCCACTTTCGTTCAACTATTTTTGAAGCATATCGACCTCTGGCGGCAACAACTAATACTGGAGTTATTACAAGGGTCGTTGATGGACAAGGACACGAAACTATGTATTATGGAATCATCAAAAATATAATCGAGTACAATTTTGCCGGTAATAAGGAGATTAAAGTAGTCTTCTTCGATTGTGATTGGTTTAACCCTAAACATGGTACTCGAGAAAACCAATTTGGGATGGTTGAAGTCAAACACGCGGAACGATTATGTGGTTACGATAATTTTGTCCTTGCTCACCAAGTTAAGCAGGTGTATTATATGTTGTACCCATGTGAAAAACTAAGTGTTTGGTGGGTAGTCTACAAAGTGAATCCTCGGGAACGTCTACACACCTCTAGTGATGGCGCTTATCAATTAGAGGTTGAAGAAGTTGATGAGGTTTACCAAGATAATGAATTGTCGACTTCGTTTAATGTAGAGATAGAATCACCAACAGATTCTTTTCTTGGCGATTCTAATGGTGTAGCAGTTCCCGAGAAAAGGAAACACCAACATAAGAAGAAAAAAGTAGCATGGCGTGCTTTGGGGAGAAAATGACAAATTGATCTTGATTTTGATGATAATTGACAAGTAATTGTTTTCATACATGCATATGTAATATACTTCATATTACATGTTTTTTCATATGTTCAAACCTTCTGTACTAATAAATGCTCATTTGTGCTTGTTTTGAACAGGATGTCGAAAAAGGTGAAGAGTGTCATGAGAAAGCTCTTCCGCTTAGCGAGTACTCCGGCGAGTACACCGACGACTCAGGAGGACACCCTATTCTAGGGTAGTTCCTCTTCTTCAAACAGACATCGTCAAGAGCAACTCTTGAGATGCATAGATACGACATTAATTGGTCGGTCTATTGCATTTCAAATGGATGATGAGTTAACTTTTAAATTGATTTTTATGCCAATTATAAACTATTAATAATTGTTTTAATACTATTTTGTAGGAGGAAGAACACTTGGAGAGTGCGGGTCATGAGGATGACCCGGTGGGTGGGGGTAGGAGGGGGATGACCTGGAGGGTGCGGGGTAGAGGGATGACCCGGAGGGTGCGGGGCAGGGGGATGACCCGAAGGGTGCAGGTCAGGAGGAGGGGGCTGAGGCTTCAGGGTCCTCACAAACTTTTATGACGAGCCACCTGGTCGCCCCACCAGTAGTCTCTTTTGGTAGAGCCAAGATTGAGATTACGACTATAGGTGACGGGTAAGTCTAATACTCTGTTGTTTTGCTTTTTTTTCAAAAAATTTCTTTTAGTAAACTGACTTTATTTAGTATGTATTTCTAGATTTTGGATTGACTCTCAATTTGTCGGCACTTCGAGGGTCAGGCAGGTTAACCAAATATTGGGTAACCTGTGTCATCTGCACTACCTAGGGGTGCTGACAATGCCGATCGGTGAGGGGGTTCTATGCCAGACATGGGACCAGTACCGGTTTGCTCCTGACGGGCGCCACGGAACTGCTTAGGGGGTGGTGTCTCATGACTTCTAGGTATGTGTTTTTTCAATCTTCTTTTAGTTTTAACACAAATCTTTTCGAGTTACAACACTTTACTAATCATGACTTTTGTAGTTACGCTTTTGCTTTCCAGAATCAGGCAATCACCATAATCATGCCCTTCAAGTCTTCAACAACAATGCACACAAGGTGGTGAAGGACGCTATTGCGTATGCCCGCGTTCAAGCGACCAATGCGTACTATAAGGAGAAGCTAGGGCAACGAATGAGCAAGGCGATGGGTGCATCCACAATATACTTGACTGAAGAATAATACCGTTCGATTAACAATTCTAACTTTTTTAACCTTCGATTGTTGAGATTTATTGTCATATAATACAAATATCATCTCTGTTCAGGTGAGGATTCCAGGGTTTGCAAACCGCGAGGATGCATATTTTGAATTCTGCAAGATTTGGTCTTCAACTGCATTCAAGAAGACTTCCGAGCAGAAAAGACAATGCCGTGGGACGGATCCGAAGCACAGATATGGTGCCGATGGACATATTCACCATGCTAAACGCATGGTAAGACCTCCTTCTGTCACTCTATCTACAGATACATTGTAATGCGACTAACTCATATCTACTGTACAGGAAGCTAAATCTGGCAATGTGCCAAGTGACATCGAGGTGTATGCTTCTGGTCACAAAGGAAGTGATCCTACACAGCCAGATGTCTTGTGTAGCCTGAGAAACCAAGGGTTGGTTTCGGAGTCTGTGATGAGTGATTGACAAATTTTACCCTCTAATTCGAAGGGGTCCCTCCGAAGGGGTTCGGAGGCTGTTTCACCGAAGGGTTCGGTGGGCTCTGGTTGCTGCAGCTGTTGCAGTGGAGTGTGCCTGTTGGAGGGGTCCAACAGTACTCAATGACTTGGCTGTACCAAAGGGTTCGGTATTTTGGGCGATACACCAGAGTGTGTATCGAAGGTTGCTTACTCGGAGAGGTCTCCGGGGTACTGGATTCGCTTGTCTGTTTGTCTGTGGTGCGCAGGGGACTTCGGAGGCGACGGACGGTTCGCAGCAGGTGAACCTAGGTCAAGCGGGAGGCTTGATGCCAGGGGAGCAGGGAGCTCCGTCACGAAGGTTGCGAAGGGGTCGAGGTCAGACCTCGGGTCGAAGTGCGCTAGGAGAAGGCAGTAAGTGCGGAGTGTGACTCCGAGTGAAGGTACCCCTAGACGAAGTCCTCGGAGGCGAGGCACTTCGAAGGGTACTCCGAATGGAGTGACTTCGGAGTATGGTGGATCAAGTCCTCAGCAGAGGCAAGGTGTTCAAAGTGTGCTCCGGAGGGAGACACTCGAAGGTATACCCGACGAAGGTCTCAGAAGTCGAGGTGCATCGAAGGCATGGTCCGGGTGAGGCTCGTCGAGGAGTGTGCTCGGGGAGAGACACTACGATGAAGTGCTCATGGAATGCTTCATGCGGAGGCCTTGGATGAAGGAGGGACTTCGAAGGGTGGTACTCCGAAGGTGGGGCTTCGGAGTGAAGCAGGCTTCGGAGCGAAGCTGGCTTCTTCGGAGAGTAGCAGGCTTCGGAGCGAAGCTGGCTTCTCCGGAGTGAAGCAGGCTTTGGAGCGAGGCTGGCTCCGGAGTGAGGTTGACTTGAGGTACTTCGGTCATGCATGGCTTCGGTACACGGACTGATGGAGTTCGAGCTGGAAGAAGCTGCGAAGCCGTGGTGGTCCACTCCGAAGGTGTTGGTGCGAAGGCCCAAGGGCTTTGACGGCTTCGGCTCAAAACCGTCACTATATCGAAGGCTGACTTCGGTGAAGCGAAGGCCGTCAGGCTCAAGGCTTCTCACCGAAGCTACCGCATCCCTCGCGTGCGAAGGGGGGCTTCAGAAGGGTCCAAAACTGCAAAGGCTGACAGCGTCTGCTCTGCAAAAGCTGGAGATGTCCCCTCTGCGAAGCTGACAAAAGAAGCCTCCAAATAAAGTAGACTACCAGTTGTACCCCCTGTTCTGATGAGACAAAAACAGTGTAAACCCTAGGGATAAAGTAGTCTATTCACAGGGCTGAATAGTGCCTATAAATAGTGGAGGCTGGCTAGGTCACATAACACTTTGAGCATTCATTGTAGAACTCCTGTGCTAGCCACCACACTCTCTGTATTCATCCTGTGAGTTCATTTTGTGTTCCCTGTTCAAGCATTGAAGCTTTGACTCTGTTCATTTACTGCTTGAGCTTGTATGCATACTTCTCTGCATGCTTCGGTTTCTCTGTACTCCATTTTCTTGTGAGCTTTTCTGGAGAGGTGTGTGAGAAGCTTGTCCGCGTGAAGTGTGTTCGAGCGATGTGTGTGTTTCAGTGTTTGTTCGCTCTGTGTAAGCTGGAGGCTAGACCTCTCTGATTACTAGCGAAGCACTGTTTGACTTAGATCGAAGCCCGTTTTTCTTTCCTTGTCGAAGTCCTCAGCGAAGTCTGTTTAGTGTGCGTTTAGACCTTCGAAGTATGAAGCCCAGCACCAGTTGCTCTCGCTGAGTATTTGGTCGAAGTCCGCAGAGGGAAGTCTGCTCTTGCGAAGGGTGAAGTGCGAAGCCTGCTCGGAGCACCCAGTGTGCGGAGCCTGCACTGACTTAGCAAAGCTGATCGAAGTCCTCAGGGGGAAGTCCGCTCTTGCAAGTGCAAAGCCTGCAAGTGCGAAGCCTGCACGAAGGCACCCTGTGTGCGAAGGCTGCGCTGACTTAGCAGAAGCTGAATTTTTGGGTTTGTGGGTGGAGCGAAGTCTTCTTGGCTTCGAACTTTTACTCCTTGTGAAGCCTGTATTCGGAGCTGTGAAATACCTCCGAACCAGAACTTCGAAGGGTGTGTTTAAAGCCTGTACCACAGAAGACAGAATTAAAACAGAAGGCTATTTTTAGTCTAAAATTTTAAAAGCTCCCATTCACCCCCCCTCTGGTCACTGTTTCCGGTCCAACAATTGGTATCAGAGTAGGTTAAGATCACCAGTTGACCTTAACCAGTTTTGTGATCTGTTAGCGACATGGACAGAGTTAGTAAAATTCCTCTCTTCGATAAGACTGATTTTGCATACTGGAAGGTGCGCATGGAGGCTTACTTGCTAAGCCAAGGAAATGCAATTTGGGAGATTGTGGACTCACAATACTCCATCCCTGAAACTCGCACCTCTCAAACAGAAAAGGATCAGTATAATGCCAACTCCAAGTCAAGAAATATATTGTTCATTGGTTTGAGCCGGAGTGAGTTTGATAGGGTGCAGCACCTTAGGACAGCTAGGGAAATTTGGACCACTCTCACTATTTTTCATGAGGGCTCTACACAAATTAAGGCCAGGCGCCAAAGCACATACAATCAACAGTATAAACTGTTTGTGCAGGCACCTGGTGAATCTATAGATGCCATGTTTTCTCGTTTTGATGAGATAGTGAGTAACTTGCGGTCCAACGGGACGCTTGCTTACAATGATCATGATAGGGCTATCAAGCTTCTCTATGCTCTTGATCGTAGCATATGGGAAGTGAAGATATCCAGCATTGAGGAGTCCACAGGTTATGACACATTGACATGTGATGAGCTCTTCAGCAAGCTGAAGTCCACAGAGATTGCCAAGGCATCTCTTGCAGTGCACAGAAAATTTTTGCTACAACCATTGGCATTGGTTTCTAGCACTAGCCGTGGCACCACTGCAGAACCAAGCACATCTGGCACTTGTGTTCTTGCAGATGGTTTTGCTTTGTCCTCCCTGGTCTCCGTCACTAAGGAGCAGGTGGATACTCTGGGTGACGATGAGCTTGCTCTCATTGCCAAAAGGTTCACCCGTTTTCACCATGAGAGACGGGATCAGAGGAGAAGTGGTTTTAGTGGTTGCTTTGAGTGTGGCGACACTTCTCACATCAAGGCCAATTGCCCTAAACTCAAGAAGAGAGATGAGAGTGAGCGCTCCAAATACCACAAGAAGGAGAGGAAACCCTTTGTGAAGGGCAAGCGCGGCAAGGTGGCTAAGAGAGTAGCCAAAGCCGCTTCCAGAGCATTTGTTGCTGCTCTCAGCGACATCGACACTTCCTCAATTGAGGAGTCGAGCTCTGAGGGGGAGGAGTCTCCAAGGAAGGAGGAGAAGAAGGACAAGAAGGGACGAGATTTCACCGGCCTTTGCTTCATGGCCGACAGCGATAACAGCGGCGATGAGCTTGACTCATCTGAGGTACCACTATCCTATGACCAGCTTTCAATTAAACTAGATGAACTGAATGAAGTAGTTCTTGGTCAGGATAGATTACTTGTGCAAGCCGCTAGAGATAGAAAAGACCTTAGACTTAGGCTAGAATCTATTTCTACTGATTATGCCATGCTTAAGTCTAGAGTTAATGATAATGAATGTGAATCTTGTACTGTTGTCATGGGTGAGCTTGCTTAGTTGCGTTCTGTACATGCTCAAACTCTAGCTGAGCTTGAGACTGCTCAGAAGCAGCTTTTGATAGTGGATTCTTGTCATGATACAACTGAATGTATGAACTGCCCTTTATTACGTGAGAGCATTGATTTACGTGATAAGCATGTTCATGATTTAGAGGCTAGATTGGAGAGGGCCGATAGTTCTAAGGATGTGCATCCTGTGTGTGACACTTGCATGACCCTTAAGGACCAGCTAGGCACTGTTAGAGAGCGAGCTGAGAACCTCATGACTGAAAATGAATACCTTCTTTCTGTGGTTAACAAATGCACTGAGGGAAAGGGTAGGATGGATTTGCTCTTGGCCAAGACCAAGATGTGTGCTGACAGAGCAGGGTTAGCTCTAGGTTTGGGTTTTGAGAGGATTCCTTCAGATAGTGAAAACAAAACTGTTTTTACCTCACCCACTACCCTAGAGAAAGAGAGAGCTCTGTTAGACACTCCATCAGCCAAAAAGCCTACCCGAACTCCAAAGAAAACCACTCCTCCCACAAAAAGAGTTCCTCCCAAGAAAACCACTCAGCAGAAGCCCAAGGAGCCTGTGAAAGTTGCTCCTATGACCCATGAGAGTGCCCCTAGGAGAATTTTTCATTGTTCCTATTGTCAGCGGGTGGGTTATCTGGTTGGGTTCTGTTTTCGTCGCATCAAGGATGAGCGACGCTCTCAGGAGATGAGGTTCCAGAACATGCATTACCCATCTTTAGGTATGCATGAGTCTGAGTTTTACTCTCGTCCTGTTTTCGAGGCTCCTCGTGCTTCTCGGAGAGGTTTTGCTCCTCGAGGTATTCACCATGTTCCATATGGTGGTAGACCCCGAGCGAGTAGCTTTGTACCTCATCAGAGTAGGAGACCTCGTCGTGTTGTTAGATCACAGCATGTAGGTAGACCTCGCACTTTGCATCATTCTAATTATCCTGTGCGTAGACAGTCTACTTTTATTGTGCCTACTACTCGTATCACTCAGTGCTGGATGCCTCGTCATATTTTCACTCACCCCAGCACTGAGCGATCGAGACTTTCTTATCATGTGTAGGCGGTAGATCGAGGCTTGGAGGGCACGTGGATCATGGACTCCGGTTGTTCGCGTCATATGACCGGAGATGCAGCATGGTTCTCCAGCCTCACCACAACCAAGCAAAGGGAACATATCACCTTCACTACAACAATCCAGGAAACTTCCGTCGGCCAAAGCCGACGGAAGTTAGCCCTTTCCCGACGGAAGAAGCTAACTTCCGTCGGCAAAAGGCTAACTTCCGTCGGCATTTGGCCGACAGAAGCGGATAGACGGAAGTTAGCTAACTTCCGTCGGCCAAACCTAGCCGACGGAAGTTACCAGGAAATCGGTAACTTCCGTCGGCCAAATGCTAGCCGACGAAAATTACTTTTTTTGTTTTTTCTTTTTTCTGTCGACAGGCCAATAACTTCCGTCGGCTAATGTTGGCCGACGGAAGTTAACTAAAAAATCCAAAAAAAGAAAATTTGCAAAATGACTACCGAGCCAAAGTTTTAGTCTCCCACCTAATTCCTTGAAATGTTAAAGAATATGATCACAGAACGCTAAAGCCAGGTGTCATTGGCTTGTCTGAGAGAATGGTTCGCAAAAAGTAAATTCACAAGAGCTAAAAAACTGAAGAAAACCAACAAATGTAATTAAAATGAGTCATAGAATATGGATTGATTAAATTGCTACCACAGATAAGTACATCATTTTTAGATAGAAAAGAGAACATTAGATTAAGAAAACTCAAAATTGTACCACGGATGTCAGATATACATACTTAAACAGCACAACAGGATCCACATGAATCCAGTCAGCAAAGCAATGCAACAAAACAATGTTGATTCACCTCCTCAATGTCTCTACCAACCAGAAATTTTCCATCCTCTTGGATCACAACAACCACGCTAAACAACAATATTTATATGTGGTTACCAGTTACCACCTCTTGTCAAGAAAAGTAAGAATCAGATCATGATAAAATAATTAACCATGTTTTACAACATGTAAACGTCTCTGAATCAATGCAGAGCATTAGAGCAATGATAAATTTGCACGTATCATTTTCTAAAGAACAAACAGGAATGATATATCGTATGTGTAGACATCATTGATGATGCCAATATGTCTATTTAATCCATCTAGAAAAAGAATAAAGCTATGTAATCATCAGTAAAATTTATTTACAGTATACGGTACAATGAATTGAGTAATCAGCAGCCAAGAATTCTGAAAATTGAACCTTTGGAGGTACAGGCTTCATAATTATCGATTTATCGTTGAGTAATCAGCAGCTAGGAATTCTGAAAATTGAACCTTTGGAGGTACAAGCTTCATAATTATCCATGTTTCGAAGTTGGATATTATATTTTTTTCATCTTCATGAATTCACAGCCAAAACGAAACTGTGACTAATAAACTGCGGTGGAATCTGTGTTTATACAAAAAGGAACTTGACAACCAAAAAAACAAAGGGCAGAAATCATGTTAAGACATATTTCTCAGGGTTTTTTCATCATAGAACATTCCAGTTTTTCTATTAAATGGCCAAAACATAAATCAAATCTCAAACTTGAAACTTGTACCGGAAGTCCAAAATATTTTGCCAACTCTTACGAAAAACCTGGAAAATGCTTCCAACAGTCTACCATCCTATCGCATAGGGTACCATGAATTTGAAATCTGTCAGTGTATTGTACAATGACCACCAACACACTGATAGCTCAATGGCAATTAAAAACAGCAAAAGTAGTCCTGAAACAATTAACTGAGATCTAACACCTTGCTCAAACCAAAACCTTGCCCAAATCCAGCTCATAATCTAACGCCATACTCAATTAGTTAGTAGCAGAAACTAGGGAGTTTTTTTAAAAAAAGAACAATCCAGCAACAGTTAGGCTTAAAGCTGTATCTTTTTTCTTTTAGAAGAATCTCAATGGGCGATAGGTTGATAGGAATAAAAGCTCTATTCTTTTGGAACTATATCGTGTGATCCAGGCATCCAGCACCTCCTCAATCACAATCACCTTTGCTGAAAGATCCAACAGTTCAGAAAATGAAATCGAGCAAAAATGTTTTTGCGAACTGACCAATCCAAGGCGGTGACGACGACGCCTGCCCAGAGCGGTAGGTACCCTTTGCTGAGGATCTTGATGGCGATTGCGCTGCCAATCACCAGATGTCGGCCCCGAGGCGGGCGGCGAGGAGCTGCACTAGGAGGCCCATGGCAGTGGCCCATAGGAGTAGCCACAGAAGCGTGTCCCTGGCGACGGCGCCGGCCTGGAGGTCCCCCTCGAGTTTTCCCGGGTCAAGGAACACGATGCTCATCAGGAACCCGGGCCCCGTGAAAAGCCACAGCTTCCGCCACGAGAATGGCAGGGCCTTGGAACAGGACGCAGCCGCGGCAGCCACCGAGGACGGGGCGCGCGAGAGCTGCCCCCGCACCCACTTCCCCCACCCGGGAGGCGTGGAGTCGGCGGCCGGGAGGCACGGAGGCGGCGGCCGGGAGCCGGGGAAGCGGGGAGGGGAGGCGCGGAGACGGCGGCGCAAAACCTAGGGTGCGGGAGGTGGGGAGGCGGGGAGGGGAGGCGGCGGTCGGGAGGCGCGGAGGCGGCGGCCGGGAGGTGGGGAAGCGGGGAGGGGAGGCGGCGGCCGGGAGGTGGGGAAGCTGGGAGGGGAGGCGGCGGCCGGGAGGTGGGGAGGCGGCGCAAAACCTAGGGTAAAACTAGGCGCGGGGAAAACTAGGGCGCGCGCGGGCAGGAAAAATAAGGCGTGGAAAAATATCTTCCGTCGGCCACAGCTAAAGCCGACGGAAGTTAATTTAATTTCCGTCGGCTTTAATGTTGGCCGACGGAAGTTACGACTTTTATTCTGGGCGGGGGCGAAAGCCTTTTAACTTCCGTCGGCCACAGTCAAAAGCCGACGGAAGTTAATCTAACTTCCATCAGCATACAGGAGCCGACGGAAGTGAATTAACTTTCGTCGGCTTTTCCGAAAGCCGACGGAAATTAAAATTGCCGACGAAAATTTCATGTTTTCTTGTAGTGCTTCGGGAACAATCGAAGGAGTAGAGTGAAAGGTAAAGGTGTGGTAAGAACTAATTCGAATTTCACTCTCAAAGATGTTGCTTTGGTTGAAAACCTGGGATACAATTTGCTTTCTGTATCTCAGTTGCTTGATGAGGGCTTCGAAGTACGATTCCATCGTGATACTTCGCAAGTACTCAATTCTGATGGCGTTGTTGTCTGCAAGATCTTTAGAGTTGGGAGAGTTTTTGGAGCTGATTTTTCTGAATCATCTGGTTCTTCTCATTGTCTTGTTGCACATTCTACTTCTGAGCTTTGGAAGTGGCATAGGAGACTAGGGCATATGAGCTTTGAGTTGCTCGCTCGTCTGAGTGCCCTAGGTCTGATCCAAGGATTGCCCAAGCTCAAGTTTGAGAAGAATTTAGTTTGCGCTCCATGTCGACATGGAAAAATAATTGCCTCTTCACATTCGCCAGTCACCACAGTGATGACTGAACAACCCGGAGAACTTCTCCACATGGACACTGTAGGTCCTCCTCGGGTTAGTTCTTTAGGCGGCAAGTGGTATGTGTTAGTCATTGTCGATGATTTCTCTCGCTACTCTTGGGTCTTCTTTCTTGCCAGCAAGGATGAAGTGTTTTCACACTTTCGGAGCTTGGCTTTGAGACTTTTCACTGAACTCCCTAGTGCATTGAAATTCATTCGAAGTGATAATGGCTCTGAGTTCAAGAACAGTCTCTTTGTTGACTTTTGCATGGAGCATGGCATAGAACATCAATTCTCTGCTCCGCGGGTTCCTCAACAAAACGGTGTTGTTGAGAGAAAGAACCGCACTTTGGTTCAGATGGCTAGGACGATGCTCGATGAGCACAGGACTCCTAGAAAATTCTGGGCTGAGGCCATGAACACTGCATGTTACATCTCAAACTGAATCTTCTTGCGCTCAATTTTGAATTTGACATCTTATGAGCTACGTTTTGGGAGACAGCCCAAGGTTACTCATCTTCGAGTTTTTGGCTGTCGTTGCTTTATCCTAAAACATGGTAATTTGGATAAATTTGAGTCGCGTTCTTCTGACGGGATATTTTTGGGTTACACTACACATGGTCATTCTTATCGTGTTTATAATTTGGAGACTAACACTGTCATCGAGTCATGTGATGTGACTTTTGATGAATCAACCCCCTCTGTTAGTTCTGCTCTTGAACAGGCAAATGAACACGATATGGAACAGACTATCTTCGAAGAAGAAGATCCCGGAGATTTCGAGGATGAACCCCTACTACCCTCGGCATCGACCCCCGAAGCCGACCCCGCTACGACCACTTCGGCACAAGGTCCCGAAGCAACTACCTCGACATCGGTCATCTTGGACCACTCCAACGCACAAGTTGAGGGGGAGACTGCATCCCACCGCGAGGCTCCACATCATGTTCAAAGGATGCATCCTCCCGAGCAGATCATTGGTGAGCTTGATCAAAGGGTAACATGTTCTCATGCTCATTTCATTAATTCAACTTTTGTTGCTTCTTTCGAGCCCTTAGATGTTAGTCATGCACTTTCTGATTCTAGTTGGATTAATGCCATGCATGAAGAGCTTGAAAATTTTGAGAGAAACCAAGTCTGGACTTTAGTTGATCCTCCACCAAATGTTCATTTCATTGGAACAAAATGGATTTTCAAAAACAAACAAGGGGAGGATGGGACCATAGTTAGAAACAAGGCTAGACTTGTAGCTCAGGGTTATTCTCAATTAGAAGGGATTGATTTTACTGAAACTTTTGCACCTGTTGCTCGTCTTGAGGCCATTAGAATTTTGCTTGCCTTTGCCACATCCCGGGGATTCAAACTCTATCAAATGGGTGTCAAAAGTGCTTTTCTTAATGGTTTCATAGGCGAAGATGTTTATGTAAAACAACCCGGTTCAGCACTCTAGAACCAAACACATTGATGTGAGATATCATTTTCTCAAAGATCATAATGAGAAGGGTGATATTGAACTTCAATATATTGATACCCAACACCAGCTAGCCGATATTTTCACAAAACCCCTCGATGCTTCTCGTTTTGCCTACTTGTGTGGGGAACTTGGTATTTGTCACCCTTACGGCATTTTGTGAGGGGAAGCAGATTTTAATTGTCTTGCATATGCTCATCGTGTGTGAAATTGCATTTACATCTTTTGCACTTATATGCCTGATTTTAATTCATGAAATCATGTCAACTCAGCTCTATTTAATATGTTTGAAACATTATGTGCATGATTCTTCTTTCCAAAATCAAATCATGCTCACTGCTTAGTCTTGAATCTAGCATGTTTAGGCAGGACTGCTTTAGCTATCTTTTATCTGCTTGATAGCAAGACTCCTTTTCTCTGGATGCTAAACATTGCAACTTGAAAAATTGTTCTACACACTCATGGATATTCATCAAGTGTTAAACAGTTTGTTCACTTTATGAAAATTCCAAAAATCTATGATTTGCATGCTTCAAAGCAAAAAGATCCATGTGGGTTTGTTTGTCGCGCTACTCTACTCTAGACTGCTTACCATTGCACATTGGTCTGAACTGGGATAGTGTAGTGTATGCCAAAATCACCGCCTTAAGCTTCTGATGGCTTTCATGCCTAGGCTTGGCCTGATTGGAAAGTATAAGGTGGACAAACAAATAACCCCTGGCATTATGAAAAGAATAACAAAATTCATTGATCATCAAGTTTGCTTTCAATGCTCCATTTGAACTGGACTTGTTTGTCTAGAGTAGAAATTGACTAGCGTTGCGCAGTCCCTGCTTTTACTTGTCTAGTTACCTTGATTGAGTGGTGATGCTTTTATTTCAAAATGATAAAATCACATGCTGTCATCATGTTTTTAGAGAATGTTAAATTGAGCTGAGCACATGATAATTGGTATTAATATTGGCATATTTTTGCTTTATATGTCTTTGCAATTCTTCCCATTTCAAAGCTTTACATCTTTTAAAAAATGCTCCTTGATGCTTGCATTGCCAAAGGGGGAGAAATTGTTGAGTTCTCTACAGCAAAGGGGGAAAATTAACTCAGGGGGAGTTTTTATATTGCAAAGGGAAGTTTTGCCGAAGGGGCTTTTACTCTTTTGGAAAGGAGGAAAATTCTTTTGTCAAGTGACATGATTTGGCTCGGTTCTGAGTTTTTATGGTCACTTGTGTGCTGAAATTTTTCAAATTTTCTTGAACTTGAATTGGGTTGTCAATGCACTCATCAAGGGGGAGATTGAGAAACCAAGGGTTGGTTTCGGAGTCTGTGATGAGTGATTGACATATTTTTACCCTCTGATTCGAAGGGGTCCCTCCGAAGGGGTTCGGAGGCTGTTTCACCGAAGGGTTCGGTGGGCTCTGATTGCTGCAGCTGTTGCAGCGGAGTGTGCCTGTTGGAGGGGTCCGACAGTACACAATGACTTGGCTGTACCGAAGGGTTCGGTATTTTGGGCGGTACACCGGAGTGTGTATCGGAGGTTGCTTACTCGAAGAGGTCTTCGGGGTACTGGATTCGCTTGTCTGTTTGTCTGTGGTGCGCAGGGGACTTTGGAGGCGACGGACGGTTCGCAACAGGTGAACCTGGGTCAAGCGGGAGGCTTGATGCCAGGGGAGCAGGGAGCTCTGTCACGAAGGCTGCGAAGGGGTCGAGGTCGAACCTCGGGTCGAAGTGCGCCAGGAGAAGGAAGTAAGTGCGGAGTGTGACTCCGGGTGAAGGTACCCCGACACGAAGTCCTTGGAGGCGAGGCACTTCGAAGGGTACTCCGAATGGAGTGACTTCGGAGTATGGTGGATCAAGTCCTCAGCAGAGGCAAGGTGTTCGAAGTGTGCTCCGGAGGGAGACACTCGAAGGTATACTCGATGAAGGTCTCAGAAGTCGAGGTGCATCGATGGCATGGTCCGGGTGAGGCTCATCGAGGAGTGTGCTCGGGGAGAGACACTAGGACGAAGTGCTCATGGAATGCTTCATGCGGAGGCCTTGTACGAAGGAGAGACTTCGAAGGGTGGTACTCCGATGGTGGGGCTTCGGAGTGAAGCAGGCTTCGGAGCGAAGCTGGCTTCTTCGGAGTGTAGCAGGCTTCGGAGCGAAGCTGGCTTCTCCGGAGTGAAGCAGGCTTCGGAGCGAGGCTGGCTCCGGAGCGAGGTTGACTTGAGGTACTTCGGTCGTGCATGGCTTCGGTACACGGATTGATGGAGTTCAAGCTGGGAGAAGCTGCGAAGTCGTGGTAGTCCACTCCGAAGGTGTTGGTGCGAAGGCCCAAGGGCTTTGATGGCTTCAGCTCAAAACCGTCACTGTATCGAAGGCTGACTTCGGTGAAGCGAAGGCCGTCAGGCTCAAGGCTTCTCACCGAAGCTACCGCACCCCTCGCGTGCGAAGGGGGGCTTCAGAAGGGTCCAAAACTGCAAAGGCTGACAGCGTCTGCTCTGCAAAAGCTGGAGCTGTCCCCTCTGCGAAGCTGACAAAAGAAGCCTCCAAATAAAGTAGACTACCAATTGTACCCCCCTGTTCTGATGAGACAAAAACAGTGTAAACCCTAGGGATAAAGTAGTCTATTCACAGGGCTGAATAGTGCCTATAAATAGTGGAGGCTGGCTAGGTCACATAACACTTTGAGCATTCATTGTAGAACTCCTGTGCTAGCCACCACACTCTCTGTATTCATCCTGTGAGTTCATTTTGTGTTCCCTGTTCAAGCATTGAAGCTTTGACTCTGTTCATTTATTGCTTGAGCTTGTATGCATACTTCTCTGCATGCTTCAGTTTCTCTGTACTCCATTTTCTTGTGAGTTTTTTGGAGAGGTGTGTGAGAAGCCTATTCGTGCGAAGTGTGTTCGAGCGAAGTGTGTGTTTCAGTGTTTGTTCGCTCTGTGTAAGCTGGAGGCTAGACCTCTCTGATTACTAGCGAAGCACTGTTTGACTTACATCGAAGTCCGTTTTTCTTTCCTTGTCGAAGTCCTCAGTGAAGTCTGTTTAGTGTGAGTTTAGACCTTCGAAGTACGAAGCCCAGCACCAGTTGCTGTCGCTGAGTATTTGGTCGAAGCCCGTAGAGGGAAGTCTGCTCTTGCGAAGGGTGAAGTGTGAAGCCTGCTCGGAGCACCCAGTGTGCGGAGCCTGCACTGACTTAGCAAAGCTGATCGAAGTCCTCAGGGGGAAGTCCGCTCTTGCAAGTGCAAAGCCTGCAAGTGCGAAGCCTGCACGAAGGCACCCTATGTGCGAAGGCTGCGCTGACTTAGCAGAAGCTGAATTTTTGGGTTTGTGGGTGGAGCGAAGTCTTCTTTGCTTCGAACTTTTACTCCTTGCGAAGCTTGTATTCGGAGCTGTGAAATACCTCCGAACCAGAACTTCGAAGGGTGTGTTCGAAGCCTGTTCCACAGAAGACAGAATTAAAACAGAAGGCTATTTTTAGTCTGAAATTTTAAAAGCTCCCATTCACCCCTCCTCTGGTCGCTGTTTCCGGTCCAACATAGCCAGTCAGCCATGGACCATTTGGTGAGATATGTTAGCAATGTTAAGAGTTTGCGTCGTTTTATTTTTCTCCGTCTAATCGGACATGTTGTTTTTGTAGGCGTAGTATGGTGAACAAATGGTTCAACTCCATGGGAAGGACTATGATTGGTGGAGAGAACCTGTCGACCAAATGGTCGTGTACTCCAGCGGAGGTGGAAAAAACCATGTACGGTAAGACGATGTTTTTATCAATGTTTTGTGTATGGTATTGTAATGGTAACTAACTCATTCAATGTTGCAGGTACTCCATGTTCAATGGAGTTATTGACTCGAGAGCGGTGAGAGCTCAGAAGTCAGCTCAATCATCGCAGAGCTCCGTCGGAGTTGGCTCCAGCCGTCGTCGCTTAGAAGCAAACCCGGAGGTGGTTCAGCTGAGGGAGGAAATGAGGCGGTGCGACGAGCACAGCAGGCAACAACAAGAGTACTATACTGCCTGGTTAGCACAATAGCAGGCGATGATCTAAGTAAGTTTAATTTGTAGTTTTGCAGTTATAAAGTATTCAGCAATAGGTTTAGAACTAACTGAACGCATTACAACATGTGTAGCAACTAGCCCAACAACATGGTGGATTTGACATGTCCTTGTTCCAACCACTGCCTCTCCCGCCACCACCACTTCCATTTGTTCCTCCTACACATGAGGTACCTCCTGACATATCGTTACTTGAGATACTTAAGTTAGTGTTTAGAAGGTCAGTTGAGTCTGTTCTCTAATTTTGTCTATTTCTTCAGAGTCTTCGTACGCCTGGTCAGGATGGAGCCTCCGGGGCAAATGTGGATGAAGCGGCAGGCAGCGGCAGCGCCCACGACCCAAATGTGGGCGATCAGTGAGTATGGACATATGTGACTTTGTATGTGAATCTCGATGTGTTATGTGACTTTGATTGTGAATTTGGATGGTATATGTGAATTTGGATGTGTACTGTGACTTTGGATGTGAATTCAGTTGTGTTATGTGATTTTGGATGTGATGTGTGAAGTTTGGATGTGAATTTGGATGTGAGATATGATTTTGGAGGTTATATGTGAAATTTGAATGTGATTTTGGATGTGAGATGTGATTTTGGATGTTATATGTGAATGTGATATAAATTGTGGTTGGATGTGAGTGTGAGTAAGGGAAACCAGGAAAAACAAAAAAATATCAGCTAACTTCCGTCGGCTTTCACCATAGCTGACAGAAGTTAGCTGCTTTCGGTCATGTGGGCAGAAAGGCTAACTTCCGTCGGCTAGGGCCAAAGCCGACGGAAGTTAGGGTCACCTAACTTCCGTCGGCCAACCTGGCCGATGGAAGTTAGAGCGCCTCTACCGACATGGCAAAGTTCGGCTCTAACTTCCGTTGGCCACGTGAAGCCAACGGAAGTTAGCTAACTTCCGTCTTCCCGCTTCCATCGGACAAATGCCGATGGAAGTTAGCCATTTGCCATCGAAAGTTATCTTCTTCCATCGGGAAAGGGCTAACTTCTGTCGGCTTTGGTCGACAGAAGTTTGCCGAATTGTTGTAGTGGTTGTTGAATTGTTTTAAGATTTGTGAGTCTCACCTTTAGCACATTTAGATCATATATATTGGAGATGCTCTCACTATTATTACATTTTGTTAAATTTCTATTTATATGTGTTGATGCCAAGATTTGGTAAAACCCAAGGCCCACCATGGATGTCGTACGGTCAACGAAAGTCAAGGAGGGTCCGACCAAAGATGGTCAAAGAAGCCCGTCCGTTACAACTTGGCCAGATATAAAGGAGTCGATGATAAGAAGATGAGGTTTTATTCAGAATCAGTTAGGGTAGATTGCTTGTACGGTAAGTCTCTGGACTATAAATATGTATCCCTTAGTTAGGTTAAACACACAACTCTGTCAAACAACTATTCGGCGCATCACCACCCTTGGCTTCCCAAGGTTATTCCCGACGAGATTCGGCACTCTAGCGAAGAGGTGAGTCCCGCCACACCCGATGATCGTATCGACTAGGTCAATGTCCTCATGGCTGCATCAATTTGATCTCTTGAGGCATCGGCTAAAACAGTACGGTCGTCGATTTATCTCGGTGTATTGGCTAGTTCTAAGGCTGCATCAGTTTGATATCTTAGATTGATATAATTTAGGTGTCCTAGTTTGATGCTTCATCAGTTGAGTCTGATATCTCTTTCTATTATACTTATTTCATGTTGTATACCGTTCATCTAAATAAAGCATACCTGATACTTTGAAGTATTATTAAGTTCATCATGCTAGCTATTGTCTTGGTTAGGTCCAATCTTGTTATTGCGATGATTTTAATAATATATACATGTTATTTGGCATGTTTTATTTATTTCTATCGGAGTAAAAGCCGATAGGATATATTCAATTCAGAGTCATATTATATCCGCCATCAAGGGATGCTCCTTGGCATGTACGCATAAATTCTGCCTTGGTCATCGGCCTGGTGGTCGATCGGTGTCATTCATTCATGATTATTATATCCTTACCACAGTCATCGGCTTGGCAGCCGATAGGCTTTGCTACTCATGATATTTCCTCTGTTTCCTTATCAGTTGCAAGGTCAAACTGATTGGCACATTTTGAACCCTTTTTCTAAGACTATAGGACTTATACTAGAGTTAAGCAGATCTCCCAAGCCACGCGTATGTCAAAATATGACCAAAAACACCAACAACGTGACACGAAAAAGTCTAAATTACTTGCCCTTATAATTTTGTTTTGTTTAATAGATTAGGGTGTTAATGTATAAGTATACGAAAAAGTCTAAATTACTTGACCTTATAATTTCTGCTCCTTGTTTTTTGCAGAGCGTCTTAGTGGGTGCTCTGGGGATTCAGTTTTTAAAACAAAACATGGAGTTTGGGAGTATTTACCCACCATGGCATTAATAAATATCGATTTATTTTCTTTTTCTCTCCTTCACGAATCTTTCCTCCGCAACTCTTTTGTTTCTTTCTGGCGATAGAGCAAGGAGACGATGGAGAGACCGCGGCTAGCTAGGCCGCTTCGGGGGAACTGGTGCGGGTGCCTCTCCAAGACGCTGCAGGGATGGTGGCGCGAGCCCCTGGTTAGGGAGCGACAAGGGCGGTGGCTTGGGACCCTGGCCAGGGCACGATATGGGGCGAAGGCACAGGCCCTTGGCCAAGCGGCTGGGACGGTGGCTCGAGCCCCTGGCCAGGGCGTGACAGGGGGCAAAGGCGCAAAACCATGGCCAAGTGGCGGGGGCGGCGGCTCAGGACCCTGGCCAGGGCACGGTAGGGGCAAAGGCGCATGCCCCTAGCCAGGTGGCAGGGGCAACGGCTCGATCCCTTGTCCAGGGGCAGTTGGGGCGAAGGCGCAAGCCCCTGGCCAGGGCACGGTAGGGGCGATGGCGCGAGCCCTTGGCTAGGGTACGGTAGGGCTGGCAACGCAGGTCCTTGGCTAGGGCGCATTACAGGCGACAGTACATTCCTACTAAATTCTATTATTCCTGAATTTGGATCTACTCTATAAGCTAAACAGGGGAGGTACTCCATAGTGAAGCAACAACTCTACTCTGAATCTGATTCTAAGTGGATTTCGTAGAGTTGGGCAAAATTTGGTGGGGTGGAGTAGTCCCAAACATACACATAAAAGAGTATTGTTGGCACAAATGTTACGCCAACAGGTTCTCTGAAATCAAGAACGGACAAAGAGGGAGTTTGTGTTTTAGGACTACTTTGAGCCTCCGAAATGGATAATAACTCAAGTGGTCCGAATAAGTGTAAATGAATAACTTGTTCTGGATCCCCTTTACAAGGTACAAAGGGGGGTATTTATAGGGGAAAAAGCATAAGGAAAAGACCTATTTACCCCTAGATTACAACTGACATAGTGGAAACTATTCGGTACTATAAACAAGGTTATACACGGTAAAGTACTGCAAGGTAGATGGATAAGATGGACATCCAATCAATCATGTCCTTCGGCTTCGAGGCCTCCATCTTCCCTTCGGAAGGTTCTCCAGGGCTTCGCACCGTTGCACCCTTCGGCATGGCGACACATGCTTCGAACAACAGTTCACTAGCTTCGGAGTCCTCCTCAGCCTTTGAAGGATTAATCTTTAAGCCCTGGAAATGGAGTAATTTCCCCCAACAGTAGCCCCTCGAATACGCCTCTCTGTAGTTAACCTGTTTAGAAAGAAGGCGGTATACGGAAGGAACATTTCTATTTTCTGAGGCTTAAAGAGGATTTGGGCATGCGGCGACTTATCCGAAGACTTCGAGCCTAACGCGTTCGAACCTCCCCCTTCGAGTTCTTGATGCCGTGGGAACGCCCGTTGGGAAGGGAACGGTCTCGGAGTGCGAACGTTGTGGGGCACCGTTAGATGTAGCCGTTACAGCGCAAGTAGCCGTTACACTTTGTAAAAAAGGTAACGGTCGATTTTTACAGCGGTTGTACGCCGTTCCAATTACCAGACCCACTTGTCGGTGACAGAACCCGAACCTGCAGTGTGAAACCAATCGAAGAGTAGCACTGGATATGCGGTTATAAAAGGAAAAAACAGGGGTTAACCGAGATTTTTTACCGCATCCATCACCTGTGATTCACCTTTCCCCCAATCTTCCAAACTCTTGAGCACCCAAGCGCGATGGCGAGAACTAGCCACACCACTCCGGCAGCGGCCAACACCCTAGCGCAGAGGCAGGCGTGGGCTGCATCGGTAGCAGCGGCAATGGCGGGGACCCCGAGCGGAGCTTGGCCCAAGAATCCTCGGGCGCTCCGTCCGCCCTCTGTCGCGCCCCGATTTAATAAATCAGGACTTTATTGAAATTCCATAGAAAATCAATAAAACAAGGCGTTCATCATGCGACCACGTACAATACGGACAATCATTCACGGTTCGTAGACCGCATTAATACAAAAGTGAATAAAGGTGAAGAGAAACTAATAAAATAAGGGTCCTAGATGAACGCCTCCTTCCAGTCTCGCCTTGACTGGGTCGCTACTCCAGACCTTCATCCTCCTCGTAGTAGACTGGCTCTGAGGTTGTAAGTCAACGGAGTGAGTACAGATGTACTCAGCAAGCCACCGAATGCAAATATAATGCAAGATAATAACAAGGGAGATAGTGGCTAATTTAGCGGAAGCAGCATAATTGTAAGGCTTTAAATGAGAGCAATTTATTAGTACGGAAAAGTAAACATGTGCATGTGTATCATCATCTTCTAACTCGAGGGGTACAGTCAGCCCCACCTCGCTCAACAGTCCTTACGTGCCATGAATAACTCATTCATTCAAACAATTGTAAGCTAACTGCGAGTAGTCACACAACCCGCCCTTGACCGTGGGCTCGGCTTTTCGAAAAGATTGAATTACTCTGATCAGAGATGTACCACTGTACCCACAAGGCACGCACTCATCACCCACACCGAAGTGTAACGAGATGACCCATCACACGGGAACTCGTGCCAAAACCTTCCATATAGTCCTCCCCGACTCAATAGCACCCTCTTATGGGTTTCATATGGTGTCTCGACGCATCGGAGCCCCACCATACCCCCCCTTGAGCCTCGTCGGTACAAGTCGCCCGCAGGCTAGCCCCTTGCCCCCTCCTCTATGGTGCATCAAGCCGGAGCATTCCATACTTCCAGTTAGGACTTACCCATTAGACTTGTGGTTGGTACGGAAGTGCTTTGCAACAGATCCCGCAGACCGGTCCTTATAGTGCCCCGGGTGCGACAAACCAGTGCCCGAGCTTGCACCCGGAACCCACCATACTTATAACCTAGCCAACTCCAACAGAGTCCAGAGACGAGAATAACAGGGAAATTCATATACAGAAATCCAGCTATCTATGACTCGTTCTTTTTAACCTATAGCAGTTGTGCCGGTACATTGGGCACTAGCTAATATTTTTATAGTAGAGTGACAAGGAGTTAAGGCTCAATAAGCATGGCTTGGGTTTGCACACAAGGACAGGGATCTAATAAATATAAGTGTAAGGCTTGAATGTTTGTCTAATGCAATATTAATCTATGGGTTATAGCGATAAGTTATTAAAACATGGGCTCAATTATGATCAACTGTTTCCACAGAGGTGGTCGATGACTTGCCTTGCTCAGCAAATGGGGATGGAGGAACCTCGGGGTAGAACTCCTGCTCCTCGACAAACTCGTAGTCTTCTTGATACGGAAAATAAACAATACATTCAATAAACAGATAAAATTCACCAGATATTCAACATACACATTTGTAGGTTTTATTATGTGAAGTAATATTTTTAATATTTCAAGGTTTTGTACCAAACAGTAAAGTTTAATATTTTAGAATTTTTCCCAATTTATTTTCTGTATTATTAATTTTTAACCCTAAGGGATTTTTATTCATTTATTTATTAATAATATTTTGGGTAACAGAAACATACTGTTTTTATGGCATTAATGTGTAGAGAATAATATTCTGGTTCTAACAAAATTTGAATGGTGAAATTTGGAGTTAAAATGAGCAAGTTATGAATTTTCAAAGTTTAAATCAATTTCTGGAATTTTATTTAAACAGAAAATGGGCTCTGGTCCACGGTGAGCCAGGCCCACGGTGGACCGCGCCACTGTGGCGTGGACCGGATCAACCAGATCTGTTGGATCCTGATCCAGCGGCCAGGCGCGAGGCGGGAGGTTTAAATGAGAATGGACGGTTCAGATTAAAACGTGGCGAACGGGTACGCGTGGACGCACCAGATCGCTTCGGGAGTTTAAGTTGCGATCAACGGCCGTGAGCGAGCGATACCGCTTTGACCAGATCCCAGGGCTCAGATTAGATCCCACAGGATCTAATCTGTGCCGTCCGATCCGGATCGTGCGGCTCAGAGGGGATCCGGCACGGCACGCGCTAAGGGCTCGAGTACCCTTCGTCTCCGGCGACGGCGAGGCCTCGGGCGCGGTGGCAGCGGCGGCGGCGAGCGCCTACGTGCCTAGCTAGGGCCAAAAATGGAATGCGGGGGTGAGGGGGGTCATGATGATACCTTCTGCGGCGAAGATGGGGGACGGGCGGCGACGACGGCGAGGGTAGACGACGAGGTCTTCTCGGGTGGTCGTCGGCGACGGTGTTCCGGCGGGTTCCACGGCCAACCGAGGGGCGACCGAGGACGGGTGGGGTCTGGTGATCACAACGGTGGCGTCGGCTAGGGCGGTGGTGGTCGGAATCGGCGGCGATGGCTCGCCGGAGTTGGAACAGAGGAGGAAACCGAAGAATGGAGCAGGGCGCTCGAGAGTGCTTCGGCTTGGGCGTTAAGGGTGTGGTCGAAGTGCGGTGATCAGAGGGGTATTTATAGGGTCACCGGCGGTGGCCAGATGGAAGGAAACCGAGGGTTTCCTTTCTTCTCCGGCGAGGGTTCCATTCCCGTGGCCAAGCTTCCTAAAGTGCGAAACCGCGTCATCTTTCGGCGGAAGGGGATCATGGTTATCCAAGGAAGGGCGTCCGGGGGCGATCGGGTGGATTTGGGCGGCCAGCGGCAAGGGATCCGGAGGAGATCGCCGGAAAAAGGAAAGGGGGGATCCCTTCCCCGGGAAGAAGACGATCCTGACAGGTGGGCTCCACCTGTCAGTGAGCGAGTGCGCGACAAATGGCGCCGACAGGCGGGCCACGTACGTCAGAGGGTGAAGGCGAGTGCGAGGTGGCTGACTGGTGGGACCGAGGCGGGGCGCGGGCGGGAGGAGAGAGGGAATGCGAGCGCCGACAGGCGGGACCCACGGGTCAGTGACTCACGGTTTGGACTGGGCTGGGCTTAGGCGAATTCAGGGTTGCGGCCCATTAAGGATTTAAAAGTGTTTTCAGATTTAAAATAATTCCAGTAATTCATTTATTTGGTTAAGGGTTGAATCACTGTTGATAAAAATTTGTGAAAATTCCTAAAATTATATTTTGATCTCTAGTTCATCTCATAAAATTTTCAAGTCCAGATTTTAAGTATTTCTCCCTGTTTGGCTTTATTTGGGTTCTTTTGGGATTTTTCCTTTAATAATAAATTCAGAAATGATTTAAATAATATTTTCTTTTTATTTTATTTCCTTTTAATTTCTGGGGTGTTACAATCCTATCCCCCTTACAGAGAATCTCGTCCTCGAGATTCGGCTCAATCCTCGAATAGTTCAGGATGTTGTGCCTTGAGTTCATCTTCTTTTTCCCATGTAGCTTCCTCTACTGGATGATTGCTCCACTGCACTTTGCAGAAGCGGATGACTCTACTCCTGGTGGTCCTTTCTTTGACTTCCAATATCTTGACCGGCTTTTCCACATAGGTCAGATCCTCTTGGACATCCAACTGCTGAAGGTCCACTTGTTCTGTGGGGACGCGGAGACACTTCTTGAGTTGAGATACGTGAAATACATCGTGTACTCCGGCCAACGAGGGTGGTAGTTCCAACTGATATGCAACTTCTCCTTGGCGTCGAACAACGGGAAATGGTCCAACATATCGAGGGGCCAACTTTCCTCTCATGTTAAACCGTTGAGTTCCACGGAGAGGCGTGACTCGTAGGTAGACATGATCTCCTTCTTCAAAGGCTAGGTCTCGACGGCGATTGTCTGCGTAGCTCTTCTGCCGCGATTGGGCTGTCTTGAGTCGGTCTCTGATGATCTGTACCTTTTCTTCAGCTTCACGAAGAATGTCGGTTCCGAATACTTGGGATTCACCAGTTTGGTCCCAAAGTAGAGGCGTTCTGCACTTACGTCCATATAGTGCTTCAAAAGGAGACATCTGAAGGCTGGCTTGATAGCTGTTGTTGTATGAAAACTCAGCATACGTCCATAAATTCAGAAATGATTTAAATAATATTTTCTTTTTATTTTATTTCCTTTTAATTTCTGGGGTGTTACACCCTCCAAGAAGAAGATTGCCCAAAGCTTCATCATCGGCCAATCCGTGAGCACCGCTGAGTCCATTGAAGAAGCAGTGGACAGAAAGCTGGGCACTGGACTGAGGACTCGAGTCCCCGGTACGGAATCGACTCCAAAGCCGCGAAGCGGGGAGGTGGTGGTCTTCGAAGCATTCTTCGAAGCAGGCCTGGGACTGCCAGCCGTGGATTTCTTGGCAGAGGTATTGGACTTGTTCCACATAACTCTGCCTCAGCTGTCCCCCAACGCCATCGCCCGCTTAGCCATCTTCGAATGGGCGCTCCGGGCAAAGGGATGCGAAGGACGCTCCGAGATCTTCGCCGCGACCCACGAAGCCATATGCCAACCGAAGCCACAAGACGGCCCTGGGGATTCCAAGGTGACGATAGCCTTTGGCAGCGTCAATTTCCAACTACGGAGGGAGCATGCCCTCCACTTCCCTGCAAAAGCTATAAACGACAGGTGGTACAAAAACCGGATACTTCGCTGGTCCTCTCCAGGAGATCTGGTTCCGGAAGGAGGCGGGCATCTCTCCGAACCCCAGCCTGCTCTCGATGAGGCTAGGGCTGCTCACTTCGGTGGCTCGTCGCATGAGCATGCGCGACCTGGCCGAGGAGTTCATCGCCCTTTGGATCCCTCCCCTCGGAGCCAACTAGCCGATCGTATTCCCCCAAGCCTCGGAGGGGGACCTCCGAAACTTAGGTAAACTTACTCCCTGCAGCATCATGTTAGATGAAGAAATCAATTATATTCATACTTCTATACCTTTTTCTTTCAGCGGCGCCTCTGGCATTGGCTCTAGAGGATATAGTTCGGGCCACCGAACGGGTTCTCGGAGCCTCGTCGGTGGCCGAGAGGCAAAAAAGGTTAGAGTTGGTGGGGAGCTGGGAGCGATCCAACAGAGTGTGGAGAGCTCTCGGAATGGAGCCCCCAAATCTTCCCGACTTCGCCCCGACCGGGGCGGTTGTTCGTAAAAGGAAAGCCACCGCCGAACCATCCAAGAAGACCGGCAAGCAGCCGGCCAGGAAGAAGAAAGTGGCGAAGCCCCCTTCGCAGTTGACGCCTGCTTTGTCTGCTTCGTCACTGGGTGATTAGAGCTCAGCCTCTGAAGAGGTAGAGGACTCCAACGCCCAGACAGCGGCGGCCTTCGAAGCCTACCTCCTGGACGACGAAGATATAGGGGAAGTCCCCCCTAGCACCTCCGTTAGGGAGGTAGCGAGCATAACTCCGACGGTCCCTCCCACGCCGGTCGTCGTGCAAGTGGAGTCAGACCCCGCCACTCCCAACTTGCCTGCACCAGAGGTGGTTACGGCGGAGATCGTGGCTCCGGCAGGAAATGTTGGGGGCGGGGCCTCAGGAGATGACTTCGCCGACATCCTTCAGATGTACGAGGTCCTGGAGGATCCGGCGATCCTTCCCCACGAGGTTCCCGGAGGTACTTTCCGAAGCTCCCCTCTCTTTTTTGATCAATACCTGCACACTATTTCTGAAAGCATATTTATTAATTTTGTTATTGAAGTAGGTACCTCTACGGGTGTCCATGCCTCGGTGGCGTCCGACGCTCCTGCACCTTCGAAGGCTGCTGCCCAAGCGAACCCTCCCGTGCCTTTGGATGCTCCGAGCTTGATGGTGGAGGACGCGTCTGCCGGGGCGGAAGGTGCACTCATTGGGACGGAGTTGGCGACGGAGGTCACTCCTGCAGTGGCATCCTCGACCATCGAGGTTGCCTCCGCCGCTGCAGTTCTGGTCGAAGGGGTAGCTGCCGACGGTCGGAGTACTCCTGCTTCACCCTCCTTCGTACCGGGGAGGGGCAAGAGTATTTCTAGCCTCGGCCTTCTTCCTGGCCAGGCCGCGACCTCCGTCGGTAATTCGGAGGACGAGGCCGCAGAGGATGATGTTCAAGCTCTGACTTGGCTTCCTCTGCTGGCTCCGTTCTTGGAGCACCGGAGCGGCCTCCGGAAACTTATGGATCCCCTGGCCGAGAGAAGCCAAGACATCGCCAATTCGGACTTGGTCTCCGTTTTGAGCGAGGCCAGGGCTTCGGGACTCAACACAGCCCTCGAAAGGGCTGCCCTTCAGGTATGAAAAGACACCATAGCTACTTCGTATTAATGATCATAAATACTTCGGTACTTACTTTGTTCTTTTTGCAGCAATTTGTCCTTGCTAGAGCGGCAGCGACTTCCAATGAGGTCGAAGTTAATCGACTTAAACGGAAGTTTACCACCCTCCAGACGGCCCTAAATGACTCCACCGAGAGATCCCTTCGGCTGGAGGAAGAGATCCTCGAGGAACGAAGGGCTAGGGCGGCGTCTGACGAAGCCCTCCGGGCAGCGTGACAAGACAGTGACGCCCTTCGCTCGTCTGCCCAAGAGGTCGAGGCCGAGCGCGTCGTCCTTCGGGCGGAAGTTGAAAGGCTCCGCCAGGAGGCTGCTACTTCGAGTGCGCAGTTGGTGGAGCTTCAGGGGGCTCTTGGCCAGGCGATGGCTCATAAGAGCTCTTTAATTCTCCGGGTGACCGAAGTGTCTGCGACTGCTGCAGGGCTGGAAACAGCGGAGAAGAAGAATTCCAGTATTGCGGACCGTACCTTGGAAGCTCTTCAAGGTACGCTGGAGTACTTCGGCACCATGTGCCCTTCGTCCTCCACTGCGACCCACGAGCCCCTTGACCGAAAGCTGACGAGGATCCAAGTTGCTTCGTCGCTGATGAAGAATTCCGACATTCGGTACGGAGAGATCTCTGGACAGTGTGCCGGCATTGGGGTTCTTCGTCACCTCGAATATCTTCGGATCCCCCTCGGTTCAGTCGGGGGTTCGTCTCCTGGAGGCTTCGCAGATGACGACTTGCTGCGGCCATCTTCAGAGGTGGCTTCGGCCTGGGAGGCCTTCCGGTCGACCTGGAAGACAGATCACAAAGCCGCAGCTAAAGCTTGGATTGATGACGCCCGTCGGCAAAAGCAAGCGCATACAAAGTCACCACTTCCTGCTTCGCCAGCCCCTTCGATTCCTGCTCCACCAACCGACCCGCAGGTCTAGCCACATAGGGTTATGTACATGAAGCCTTTGTAAAGCCTCTTTATTAATGAAAAAGTTATAAACAAGAACTTGTCTTGGGTGTTCTGCTCCTTTTTAGGTTTTGTCATGCCCTTCGAGCCCTGACTTCGAACTTTTGGAAACTACCGACGAACTCCGAAAGGAGTGGGCAAACCTCGAGGGTTTGAGGCCTTACCGTCGCTCCCGTTTTTCTGTTCCTCGTGGAGATGGAGGAGAGATCACCTTTGAAGTTTGTCGGGATGTCTTAGCTTATATTAAAGAGGAAGAGAAGGCGGAGGGATCTTCGTCTTCCGAACCTATTGACTGGTCCGACTCGGAGTACCGGGCCGAAGACCCTGCGGAGGCTGACTCCGAAAGGCTCCTGACATGGGCCGAGCTTCAAGAGGAGCAGAAGAAACTGCGAGCCTCGAAGAAGAAGAGAAGCACCCGAACTAAAAGGGTAATTTCGGTGGCTTCGAGCTCTGAAGGCCAAAGTAGCCGTAGAGGTAGCTCTAGGGGCCGAAAGGGTCTCCGATTTTACCTAGGCTTAGACATAAATTTCTCTTGATGTAAAAGTATAATGTTTTAATGTGAAATTCTTCGAAAGTATGCTGTGTGACTCCTATCCTCCGACCCCCCTTGTGGGTGGCGGAGCCTTTACTATAGAGAAGGGTTCGCTAGGCACAATGAATCTCCAAACAACCGCATGCTTCAAATTTGTACTTATCATTTGTATTTTTAGTTCTCTTCTGAAGTCTTAAAAATTTGTTCGTGTTTTAAAGTCTTTAGACTTTTGTACGGATCCTAACAAGCCGGAGCCTGGAATCCACAGGGTGGCCACCTTCGGCTCTTTTACAGACACTTCGCACCCGGAGGCCGAAAGTCTGTTTTTCTTTTAAAGTCCTTAGACTCTTCTACGGATCCTAACAAGCCGGAGCTTGGAATCCGTAGGTTGGCCACCTTCGGCTCTTTTACAGACACTTCGCACCCGGAGGTCGAAAGTCTGTTTTTCTTTAAAGTCCTTAGACTCTTCTACGGATCCTAACAAGCTGGAGCTTGGAATCCGTAGGTTTCCACCTTCGGCTCTTTTACAGATACTTCGCACCCGGAGGCTGAAAGTCTGTTTTTCTTTAAAGTCCTTAGACTCTTCTACGGATCCTAACAAGCCGGAGCCTGGAATCCGTAGGTTTGCAAGCGGAGCCTTTGAACCAATGGTTCGAAGGCAGCTGCCTGGGTCTTGAGAAAAATGCTTAGCTCTACGACCATCTCTGTCCTCCTAATGCGTCCATCAGGAGTAAGGGATATTCGAAGAGCAAACAAAATTTGACCCTTATCTTTATTCATAGAAAGGAGAGTTTTTACAAGTGATTACAAGGGGCCCCTAAGCAAAATAACGCTTAAGGTGCTCCGCATGCCATGCATGCTTCAACTCTTCTCCTTCTAAATTAGCTAATTTAAACGATCCGGGGCGTCCTGAGCGTAAGATAACATATGGTCCTTCCCATTTGTTTCCTAGCTTCCCCGGAGCTATTACACTTCACAACACTAGATGACCAGGCTTTAACTCGTTTAGCTTTCCCTTCGGGTCATACTATGTCTTGGTGTGGTTCTGGTATTTAGTCAGGTTGGCGACAGCTCGAAGCCTTGTTTCTTCTGACAAATCCAGCGAAGTGCTCCGGTCATCTTCATCCCCAGGTTGTACTACGCGAAGCGATCCACCTCTAAGCTTCGTAGGAGTCATGGCCTCATCTCCGAAGAATAATCTAAATGGTGTGAACCCCGTTGACCTGGTTTGAGTGGTTCGAATGGACCATAAGATTTTGGGGAGCTCTTCGACCCATATCCCCTTGGCCAATCCAACAATTCGGCGATTTAGCCCGGAAAGGATGTTCCCGTTGGCTCACTCAACGGCTCCGTTGGACTGTGGATGTCGTACCGCTGCGAAGCACAACTTAATGCCCAGTTCTTCACAAAATGTTTGGAAGGCGTCAGCTTCGAACTGGGTTCCATTATCTACCGTCAGTTCTCTTGGAACTCCGAACCTGCATATGATATTCTGCCAGAAAAATCTTTGCACGTTCTTCGAGGTGATAGCTGTTAGTGGCTCCGCTTCAACCCATTTTGAGAAATATTCGATTGCCACCACCGTAAATTTCAAGCCGCCTTTTGCCACTAGGAAAGGGCCTATGAGGTCCATGGCCCATCTAGCCATTGGCCATACTGGGGCAATAACTTGAAGCTGAGCTGGCGGGCGATGGCTCCGTCTGCCCATCCACTGGCAGCCTTGGCATGTTCGAACTAGTTCTTCTACATCTCGTACTATAGTTGGCCAATAAAACCCTTGCCGAAGCGTCTTGCCTGCTAGCGCTCGAGGGGCTAAATGACCTCCGCATAAGCCTTCGTGGATGTCTCGAAGTATGTCTTGACCTTCGGGTTGTGAGATGCATCGAAGTAGGGGTGAACACACTCCGGCCTTGTATAGCACTTCATCAATAAGCTTGTAATTTCGAGCTCTTGCTTGCAACCTTCGGGCTTCTTGGCCTTCGGGAGATTCCATGCTACTTTGCAACACGCTTATTATCAGAGCCCGCCAATCTGTAGCTGTAATGCACATTACCTCCGAAGAGGGTATTTGATCAGCCGCTGGTTTCTCTAGTTCTTCGTAGAAAGCACCCTCCGGGAGGTCCACCGCCCCTGCTGCAGCCTTTGCAAGAATATCGGCAAGTTGATTCTCTGCCCGAGAGATACTTCGAACTGTAAATCCTTTGAATGCTGCTTCGGCCTTGCGGATTTCTTCAAGGTACTGTGCGAGATGTGGATTTTTTGCTTGAAAACTTTTATCAATATGCCCCGCGACGATTTGGGAATCTGTCTTGATCACTATTCTTGCAGCTCCGAGTGCTTTAGCCTTTCGGAGGCCTAGCAAGATTCCTTCATACTCGGCAATGTTATTAGTGGTTCTGAAGTTGAGCCTTGCAGAATACATGGCCTTCTGTCCTGATGGTGATATGATGACGGCCCGTGCTCCGGCACCTGATGCTTGATAAGCTCCATCAGAAAATATTGTCCAAAAGCCTTCGGAGGGTTCTTCCGGGGTCCAAATAGCAGATGGAGTCCACTCTGCTACGAAATCGGCTATTATTTGAGATTTAATAGTTGTTCTTGCCGTGAAGGAGATTCCGAAGGGTGCCAGCTCGACCGCCCATTTTCCAATTCTGCCTGTAGAATCCTTGTTTCGGAGCATATCTCCAAGAGGATACGATGTAGGGACGATCAGGTTATGCGCCAAGAAATAATGCCTTAGCTTTCGCGAGGCCATTACTAGGGCATAAGCAAACTTCTCGAGCTCGGAGTATCTGACTTTAGCTCCGGATAATGCTTCCGACACAAAATATACTGGGTTCTAGACTAGCTTTTCTTTAAGCTCAATTTCCCGGACCAATACTGCGCTCACCGCTGAATTTGTTGCTGCAAGATAAAGGAGCAGTGTTTCTTATGGGAGGGGAACGGTCAAAATTGATAATCTTCTGAGGTATGCCTTTATATCATCGAAGCTCTTCTGGCACTCCGATGTCCACTGAAAGCTTTCGGACCCCTTTAGTGCTTTGAAAATTGGGAGGCTCCACTCTGCTGACCTGGCCAGGAACCTGCTGAGAGCTGCGAGCCTTCCTGCTAGCTTCTGAACTTGCTTCAAATTCTCTGGTGGAGCCATCCTTTGTAGCGCAATTATCTGCGTTGGGCTAGCTTCGATTCCCCTGCTCGAAACTAAGTACCCTAGTAGTTTCCCTGCTTGTGCTCCGAATATACATTTTTCTGGATTGAGGCGTACTCCACATGCTCGGAGGCTCTCAAATGTTTCAGCTAGATCTAGGCTATGCTGGTGCTTTTGAGCACTTTTTATTACAATATCATCCATATAGGCTTCGACATTCCGGCCTATCTGATGACCTAGAGCCTTAGCTATTAAACGAGAAAAGGTGGCTCCGGCATTCCGCAGCCCAAAAGGCATTCTTACATAACAAAATACTCCGGAAGGAGTTATAAAGCTTGTCTTGGCTTCGTCTTCGTGTTTCAGCCATACTTGATGATATCCGGAGTAAGCGTCGAGGAAACTTAGCAATTCGGAGCCGGCTGTGGAATCTACCAGCTGATCTATTCAGGGCATCGGGTAGGGGTCTCGCGGGCATGCTTTATTTAATGAAGTGAAGTCAATACACATGCGCCATTTGTTCGAGTCCTTCTTCCTTACAAAAACAGGGTTAGCCAACCACTCGGTATGGGCTACCTCCCTGATGATGCCAGCCCTTAACAATTTTTCTACTTCGGTATTGGCGAGGCTTGCTCTTTCTGCTGACAGCTTGTGGAGCCCCTGGCGCACTGGCTTGGCCTTCCGATGATGCTTCGATCAACCCCGGTGATGTCATCGTCAGTCCAAGCAAATATGTCCAGATTTTTCCTGACGACTTCTTCTAACGAGGCCGCTATTTCCGGAGATAGCCCCTTGCCGAACTGCACGGGGTACTCTTTGCCATCTTCCGCAATTATTCTTGTCTCGACATCGCCCTCCGGGCTTGGCTTGAGCGAGGACCCCTTCGGAGGGTTCGAGGCCTCCGGCGCTTCGACGCTTTCCGCCACATTATGCACTTGCCGGGGGTCCAATGGCTGCCAATGGCCATACTCCGTCCTCCTGGCTACAGCTTGGTCTCCTGAAATAGTAAGCACTCCACCTTGTGTGGGCATTTTGAGACAAAGGTAATTATGGTGTGCTATAGCCCCGAACTGGTTCAACATCCCTCGGCCGAAGATAGCATTGTAAGCGTATGGGGCGTCAACCAAATCGAAGATCACCTCTTCTACCCGGGCCAAAGACCCCTCTCCGAAGGCAACCTCGAGGCCTATTTGGCCGAGGGCATCGAGAGGCGGTCCTGAGAACCCTTGAAGTGGCCGGGCTGCTGGAAGTAGATGCTTCCGAGGTATGCACATTTGATCGAAGGCCTGGACAAAGAGTATGTCCGCGGAGCTCCCACCATCTACCAGGATCCTTCGGACCTCCACTCCTGCTATATCAGCAGAAATGACCAAAGGGTCAGCATGGGGGAACTTCATCCCCGCAGCATCACTGGATGTAAACGAGATGGGTACGCGGGACCACTCTGGCATCCCTTCGGCGGAGCTCGAGGTCCCAATGTGTCCGACCTCGCGGACGTATTCGCGCCGCTGCCTTTTGGACATGCTTCCGAGGGTCCCCCCCTCTGGAGATGGGCAGGACCACTCTCTTGCCGTGGTCCTGTGGGTCTTCCTGCTTTGGTGGTGGCATAATACTGGCCACTAGCAGCCGCATGGGGGCTTCGAGGGCACCGGCTCGGGCCACAGCTTGTACAGGCTCCGAGCGTGCCGATGGTGGGGCCCGATCCGAAGTACCCCGCCCGGTACTTCGCTCAAGGTAGTCGCCCCGAAGGGCCAACACTGCCTTGCAATCCTTCGTGTCATGGCTTCTATTGTCGCCATGCACGCAACAGAAAAAACTCTGGCGCCTGCCCGGCATCCTTTCTTGAGGATTCGGTGGCCCGACCTTGAAATTCTTCGCCTGTTGGAAATTAGCAGGTGCCTTCGGAGCTGAAGGTGCAATGTTTAGCACCTCTGAACGGAAATGCTTCTTCCCCCGCTTGTACTCGTTGAAGCGGTTGTCTTGTGGAGGTTGCAGAGGAGCGGAGGCTTCGGGCTCCCTTTTGACTTCTCGGAGGGTGGGAAATGGTGCTTCAGCTCGCCGAAGACAGCCTTCCTCCGCCTTGGCATACTGTTCGAAGTATGCCATGAGCTGTGCCACAGACGTCACCGGCTTTCGATGGAGTTTGCTGAGGAGGTCGGGGTTCAGCACCCCTTCGCGAGCAGCATCAACTACCGAAGAGGTAGACAGGCCCTTGATCTATGACTTGGTGTGGGCGAAGCGCGTGAAGTACTCCCGGAGGGTTTCTCCCACCCGCTGCTTTACCTGGAACAAACTTCCTGTGGACATTGGGGCCACGAAGGTGCCTTGGAAGTTGCTCACAAATTTCTTCTTAAGCTGCTCCCAGGAACTGATCGATCCTGGCTTTAGGGACCAGAACCAGCGGAGTGCCACGCCTTCGAGGGTGAGGGGGAAGCATTTTGCCATAGTGCTTCGCACCCCTCCACTCGCTTCTATTGCCAGGGCGTAAGAGCGGGCGAACTCTCCGGGGTCCGACCCCCCGGAGTACTTGTGTAGTTTCGAGGCCTTGAATCTGGGGTCGAAAGGCACTCTCTGCAAATCTGAGTGTAATGGAGACTCGTTATCGAAGGATGCATTCTCGGCTTCCTCCGGGACTTGGATAACTTCTGGGGGATTGTGGGTACCACCGTCTTGAGGCCCTCCTGGAGTTTCGGTGGAAGCTTGAGTGCGGAGGCGATCGGCGGCCTCTTGCCTCCACCTGGATACCTCCTCCTAAAGCCTGGCTAGCTGCATAGCTTCGGTTTCGGGAGGGCCTTCGTCTTCGTCGGAGGGCACTTCTGGGTCTCGGCTAGCTGCGTAGTCGGTCTGAAGCACCGTAGGAGGAGCCAGAGGGCCCCGGGGCGCTCGACGCCCAGCAGTCTCGGCGGGAATCGCCGGATTAGTCGAGGGTCTAGCTCCTGTGGTCCGAGGGGACCTTCGGAGGGGACCCGAAGCCTGACTTCGCTTCGGAGGCATAGCTAGCCACGAAGAGGTCTTGGAGATGGAGGACTTCGAACGACTCAAGGGGTCGAGAGAAGGCCTTCGGGCTGCACTAAGAAGCCCTTAACTAAAGGGTGCGGGGAATCCTGAGACTCCGAGGCTGCCTCCATAAGTACTCTTCAAAGTGCAGTCAGCAGCAGAGAACAAGCTTTTAGAACTTGGTTCCCCACGGACGGCGCCAACTGTTGGCGCAAATGTTACGCCAACAGGTTCTCTGAAATCAAGAACGGACAAACAGGGAGTTTGTGTTTTAGGACTACTTTGAGCCTCCGAAATGGATAATAGCTCAAGTGGTCCGAATAAGTGTAAATGAATAACTTGTTCTGGATCCCCTTTACAAGATACAAAGGGGGGTATTTATAGGGGAAAAAACATAAGGAAAAGACCTATTTACCCCTAGATTACAACCGACATAGTGGAAACTATTCGGTACTATAAACAAGGTTATACACGGTAAAGTACTGCAAGGTAGATGGATAAGCTGGACATCCAATCAATCATGTCCTTCGGCTTCGAGGCCTTCATCTTCCCTTCGGAGGGTTCTCCAGGGCTTCGCACCGTTGCACCCTTCGACATGGCGACACATGCTTCGAACAACAGTTCACTAGCTTCGGAGTCCTCCTCAGCCTTTGAAGGATTAATCTTTAAGCCCTGGAAATGGAGTAATTTCCCCCAACAAATATGAAAATTGAATCAGTGGCATATATAGAAATAGCAAATTTTTAGTAAGAAAATCAGTAGACTTTTGGTGATATATAAGGAATTTTCTCTTTTAAAAAATATATTATATAGTATGGAAATATTAGTTAACACTTAAAAATGTGAATACAGATCACTAAAAACTAATCTAACAATCTGTATAATTTTTATTCACTTTATTAATATTTTAATTTTGATATTATCAACTTTTTATAAAATAATGTTTACCTCTCATTAGAAACATGAAACGACTCGTCGTGGAAACCTGGTCTAGCTATACTCTACAAAAACCACGTCTCTTCGTTTTACTTTCCGTGACACGTCCAAGGTAAATTCTACCTTTCGGCTGCCAAAAACATTTTCAAAATCGAGGACGGTAATTTTCGCAGTGTGCGTTCACCGTGCTGTCAAAATGTTAGCATGCTCTTCTAGATAATGAATGCTTGACAGGGGCAGTCACACAGCAAACGAAAAAAAAAGTTTTGCTGATGCACATTCGATTTTATCTATTCTTATTGTACTACCTTTTATAAATTGTAATGCTGACATTAAGCCCACTGTCCGATTAGGAGAACGACGTGACAATCATAATGGAGGCATGCCACTTTGTTTAATGACTCGATATGGACATTCATTTTAGCATCTATTTGCTTCAGTTGGATTTATAGTAAATAAGCTAATTTTTATAAACTAAACACAAACATGATACTTTACTGTAATAGCTTATTATAATAATTCATAGTGACAATTCATTAAACTAATCCAAATCAGTTTTTTTCTAGATTAATCTGAAAAAGGCAACATCCATTGAAGCAAACTAGTGTTGTACTCATGCTACGTAACGTTATATATCAAAAAACAATTATATTAGCAACACTTCGTAGTTGTCGTCTCCTTTCGGGAACACGTCTTAAATTTTGTCTCGTACATGAAGGCGACGATGGTGATTCGGTAGTCAGGATCCTATTAGAGTGGCGATTGAGGATGGGAAGGGGACAACGGACTTGATAAAGTCGACGACGAGGACGGATGTGGCTATCGACAATGAGTGTGGGCGGCGGTGAAGCAAAAACGCACGGCGAGGGCTGAGGTTCGCGGGGCTAGGGTTAGAATTGATTGTGGGATTTGGCCACAAACTCCTGATTCTATAGGGAGGCACCTCAGAAGGAAATGGAGCGGGTATGGAAGGAGATTCCGAGGGTTCAAAAAAATAATATTGTGGCATGAATACGTTTTTCATTTATTTATTATTTTTATATAAAACTATCCAGATTTCTATATATATAATCAACATTCATATATTAATAATTTTCATTGAAAACAGACCAGCTTCTATATATTGATAATTTCCATAGATTAATAATTTTTATATAAAACAGATTATTTTCTATATATTAATAATTTCTATATATTAATAATTTTCATATAAAATAGATACGGGGAAGATGATACGTGGAAAGTTATCCGATGACTGAAAATCTAGATTAGTTAATAAACGATCAGTACTTATTTGATGATAGGTCATTGATAAGTAAACAACTCGCAGCTATTTTAATCTAGCCAAAGAACGCTGCATTTTCTCTGCAGAAAGAAAAGATTAACACACACAATGGGGGAAAAGGTCAAACGGGACAAATGATCCACGCAGTTAACATGCTTTTCCATGTAGTGTTATAAAAACTACATACACTGTTGCAACCCACGCGGATGGCATTGGCGGTTCAAAAAGTTCAAATATACAAAGAAAAATGTAGCTGACGACACAACTAGGCTACCTCTACGTCTGTTTTATATTTATATTTTCAGTTGATTTTTTTAATAGTAAGCATTTTCAACTTTAACTAACTTTAAATAAACATATATTCATATTTAAAATATTAAATAAATATTATATTAAACATATTTAATAGTCGATTCAATAAAGTTAATTTGATGTTATAATTATTAACATTATTTATAAAATTGGTAAAAGTTAAAATATTTAGTTTTTAAAAAAACAAATAACTTATAATATATAACGAATGAAGAATATGCTAAATGTCTATACATCGAGTTACGTATACCTTTTAACCAAAGTAGAAGGAATGGACAACTCACTTGAACTTAAATAATTAATACTAAATACAAGTGATCTGGAAAATAGCCAAATTAATATCCTAGTTCATCACTGGTGTGCTGGTCCAAATTTTACGTCTATAGATTTAATGAACCATTGCTTGATTCGAGAAAAAAGAAAAGTTGAAATGGTAAGGTCAGTTTCTAGTGGTTTTTGATGTTAGTATTTTCAAGAGAGTTATTTTTTATTTCATGAAAATCTCATATAGGAATCAATAAACATCAGTTAGTCCACATTAATATCCTTATAATCTCAATTTCTGTATTTTAATAAAGGAAATTAGAAAGAAACTTCTTATTTTTTTTGAGAGAAAGGAGATGTGATTTAGAAGATCACTTAAAATATGAAATCATTTAGAAATGCCATTACAACATAAACACTTAAATTTTATTTTAGGGTGTTAGATAAAAACACTTAAATTTTATTTTAGGGTGTTAGATAAAAACACTGTTAGAGATACTCTTGATAACTCTTTTTATCCATATAACCAATATTTATATATACACTATATAATAGTTTTTAAAAACTAATATGTATACTATATAATAGTTTTTTTTAAAAAAAATAGAGTACAGTTGTATATTGTACCGTATGTCCCGTGGTGCGTCCGGCCTTACTAATTAACATCGTTAAGCAAGCTCCGACGCGGTGTATACGCGTTCTAATCAGTAAGCGTACGTTTGTGAACACCGTTCTATTAGTACAGAGTATTTGGTTGTTGCTACAATCCTATCATCATATCCAAATCGGGTGATTATATTGGTAATTATTGTGCCATCTTTGCCCACAGAAAGAAGACAAGACACTTGATATTGATATCTCGGTAAAACATATCTCAGATCCTGTTTTCAATATGAGAATTACACAAGATTTTTCTACATGAATTTATTATTAGGATCAAGTCGTCATAAAATATATTTTCAAAGATGAAACACATCTAATTTCACGCCGGGTGCGAAGTTCATTAGCAACTGGGATCTGGATATGTAGTCATTAGACGTTGGAGGGGCCTACATATGTGATCTGTATCACTCTGATAATTAATATACGAAATTTAGGAACGTTGCATGTTAATGATTATATGGTGTGCTTTAATTATTGGTGTCACCCGATAAACACAACTCAGGCCTATTTTGAATGGAAAATTTTCACAGAAATTTTGAAAGAATTAAATACATTCCTATAAACTTTCGAGAAAATTTATGCGTTCCAGGAAGCACTTGTTTATGAAAAAGTATCTGATGTCTACACACCTCAGAAAGTGTTTGGTTTGAGGGACTAATTTTTAGTTCATGTCGTATCGAATGTTTAGATATTATTTTAAAGTATTAAATCAAATGTTTAGATACTATTTTAGAGTATTAAATATAAATTATTTATAAAACTCATTTATAATCGATAGATTATTTGCGAGATGGATTTGATGAGCCTAATTATGTCATGATTTGATAATATGATGCTACAGTAAACATTTGCTAATCATGGATTAATTAGACTTAATAAATTCGTCTCACGAATTATTCTTCGATTCTACAGTTGTTTTATAATTAGTTTATTTTTAGTCCTTTAATTTGATATTCAAACATTCGATATGAAACAGATTAAATTTTAATCCATAAAACTAAACGCACACTCGTTACTGAAATCTTGTGCAGCAGCTAATGAATAGGAAATGAATTCAAATAATGGGCACGCAATAATGCAGTAATTTGTCAACCACTTATCTATCTCGTTCACCCTCCACCACACCAATAAAACAGATAAGTAGAGATCAATTCCTAGGCCTTACATGCTCTCCGTTCAAAAATCAATAAATTATATTCTTTCAATAATCTTTATCTATAGCTTTTAACTATTATTTTTATTAATAAAATATTTATTAGTATTTTACTCGATTATTGATTTATTAAACTTATCTTTGAAATAAAATCTTTATAAAACCTGAAGCAAGAATATAAGGATAAATAACGAGCCAGAGGCCAGAGGAGTTCAAAGTCCAAACAATTTCAAACCAAAAAAAAAGAAGATAAAAAGCGAGAGAAGAAAAGCACACGAAGAAATCATCCGCTACGACGGCGTCTCTAAGCCGAGACACCGGCCCGCCTACTCCTCCTATCCCCCCGCCATCTTTGACCCCACGACCACAGCCATCCCGACGAAAATTTTAATCCTAGAGACGCCGCCTCGCCGTCAGCCTCGCCGTCGCGTCCCCCATAAAAAGCTGGCGATCTCTCTCTCCCTCTCTCTCTACACGTACCACTACCGTCTTGCGGAAACGTACAAACCGACGAGACCGAATCAAAAACGCCGCCCAACCGCACGAGTCCCACTCCCACCTAGGGGAGGGGAGGGGAGGGGAGGGGAGGGGAGGGGAGAGGGGGCGGCGATGATGCCGCAGGAAGGCGGCGGCTGCGGCGTGGCGGGGATCGTGGCGTACGCGGCGGTGGCGATGGTGGCGCTGCGGGTGGTGCTGTCGTACAAGTCAGTGGCGCACGCGGTGGGGAGGCTGTGGCGGTGGGCCGACGAGTGGGCGCAGGCGTACCAGTACTACGAGGTGCCGAGGTTCGGCTGCGATGGCGCGGAGAATCCGCTGTTCAGGAAGGTGGCGGCGTACGTGGCGGCGCTGCCGTCGCTGGAGGACGCGGACGCCGCGTGCGTGCTCTCGTCGGCGTCCAAGACCAACGACTTCACGCTGCAGCTGGGGCCCGGCCACACCGCGCACGACGCGTTCCTCGGGGCGCGCCTCGCGTGGACCAACGCTGGGGGAGACGGCGGCAGCGGCCGGGAGCGCCTGGTCCTGCGGGTGCGCCGCCACGACCGGATACGTGTGCTGCGGCCGTACCTGCAACACCTGGAGTCCGTTTCCGACGAGATGGAGCTGCGCCGGCGTGATCTGAGGTTTTACGCGAACACTGGCGGCGATGGCGCCCTGTCGCCGAGGTGGGTGTCGGCACCGTTCACCCACCCGGCCACGCTCGACACGGTGGCCATGGACCCGGATCTCAAGACCCGCATCCGTACCGACCTGGAGAGCTTCCTCAAGGGCCGTGCGTACTACCACCGCCTCGGTCGCGTGTGGCGCCGGAGCTACCTACTCTACGGCCCGCCGGGCACCGGTAAGTCCACGTTCGTCGCCGCGATGGCGAGGTTCTTGGGGTACGATGTCTACGACATCGACCTGTCCCGCGGCGGCTACGACGACCTCCGCGCGCTGCTACTGGAAACCACCCCGCGGTCGCTCATCCTCGTGGAGGACCTGGACCGGTACCTCCGCGGCGGTGACGGGGACACGTCCGCCGCGAGGATGTCGAGGATGCTCAGCTTCATGGACGGGCTGTCGTCGTGCTGCGGCGAGGAGCGCGTCATGGTGTTCACCATGAGCGGCCACAAGGACGGCGTGGACCCGGCCGTGCTGCGGCCGGGGAGGCTGGACGTGCACATCCACTTCCCCATGTGCGACTTCGAGGGATTCAAGGCTCTGGCCAGCAACTACCTCGGCCTTAAGGACCACAAGCTGTACCCGCAGGTGGAGGAGGGTTTCCAAGCCGGCGCGCGCCTCAGCCCCGCCGAGCTCGGCGAGATCATGCTCGCCAACCGCGGGTCCCCAAGCCGCGCGCTCCGCACGGTCATCAACGCGCTACAGCACGTGGCGCCGCCGCCTCCTGCGGCACAGCCCCGGGCGAGCACCGCATCCCGGCAGCTTAGGCTGACCACAAGATGGCCCGGGCACCACGACGAATCCAGCTCCGCGGAGGCAAGCGCGGCAAACCAATCGCCGAGCGGCGGCAGCGGATTCACGAAGGACGCGCCGATGAGGGAATTCAAGAAGCTATACGGGCTGATCAAGATCAGGAGCCGCAAGGACGGCGGCGTCGTTCCCGTCGACGACACGTCGTCGCCGAACGGCCAAGGCAGCGACGTCAACTCCACCGAGAAGGACCGGTGATAAATTAATGGAAACATTTTGTTTCCAATTCTCTTTTGGTAGGTACAATTGTTATACATACAGAAAAACAAATATTACTTAAGTATGGCGTAAAAGAGCAAAAATGTCTTTGTAATCTGAGGACTGTACATCTAGTCTAGTAGCCAATTCAAAATGATGGCTCGAATCAATGCATTCGAAGGGAGATAAAAAATCAAAAACATTCGAAACAAAAAATCACCGGTAAAACTATGTTCCAAAACAAAACTACCCCATGCCTATCTGCAATTCTGTATATGCTCAAGCATTGTATGATGTAGAGTGTAAACTTTAGTGTTTACAAGTTAGAAGTTAAGAACTCGCGCAAACAGTCCAAACATGTGAAATGGCACATTTGACATCTGAATTACAGGTGAAATTATGGAAAAAAATTAATAATATTTTTTTAAAAAAAATATAATTATGCATAGCCGGTTTAAAAAATTACAAAAATAGATACACATCAGTCGAACCAAATCATGTCAGCCTTAGTTTGGTTGATGGATGGCCTAACCAGGCCATGTTAGTTTGGTTCAGTCGATAACCATGTTGAGTCAGCGCGCAACAGCTAGTCCACATTGGAGCAACGACTACTTTGATCAAACCACGCTGATGTGGCATGGTTCAGTCGTCGGTGGATAGATGTCACGCCACTATCGTGCAAGAATGCTTCTATCACAGAGGCGGAAAGTCACTCTGAGAATGAAACGAGAAAGATTAAAGCTAATGAACGAGCAAGGAGTGCAAGATAAAGTGAAGAGGACAAACAACAAAGAGAATACAGTAGGCAGCAACAAGCTCAGGTACATAGAGCAACGAAGACATGCTAGGGAAGAAATACAATGAAAAAAATCAGTAGGACAATAGTTTCACACTATTTCTAATGTAATGAACTCTTTATTAGGCGTAATTTATGTTGTTTTGTTATCGAACATCTTCAAATATTGTAGTACGTTGTTTTCTGGAATGATTTGAGGAAAAAATCTACTCGTAATTTTATGATCAAACTCATAGCATGTCAAAGTGACACAAAAATAATTATTCAAATAGTCTAACACAAATAGTACATAACGGAGCACATGCCATAACATAGTATAGTACAAATTTAAAAATACAAACTACACTACGTGATTACTGAGTGCAGCGAGGGTACTTTCCATTCCTGATTGCCTGAGGTCATACTTCTTTAGCACGACAAGCCCTCTCACGCTTCCTCTCTCTATCAGTCTCGTGCTCCTCTCTTGCCTTACGCTCCGCCTCCTCCCTCCACTTCAGTTCTTCCTCATGCTCACACTCCCTCTGGTATCTCATCTCAGAGATTTCCCTATTGAACGCCTTGTGCCTCATGAGGTCCAGTTCTCCGGATCCACCTCTTTGTCGATCCATTCGATAAAGTCACATAGTGGAGGTGATGACAGTGAAGTTACCTACATGTATAAATATTAATAGACATATGGTAAGTGATTTATTTGAGAAAATATATAAATGGACTGAAAAAAGTTATTCATACCAGTTTGTTTACACGTGGTCCACGCTTTGACCTTAGCTTTGGCTTTTTATGAGTCCAAGAGTAGTTGACACACTTCTAATATCTCATCTCGCATGTGAGGTCATCCATACTTCTCATAAATTTACATGTGTCTCAACAGAAACACATATGTGGTTCGACACCTTTCGGTGGATGGTGATAAGGATCGTAACTGTGATCAGATCTATCCTTTTGAAACATCTACTATGGTATGTCAACATAAATTCAGTATATTAAAAATTACTACTAATTTACTTCTAATCTACTAAATTAATCTAAACTTAGTGAGGAAAGACTTACCTGGGAAGATAACACCTTGGGCAGGTCGGGGTTGATTGGAGAAGTACCGCAGATGTGCTGAGAAGGGGGCATTATTCGACCCCTTTTATAGGGCTAGGTTTGGCTCTTAGTCGATCGAACGAGGCCACATCAGCTTAGTTCAGTCGATGGTTGGCTGAACCAGGCTGACATAGCTTGGTTCGGTCAAACTAGTCGTTGCGCGCACACGTGGATTAGCCGTTGTGACTATGTCAGCATGGTTCGGCCAGTTATCGATCGAACCAAGGCTGACATGGGCTAGTTCGGCTGATGGTCGGTCGACAGGCACATATTTTTGCAAATTTTGAATTAGCTATCTAAAATTGATTTTTTAAAAAATATTATTAAAAAATTCCTCTCTGGCGCGTGTCATCTTGTTGACAGTTTCTCTGAATTCCTACTGTATGGTCGGAAGTCAGCCATCAGCACCATCGGTGTTTAATTTGTACTGTCTGTCACGCAATGCTCAAAACAAGTACTCTAAAATTTGTCGTAGCCATTGATAAAATCAGCGAGCACTGCAGCGCTGCTGTTCCTAAGAACTAGAACATTTGTTGTAGCCATTGATAAAATCTAGTTCAAATTTGTCTTGTGGCCACTGATAAAATCGTTATCAAGGTTGCTGCTGTCTAACTACCGAATCCACTATGTCCAGCTTGGTTTGCAGTTGCACTATGCATCAGTATTCAGTACCAACCAATCCTTTGTCAGGAAGCCCGCGTTTGGTGCTAATCTGGACCGCCGCCATTGGCCCCGGCCGCTCGCCGGCTGGCCGGCGGCACCCTCGAGACTTTCGCCTCCGATGGCGTAGGCCAGCTACGCGCCTCTGAATGTGGGACCAGCCATCGATCCCTTTTGTTTTATCTTAGTTGGAGAGCAACTTTTTAATTACGAGATGAATATATTTCAGTTTTTACCTATTATCATTCTTACTTTTAAGTATGGTTGTGTTTCATAATTTGTTTTAAAGATGAGTTTGTCTAATACTTTAGTATCTAGATAAATATTCTTATGTAAAAGTCCCTCTATCCTCTATCCTCTATCCTCTATCCTCTATCCTACTACATCTATCAACCAAACATCGAAAAATTAGAATGAAATTCTCTCGTCCAGTTCTAGTCTCACAAAGACATCCTAACTCCCGCCATTGATTGATTACAAAATAGATGAGAAGTACATGCTCTAACTAATTCTCCATCGTGGTTTGATTAATGGTGGGTTAGGTTGTGGTTGCAACTTTGCCATCGGCCTGCTTTCCGGTGTTAAATTTGTGTTCGTTTGTAGCTTAATTTAAGCTGAAAACACGGCATGACGAAATATGACATAACTCTGTCTACAACACGGGGATTTTTCAAAGATGGGTATTATTAGATGTTTATTAAGTGTTTAAAAACGCTCAAATTAACAATGGTTCATCAGTCACTTGGGTTTAGCTAGCATCTAGTGATGATTAGTAAGCCGAGATTAGGGGTAGGTATAGTTTTATGCGACGTAATGATGGATTAAGCGAACAGCCATCTCCGAACCTCCGGGTCTGATGATTGCGTTGGAGACCGCGGTGCTGCCTCTAAAGTTATATATACTCCTCGCTACATAAATACAAATTATTTAGTACTACATGATTTCTGATATGAAATAATTAATTAAAGTATATTTTTCCTTTTTTTATACGTAGAGCGTACTCTAGCGTTTAACAATCTACTTTGATCCCGTGAGCTTTAAAGCGAGAGACACAAATTCGTTTGAGGTTGAGGCGCGTGTGCACAGTTTTTCCTTCCCGCTATCTTTCATTTGCCGTGCAAGCGCTGGTGGAGTCGAGCAGCAGCAACGGCGAGCTGCTAGGTTTAGCTACGAGCGGCGGTAGAATCAAGCAGCATACGCTTGCGCGAGGCGTACGTTGGGACCAGGCACGGGAGTAACCAAGCATGGAAGTCGAAGAAAAATTTAAACGGCATCTGTATGCAGTCAGGAACAGGATAGAGAGAAAAGCACCTCAATTGGAAACAACATGCTTTTGACGACTATAAGTAAAAAATGAAGACGACTTGTATTTTAAGGCTAATTTGGAACACGTTAATTTTATAGGATTCAGTTTAATTTCTTTAAAATAATCTATTCCAACTTCCAAGAGATCTAATTTTGAGATGAAATAGATAAATTATTGATGAGAAAAAAGTCCAAAGTTTCACTCATTTAATAAGAAGTGCTCCAGTAGGTATGTAAGGATGTTAAAGGAATATGATTTATTTATTTGTAAATTGATGGTATATAAGAAGTCGAAAATAAAGCTTTTTTTAAGTTAGTGTGTTAGAAAGGGAGCAGCAATTACTCCAGTATATATGTCAAATCGAGCCATTTATTTTAGTTATGTCGTTCATGACAAACTTGTGCACGGCACAGCTAGTTTGCTGCTGGAGTGCACAGGTGTCCCTCAGTTGTTCCAGCTCTTCTGCTGCTGGTAGGATTGCTGCTTCCGGTGTGTGTCGATGAACTGTGTGCAGGGTGGAACAGGGCTGACAGCCTCGCACGACGATGCATGCACAAGGGCACAAGTGCACAACACATCCCTCGGCCGTCGCTGCGTCAGTGAGATGGAAGAATGGACTGAATTTATGCCGCGTTAAAGCTTCAGGACTCAATATATTTTTTAATACGCAGTAACTGGTTCAGTTTGGCTGGCGTAATCTATCGATTATCTCAAGAATTTATGGAGTGAGAAGTCCAACCTTTGCTTGTTATCCAGAGGATAAGGGATAAGGATAAATATACGCAATAATGTTATTTTCCAGTGTTATATTTAGCGAAGAAGAGAATATAATGTTAGAAAACTTAATCCCGAAGATTAAAATAATCTAATTAGGTTGTGGGTACATCTATCTTTTAGGGATTTTTGCTCTATAAATAGAGGGGTTCTCTCCTCAGTCATACTTAGTTGTATATGAGTAATAAAGAAGTTTGATTTTTCTTCTACACATTGTGTCATACACGTTTTTAAAAAAGCTCTAGACTACATAGATAGTAGAGCAGTTTCTCAACGTGTTATCAACGTAAAGCTCTCCATTGAGAAGAAAGCAATGTATTACAATCAATCTAATTTATTACATCTACTGTTGCACTGTATGTCAACATACCTGGAGAAGAAAGCAATCTGTTACAATCAATCAAATTTATTACATCTACTGTTGTGCTGGCGAAACACAGATGCTTCAATGTCCTTGCCGAAACTGTCCATGCCTGCATGCGTCGAAATCCATGCCCTGCCGGCGTGACACCACCGCGCCACGTCCCCTGCTGGCATACCACCACCGCACCCACGCCCTGCCGGTGCACAATACCCTAGATCCGCCACGCCTAGTCCCTCCTAGGATGGATATAGATGTCAGGATATCCGAATTATTCGTATTCATATTCAAATTACTGTAAATATGGATATTCGTATTCGAATTAAATATGGATGACATTCGGAAATATCCGAATTCGTTTTACAAATGTGGATATGGAAACGGATATCCGAATTCTGCTGAATGTGGATATGGAAATGGATACATCCGTATTCGTTTTAGGATTTCACACAGATTAAACTTAGACTCAAAATAATATATTATCACTATATTACTGGTTTATTTATTATTTATATGATTATGGAATACTTAAGTTAGTGAATATTAATAAGTTAAGGTTTAAAATAAATTGATGGTTAAATATTTGTTTGAACTTTAATTTTTTTATAATCAATATACAACATATCTCATTTCATATAATTGTTTTGTATTTTTTTAGATACATTTGCTATTTTTAACTCATTAATTGTGTTTCTAGGATTTAAATTGAAATATGTGAAATTTGAAATGCAAGTACCTAAAATAATGCACTAAAATTTATAGAAAAATTGCATTCACTATTTTGTGTCCATTTTTAGTTCTTATCCATGAAATTTAAGTAAATATTAAAAAAATTATGTTACGACACTTCATCGGTAATGTGGAGCTTAAGAGTTTTTTAATTATAAAAAAATCAAATAAAGTCTGAAAAATACGAGACTTATCACAGTGTTATAATATTATACGTAGATACCATGATAAAATTTTGAAAATATTTCGAGAAATTTATCATATAGAATGTTAAGAAATCTGAGATTCTCTTAAGATGAAATAGAGTTTTGAGAAGGAATATGTTATGGTTTAAAGTAAATTGATGGTTAAATATTTGTTTGAACTTGAATTTTTTTATATAATCAAAATACAACATATCTCATACCATATAAATGTTTTGTATTTTTCCAGATCCATTTGCTATTTTTAACTCATTAATTGTGTTTCTAGTATTTAAATTGGAATATGTGAAATTTGAACTGCAAGTACCTAAACTAATGCACTAAAATTTATCGAAAAATCACATTCACTATTTTGTGTCCATTTTTAGTTCTTATCCACTAAATTTAAAGAAATATTAAAAAATTTATGTTACGACACTTCATCGGTAATGTGGAGCTTAAGGGTTTTTTAATTATAAAAAATCAAATAAAGTCTGAAAAATACGAGACTTATCACATTGTTATAATATTATACTTAGATACCATGATAAAATTTTGAAAATGTTACGAGAAATTTATCATATAGAATGTTAAGAAATCTGAGATTCTCTTAAGAGAAAATAGAATTTTGAGAAGAAATATGTTATGGTTTAAAGTAAATTTATGGTTAAATATTTGTTTGAACTTGAATTTTTTTATATAATCAAAATACAACATATCTCATTCCATAAAATTTTTTGTATTTTTCTAGACCCATTTGCTATTTTTAATTCATTAATTGTGTTTCTAGGATTTAAATTGGAATATGTGAAATTTGACCTGCAAGTACTTAAAATAATGCACTAAAATTTATATAAAAATCATATTCACTATTTTGTGTCCATTTTTAGTTATTATCCACTAAATTTAAATAAATGTTAAAAAATTATGTTACGACACTTTATCGGTAATGTGAAGCTTAAGGGTTTTTAATTATAAAAAAATTAAATAAAGTCTGAAAAATACGAGACTTATCACAGTGTTATAATATTATACGTAGATACCATGATAAAATTTTGAAAATATTTCGAGAAATTTATCATATAGAATGTTAAGAAATCTGAGATTCTCTTAAGATGAAATAGAGTTTTGAGAAGGAATATGTTATGGTTTAAAGTAAATTTATGGTTAAATATTTGTTTGAACTTGATTTTTTTTATATAATAAAAATACAACATATCGCATACCATATAAATGTTTTGTATTTTTCCAGATCCATTTGCTATTTTTAACTCATTAATTGTGTTTCTAGTATTTAAATTGGAATATGTGAAATTTGAACTGAAAGTTCCTAAAATAATGCACTAAAATTTATCGAAAAATAACATTCACTATTTTGTGTCCATTTTTAGTTCTTATCCACTAAATTTAAAGAAATATTAAAAAATTTATGTTACGACACTTCATCGGTAATGTGGAGCTTAAGGGTTTTTTAATTATAAAACAATTAAATAAAGTCTGAAAAATACGAGACTTATTACAGTGTTATAATATTATATGTAGATACCATGATAAATTTTTGAAAATGTTTAGAGAAATTTATCATATAGAATGTTAAGAAATCTGAGATTCTCTTAAGAGAAAATAGAATTTTGAGAAGGAATATGTTACGGTTTAAAGTAAATTTATGGTTAAATATTTGTTTGAACTTGATTTTTTTTTATATAATAAAAATACAACATATCTCATACCATATAAATGTTTTGTATTTTTCCAGATCCATTTGGTATTTTTAACTCATTAATTGTGTTTCTAGTATTTAAATTGGAATATGTGAAATTTGAACTGTAAGTACCTAAACTAATGCACTAAAATTTATCGAAAAATCACATTCACTATTTTGTGTCTATTTTTAGTTCTTATCCACTAAATTTAAAGAAATTTTAAAAAATTTATGTTACGACACTTCATCGGTAATGTGGAGCTTAAGAGTTTTTTAATTATAAAAAATCAAATAAAGTCTGAAAAATACGAGACTTATCACAGTGTTATAATATTATACTTAGATACCATGATAAAATTTTGAAAATGTTACGAGAAATTTTTATCATATAGAATGTTAAGAAATCTGAGATTCTCTCAAGAGGAAATATAATTTTGAGAAGGAATAGGTTATGATTTAAAGTAAATTTATGGTAAAATATTTGTTTGAACTTGAATTTTTTTATATAATCAAAATACAACATATCTCATTCCATATAATTGTTTTGTATTTTTCTAGACCCATTTGCTATTTTTAATTCATTAATTGTGTTTCTAGGATTTAAATTGGAATATGTGAAATTTGACCTGCAAGTACTTAAAATAATGCACTAAAATTTATATAAAAATCATATTCACTACTTTGTGTCCATTTTTAGTTATTATCCACTAAATTTAAATAAATGTTAAAAAATCATGTTACGACACTTCATCGGTAATATAGAGCTTAAGGGTTTTTTAATTATAAAAAATCAAATAAAATCTGAAAAATACGAGACTTGTCATAGTATTATAATATTATACGTAGATACCATGATACTTTTTTAAAAATTTTTTGAGAAATTTTTGAAAATGTTTAATTTTTAAAAACAATAAAATTCAGCCAATTATTTCTAAATTGCCGCCTGTTTTTTGACATGTATGATGAATTTCAGTTCAAGACTTTATATAGTTCTTGTTGGTTGTTGTGTATGATGAATTTTAGTTAGTGTTGTTTAAAAACTTAGTTTGTGCATGGCTTATTGGGTATCATTGTTTCTTATTAATTATAATTCTAATTTGGTATATTGGACCCTTGGGATTTTTGGAAAATTTGTGAAACAACGAACATTTGGAGTTAAACCGAATAAACATCCGAATACATATTCGTATTCGAAACATCCGTTTTGTATTCGTATTCGAGAACATCCGAATCCGTATTCGTATTCGAATTAAAATGTGGTAAATAGTGCTATCCGGATTCGTTTCCATCCGTATCCGATCTGAATCCATCCCTAGTCCATCCTAAAACCGTTCTGAATGACGCATGCATCGAATCACTGCTGTCACCATGACTTGTGTCCACCCATGATTCTTGGAAGCTGGCCGTCGGCACCAGCCACCCGCATGTGGTGCTGCATCGCATCAGGTCATAGCCTAAAGCCGCAGTGCTAACGATCCCCGTCATGTGCTCGTAGCGCATCCTCCATGCGCTTGAATGCGCCAACAAGGCTATGTTGCGGCGCCCACACGCGTTGCTCTGATGCGCTGCCCGCAGTATAGTTTGAAGGCACCCATAAGGAGCGAGTGTCAACTACTCTACCCGCATGAGATAGCCATCGACTTTGTGCCCGCATGTGCCTCGCTGTTGCCCAGCCCACAGCGCTCGAGGCCTCCGCCACCGGTGCCTTAACGCGTTGTAGATGTGACCCACCGGATCTCCGCACGTCGCCTGCGCCTGAATGCACGAATGTGTTGCTGTCGAAGTCGCTTCGTGCCACTGAATGAAGCTCTGCCGCCCCCGCTAGGCTCTAGCGGTTGGGTTGAAAAACCCTAGCCACTAGGCACCACATGCCACGAATGATGGGCCAAAGAAAGGCCCAACAGGCTAGGGAGAAGAAAATGAAAAGAAGAAAAGGAAAAAAGAAAAGAAGAAAAGGAAAAAAGAAAATAAGAAAATAAACAGAAAAAAGTAATTTTGCATTTTAGTCCTTTAATTCCTGTGTTTTGCGCGGAAGTGTGAATTTTGCGTAGAGGCCCCTATATTTATGAAAAATCATGCATAAACTATGAATTTTGCGTATGGGCCCTCAGATTTGTTGAAAATTCTAGAAATACCCTTTTCTTGCATAAAAGGACCTCCGAAATCCGAATTTCGCATCTGTTTTTCCTTTTCAAAAAATATTTTGTGTGCTTATTTATTATTTATTATTTTACTATTTTTAATTGCCTGTATGCATTTAATTATCAGTAATTTCTTATCAGTAAATATAGAATTGCATATAAAAGTACTTAAAAATTACAGTAATTTTATTCATGTCTCTATTTAGCATTATGAAGCAATTTTACTAAAAGTCATATGCGTATCATATAGGACTTGCATCGCGACCAAGCAGTTCGCTGATCAAAGTGCAGATGGCCGCAACCATCTCACTTAGGCATCAGACGTCCAGATCGTACATGGTGTCAAGAAGCACCACAACACCATAGATCATGGGCAATAATGAACTTGTCTCATGCCAGAGGAAAATGATCGAGCATTTCATTTTCTCTAGCATATCTCTCCACTTTGAAGGATGAGTATATGGTCACGCCGAATTAGAGATTGCTATGAGATGTTCTGAATGAGTGTTTCGAGCATCTCAACTACACAATGAAGTCTCTAGTACAACAAGAATGGATCCGACTCCGACTCTTTCTGAATATTCCTGAGAGTTTAAATCTATGTTGAACCGAATCTGCATGCTTTTGAATTTCCGCTAGAAAGAGATTTTAGGTTAAGGAGAAATTGAAAAGACTCTTGCCATTTTCCACCAAAATGCGGCAGAATCCGTGTGGAACTATTGTCAATCAAAATACATGAAGTATTCTGAATCGATTGACATGTAGCTCAACGATGTTCAGGATAACTTGTAAAGAAGAACTTTGTTTCATAGCCACAAAGAAAGTGCAATAACCTTGAAGCTAATGTCACTTCTTTCAAAGTTGCACAAAACCCATCATAAGAAGCAGGATAGGGATGAAAAGAAAGTGATGGTATATGAATTGAATCACCTAGTGATGAGAATGAAAAGACAATAAAGAAGAATGTTAAGCCATATAGTTCTAGAATTTGCAAAGGCACTGAAGAACATCATAAAGAAATACTAGAAGTAACAACTTGAGATACACCTCACTATCGTAGCGAGTAAGGACACCCTCATAGTTGAGACTACACATCTCCCATGATAGGTGGCAATGCCAATAAAATCTCAGTTGACTTTCTCATGATGTCAATAGAAGCCTACCAATACCATCATAAGTGAAAAGCAGCTACTAATGAAGAAGTAGCTACCCTACATGCAAACTTTATTAAGAATTAGAGTTCTTATGTCATCTAAATGCAGCTAAATAATAGAGAATTGAATAATTGTAACTCTAGAAGAGTGAATTGAATGAAATATTAAAAGTTTTCAAAGAGCAAATATCTTTCACTTCAATGAATGAATTATTTTTAGTATATCATAGTATGATTAAGACATTTATTATTCTGTTGCTACTTCCTCATACATGAATAGATTGTTTTAAACTAGAATCTTATGTAGCTCCCAAATAAAAAGAATGAGTCAATTATGGCTTGCAGCTCCATAAATATAACTTTGAGAAAAAATATTTCTAGATGAACGAGAACTAGAAATATTATGATCACTGCTAGAAGCAACAAATGTATTTTGTAGTCCCTAGAAGAGCCATGGTCATATTATTTGTGGGATAACTGTTGGGGGAAATATTTCCATCAACATGATAAATAAGAGGCTTATCCGGAAGCCCCCTTCGAAGAAGCAGAGGAGCCGAAGCCTCGCTCCCCAAGGATGCAGACGATTGACAAGGCTTCGATGAAAGCAGTCTTCTAAAGGGTCACAATTCAAAGGGTTCAATAAGGTCTCGGTCAAGGAGAACTCCACGAAGGGCATTCTCCCGAAGGGGTACCACCAAGACAGACAAGATGTTTACTTTATTCAAGTGTTCACATGACTTTTTACCTTTTTAGCCCTATGAGGGTTAAGAAACAGTGACCTCTGTGTCGGTTGTAACTAGAGGGTAAAATGGTTTGGTCCTTATGTATTGTTGCCTATAAATACCCCTTATTTATTAAGGTACACGCATCGAATCAAGAGATAATCAATAGACACTCCAAATTGTCCTCGGCTATTATCCTACTCGAAGGCCCAGAACAGTCTGCAAACAATCATCTCACTTAATAACCCTTCGTGGTTATTTAAGCCTGTTAGTGTAATCTTCTGCGCCAACGGTTGGTGCCATCCGTGGGGACCCTAATACAAAAACTACAGTCTCTACCAATCCTTTCCCGAAGCCATGCCTCCTAAGCGAAGCATAGGCCCTAGTCCCCCCGGAGATCCCTTCGGATCTCCGGACTAGGGACTCCAAGTTCTTCATGGACTGCGAAACCCCCCGCAGTTCCTCCACATCTGATTCCCAAAGTAGCCTCCAGTCCTCGCCGATACAGAGGCCCCTCCATGGCCCCGACCGTACTCCGCACTAACTTCGTCAGATCCCAAGATCCCGAAGACACCCCCGGAGAAAGCAGGGACCCCTCCGACACTGTGGCCATTGAAATGTCTCAGTTGAAAATGGAGCTGCAGAGGTGGCGGTAGGCGGCCGCAAACCATCTACCTTCTCAAGATGAAGCCACAAGACCGGTGGTATGGCCCGAAGCCGTCACAGTGGTCAAGCCTGAAGCCCCCGAAGCTCGGAGGAGCAGTCAGAATACCTCCTTCGACGAAGAATCTCCATCGCACTCTGACTTGCAAAAAGTACGTTTCGACCCTAGGTTCCGAGCAGCGAAGCTCCCGGAGTACTACGGGGAAGCTAACCCCAGAGAATTCTCTCGGACATATGTGCTCACAATAGAAGCCAGCGGAGGGGTTCGAGACACCATGGCCAAATGTTCCCCCCTCGCGCTCAAAGGGGTGGCCTTCGGTGGTTCTTGTCCTTGAGGCCCGAGTCGATAAAATCATGGGAACAGTTAAAAAAGAAGTTTGTGAAACATTTCCAAGGGACCTTCGTGGCCCCAATGTCCACGAGAAGCCTCTTCCAGGTGAAGCAGCAGTTCAGGGAGACCTTGCGGCAGTACTTCAAGCGCTTCGCTCATACAAAGGCCTAGATCAAAGGGCTCTCCACATCATCTATTGTGGACGCCGCGTGCGAAGGTGTGACCAACATGGGCCTCCTCGACAAGCTTCACCAGAAGCCCATTACTTTGGTGGCCCAGTTAATGACGTACTTCGAGGAGTACGCCCGGTCGGAAGAAGGACAACTCTAGATGTCCACTTCATTCCAGCCTACATTCGTCCAGGACGCGAAGCCTGCGAAGCCAAGAGTACCGAGCCCGATGAGAACCTCCCCCTTCGAAAATCGGCCACTTGATTCACAAAGGGGGCGAAAGCATCACCGCTCGGAGATCTTGAGCATCGCTACCCCTACTTCGAAGCAGTTGCCAAAGCTTCAGCAAAATCAAGGCAACAGGGCCAGTGGCTCGAGGCCGTCCGGGAAGACGGCCAATCAAGGCCAAACTTTTTTCTGTAATGTGCATGAGGAGAATCGGAGTCATAACACTGATTCATGTAAATCTGTATTGGCCCTATGAAGTGAGTATCTCGAGAGGAGCTCCAGTCGAGGCACTACTGATCGAGCACCTCCCGCGGCCCGCCCAGAGACAGTGCAAGCTGTCGGGCGCATCGAAGGACTTGAAGCCTCCAACCACCCTTCGGTGGTAAATGCGTTGCCACTTCTGAAGACCAAAGACCTCCAAGACTGCTAGAAGCGTGTGGTCCTGCCCATTACTGGAGGAGGGACTCTGAGCAATATGTCCAAGTGACAGCAAAGGGAATATGTACGCGAAGTGGGACACATCGGGACTTCGACGTCTGCAACAACCATGTCCAAATGGTCCCAAGTGCCCATATCTTTTTTAGTAGATGATGCAGTCGAGATTAAGTTCCTTCATGCTGATCCCCTCATCATTACCGCCGATATCGCGGGCACTGAACTACGAATAGTGCGGGTCGACGGTGGGAGTTCCACTGACATTATTTTCATCCAAGCCTTCGACCAGCTTTGTATTCCTCAGAGGCACCTGCTCTCGGCGGCCCGCCTGTTGCAAGGTTTCACAGGTCCCCCTCTCGATGCCCTCGGTCAGATAGGCCTCGAGGTCGCTTTTGGAGAGGGGCCCTTGGCGAGGTCCGAGGAGGTTATATTCGACGTCATTGACGCCCCGTACGCCTACAATGTCATCTTCAGGAGGGGTATGCTGAATCCGTTCGGAGCCGTAGCACACCACAATTACTTGTGTGTAAAAATTCCCACGCAAGGCGGGGTACTCACCGTCTTTGGTGAACAAGCTATGACAAGGCAAGTGGAATATGGCCACGTCGTCTCCCTCGACCCTTGACAAGTCAAAAAAGTGCAAGAGCACCCGAAGAGTGCTCCGTTGTCCCATGATCCTTCGAAGAGCCTAGCCTTGAAGCCAAGCCTTGAAGCCAAGCCTTGAAGGCGATGTCATCATGAAGATCATCGTGAAGGGAGGCAGGGAGTACCCTGTCTAGTTTGGCAAGGGGCTGCCTGCTGAAGTTGCCGCTTCGCTAGAATAAGTGGTTAAGGAAAATCTTGACGTCTTCGTCTGGTCGGACGAAGATATCCTCAGAGTTGACCGAAGCATTATTGAGAATTGTCTGCTCGTCAACCCCAAAGCCCGAGTTGTCCACCAAGGGCTTCAGAAGTTATCCGCTAAAAGTGCAGACCTCGCTAAGGCGGAGGTAGAAAAATTGCTTCGAGCTGGAATTATTAGGGAAGTGGGTTACACAAAGTGGCTATCCAATCTAGTCTTCATAAGAAAGAAGAGCTCCGGTAAGTGGCGCATGTGTATTGACTTTACTTCATTAAATAAAGCATGCCCCCATGACCCCTACCCCATGCCTCGCATCGATCAGCTTGTAGACTCAACAGCCGGCTCCGAGCTCTTAAGCTTCCTCAACGCATATTCTGGGTATCATCAGATATGGTTAAAACACGAAGATGAAGCCAAGACAAGTTTTGTAACTCCCTCCAGAATCTTCTGTTATGTGCGGATGCCCTTCGACCTAAGAAATGCTGAGGCAACTTTTTCAAGGTTAATCGCTAAGGCTCTAGGGCATCAGATAGGCCACAATGTTGAGGCCTATATGGATGGCATTTTAATTAAGAGTGCTCGTAAGCACCAGCATAGCCTAGACTTAGCGAAAACTTTTGAGAGCCTCTGAGCATGTGGACTTCGCCTCAACCCCGAAAAATATGTTTTCGGAGCACATGCTAGGAAATTGCTAGGGTATCTAGTTTCTAGCTGAGGCATCAAAGCTAGCCCTATGCAGATAAGTGCATTGCAAAGAATGTCCCCACTGGAGAATTTAAAGCAAGTCCAGTAGCTTGCAGGATGCCTCGTTGCTCTTAGCAGGTTCCTCGCTAGGTCTGCAGAGCGAAGCCTCCCCATTTTTAAAGCCTTGAAAGGATCGGAGGACTTCGCCTAGACTCCGGAGTGCCAGAAAAACTTCATAGAAATCAAAGACTACCTCGGCAACCTGGCAACGCTCACAGTACCCCGCGCTGATGAAACTTTGCTTTTATACCTTGCAGCTACCGGCTCTGCTGTTAGCGTGGTACTCATCCGGGAGGTGGACTTTGTTTGAAAACTGGTGCAAAATCTAATATATTTTGTTTCAGAGGCTTTGTCTGGAGCTAAGACAAGATACTCCGAGCTTGAAAAGTTCTCTTATGCGCTGGTAATGGCCTCGAGGAAGCTGCGACATTATTTTCTGGCACATAATGTAATTGTCCCAACTTCCTACCCCCTCGGAGATATGCTCCGTGGCAAGGATTCCATTGGAAGAATAGGGAAGTGGGCCATCAAGCTTGCCCCATTCGGCATTTCATTTGTTGCACGAACAACCATTAAATCATAGGTGGTTGCAGACTTTGTGGTGGAGTGGACCTCGTCTGTCGTATGGTCTCCGGAGGAACCAAGTGAAGGGGTCTCGACCATTTATTCCGACGGCTTGTTTCAAGCATCCGGGGCCAGCACCGGAGACGTTATAATCTCACCTTCGGTCCAAAAGGCAATGTACTCTGCAAGGCTCAACTTTAAAGCCACCAACAATATAGCTGTGTACGAAGGAGTACTCCTTGGACTTCGCAAAGCACGTGAACTAGGTGCAGCTCGAGTCATCATCAAGACAGATTCTCAAATTGTTACGTGCCATGTAGATAAAAGTTTCCAAGCTCGGCACCATCACCTTGCAGCATACCTAGTCGAGATTCGCAAGTCCAAAGTGAGTTTTAAAGAATTTATGTTCAAAGCACCTCGAGGGCCAACAACCATCAAGCCGATGACTTAGCCAAGGCTGCGGCTGGAGGTCTGGACGTCCCGATAGGGGCTTTCTTCGAAGAACTATCTATCCCTTCGGTGCAGCTACTTCCTCTGGCATAAGTACTTTGTATACTAAGCAATGATAGGCGTAGTCTGACCATGAACATGTCACAAGATGAATCCATTCTGCCAGAAGGTCTAGAGCTATCAAGACTACAGTCCAGAGTCCGACACTATCACATTATCAATGGCATTCTGTATAAATCCGAAGTGTGTTTGACCCTCTTGCAACGCATCACCCAGTCCGAAGGCCAGCAGATACTTGAAGACATCCATGAAGGCTTGTGCGGGAGCCACCTAGCACCTTAAGCCTTAGCGGGCAAAACTCTTCGCTAGGGGCTATATTGGCCTACTATTATGGCTGATGCCAAGGCCTTGGTGCGCACCTGCCAAGGGTGACAGTGGATAGGATGGAGGAACCATCGCCCACCAACGCCTCTACAGGTCATTGCCCCGGTGTGGCCATTGGCCCGATGAGGGATGGATCTAATTGGCCACTTCCCGAAGGCAAAGGGAAGCCTCAAGTTTGCAATAGTGGCAATTGAGTACTTCTCAAAATGGGTTGAAGCCAAGCCCCTGACGGCCATAACTTCGAATAATGTATAGAAATTTTTCTAGCAGAATATCATATGCAGGTTTGGAGTGCCTAGGTAGCTAATAGTTGACAATGGCACCCAGTTTGATGCCGAGCCCTTGAGGGAGTTCTGCGAAGGCCTTGGCATCGAAATGTGCTTCACAACTGTTTGGCATCCCAAATCAAATGGAGCGGTCGAGTGTGCCAACAGAAACATTCTCTCTAGCCTAAACCATCACATAGTAGGATTACTGAATGGGCTATGGACTGAAGAATTGCCAAAAATCTCGTGGTCCATCCGGACCACCCAAGCGAGGTCTACAGGCTTCACACCGTTTTAGATGCTGTTTGGAGATGAAGCCATGACAACAACGGAGGTAAAAGGCGACTCCTTATGCTCCACAGAGCCACAAGATGAATATGAAAGATGTGCCTCGCTCGATTTGTCAGAAGAAATAAGGCTTTGAGCTATCGCCAATCTCATGAAGTATCAACATCAAACAAAGTCCTGGTATGACCCGAAGGTACAATTAAAAGAACTAAGGCCAAGGCACTTATTGCTCCGAAGCGTGGTCGCCTCGTGGAAGTTGGGAAATAAATGGGAAGATCCATATATCATACTCCATTCGGGACACCCGGGCTCGTTCAAATTAGCTACTTTAGAAGGGGAAGAGTTGAAACATGCCTGGCATGCAGAGCACCTTAAGTGCTACTTCGCCTAGGGCTTCGTTGTAATACATAGTAACACCCCTTCGAATTGATAAAGATTATGGTTCGAATTATGCACGCCCCTTAAACAAATCCCTACCCTAATGGACGCACTAGGGAACAAAAGAGTTTTGTGAGGTAAAGTATTATTCATAAGTAACCAATACTAATAGATTCTGAGCGACCAACTCGAAGCATCCATAAAAGAGTCCGAAGCGACCAAATTAACGGATTCCGAGCCACCATCTCGAAGCGTTCATAAAAGAGTCCGAAGGAACCAAATTAACAGATTCTGAGCCACCGGCTCAAAGCATCCATAAAAGAGTACGAAGCGACCAAATTAACGGATTCAGAGCCACCGGCACGAAGCGTCCGTAAAAGAATCCGAAGTGACCAAATTAACGGATTTTGAGCCACTGGCTCGAAGCGTCCGTAAAAGAGTCTGAAGTGACCAATTTAATGGATTCCGAGCCACCGGCTCAAAGCGTCCGTAAAAGAGTCCGAAGTGACCAAATTAACAGATTCCGAGCCACCGGCTCGAAGCATCCGTACAAGAGTCCAAGGCGACCAAACTAATGGATTCCGAGCCACCAGTTCGAAGCATCCGTACAAGAGTCCAAGGCGACCAAACTAATGGATTTTGAGACACTGGTTCGAAGCATCCGTACAAGAGTCCAAGGCAACCAAACTAATGGATTTCAAACCACTGGTTCAAAGCATCCTTTTATAAAAACGAGGTACTACTTCGTGGTCATCGAACATGCAATTTACGAAGCATACTTCTAAATGTATCAAGCATTGCACGTGACCTACTTTATCATAACAGAACAACCACTCACCCATAAAGAGGGGCGAGGGGTAAAGGCACGATCAAATATGTTCTTACAAATTGTGTTACATGATCGATGTCTTAGTATAAATTACAATAATTCGGGCACTATGAGAAATTGGTGTCCAAACCATGATAAAATTGGAGGCCCGTTCGTTTTCGAGGGTTAGCCTGCCTCCCTCTGGAGTTCAAAGCCCCTGGCTCGACTGCTTTCCTCCTAGCCCCTCTGGTAGATTTGGTCTGAGGCCACTTTGCCTTCTGCGAAGCCCTCTAATCCTTTTGCTATTGTTGGAGTTCGGCCCAACTCCGAAGCCTTTCGGGGTTAGGCTCCACTGATGCTGGCCCTCACTCTTCATATGACTATTCTACATCAGACCAGTTCACGTGCTCTGATGGCGAAGAATATAGTTCCACTACTTCTTCCTTTTCTTACTCTTTAATAAAATAAATGACTTCGTTAAACACGTCAGGAGAAATTTACCCGTGATCTCCACTAGGAATATAAAAATGAGGGTGCCTATCGGGCCTCAGGGCATCGAAAATAGCCCACTAATGGCGGACCCCTTCGTTAGCTTCTAGCACCTCGAGGTCACTAATCAGACTACAAGGCAAACCCTGAATTCAAAACACCCCGATAAGAAATATTTTTCATTAATAAGAAATGAGAGCTACATAAGACTTTTACATGCAGGATCCTAAAGAAGCTAGACCTTCGGTTCCGAAGGATGGTGGCTTGTTGAAGTTGTCGACGAAGCCTGCGACCATGCCAGCCTCTGACGGTGGGCTTCGTTGATCCAAGCCTTGGCCGCCTCCTGACCTTCGGTCTTCTAGGCCACCTGAAAGGCTTCCCAAGCCGCCGAAGCTCTGGGTGAAGGAGACAGCAAGAGCTCCCGCCAAAGCTGACGAGCGCCACCCCCGGGTTCGGCGAAATGGAGCCCCTGACATCTTCGAAGTGATGGAGGACCCCGAGCACAGCCACTCGTCTGGAGATATCTCCATACCTAGCCATGGTAGTCCCCATCATCTTTGCCGCCACCTGGATCAGCTTTAGCCTATGGGCTAGGGTCTCATTCGCCACAACAGAGGATGAAGGGAATATGTGCCAAAGTCCTCCAGGACGTCCCACATGACGTCCATTATTTCGGAGGCTACTCCATCACATTTTGCCCGCTCCGCAAGGAGGGACTCCATCGCGGCCTTCAGATTGGCGTTTGACGTGACGAGTTCAGAAGCCCTAATCACATACACCGTCTTTTGAGCGAGCAGCCGCTGCACATCACTGACCAAGGTGCTCCGTTTGTCCCGAAGCTTCTCGACTTCGGCAGCAAAGTCCGCTCACTCGGCCTGGAGCTTCTCGACCTTGGCCTCGAGGGCTGCCTTCTGCTTCCGCTCCTCTCGGAGGGTATCCTCTAAGCCCGAAGCCCTACCTTCAGAATCAGCAAGGTGATCCCGGAGGTCCATAACCTTTTCCTTATGTTGGCCATACTCACGATCATGGGAGGTTATGGCCGCACGAGTGAGGACAATATACTACAAAAAAACGAGGTAAGCATGGAATATAGCTTTGAAAAAACTAACATATGTAGGGGTCTATCACACCTGGTATGCGGCTCGCTCAAGGGTGATGCATATCTCTGTCCCTTCGGACTGGATCACCTTGGCGACCAATTCGGTACCGCCCACCTCCCAGCAGGGCCGAGTCAAGGTCTCTCGCATGGCCCAGATCCTGGTCCTCCGTGCTAGGAATGGAGCCAGTAGAGGAAGCCTTGTCAAGGCACTCTGGTCATTGTCCGTAGGAGAGGACCCCGTGCGATGGGAGGCCTCATACGAAGCCTCTATGGATTGAGCCCCTTCGGTTGACTCCGACACGACTGCCACCATTGTAGGAGCCTTCCTCTTCAGCTTGGTTCTCGTTGTCGTCGGTGGCCAGGTAAGCATAGTTATTCAAACAGTGTAGGAAGGTGGCGAATTCGAAGCTCGGTCACTAAAGACTTACCTCCTCCACTTCCCCGCTAAACAACCTCTAGGTTGTCCGGGTGCTGGAACAACCGGGCGAAATCTTCGCCGGAGTCCGCCGTTGACCAAAGCGGTGAAACGGCCGCAGGGACTCCATTGTCTAGTACGACCGCACCTGACTCCAGCGGTGTTGGGCCCTCTGGCTCCGACACCTTGACCCTTCCGATGTCGTCCCGGTTGGGTCCCTCGAGCTCCGGGGCCCGAACTCCTTTGGCCCTGTCATGGGCTACGATCTCCGGCTCCATCGGCGAAGTGCCCACGACATCCACCTAGCTGGGAGTGTAACACCCCAAATTTTCAAATAAATAAAAATATATTTTATTAGATATTTCCTGAAAAAAATTATTTTGGAATTTCTATAATACTATGTATGTTCAAATAAACTAAAACCTAGAGGAGATGTCCAAACCAGGGGCTACAAAATTTTGTATATGATCCCAAGGCCAAGATATATTTTTGAGAATTTTTACAAATTTGTATCACTCATGGAAGCAACCCAAATATTTTAAACCAATTTCAGCATTTATTTTTATTCAGAAAAGGATTTAAACAGTAACGAGCCTCCCTCCCCCATTCTCCCCAACCAGCCGGCCCAGCCCACACCCTCCCCGTGCCCCGCACTGACAGGTGGGCCCCGCTCATCAGGCACCCCCTCTCCCTCTGCGTGCGCGCCCGACGCCTCGGCCCCACCCGTCACTCGCGCCTCGTTGCCGCACCCTCGCCCCGCGCCCGCTGACTGGTGGCCCCCACTCGTCAGACTCGTCGTCTCCACGAGATCCGCCCCCAAATCCCCCCTCGCCGGCCGAAGCCCCAACTCCCCTTGGATCCGCTGCCCCTGACCCCCTCCCCCCAAATTGAGCCCGACGTTAAGTCATCCGATCCCCATCGACCGTTTCCCCTTCAATTCCAGCCGAATCTCGTCTAGGTTCGATGAACCCCCGTGCATCACGAGCTCGCCGGCGTTAAAGCCATGTTTACTCTCGGCCTCCCCCGATTGCGCCCCCTCTGCCCTCGCCGACGCCTTTTTTATAAACCCCTGGCCTCCACCGCGTCCAGCCCACACGTCCAATTGCGTTGAGAACGAACCAAACGCCCGCGCTTCGTTTTTTAGCGCCACACCATCACCTGCCCTCCAGCCGCCGCTCGCCGTCGCCGAAATCCACCTCCCCCTCGACGACCGCACCGCCGTGACCTCCTCGACCTTGTCCACCCCTTCATCATCGCTGAAGACCACTAGAACCGCATCACCGACGAGGACCCGAGGTGCTTTATCGCCCCTCTTCGCCGCCGGTCGCCGCCAACTCGCCGCCACCACCATCGATGGTACCCTCGTGTTCCCCGTAGTCCCCTCTCTCTGTTTTAGCCCTAGCTAGGCTGGGTAGCCCTCGCCGACGCCGGAATCGCTCACCGACGCACCGCCGGAGTTGGGGAAGAAGGGTACTTTACCCCTCCCGACGCGTGCCGTGCTGAATTCATTTCTGGCCGCATGATCGTGATCGGATGGTAGGGATTAATTCTCTGAGGGGTTTAATCTCGAGCGTCCATCTGGGCAAAGGGGTATCGAGCACTGTGGGCTGTTGATCGCCACTTAACGTCCCCGCCTCACTTCTGAGCGTTAGATCTGGATCCAACGGTCTAGGATGGGCTGGACCACGCGCACAGTGCACGGGTTCACGGTGGATCCGGTTCATCGTGGACCAAGACCATTTTCAGTTTAAATAAAAATCCAGAAATTGATTTAAACTTTGAAAATTCATAGCTTGCTCATTTTAACTCTGAATTTAACCATTTCAATTCCAGAAAATTCATAATTTTATTCTCTACATGTTTGTACAATAAAATCAGTAGGTTTACTTTGACTATTTTATCTTTATTTAATAAAGTATTCAAATGCACTTTAGGATAAACTCAAAATGTGTCCATTTCAATTTTAGAAAAAAATCTATCTTTTTGTCCTCTTCATATTGGTGTAATAGAAACAATAGGTTTATTCTGAACTTTCTTTTATTAATTAATTGGAAGTTTAAAATACATTAGAATACATTTTTATTCCTTTTTAGAAAATTCCTAACTCCATCAAAGTTCATTTTAAAAATTCATATAATAATTTTCAGAAGCTTGATAACCTATTTTCCTTAATTTAACCCAATCAAAACCCATGTGCTTATTGTGTGATTTTGGATTGTTTAATTGAATGTTGCGTTTATTTTATTCGTATTGAGAAGACTACGACGCCGTCGAGGAGCCGGAATATTACCCGGAAGTTCCCCCATCACCTTTCGCTGAACAAGGCAAGTCACCAAACCAATCTTTTGAGCATATTGAACCTAGTTTTCTTAAACTCTCGCTAAAACACATAGGTTATACATGCATTAGTCAAACGAAAGCCCTACATTATATTTATTTAGATCCCCGACCTTGAAGTGCAAACTCAAGCCATGCTATCTAGCCTAACCTCCTTGTCACCATATTATTAGTATTATTAGTTAGTGTCCAATGTATTGCCACAATCGCTATAGGTTAAAGATGAGTCGTAGCAAATTGGATTCTACTATATAATCCCCATTATTCTTATCCCTGGAATTCTGTTGGTGATAGAGTTATGGTTGAGAGTGTATGCATGGTGGGTTCTGGGTGCAAGCTAGGGCATTGGTCGGTAGCACCCGGGGCACTATAAGGATCAGTCTGCGGGATCTGTTGCAATACATTTCCGTACTAACCACAAGTCTAGTGGGTAAGTCCTAACTAAGGTATGGAGTGTTCCAATCCGAGGCACCACTTGGAGATGGGTCAAGCAGCACATGTGGGTGGCTTGTACCGACGTGGCTCAAAAGGGGGTGCGACGTTAGCCGGGATGCGGCCCGGCGCGCCGGCGAAACCTAGAGCGAGTGATTATCGCTTGGAGCATTTCATGCTGAGGTTTTGGCATGAGTTTCCGTGGTATGGGTCATCTCGTTACACTTTGGTGTTTGGGATGAGTGCGTGCCTTGTGGGTACAGTGGTACACCTCTGATCAAAGTCTTAAATCTTTTCGAAAAGCCGAGCCCACGGTCAAGGGCAGGTTGCGTGACATCCCACAGTTAGTTTATTATTTTTGGTGAATGTGCATTATGACTTGGCATGTAAGGACTGTTGAGCGAGGAGGGAAAACGTACTCCTCGAGTTAGGTGATATTACATTGTTCTTGTTTAATATTCCACATGATTGAATTTGACTACATTAAATGCTATAACTGAAAAATGTACTTTTCTACACTTTTAGCCATTATCCTTCCTTTGTTATTATCCTGCATTACTATTGCATTCGCGGTGGCTTGTTGAGTACTTTTTATACTCATACCCGTTGGACACCCACTTCAGATGCCGCTTACTATGAGGAAGATAGTATGGAGTAGCGACCCAGTCAAGAAGAAGATCCTGAAGTAGGCGTTCGTCATGCTATTTATTTTTGTTGTTTATTTTATTTTTACTCTTATGTAATAATGTGGTCTGCGAACCACGAATGTTTGCCTGTATGAACGTTGTCGTATGATGAACCTCTTGTTATTATTGTTTTTCTATGGAAATTCAATAATGTTCTGATTTGGTAAATCGGGGCGTCACAAGGAGCCTCCGTCTCCTCCATTGGCACCGTTTCGGCACCGTCTTGGACAGGAGCTTCGGTCTCCGCTACGGAGTGTCCCTCAATGTCCCCTACCTCCAAGGCCTCGATCTCCTGTGCCAAGGCCTCTTCTAATCCCTGCTCCACTTCAAACGGCTCCAGCGATGGGACGGGAGGAGGAGACTTCGAAGGTACCAAACCCTTCGGCCTCCGAGCCACCTTCTTCGAGGGGGTCTTCGAAACACCCGAGGTCCCCGCCTCGGCCTTACTCTTCTTCGACACTAGATCGCCGACATTGAAGTTTGGTAGGGCAGGGGATCGATTCCAAGCGCACTCCATACCCTGTTGAATCTCTTCCAAGATCCAACCAGTTTGAGTCTCCACTCTATCTCCATAGCGGTGGGGGCTCCGACAACCTTCTCCATAGCTCGGACTATCTGGAAATTCAATAATGTTCCGATTTGGTAAATTCAATAATGTTCCGATTTGGCAAATCGGGTCGTCACAAGAGGGTATCAGAGCCGACTTTACTGTAGGAAGCCAAACAGACCAGCCTAGTACTTAGTTTTGATAAAATCTATTTCGTGAAAACCTACTTTATAACTTTGTTCCTTCCCTCACTTCTCTTCAACTTGTTGTTTTTGAAGATGCCAGTCTACCAAGTCCACAGTTTCTGCCGCCACTTAGAGGGCTTCGTCCGGGAACGCCGGATGATGGTGACCTTCCTTGGGTTCCTCTTTGAGCCCGAGTTCCATGGCGTCTACATGGAGGAGTTCGCGGGACCATGTGACATCTCCCTCACCATCCATGGATCCGGCAATCACCTGTCGTTCTTCACGGTAGCACTTGTGGGCCCGACCTTCGACGTCGCATGCCAACGCGTTGCCCTCCAAGCCCTCTTGGAGCTGAGGATGATCTACGATGATCATCTTCAGAACTTGTCCTTCTGGCTAGTGCCGAAGCGCACTCCCGGCGCCCACCGCAACATCTACATCGGAGTCCACTCCGATCACGATCCGGTCATGGCCTAGCAGATGCGTGTTCTCTAGGCCATGAATGACCTCCATACCGAGGCCGTGCTTGACACCGAAGAGCACCACGAGGTGGTCGAGTTTCTTCATCAAGAGACAAAGAGCTTGATCCAACAAAATGGCGAGCTACAACGTAAGATTATACAACTACAGGACATTGTGGAGATGATTCCCCTCGTTCCGAGGAGGAAGAAGCCCATCCGCGAGCCTGCCCCTCGCCCCAAGAGGATCCCACCGCACCCCATGCCCACCGTACCGTCCAGCTCTAGCGCCCCTGCCTCACGCCCCGCCATCGTCACCGACCCTATCATCAATAACTTTCTCGAGCCCACTGTCCCTCAGGACCCTCGCGGTTCCGAGAGCACGGAGACCGCCCCAGATGGCAAGTAGGCAATAGTTCTCGTTGATTGAGGTTTAAATAATTTTGTGGATGTGGTACCACCTGCAACAACTTGTGTTGTGGGTGGATTAAAATAAGAACGTTGATGTAATGAACATTTCTTTTGCCACTTATATATATGAGCCCCTCTAGGCTGTTTTCTTGGTAAAGCTTATTTTAAAAAGTTTCTCTCGTATGACTAAAAATACTTTGTGCTCAGAAGATGGCCGACAACCAGAAAACTAGATCCAACAATGGAGAAGGGGCAAGCAACGGTTTGCCCAGAATCGTTGTGCCCAACTGGGGCGCGACGAGCCAACGTCAGACTGGGCCACCATCCGCTAACCATCCCACCTTAGCGGAGATGATGGTGAATCAGAACAAGCTGATCACCGCCCTCCTCACCCAAATGCAGCACCAACAGGCATAGTTGGATCGGCTGCAACAACAGAATGTGGAGCCCGTCCCACGTGCACCAGCCCCTGCACCCGCGCTCCAACTCTCTGAGGAGCCATGCTGAATAGCTTGGGCCTCATGGCTCTAAATGTGATGAGTCATTGTCAACGATAGTCAAAGAGGACTGAGAAGAGTGAAGATCTGCTGTTTCATGGGCCGCGTGTGACTCATGTACACGGGCAGCAAGCGACTGTCGGGCAGAGGAGGCTACGAAGTCGGGCTGGCCTAATCCGGGTACATGGGCCAGGAGCAGCAGAAGACCTACTGGGCTGTTTACCAGGATTGACTCAGGTACACGGGCGGTGAGTGATTGCCGGGCTGAGAGAGCTGCGGAATCGGGCCGACCCAATCTGGGTACCTGGTGCAAAGCCGGTGGAGGCTTTGTCAGTTTCGGCGCAAAACTGACAACCATTGATCTTGTATCGGACTGTCCAGAAGAGAAGTCATAGTTGCTACGAAAGCTTAGCTTCCAGATAAGTCATCTGTATCTCTAGGCCCACAGTCAGTCAGTTGTGTCTGTAAAAATTCCTAAGGGCAGTTGAGTCTTTTCCTTTATTTTAGCGTCTGTAAAAACCCTAACGGGCTGGTGGAATATTCTAGGCCATTGGGTAGCCTATAAATAGGGCCCCAATCCCTAGGGTTGGACTACCCTTTTTGCTAAAATTATTTCCTACTCTATTGGGTCATTTTTGTCTCCTGTTCTCTCTCTTCGGTTGTGCGCCGCCAGGCTCCTGTTCTTGATTTTGTGCCTTGCATTTTGATCGAAGTAGACAGGGCTGAAAAACTTTTCTGGCTGTTTTCTGGCAAAGGCTCCCTCTCTGTTCGAAGCCCCTCAGCCCCGTGAGGTAGGCTTCGAGCCGACATCTTCGAGGGCTTCGAAGTACGTTTTTGTGCTGTCTGACTGCTTGACCTACATCGACCGTCTTTGCGAGGGTACACTTCGTTGCTTGGGTACTTCGGTTATTTTTGCGAAGCTTATTTTGACAGGCTTCGAACTTAGCTCCGAAGTACGTCTCTCTGGTATACTTTGTTCGACGTGTTCCTTCTTGTTGTCATGTTCGAAGGTTGAGTGTAGGGTTCGACTTCTTCTTGCTGCCGTGTGTTTGGCTTCGTCTATCTTTTGCCTTTCTGTTCGAAGTCTAGGCTTCGAAGTACACTGTTCGAAGCTAGCTTCGATACACACATACTTCGCTACGAAGCATACTTCGCACTCTGTCACACATGAACTAGGCTAGACCAAACAAACCTTCGGCACATCAACTTCATCCTTCGCTCAACTTCGACAATATTCGACCTCCGAAGTAGGCCTCGACCTCCGAAGCAGGCTTCGGCCAGCGAAGCAGGCTTCGCCAAGTTTCGAACAGGAGACAAATTTGAACAGTAACTTCTCATCTCTCTTTGTATACTCTTAGATCATTCATTGAGAAGTTTAACCTGCCATGTCTTGAATACTTTGTTTATCTGCCTATTAGCACTGCTTTGATGTTTCTCTGTTTTTGACACCTGTTGTTTCTAGGCTAGATACTTTTAGACATAGTCTTTCTGTTCACATTCTGCTGCTTAATCTTTTGAGGTGCGTTGGGTGTTGGGAGTAGGCCATTGATTCGAAAGAATTTTTAGGCGCCCATTCACCCCCCCTCTGGTCGCTACTTTCGGTCCTACAAGTGGTATCAGAGCCTGGTTAGGGTTTTTCCATACCTTAACTGGTTCTAAACCCCAGTAGTGATCATGATTTCTCCTGGCAAGGTCCCGTCCTTGGAAGCCTATGGCTATAATTATTGGAAGACTCGCATGCGAGCCTATCTTATGAGCCAAGGCTCGGACATATGGGACATTTGCGTTCACGATATGTTTGTCATATTGCCAGTTGCTGAGCATGGTACTCCTGGTATCATTGCCCAGCATCTGAGCAATAGTAAAGCTGTGAACATTCTCTTTTCTGGTTTAGGTCCCACTGAGTTTGAGCGTGTGAGCCATCTCTGCACTGCGAGAGAGATCTGGGCTACCCTCAAGGCACACCATGAGGGGACAGCCCAGGTCAAGGCTCGGCTCTATCAGACCTACCGGCGTGAATATGAAAACTTCACACAAAAGCCGGGTGAATCTGTTGAGGCTTTGTTTGGTCGTTTCCAGTCGATCATAAACAAGCTTCGGGACAACAAGGCTGAGGTTGCTCAGTTAGTCTCAGATCACGAGCAGGCGCTCAAGGTTCTCCATACCTTGGACCCAAAGATCTGGGAGATCAAGGTATCCTCTATCGTTGAGAGCACTTCTTATGATACCTTGACCATTTCTGAGTTGTTTAGCAAGCTGAAGGCCACTGAGGTAGATATCCAGTTGAGATCAAATCTCACTGGTTCTGGATCAAAGTCTCTGGCCCTTGCTACACCTTCTGTTGATCCCTCTTCTGTGAGCTGTGCTGGTTTCTCTTTGATGTCTATCACTAAGGACCAGCTTGAGTCTTTGGGAGATGATGATTTGTGTCTTTTTAACAACCGGGTGCGTCGTGTCTATGACAAAAGAATGTTCAAAAGACATGGCACGAAATCCGGGTGCTTTGAGTGTGGTGATCTAGGACACTTCATCGCCGACTGCCCCAAGCGCAATGGCCATAAGAAGGGCACCGGTGGTGGCTTCCATGACTCCGGCAAGCACGAGAGCTCCTCCTTCAACAAGGGCAAGCCGAAGACCAGATTCTTCAAGAAGGCCCTGAAGGACTACCGGCGAGAGAACAAGAAGCGCGACAAGGCCTTCTTCGCCGAGATGGAGAAGAGCTACTCCAAGCAGTCCACGTCTTCTTTCTCTTCATCGAGCTCAAGCGATGAGGAGATCATCATCAGGAAGGGGAAGGACAAGGACGATCCGACGGGCCTCTGCTTCATGGCCTTCGGGGACAGACCGAAGAGCCGCTCACACCAGCACCGAAGATCCCGTGAGAGCTTCTGCTCAATGGCTCTTGGGGATAAGGAAGAGAAGAGCTCCTCTGATGACTCCGACGACGACAACGAAAAGGTATCATCCTATGAACGCGAAATTGTTGATTTACTTGAGAGCAATCGTCAGGAGTTGAAATATCGGGAACAACTGCTTAGGGGGGCTAAGAAAAGGATAGATGAGTTAGAGAGTGAGCTTGCCGTGGCCAACGGCAGAATTGAGAGTCTATCTTCTTCCCCTTGCTTGGGTGATAGTAGTGAGTGCCCGAAGTGTGAGGTGCTTCTGTGTGACCTGTCGACTCTGAAGTCCAGGTACACAAAAAGGGTTGATGAGAGGGACGCTTTGGCCACTGAGCTTGAAAGCACTTAGCTGGAGCTGAAAGATGCTCAAGCCACTGTCGTCGCACCCTGTGTTGATTGCCCATCTCATCTAGCTACCTTAGCTGAGCTGAAATCCAAGGGCGATGAACATTTGGGTGATTTGGAGAGGTTGAGAGCTGAGCTTGCGCAGACTAGGCTAGAGCTTGAGACACTGTCAGTTCCACCCACTGTCTGTGAGAACTGTCTGTCTCTTAGACTTGAGTTGATTAAGCTAAAAGTCGAGAAGTCTGTCCAGGTAGATAGTGAGTGTGAGACCTGCTTGTCTCAGGTGGAGGTACTAGCTACCTTGAGAGAGGAGCTAGCTGATTCTTAGAATGAAAACTTTTACCTCCGTTCTATCCTGAGTTGGATCAATGCCAGAGAGCCACAGCTCGGCATGATGATCCAACAGTTCAAGAGGCAGGATGGGTTTGGGGTAGGTTACACCTACACCAAGGCTGACTTTGAGAGTGCCATTAGCCGGGCAGTGGAGTGGAGTAAAATGACTCCTCAGCAGAGATATCCCAAGACCCATTCCACTAAGTCTTCCCAGGCTTGTCAGCCCGAGGATGGAGTGATCCATGAATAGCCAAAAGCTCCACCCAAGAAGCCCATCTGGGTTCCAAAGCCCAAATACCTCCACACTTCTCTTGACTCTCTTCCTGGACCCTCTCAACCCAAGAAGATAACACCAATCACCACTAAGCCCAAGAACCCTAAGCCTCAACCACATATCAAGAAGCCCACCTACCATTGTGAGTTTTGTTAGAGAGACAGGCATCTTGTGGAGTTTTGCTTCAGGAGGAAGCGGGTTGAGAGAGCAAAGAGAGCTCGTGGTGGTCAGGAGTAGTTCTACCAGCAGGATGGTAGACTGCGTGTTCCTCGACGCGGGGAGAGGCTGGAGGCTAGGCCGCGTCGTGTAGGTGGTGGTAGAGGAGACGGCTTTCTCGCCTGTGCTCCAGTTGGTGGTGGTCGTTCCGGCAGAGCTCCAGGCTGTTTTGGCTACGGTCCTGGACCTCGTGGCCGAGGTTTTAGGCAGAACCAAGGACCGCGCTTTGAGCCGCGTTTTGGTCCGAACTCTCATGATGATTTCTGCTTTCCGTCTTTTGAGCAGATGGCTCGACACTGGTTTAGCTCTTTTGCTAAACCTGGTGCCGGACCATTTGCTCCCACTTACAGCCACTAATTGTGCAGGATCGGGGACTGGAGGACGTTTGGATCATGGACTCGGGATGTTCTCGCCACATGACGGGACATCGCAGATGGTTCTCCAGTCTCACTTCCCGAGCTCCAAAGAGTACATCACATTCGGGAACAATGTTCAAGGGAAAGTAAGTGGCATTGGCTCAATTCACATTTCAGATCATTTCTCATTGAAGAATGTTTCTTAGGTTAAAAATTTGAACTTTAACTTGATTTCTGTTTCGCAACTTCTTGAGGATGGTTTGGAAGTGCGTTTTAAGAAGGGCAATTCTTTTGTGTTTGATTCTAGAGGGTCTTTGATTTGCTAGATCTTACCATTTGGTAAAGTTTTTCGAATTGACTTCTCTAGTTCTTTTGGCCCTTCTCGCTGTTTGATTGCTGGATCCTCCTCTGAGCTCTGGAAGTGGCATAGGAGGTTAGGTCATTTGAGTTTTGATCTGCTAGTCAGGTTGAGCTCTATGGACCTCATCCGAGGATTGCCCAAGCTTAAGATGGAGAAGGATCTAGTTTGTCATCCCTGTCGTCATGGGAAAATGGTTGCCGCTTCTCACTCACCTGTGACTCAGGTGATGACTTCGTATCCGGGCGAGCTTTTACACTTGGACACTGTTGGTCCAGCTCGGGTACGTTCAGTCGGTGGAAAGTGGTACGCACTTGTCATTGTTGACGACTTTTCTCGATTCTCGTGGGTTTTCTTTTTGGAGTCTAAGGATGAAACATTTCAGTTTGTTCATGACCAGATTTTGAAGCTGAAGAATGAGAACAATGGTCGGATGCGAGCAATTCGCTCTGACAACGGCTCTGAGTTCAAGAACTCTCAGTTCGTCAGCTTCTGTAGTGATCAGGGTCTGGACCATCAGTTTTCTTCTCCTTACACTCCCCCACAGAACGGCGTTGTGGAACGAAAGAACCGCACGCTAGTCGAGATGGCAGGACGATGCTCGATGAGCACAGAACTCCTAGGCGTTTTTGGACTGAAGCCATGAACACGGCTTGCTATCTGGCAAATCGCATTTTTCTTAGAGCTTACCTAGGTAAGACCTCATATGAGTTGCGGTTTGGCAGACAGCCCAAGGTGAGCCACTTGCGAGCGTTTGGCTGCAAGTGCTTTGTGCTCAAGAAGGGAGGGCATTTGGACAAGTTTGAGTCTTGTTGCTGGGACGATGTTTTTCTTGGTTACACTTTGCATTCTCGAGGCTTCCGTGTTTGGAAGCTCGACTCCCAGCAGCTTGTCGAGACTTGTGAAGTTTCATTTGACGAGTCCTTGCCTTCTTTAACTCCTTTTGAGCTTTCTGGGGATGATGAGATTGGAGAGTCCATCTTCGAGGAAGATGAGGATACTCCAGCTGCTGATGAGGGTGGGCCCTTTGCACCCCCGGTAGAGCCCACACATTCTGATACTTCGACTGAGGACGAGGGCGGACCTCTGATCACTTCTTCCACTTCGATCGAGCCCCCTCAGTCAAGTCCAGAGGTGCCAGCTGCTGACTCCGGTGAGGTGACTTCAGATCACCAGGGAACCCGAGCAGTTCAGCGTGATCACCCCTCAGAGCTCATTATCGGTGATTTGACTGAAAGGACTTTGCATTCATCTGGTAACTCTCTTGCTGTGTTTTCCGAATCTGCTTTTGTTGCATCTTTTGAGCCGAGAGATGTTTCTCATGCTCTTTCTGATTCTAATTGGATCAATGCTACGCAAGAAGAGCTTGAAAACTTTGTCCGCAATCGGGTTTGGACACTAGTTGAGCCGCCACCAGGATGCAACCCCATAGGCACCAAGTGGGTGTTCAAGAACAAGCAAGGTGAGGATGGGGTTGTGGTGCGCAACAAGGCTTGATTAGTTTCCCAGGGTTTTTGCCAGAAAGAGGGTATTGATTTTGAAGAAACTTTCGCCCTTGTTGCTCGTCTTGAGTCCATTCGCATTCTCTTAGCTTTTGCCGCTTCGAAGGGTTTTAAGCTTTTTCAAATGGACGTTAAGAGTGCTTTTCTGAACGGGTTCATAGAGGAGGAAGTTTTTGTTAGGCAGCCCCCCAGTTTTGAGAACCCTAAGTTTCCTCGACATGTTTTTAAGCTTCAAAAGGCTTTATATGGGTTGAAGCAAGCCCCCAGGGCTTGGTATGACCGGTTGAAGCAATTTTTGTTGGGGAAGGGCTTTGTGATGGGTTCGGTGGATAAAACTTTTTTCTTGCTCAGAGATGCTTCAGATTTTTTAGTCGCTCAGATTTACGTGGATGATATTATTTTTGGTGGTACTACTAATGATCTTGTGTCCAAGTTTTCTGAGCAGATGCACAGTGAGTTTGAGATGAGCCTCATAGGTGAGCTCAAGTATTTCTTAGGGCTCCAGATCAAGCAGACCAAGGACGGCACTTTCATCCACCAAGGTAAGTATACTCGTGACATGTTGAAAAAAATTGACTTTGGTGGTGAGTTGAAGCCGCAGATGACCCCGATGGGCACATCTGGGGGTCTCGACAAGGATGAAAGCGGTGTCAAGGTCAATGAAAGGGAGTTTCGAGGGATGATCGGTTCGCTGCTGTACTTGACGGCAACAAGACCGGACATACAGTTCGCCGTGGGACTTTGCGCGCGTTTTCAGTCTTCACCACGCACGTCTCATCGGCAGGCTGTCAAGCGCATCTTCAGGTATCTCACTTATGCGCCCGATCTCGGTCTTTACTATTCAGCATCATCATCTCTCGATTTATCTGGCTTTTCGGACGCCGACTTTGGTGGGTGCCGGTTGGATCGCAAGTCGACCTCTGGTACTTGCCAGTTTCTTGGTTCTTCTCTTGTGTCTTGGTCTTCTCGAAAGCAATCTGGAGTTGCTCTTTCGACCACTGAGGCTGAGTAGGTAGCTGCTGCCAGCTGCTGCTCACAGTTGGTTTGGATGATTTCCACTCTGCGAGATTTTGGGTTGTTCTTTCCTACCAGAGTTCCTTTGTTTTGCGACAGCACCAATGCAATTAGTGTAGGGAAAAACCCTTGTCTCCATTCAAAAACCAAACACATTGATGTGCGCTTTCATTTTCTGCGGGATCAGTATGAGAAAGGTGTCATTGACCTTGTTCATGTTGATACCCATCATCAATTGGCTGACATTTTCACCAAACCCCTAGATCAGTCTACCTTTGAGCGTTTACGAGGGGATTTGGGTGTTGTGTATCCTTTCTAGGATATTTTGCGTTAGTTTCTTTCTTTCTTCTTTACTCTTTTTCTTGAGTCTTTGTGTGTGTGTTCATATCTTGCATATTCACATATCACACTTTTGAGCTGCTTCTGTTATATGATTGAACTGCTTTACTTATTCTAGCTGGTACATGCTTTTGAATACTTGTCAATGATCATGCTTTGGTTCAGTTCACTTGATATGTCTGATATGTGTCATATGCATGGCTTTTATGATTTAAACTTGAAAAAAGATCACCATTGCTTCTGGTAACTAGCATGTGTAGGCTGAATGTTTTTGCTATCTGTTACATGCCTTGTAGCTAGTTCCTGACTTAGATGCAAACAAGCAACTTGGATATCTTTCTGCTTCAAAACATGGAAATGTGCTATAAAAAAGGATGAAAAATCAAGAAAAAAATGAAAATTCCATGCCTTTTATGCATAACTTGAAAAGATCCAGGTGGGTTTGCTTTGTCGCATTGCATTGTTCTAGATTGCGTACCATAGCACTTTGGTATGAACTAGGACAGTATAATGTATGCCAAGATCAATGTCTTAAGCTTCTGATGGTCCAGTTCTGGCCTAGGCTTGACTTGGTCGGTTAGCATAAGGTTTGACATGCAAATAACCCCTGACATAAATGAAAAAGAGAAAAGAAAAAGCTTGCAAATTGAAATGATAACAAGTTTGCTGCAGCACTTTGTTTTGGACAATGCTTATCTTGGTAGATATCAGTTAGCTTTTGTATCTCATGCTTTACCTTGCTTGTTTACTGGAACATGTGGTGATGCTTTTGTTTGCAAAAAAAACTGAAAAATGCGTGCTAATGACTTTCTTTAGATATCATTTGTTGCACTGATCATGTCATGAGTCTCAGACAGTATGTCTTTCGCTATACTTGTTAGATGTTTGTACTTGCAGTCAATCATATCTGAGAAGCATGCTTTCTACACTCCACATGCACCCCATTTGCATTCATTGCATATTTTGAAGGGGAGTTGCATTTCAGGGGGAGTCTGTGTCCTTTTCGAGTGTTTGATGAGTTCACTTGTCAACAAGGGGGAGAAATTTGGGATATGAGTTTAAGGGGGAGTTTCTGTCTCACTTACTCTTTTGATATCCTTGTTGATGTTTCTGAGATCGCACTCATTCTGAGCTTTTACCTTTGGTTAACCATAATGACCGATTCTTGCTTTTGTTCGGCTTTTGGTCATTAGGGTTAAATTTTTACTTTATTTTCTTCTTCTTTGTTTTCTTGTGCTTTGTTTTCGTGTTTCCACAGTTGTCTGCAGGTACTGAAGAGCTGAAGAAATGAAGTGTTGACAATGCACTCATCAAGGGGGAGATTGAGGAGCCATGCTGAATAGCGTGGGCCTCATGGCTCCAGATGTGATGAGTCATTGTCATTGATAGTCAAAGAGGACTGAGAAGAGTGAAGATCTGCTGTTTCATGGGCCGCGTGTGACTCAGGTACACGGGCAGCAAGCGATTGTCGGGCAGAGGAGGCTGCGAAGTCGGGCTGGCCCAATCCGGGTACATGGGCCAGGAGCAGCAGAAGACCCACTGGGCTGTTGACCAGGATTGACTCAGGTACACTTGCGGTGAGTGATTGCCGGGCTGAGAGAGCTGCGGAATCAGGCCGGCCCAATCCGGGTACCTGGTGCAAAGCCGGTGGAGGCTTTGTCAGTTTCGGCGCAAAACTGACAACCATTGATCTTGTATCGGACTGTCCAGAAGAGAAGTCATAGTTGCTACGAAAGCTTAGCTTCCGGATAAGTCATCTGTATCTCTAGGCCCACAGTCAGTCAGTTGTGTCTGTAAAAATTCCTAAGGGCAGTTGAGTCTTTTCCTTTATTTTAGCGTCTGTAAAAACCCTAAGGGGCTGGTGGAATATTCTAGGCCATTGGGCAGCCTATGAATAGGGCCCCAATCCCTAGGGTTGGACTACCCTTTTGCTGAAATTATTTCCTACTCTATTGGGTCATTTTTGTCTCCTGTTCTCTCTCTTCGGTTGTGCGCCGCCAGGCTCCTGTTCTTGATTTTGTGCCTTGCATTTATTCAGTTTTCTCTGATGCAGTGAAACTTCTATTCTCTGATTGTGCGCAGCATATTGGCACCAGTTTTTTATGGCTTCGATTCATGTGCGTAGCTATTTTTCCTGAGCATTTGTGCCTTGGTTGCTATTGTTCTTCATGGAAGTAGTACTAGTTCATGCTGGTTGCAAGTAGTACTACTACACTGTAGAAACAGTACACTAGTACTCTAGCTTGCTTTTCTGCGCAGCTTTTTGATCGAAGTAGACAGGGCTGAAAAACTTTTCTGGCTGTTTTCTGGTGAAGGCTCCCTCTCTGTTCGAAGCCCCTCAGCCCCGTGAGGTAGGCTTCGAGCCGACATCTTCGAGGGCTTCGAAGTATGTTTTTGTGCTGCCTGACTGCTTGACCTACATCGACTGTCTTTGCGAGGGTATACTTCGTTGCTTGGGTACTTCGGTTATTTTTGCGAAGCTTATTTTGACAGGCTTCGAACTTAGCTCCGAAGTACGTCTCTCTGGTATACTTCGTTCGACGTGTTCCTTCTTGCTGTCATGTTCGAAGTTTGAGTGTAGGGTTCGACTTCTTCTTGCTGCTGTGTGTTTGGCTTCGTCTATCTTTTGCCTTTCTGTTCGAAGTCTAGGCTTCGAAGTACACTGTTCGAAGCTAGCTTCGATACACACATACTTCGCTACGAAGCATACTTCGCACTCTGTCACACATGAACTAGGCTAGACCAAACAAACCTTCGGCACATCAACTTCATCCTTCTCTCAACTTCGACAATATTTGACCTCCGAAGCAGGCCTCGACCTCCGAAGCAGGCTTCGACCAGCGAAGCAGGCTTCGGCCAGCGAAGCAGGCTTCGCCAAGTTTCGAACAGGAGACAAATTTGAACAGTAACTTCTCATCTCTCTTTGTATACTCTTAGATCATCCATTGAGAAGTTTAACCTGCCATGTCTTGAATACTTTGTTTATCTGCCTATTAGCACTGCTTTGATGTTTCTCTGTTTTTGACACCTGTTGTTTATAGGCTATATACTTTTAGACGTAGGCTTTCTGTTCACATTCTGCTGCTTAATCTTTTGAGGTGCGTTGGGTGTTGGGAGTAGGCCATTGATTCGAAAGAATTTTTTAGGCGCCCATTCACCCCCCTCTGGTCGCTACTTTCGGTCCTACACTCTCGGAGTTTTTGCGCGTGCGACCCCCAATCTTCTTCAGCACAACCTACCCCATGGAGGCCGGAAATTGGCTCCAGACCATTGGGAAGAAGTTGGACCTCCTCCCGTGCACCGACTGGGAGAGAGTGGCGTTCACCACTCACCAACTCCAGGGTCCCACCGCGGAGTGGTGGGACAACTACCGTGAGTCCTAGCCGGAGGACCACGAGGTGACTTGGGCGGAGTTCACCATCATCTTCCGCGCCGCCCACATCCCCGCCGGAGTCGTCGCGGTCAAGCAGCAGGAATTCCAAGACCTGCACCAAGGGAGATGGACCGTCATGGAGTACCTCCATGAATTCAATCGCCTGGCCCGCTACGCGCTAGAAGAAGTGCAGACCGATGCCCTCCGCGAGGCTAAGTTCCTCCGGGGACTTAAGGATGAGCTCTCCATCTAGCTCGTCGCCACCGACTACGCCGACTTCTAGCGGTTGGTGAATAAAGCGCTCATCCAAGAGACTGAGCAAAACAAGCTAGACCTCAAGAAGAGGAAGATGATCGCGTTCAAGCATCATCAAGCGAACCCTCAGAGGCCCCGCTTCGTCCCTCCGCCGCCAACCCCCACCTACCATCCTTGGCCCATCTACAGGCCGCCACATGCCGCCAGTGGATCCAACACCGGGCATCCTCGCCCCGCTCCTCTAGCTCTGGCCGCTCAGTCGATGCCCGCCGCCAAGGCCCCGATCATGAGGGACCGCAATGGAAAGCCGGTCATCTGCTTCAACTGCCAGAAGGAAGGGCACTACTCGCACTAGTGTCCTCACCCCAAGCAGCCCCAAGGCGCGGCGCCCAACCAAGCAGTTCGTGCCCGCGTCAACCACATCAGTGCAGAGGAATCTCAGAAGGCTCCCGAAGTCGTACTCGGTATGTTCACCGTGAATTCCATACCTACAATAGTAGTATTTGACTCTGGGGCAACACATTCCTTCATATCCAAAGACTTTGTGAAAACAAATGACTTGGAAGTACTCTCTCTGCCTGTCCCCATGATGATTGCCACACCTAGCAAGAGAACCCTAGCTAACCTGTTCAGCCCGAAGGTAAGGATAGAGATCCAAGGGGTACTATTCTGGGCCGAGCCGGTTCTCATCGAGTGCACCGAACTCGACTTCATCCTAGGGATGGACTGGTTGATGAAGCACAAGGGAGTAATTGACTATGCCAGCAAGTCTGTCACCGTGACCAGTTCCAGAGGCGAAGCCATCACTTTTCAGATGACCAACCATGGATCTAGCAGGGTATCCCTTCACTCGCTAGCCCTAGAGGAAGTGCCCGTGGTCAGAGAATACATGGACGTTTTCCAAGAAGACCTGCCTAGAATGCCTCCCAAGCGGGACATCGAATTCAGAATCGAACTTGTCCCGAGACCACCCCAATCTCCAAGCACCCATACTGGATGGCCGCCAATGAACTAGCCGAAGTTAAGAGCAATATTGAAGACCTAGAACAAAAAGGGTACATCCGACCGAGTACCTCACCCTGGGGTGCACTGGTTATCTTCGCCATGAAGAAGGACAAGACCAAAAGGATGTGCGTGGATTATAGAGCCTTGAACGACGTGACCATCAAGAACAAGTACCCACTGCCTCGGATCGACGACCTATTCGATCAACTGAAGGGATCCTCAGGGTTCTCCAAGATCGACCTTAGGTCAGGTTACCACCAATTGAGGATTAGGGAAGAAGACATCCCCAAGACCACCTTCACGTCCTGCTACGAACTTTACAAGTATACAGTGATGTCGTTCGAACTCAAGAATGCCCCGCCCTTCTTCATGAACATGATGAACAATATATTCATGGAGTTCTTGGATAAGTTCATCGTGGTATTCATCGATGATATCCTCGTCTACTCCAAGACCAAGGAAGAACATGAAACTCACCTCCGGCTGACCCTCAGGAAGCTAAGGGAGTAGCAATTGTATGCCAAATACAGCAAGTGTGAGTTTTGGTCATCTGAAGTGAAGTTCCTCGGCCATGTCATATCCACCGGAGGGATTGCCGTGGACCCAACCACCGTAGAAGCGGTAACCAATTAGCTACAACCCACGAACATGACTGAGATCCAGAGTTTTCTTGGATTGGCCGGATACTACCGCTGGTTCATTGAGAACTTCTCTAAGATAGCCAAGCCCATGACCAGACTGCTGCAGAAGGAAGTAAAGTTCGAATGGACTCTAGATTGCGAAGAATGCTTCCAGACCCTTAAGAAAAAGCTCGTGTCATCCCTGATTCTGACTCTGCCAGACATCCGGAAGGACTTCCACGTTTACTGTGATGCCTCTCTCCAAGGGTTGGGGTGTGTCTTAATGCAAGACGGGAAGGTGATATCTTACGCCTCTCACCAGCTAAGGCCGCATGAGCTAAATTACCCAACCCACGACCTGGAATTGGCAGCCGCGGTTCATGCCTTGAAGATATGGAGACATTACCTTGTGGGAAATCGGTGTGAGGTCTTCACCGATCACAAGAGCCTCAAGTCATCCACTATCATACAGGCAAGGCAAACGTGGTGGCAGACGCCCTAAGTCGAAAAGGGTACTGTAATGCCATCATGGTGCAAGACCAGGCCCCATTATTATACAAGGAGATGGAAAGGTTGAATCTAGGGATCACCACTAGAGCGTATCTCGTTGCCCTAGAGACCAGACCTGTCTTGATGGACCAGATCCGTGAGACACAGAAGGAAGACCCGAACATCTTAGAGATCTAGCAGAATATGAGGAAAGGTAAAGCCCCAGGATTCTCTGAGGATGAGAACGGTACCGTATGGTTCGGAAACTGGGTATGCGTGCCCGACAAGCTAGAGTTGAAGGCCCTCATCCTCCAAGAGGCCCATGAGACTCTATACTCCATACATCCCGGGAGTACAAAGATGTACCAAGACCTAAAGGAGAAATATTGGTGGGTTAGTATGAAGAGGGAGATAGCTGAGTATGTGGCCAAGTGCGACACATGCCGGCGAGTCAAGGCAGAGCACCAGAGACCTACCGGATTGTTGCAACCCCTCAAGGTCCCCGAATGGAAGTGGGAAGAAATAGGAATGGACTTCATCATGGGACTGCCTAGGACCCAAGCCGGTCATGACTCTATCTGGGTAATCGTCGATTGACTCACCAAGGTGGCTCATTTCATCCCCATCAAGACGACATACACCGTCGCTAAGCTGGCTGTGTTGTACATGACCCATATTGTGTGCCTGCACGAAGTTCCAAAGAAGATCATATCTGACCGAGGGAGTTAGTTTACCTCCAAGTTTTGGAAGAATCTTCAAGAAGAACTCGGCACTCGGCTAAACTTTTGCACCGCCTATCATCCACAGACCGATGACCAAATTGAAATGGTAAACCATGTGTTGGAGGATATGCTTAGAGCTTGCGCCCTAGACTTTGGCGGAATGTGGGATAAGAACTTGCCTTATGCGGAGTTCTCCTTCAACAACAGCTACCAAGTCAGCCTACAGATGTCCCCGTTTGAAGCACTTTATGGGCCCAAGTGCAGAACGCCGCTACTCTGGGATCATACCGTAGAGTCGCAACTATTCAGGATAGACATATTGCGAGAAGCCGAAGAGAAAGTCAAGATCATCAGAGACAGATTAAAGATAGCCCAATCCCGACAAAAGAGCTATGCCGATAACCGTCGGAGAGACCTAACCTTTGAGGAGGGCGACTATGTCTATCTCTGAGTCACTCCCCTCCGTTGCACCCAACGGTTCAACATGAGAGGCAAGCTAACACCCCGTTATGTCGGACCCTTTCAGATCCTTCGACGGCAAGGAGAAGTGGCATATCAGCTAGAACTACCTCCATCCTTGGCAGGAGTCCATGATGTGTTCCACGTCTCTCAGCTGAAGAAGTGTCTCCGTGTGCTCACCGGACAGGCCAACCTCCAACAACTCAATGTCCAAGAAGACTTGACCAACATTGAGAAACCCGTCCAGATTCTAGAAGTTAAGAAAAGGGTAACAAGAAGCCGTGTGGTTCATTTCTGCAAGGTTCGGTGGGACAACCACCCTGTCGAAGAAGCCACATGGGAAAAAGAGGACGAACTAAAGACCCCATACCCTGACCTATTCGAGAAACTTTCCGAATCTCGAGGATGAGATTCTTTGTAAGGGGGATAGGTTTGTAACACCCCAAATTTTCAAATAAATAAAAATATCTTTTATTAGATTTTTCCTGAAAAAGAATATTTTTGGAATTTCTATAACACTATGTATGTTCAAATAAACTAAAACCTAGAGGAGATGTCCAAACTAGGGGATACAAAATTTTGTATATGATCCCAAGGCCAAGATATATTTTTGAGAATTTTTACAAATTTTTATCACTCATGGAAGCAACCCAAATAATTTAAACCAATTTCAGCATTTATTTTTATTCAGAAAAGGATTTAAACAGTAACGGGCCTCCCTCCCCCATTCTCCCCCAACCAGCCGGCCCAGCCCACGCCCTCCTCGCGCCCCGCACTGACAGGTGGGCCCCGCTCATCAGCCACCCCCTCTCCCTCCGCGCACGCGCTCGACGCCTCGGCCCCACCCGTCAGTCGCGCCCCATTGCCGCGCCCTCGCCCCGCGCCCGCTGACCGGTGGCACCCACTCGTCAGACTCGTCATCTCCGCGAGATCCGCCCCCAAATCCCCCTCGCCAGCCGAAGCCCTAACTCCCCTCGGATCCGCTGCATTCGACCCCCTCCCCACAAATTGAGCCCGACGTTAAGTTGCCCGATCCCCGGTGACCGTTTCCCCCTTCAATTCCAGCCGAATCGCGTCCAGGTTCGATGAACCGCCATGCATCCCGAGCTCACCAGCGTTAAATCCATGTTTACTCTCGGCCTCCCCCGATTGCGCCCCTCTGCCCTCGCCGGCGCCTCTTTATAAACCCCTGGCCTCCACTGCGTCCAGCCCGCATGCCCAATTGTGTTGAGAACGAACCAAACGCTTGTGCTTTGGTTTTTAGCACCACACCATCACCCGCCCTCCAGCCGCCACTCGCCGTCGCCAGAATCCACCTCCCCCCTCGACGACCGCACCGACGTGACCTCCTCGACCTTGTCCACCCCTTCGCCGTCGATGAAGACCGCCGGAACCGCATCACCGACGAGGACCCGAGGCGCTTCATCGCCCCTCTTCGCCGTCGGTCGCCACCACCACCATCGATGGTACCCTCTTGTTCCCCGTAGTCCCCTCTCTCCGTTTTTAGCCCTAGCTAGGCCGGGTAGCCCTCGCCGGCGCCGGAATCGCTCACCGACACACCGCCGGAGTCGGGGAAGAAGGGTACTTTACTCCTCCCGATGCGTGCCGTGCCGAATTCATTTCTGGACGCATGATCGTGATCGGATGGCAGGGATTAATTCTGAGGGGTTTAATCCTGAGCGTCCATCTGGTCAAAGAGGTATCGAGCGCTGTGGGCCGTTGATCACCACTTAACGTCCCCACCTCGCTTCCGAGCGTTAGATCTGGATCCAACGGTCTAGGATGGGCCAGACCACGTGCACAGTGCACGGGTTCACGGTGGATCCGGTTCACCGTGGACCCGAGACCGTTTTTAGTTTAAATAAAAATCCAGAAATTGATTTAAACTTTGAAAATTCATAACTTGCTCATTTTAACTCTGAATTTAACCTTTTCAATTCTAGAAAATTCATAATTTTATTCTCTACATGTTTGTACAATAAAATCAGTAGGTTTACTTTGAGTATTTTATCTTTATTTAATAAAGTATTCAAATGCACTTTAGAATAAACTCAAAATGTGTCCATTTCAATTTTAGAAAAAAATCTATCTTTTTATCCTCTTCATATTGGTGTAATAGAAACTGAGAAACCAAGGGTTGGTTTCGGAGTTTGTGATGAGTGATTGACAGATTTTATCCTCTGATTCGAAGGGGTTCCTCCGAAGGGGTTCAGAGGTTGTTTCACCGAAGGGTTCGGTGGTTCTGTTTGCTGCAGCTGTTGCAGCGGAGTTTGCCTGTCGGAGGGTTCCGACAGTACACAATGACTTGGTTGTACCGAAGTGTTCGGTACTTTGGGTGGTACACCGGAGTGTGTGCCGAAGGTTGCTTACCCGGAGAGGTCTCCAGGGTACTGGATACACTTGTCTGTTTGTCTGTGGTGCGCAGGTGACTTCGGAGGCGATAGATGGTTCGCAGGAAGTGAACCTGGGTCAAGCGGGAGGCTTGATGCCAGGCGAGCGGGGAGCTCTGTCACGAAGGTTGCGAAGGGGTCGAGGTCGAACCTCAGGTCGAGGTGCGCCAGATGAAGGCAGAGAGTGCGGAGCATGGCTCCGGTTGAAGGTACCCCGAGATGAAGTCCTCGGAGGCGAGGCACTTCGAAGGGTACTCCGAATGGAGTGACTTCGGAGTATGGTGGACAAAGTCCTCAGCAATGAGGCAAGGCATTCAATGTGTGCTCCGGAGGGAGGCACTCGAAGGTATACCCGACGAAGGTCTCAGAAGTCAAGGTGCATCGAAGGCAGGGTCCGGGTGAGGTTCGTCGAGGAGTGTGCTCAAAGGGAAGTCTGCTCTTGCAAAGGGTGAAGTGCGAAGCCTGCTCGAAGGCACCTAGTGTGCGGAGCCTGCACTGACTTAGCAGAGCTGAATCTTCGGGGCTGTGGGTGGAGCGAAGTCTTTTTGGCTTCGAACTTTTGCCCCTTGCGAAGCCTGATTTCGGAGCTGTAAAATACCTCCGAACTAGAACTTCGAAGGGTGTGTTCAATGAATGTTTCACAGAAGACAGAACTAAAACAGAAGACTATTTTTAGTCTGAAATTTTAAAAAGCTCCCATTCACCCCCCTCTGGTCGCCATTTTCGGTCCAACAATTGTTATCAGAGCGGGTTAAGATCACCAGTTGACCTTAACCGGTTTTGTGATCTGTTGGCGACATGGACAAAGTTAGTAAAATACCTCTGTTCGATGGGACAGATTTTGCATACTGGAAGGTGCGCATGGAGGCTTACTTGCTATGCCAAGGAAATGCAATTTGGGAGATTGTGGACTCACAATACTCCATCCCTGAAACTCGCACCACTCAAACAGAGAAGGATCAGTATAATGACAACTCCAAGGCAAGAAATATACTGTTCATTGGTTTAAGTAGAAGTGAGTTTGATAGGGTGCAGCACCTTAGGACAACTAGGGAAATTTGGACTACACTCACTATTTTTCATGAGGGCTCTACACAGATTAAGGCTAGGCACCAAAGCACATATAATCAACAGTATCAGCTGTTTGTGCAGGCACCTGGTGAATCTATAGATGCCATGTTTTCACGCTTTGATGCGATAGAGAGTAACTTGCGGTCCAACGGGATGCTTGCTTACAATGATCATGATAGGGCTATCAAGTTTCTCTATGCTCTTGATCGTAGCATATGGGAAGTGAAGATATCCAGCATTGAGGAGTCCGCAGGTTATGACACATTGACCTGTGATGAGCTCTTCAGCAAGCTGAAGTCCATAGAGATTGCCAAGGCATCTCTTGCAGTGCATAGGAACTCATTGCCACAACCGTTGGCACTAGTTTCTAGCACTAGCCGTGGCACCACTGTAGAACCAAGAACATCTGACACTTGTGTTTTTGTAGATGGTTTTTCTTTGTCCTCCCTGGTCTCCGTCACTAAGGAGCAGGTGGATACTCTGGATGATGATGAGCTTGATCTCATTGCCAGAAGGTTCACTCGTTTTCACCATGAGAGACGGGATCAGAGGAGAAGTGGTTTTAGTGGTTGTTTTGAGTGTGGCGACACTTCTCACATCAAGGCCAACTGTCCTAAACTCAAGAAGAGAGATGAGAGTGAGCGCCCCAAATACCACAAAAAGGAGAGGAAGCCTTTTGTGAAGGGCAAGCGCGGCAAGGTGGCTAAGAGGGTAGACAAAGCCGCTTCTAGATCCTTTGTTGCTGGTCTCAGCGACATCGACACTTCCTCAACTGAGGAGTCGAGCTCTGATGAGGAGGAGGAGCCCCCAAGGAAGGAGGAGAAGAAGGACAAGGAGGGACGAGACTTCACTGGCCTTTGCTTCATGGCCGACAGCGATCACAGCGGCGATGAGCTTGACTCATCTGAGGTACCTCTATCCTATGACCAGCAGAAAACCACTCAGCAGAAGCCCAAGGAGCTTGTGAGGATTGCTCCTATGACCCATGAGAGTGCCCCTAGGAGAGTTTTTCATTGTTCCTACTGTCAGAGGGCGGGTCACTTGGTTGGGTTCTATTTTCATCGCATCAAGGATGAGCGACACTCTCAGGCGATGAGGTTCGAGAACATGCACTACCCATCTTTAGGTATGCATGAGTCTGAGTTTTACTCTCGTCCTGTTTTCGAGGCTCCTCGTACTTCTCGGAGAGGTTTTGCTCCTCGAGGTGTTCATCATGTTCCATATGGTGGTAGACCCCGTGTGAGTAGCTTTGTACCTCGATAGGTTAGGAGACCTCGCCATACATTTGGGTCTCATTTTGTAGGTAGACCTCGCACTTTGCATCATTCTGATTATCTTGTGTGTAGACGGTCTATTTTTACTATGCCTACTACTCGTATCACTCAGTGCTGGATGCCTCGTCATGTATTCACTCACCCCAGCACTAAGCGATCGAGATTTTCTTATCATGTGTAGGCGCCAGACCGAGGCTTGGAGGGCACGTGGATCATGGACTCCGGTTGTTCGCGGCATATGACCGGAGATGCAGCATGGTTCTCCAGCCTCACAACAACCAAGCAAAAGGAACATATCACCTTCGGCAACAATCGAAGGAGTAGAGTGAAAGGTAAAGGTGTGGTAAGAATCAACTCGAATTTCACTCTCAAAGATGTTGCATTGGTTGAAAATTTGGGATACAATTTGCTTTCTGTATCTCAAATTGCTTGATGAGGGCTTCGAAGTGCGATTCCATCGCGACACTTCGCAAGTACTCAATTCTGATGGCGTTGTGGTCTGTAAGATATTTAGAGTTGGGAGAGTTTTTAGAGCTGATTTTTCTGAGTCATCTGGTTTTTCTCATTGTCTTGTTGCACATTCGACTTCTGAGCTTTGGAAGTGGCATAGGAGACTAGGGCATATGAGCTTTGAGTTGCTTGCTCGTCTGAGTGCCCGAGGTCTGATCCGAGGATTGCCCAAGCTAAAGTTTGAGAATAATTTAGTTTGCGCTGCTTGTCGACATGGAAAAATGATTGCCGCTTCGCATTCGCCAGTCACCATAGTGATGACTGAACAACCCGGAGAACTTCTCCACATAGACACTGTAGGTCCTTCTCGGGTTAGTTCTTTAGGCGGCAAGTGGTATGTGTTAGTCATTGTCGGCAATTTCTCTCGCTACTCTTGGGTCTTCTTTCTTGCCAGCAAGGATGAAGTGTTTTCACACTTTCGGAGCTTTGCTTTGAGACTTTTCACTGAACTCCCTAGTGCATTGAAATTCATTCGAAGTGATAATGGCACTGAGTTCAAGAACAGTGTCTTTGTTGACTTTTGCATGGAGCATGGCATAGAACATCAATTCTTTGCTCCGTGGGTTCCTCAACAGAACAGTGTTGTTGAGAGGAAGAACCACACTTTGGTTGAGATGGCTAGGACGATGCTCGATGAGCATAGGACTCCTAGAAAATTCTGGGCTGAGGCCATGAACACTGCTTGTTACATCTCAAACCGAATCTTCTTGCGCTCAATTTTGAACTTGACATCTTATGAGCTATGTTTTGGGAGACAGCCTAAAGTTACTCATCTTCGAGTTTTTGGTTGTCGTTGCTTTATCCTAAAGCGTGGAAATTTAGATAAATTTGAGTCGCGCTCTTCTGATGGGATCTTTCTAGGTTACACTACTCAAGGTCATTCTTATCGTGTTTACAATTTGGAGACTAACACTGTCATCGAGTCATGTGATGTAACTTTGTATGAATCAACCCCCTCTGTTAGTTCCACTTTTGAACAGGCAAATGAACACGACATGGAGCAGACCATCTTCGAAGAAGAAGATCCCGGAGATTTCGAGGATGAACCCCTACTACCCTCGACATCAACCCTCGAAGCCGACCCCGCTTAGACCACTTCGGCACAAGGTCCCGAAGTAACTACCTCGACATCGGTCATCTTGGACCACTCCAACGCACAAGTTGAGGGGGAGACTGCATCTCGCCGTTAGGCTCCACATCATGTTCAAAGGACGCATCCTTCCGAGCAGATCATTGGTGAGCTTGATCAAAGGGTAACACGTTCTCATGCTCATTTCATTGATTTTGCTTTTGTTGCTTTTTTGAGCCCTTAGATGTTAGTCATGCACTTTCTGATTCTAGTTGGCTCAATGCCATGCATGAAGAACTTGAAAATTTTGAGAGAAACCAAGTCTGGACTTTAGTTGATCCTCCACCAAATGTTCATTTCATTGGAACAAAATGGATTTTCAAAAACAAACAAGGGGAGGATGGGACTGTAGTTAGAAACAAGGCTAGACTTGTAGCTTAGGGTTATTCTCAATTAGAAGGGATTGATTTTATTGAAACTTTTGCACCTGTTGCTCGTCTTGAGGCCATTAGGATTTTACTTGCATTTGCGACATCCCAGGGATTCAAACTCTATCAAATGGATGTCAAAAGTGCTTTTCTTAATGGCTTCATAGGCGAAGATGTTTATGTAAAACAACCCCCTGGTTTTTAAAACCCCAAATACCCACATAAAGTCCTTAAACTTCATAAGGCTCTTTATGGACTCAAGCAGGCCCCTCGGGCATGGTAGGATAGACTTAAGTCTTTTCTGCTTGAGCGGGGGTATTTGATGGGATCTGTTGATAAAACCTGTTCACTCTTAAGCATGGCAAATATTTCATCCTAGTTAAGATTTATGTGGATGATATCATCTTTGGTGGCTCTTCTCATGCTTTGGTTGCCGAGTTTGCAGATACCATGAGCAGGGAGTTCGAGATGTCCATGATGGGCGAACTCACATTTTTCCTTGGTTTGCAAATCAAGCAAAGCAAACAAGTTACCTTCGTTCACCCGATGAAGTACACCAAGGACCTGCTCAAGAAGTTCGACATGGCTGATGCGAAGCCCCTCACTACTCCGATGGCTACATCGATAGCATTGGATCCTGACGAAGATGGAGAAGCCATAGATCAGAAGGAGTTCCGAAGCATGATCGGCTCCCTCCTCTACTTGACTGCTACGAGGCCGGACATACACTTCACAGTATGTCTGTGCGCTCGTTTTCAAGCTTCACCACGAGCTTCGCACCGCTAAGCGGTAAAGCGCATTCTCAGGTATCTCAAACATACCCTCGAATTTGGCATTTGGTATTCTGTGTCTTCCTCTTTGTGTCTTCGAGGTTATTCCGAAGGGGAGAGTTCGCGCCGACGGAGGCGTAAAACCACTCTTGATCCCACTTCGAGTACCATTTGCTGTTGGCGGCCCTCGCCGGGTAGGCATCTTGGTACTCCTTCCGAAGCTGGAAGTTGGCGCTTCCGAAGGCCAAAGCCCTCTTGACGCGATCTGCACCCTCCCTCGGCTTCGGTTGGCAGTTGGTGTCATGGAGGGCGACGAAGACGTCGGCGCGAACCTCGCAACCTTTGGCCCTCATGGCCCATTCAAACACGTCAAGCCTCGCCACAGCGTTGGGCGAAAGTTGAGGAAGCTCGAGGTTGTAAGCCTTCAGGACTTCGCTCAACATCCCCACCGCCGGCAGTTCGAGGCCGGCTTCGAAGAAGGCTTCGAACAACACCACTTCGTCTGCCCAAGGCCTCAGTATGGCCTCCAACTTATCCGGCACTCTAAGTTGAATCTTCGAAGCAATCTTCCCCGCACAGGCCCTCCGGATGGACTCCTTTGTCAAGATCGAGGCCCTCATCTCTAGTGTCTGCTCGAACTTGTCGGATGGCAACCAAAGATCCTTCGTCCCCAACCACCTCGGTGCAGGCTTCGCTGCCGCAGCTGCCTTTGCCTGCGCTTGGGCAGAGCTCGAGCTCGAGCCCAAGGCCAAAGCCTTCGAAGCAACCTTCTTTGACATTTCTGTGGAGCTTCGGAGCGAAGTATGCTAAAGCTTGCGAAGGGCTCAAAAGATTGCGAAGGGTGCTTCGCGTGAAGCTAAGGACGAGAAGAGAGCGAAGGATGCAAGGCGCTGAGAAGAAAGCAAATGAGAAGTGTGCCGAAGCCGTGTGTGGTAAACCCCTATTTATAGGTGGTAAAAAGCCCGACGGTTCGCGTGCCGAAGCCGCTGACAGGTGGGCCTCAAGCGAAGCTAAAACTACCCGGCGCACTGCAACGGTCGATTTTTACCTACGCAGGCAATTATTACCTGCGCATTTCGAAGCCACCTTCGGTCCAAGCTCCGAAGGCCTTTTTCCCTGAAATTGTAATTTTCTGTCATTTGTCCCAAGGGCGCACGCACCCCTTCGTCCTGAAGGCCTGCAAGCGAGTGCTACTGTTGGGGGAATAAGTTTTCCCTTGAACAGGGGCCAAATGACGTCGGCCTCCGACAGCCTTCAGCCCGGAGCCCAACACTGTCGAAGCCTGCTCCTTCTGAAGAAGTTGTTTCCAAGTCCCAAGGTTCACTTCGAAGCCCTCTAGAGCGAGGCCCTCCGAACCTCTTCGGAGCCCTCCGGAGCGAAGTCCTCAAGATCCCTTAAAGTTTGCCAGAAGCTAAGTCTCAGGCTACTTTCGAAGTTACTCCGAAGTCTTGTTCGGAGTTAACCTTCGAGCCTCATTCGGAGTTAACCTTCGACCTCCCTTCAGAGCTCCCCAGAGCCAGTCTCCGAGAACCCAATTCGGAGCCTAGTTCGGAGCCCAGTTCGGAGCCCAGTTCGGAGTATACTTCGAAGCCCACTTCGGAGTATACTTCGAAGCCCACTTCGGAGTGTACTTCGAAGCCTCCCTTGCGACCTTCGCCTGAAGAGCTCTGGCCCCTACTCTGAATCCAAAAGATATTTACACCCCGCTACAGTGTAGAAGCCATACCAGGGGCCCCTCTGCCCCTAGTATGTCGTTTAGCTGGTCAAGAAGTGACGTTTATCTGACACGTTTGTAAAGCCGTAAAGCACTTTGTAAAGTAGCTACCTCCTTTTTCCCTTTTTGCCCCTATAAGCCTAGGACTTATAGAGGGCATTTTGGTCTTTTCCTTTGGCCTGCGTGCCTATAAAAGTAGGGCCAAGCCCTTGTAACAAGGGGGCTTCGCGAGGGGCCATGAGGACCCCGAGATTCATTAGACTCCATCAAGGCATACTATACCAAATCCACCACAAACTGGACGTAGGGCTATTATCCCTTAGGGGATGTCCGAACCAGTATAAATCCTTTCTCCTTTCTAGAGAACCCTTCGAGGTTCATTTTACACACCATATACACACATACAAAACCCGTGCTGTAGCTAACACAATTGCTACAACAGTTGGCGCCGTCTGTGGGGACCTTAGTCCTAAAAGCTAAGTTCTTTGCCACTGTCTGCAATTCGAAGTGCGCTTGAGGGGGGAGCTTCGAAGCTTTCCTGCTTCGCGCACCCTCCGGCAAGGGGCTTCGGATGCAGTTCGAAGGCCTTCTTCACCTTCCTCCATCCTTCGCTTTTCAGAGCTCACCCTCCAGCAAGGGGCTCCGCTTCATATGTCAAAGGTCGTCAAAGCCCCAGGGGCTACGAGGTATGTGTATTGCCGAAGCATCCCTTCGATGTACCAATCTGCAATTACATTAATATAAAATCGAAGCCCTGCTTCGCCTTAAAGTCGAAGCCCTGCTTCGCCTTTAAAGCAAACTTTTGCTCCATCTCGTTAAAAGTTGAAGCCTCGCTTCGCGTTTTAAAACCGAAGTTATGCTTCGAGTTTTGACATCGAAGCCTTGTTTCCTTTCAAAAATTCAAAGCCTTGCTTCGCCTTATCAAAAACCCGAAGCTTTGCTTCGCCTTATTTAAAATTTGAAGCCTTGCTTCGCTTTACAAAATACGGAGCATCCCTCCGAAGGCTACACAACGCCTCTGGGCCCTTAGCAGTGGGCTTTGAGACTTTCGGGCCTGATGCATCCCCGGGTCGAAGGTGTCCCAGGGTCGTAGGTGACCCAGAGTGAAAGGTGGCTCAACTTATCGCAGGTTCGGTGAATCCACACCAAATATCCTTTTCACTACAGGACCAAGCTCAAGAAGCCTTGTTTCGCTATCTGAACACGCACCGAGGCCTCGCTTTGTGTGACATGATCTAATCTAAAAATTAAGCATCTCGAAGTCATGCTTCGCTTAAAATCTAAGTGCGTTTCAGAGCCTTGCTCATGCACAACATACAAATCAAAGCATGCCGAAGTATGCTTCGCTTAATTTGGCTACGCTGAAGCCTTGCTTCACTCCAAATTAACGCGTTCGAAGCCCAAAAGAGGCCTTCGCTCGATGTGTTATAAGCATCTGAAGCCGCCAAAAAGGTGCACCCCTTCGCATTTTAATTACCCGCACTAGCAACGACTAAGTCCCTAGCTGCCACGATAAAAGGGGGAAGTATGTATGCGAAGTGTGCGAATGTAATGCGCAGTACGAGCGTGACAAGCTAAAAACATTCGAAGCCATCAAACTATGCGAAGCATGCAGGCGAAGTATGCAAATATAACAAATTCCATTCATTGAATGATAATTGAGAAGTATGTTACAAATACACTTCGAAAACAAAATTATGAGTAGTCTGTGTCTAAGCCTAAGAAAAAGTGAGCTCGAGGCCCCAACCCTCACTTGCCATTCTTTCGGCCAGGGCCCCCTCGGCTGGACGAAGCCTCGTCGGAGCCTGCTCTCCCATGTCCGGTTCGTCCACGCCCCGTAGCCCACAGACCTCGTCTTCCACTTTGCAGGTCACTCCAAGTCTGCGAGGCAGGCGGTGTCGTGTCGAAGGCAGAGAAGTCTAAGGCTTCATCGCCTACCAAGACCGCTCGCGAAGGCTGTATCCCCTTGCTACGTGAGTTTACTGCGAAGCAACTTACGTCTGGCAAAGATGAAGAACTCCGAAGGGACTCCGTCTTCACAATAGCCAGCAGATCCTGACTACTTCAAGGATGGCTTCGCCGTTAGGCTCCCTCGGAAGTTTAAACCGAGGGGGGCCTTCAGACCTAGCTACCTCGAAGACCGCCCACAATTGGCGAAGTCCTTCAGAGTCCTCAAGTACTTCGAAGTCAACATTCGGAGACTGAGCCTGGGTAGGTATAAAGCACCCCCGCATTCATATTAATAAACTGATAAGTTTTTACAAGCCTACAACTAAGAATTACAAGGACCCTAAGGAGATCTACACCTTCGGAGCCGGAGGTGCCGACGTCGAAGGCTGAGCTGGCGAGGCATGCACCCTGGCTCGGCGAAGGCGGAGGGCTTTCTGAAGCTCGAGGTCTGCTTCGCAGCCTTGGTCCTTCCAGGGCTCCTCAAGTCACCGCCAGGCTCCGCGGACGACGGCCGGAGGCGTCACCAAGTGCTAGCCTTCGAAGGCCACCGGAGTCGCCGAGGTTGCTGCTTCGAGGTGCTTGCACCCCGCGTCGTGAAGCATTTGCAACACCCCTTGACCCGCCACTCGGCTAGCCATCAAGGCGAAGCCCTTCAAAGATTGCTCCGCCGTCGAAGCCACCACCTTCAAAAATGCGACGCGGTCCCCAATTGGATCCTGGCTGCCGAAGTCTGGAGCCCAACACTCGGTCCCTATTTGTTGTAGGACCTCGGTCAGGCTCAGCGTGGCTTCGTCGATGTTGCCAATGACAAAGTTTTCAAGGCAGTGAGCTCCTTGGCGTAGCTTGGAGTTCTCCTTCGCCAGCTGGGCTTGGGCATCCATCGCAGCTTGAAGCTCCGCTCAGAGCCTGTCGGTCTCCGAGGCCAAGGCTTCCCTAGCCTTGTCGGCCTCAGCCCTCACCGCCTCGGCTGACGCTTCGGCCCGCCTTCGCTTCTCGGCTTCCACCGAGACTTCACGTCGGAGGGCCTCCTTCTCCTCCGCCAAGCGCATCATCCGCTTGTCTGCAGAAGTTGATGCTGCTGCATTCAGTGCGAAGGCCTGAAAGAAATCAAGAAAATCATAAGTGTTGATCGAAGACCAAAGTACAGTTCAAAGGCTGCAAGGGACTTCGCTCACCTGGATGAGGGCTTCGTTTGCATTGATGAAGAGGTCCATGGGGTTCGAATGGCTGAGTTGAGCCACCAATCCTCTTGCCTCTGCAGCTGCGCAGCCCTCGTGGAAGTCATGGATGGCCGCCTCCGTCACGGCCCCCTTCGGCAGCAGAGGCCGGACGATTTCCTCCACCGCAACCGCATGCACAGGCTTCGACAGAGCTGGGCTTCGATCCACCACCTCGACTTCCTCGTCACCTCGAGGGTCCCCTTCGTCGCAATCGTTTCCTCCATCTTCTTCAGACGAGGAACTATCGGAGTCCGAGCTACTGCTACTGCCACTACTGCTGCTGTCGGAGGCCTCCACTGGCTTCGGTGCGGTGGGCCTCGCACCGGCATCATCTTCTGCAAAAAAGTTCAAGTCAATATCCACATATAGAAGAGAAGTATGTCTAAAGTGTTTACCTTCGTCAAAGATTTCTTCGAAGGTAGAGGGGTCAATGTGTGCCCCCCAATCCTTCTGCTGCGAAGCTGGCGCTTCGACCTCCACACCCGAAGCTGTCGCCGTCGAGGTCTTCGCTACCACCTCTTTAGCTGTTGCCGAAGCCCTTGCTGGCTCCACTTCTGTTTGAGGGTTCGCGGCTGTTGCCTCCTCCGGAGTAGAGGCTTCGGTCGTGAGGACCTCTGACCGAGCCCTTGAAGCTTCGGGCTCGTAGTCATCCCCCCTCTTCCTCTTGAAGCCGGTTGTCGAAGGCACAAGGTGGGAGAAGTCTGGCAGAGCTTGGACCTCCTCGAAGCCGAGCAGGGTCTACACCCTGTTCCAGTGCTCCCAGGTCCCTACCAGAGTAAGCCGTTGGGCTTGCTCCTCAGGTGTCGGGGCCCCGACAACGCGCTCCGCCACCGCGATGGCCTCCTAAGGAGTCCTCACTTCAAGAGTGGCTTCATAAAGATCCAAGTCAGAGTAAAGTTTTTGGCGAAGTATGAAAGTGGAAAAACTTCGAATTCTTACCGAGGCGTTCAAATGCCACCTCATTTAGGCCCCCTCGGCCCGATGATTGGAAAAGGCCCTCCGGCCAAGAGCGTGCAAGGGGGCTGAGCCGGAGGGTGATGAACTCCTCCGCGAGGTCCCTCATGCTCATCTTCGCGGCCACCCTCCAAAGGAGCGAGATCCTCGAGCGAAGGGTGTCGGAGCTGGTCTTCACCATGCCTTCGCGCCGGTAAGAGATAAGTGCATTGGTACTCCGAAGGGGAGAGTTCGCGCCGACGGAGGCGTAAAACCACTGTTGATCCCACTTCGAGTACCATTTGCTGTTGGCGGCCCTCGCCGGGAAGGCATATTGGTACTCCTTCTGAAGCTGGAAGTTGGCGCTACCGAAGGCCAAAGCCCTCTTGACGGGGTCTACACCCTCCCTCGGCTTCGGTTGGTAGTTGGCGTCGTGGAGGGCAACGAAGACGTTGGCGCGGCCCTCGCAACCTTCGGCCCTCATGGCCCATTCAAACACGGCAAGCCTCGCCACAGCGTTGGGCGAAAGTTGAGGAAGCTCGAGGTTGTAAGCCTTTAGGACTTCGCTCAACATCCCCACCACCAGCAGTCCGAGGCCGACTTTGAAGAACGCTTCGAACAGCACCACTTTGTCTGCCCGCGGCCTCGGTATGGCCTCCGACTTCTCCGACACTCTAAGTTGAATCTTCGAAGCAATCTTCCCCGCACAGGCCCTCCGGATGGACTCCTCTGTCGAGATCGCGGCCCTCATCTCCAGTGTCTGCTCGAACTTGTCAGATGGCGACCGAAGATCCTTCGGCCCCAACTGTCTCGGTGCAGGCTTCGCTGCCGCAGCTGCAGCTGCCTGCGCTTGGGCGGAGCTCGAGCTCGAGCCCAAGGCCAAAGCCTTCGAAGCAACCTACTTCGGCATTTCTGTGGAGCTTTGGAGTGAAGTATGCTAAAGCTTTCGAAGGGCTCTAAAGCTTGCGAAGGGTGCTTCGCGCGAAGCTAAGGACGAGAAGAGAGCGAAGGATGCAAGGCGCTGAGAAGAAAGCAAATAAGAAGTATGCCGAAGCCATGTGTGGTAAACCCCTATTTATAGGCGGTAAAAAGCTCGACCGTTCGCGTGCTGAAGCCGCTGATAGGTGGGCCTCTAGCGAAGCTAAAATGACCCGGCGCACTGCAACGATCAATTTTTTTGCCGTTGCGGAGTCAATTCATCTCCCTAAGGTCGTTCTGACAGCTGACGCAGGCAATTATTTCCTACGCATTTCGAAGCCACCTTCGGTGCAAGCTCCGAAGGCCTTTTTCCCTGAAATTGTAATTTTCTGTCATTTGTCCCAAGGGCGCACGCACCCCTTCATCCCGAAGGCCTGCAAGCGAGGGGCTACTGTTGGGGGAATAAGTTTTCCCTTGAACAGGGCCAAATGACGTCGGCCTCCGACAACCTTCAGCCCGGAGCCCAACACTATCGAAGCCTGCTCCTTCTGAAGAAGTTATTTCCAAGTCCCAAGGTTCACTTTGAAGCCCTCTAGAGCGAGGCCCTCCGAACCTCTTCGGAGCCCTCCAGACCGAAGCCCTCAAGATCCCTTAAAGTTTGCTAGAAGCTAAGTCTCAGGCTACTTTCGAAGTTACTCCGAAGTCTTGTTCGGAGTTAACCTTCGAGCCTCGTTCGGAGTTAACCTTCGACCTCCCTTCGGAGCTCCCTAGAGCCAGTCTCTGAGAACCCAGTTCGGAGCCCAGTTCGGAGTATACTTCGAAGCCCACTTCGGAGTGTACTTCTAAGCCTCCCTTGTGACCTTCGCCTGAAGAGCTCCGGCCCCTACTCCGAATCCAGAAGATATTTACACCCCGCTACAGTGTAGAAGCCATACCAGGGGCCCCTCTACCCCTAGTATGTTGTTTAGCTGGTCAAGAAGTGACGTTTATCTGACACGTCTGTAAAGCTGTAAAGCACTTTGTACAGTAGCTACCTCCTTTTTCCCTTGTTGCCCCTATAAGCCTTGGACTTATAGAGGGCATTTTGGTCTTTTCCTTTGGCCTGCGTGCCTATAAAAGCAGGGCCAAGCCCTTGTAACAAGGGGGCTTCACGAGGGGCCATGAGGACCCCGAGATTCATTTGACTCCATCAAGGCATACTATGCCAAATCCACCACAAACTGGATGTAGGGCTATTATCCCTTAGGGGAGGTCCGAACCAGTATAAATCCTTTCTCCTTCTGAGAGAACCCTTCGAGGTTCATTTTACACACCATATACACACATACAAAACCTGTGTTGTAGCTAACACAATTGCTACAACATCAAGTGACATGTTTTTGGCTCGATTCTGAGTTTTTATGGTCACTTGTGTGCTGACATTTTTCAAATTTTCTTAAACTTGAAATTAGTTGTCAATGCACTCATCAAGGGGGAGATTGAGAAACCAAGGGTTGGTTTCGGAGTCTGTGATGAGTGATTGACAGATTTTATCCTCTGATTCGAAGGGGTTCCTCCGAAGGGGTTCAGAGGTTGTTTCACCGAAGGGTTCGATGGTTCTGTTTGCTGCAGCTGTTGAAGCAGAGTGTGCCTGTTGGAGGGGTCCGACAGTACACAATGAATTGGTTGTACCGAAGGGTTCGATACTTTGGGCGGTACACCAGAGTGTGCCGGAGGTTGCTTACCTAGAGAGGTCTCCGGGGTACTGGATACACTTATCTGTTTGTTTGTGGTGCGTAGGTGACTTCGGAGGCGACGAATGGTTCGCAGCAAGTGAACCTGGGTCAAGCGCGAGGCTTGATGCCAGGCGAGCGGGGAGCTCCGTCATGAATGCTGCGAAGGGGTCGAGGTCGGACCTTGGGTCGAGGTGCGCTAGACGAAGGCAGAGAGTGCAGAGCATGGCTCCGGGTGAAGGTACCTCGAGACAAAGTCCTCGAAGGCGAGGCACTTCGAAGGGTACTCCGAATGGAGTGACTTCGGAGTATGGTGGACAAAGTCCTCAGCAATGAGGCAAGGCATTCAATGTGTGCTCCAGAGGGAGGCACTCGAAGGTATACCCGACGAAGGTCTCAGAAGTCAAGGTGCATCGAAGGCATGGTCCGGGTGAGGTTCGTCGAGGAGTGTGCTCGGGGAGAGACAATGCGACGAAGTGCTCATGGAATGCTTCGTGCGGAGGCCTTGGACGAAGGAGGGAATTCGAAGGGTGGTACTCCAAAGGTGGGGCTTCGAAGTGAGGCTGACTTGAGGTACTTCGGCCATGCATGGCTTCGGTACACGGGCTGATGGAGTTCAAGCTGGGAGAAGCTACGAAGCCGTGGTGGTCCACTCCAGAGGTGTTGGTGCGAAGGCTCAAGGGCTTTGACGGCTTCAGCTCAAAACCGTCTCTATATCGAAGGCTGACTTCGGTGAAGCGAAGGCCGTCAGGCTCAAGGCTTCTCACCGAAGCTACCGCACCCCTCGCGTGCGAAGGGGGGCTTCAGATGGCTCCAAAACTGCAAAGATTTACTGTGTCTGCTCTGCAAAAGCTGATGTTGTCCCCTTTGCGAAGCTTACAAAAGAAGCATCCAAATAAAGTAGACTACCAGCTGTACCCCCTGTTCTGATGAGACAAAAATAGTGTAAACCCTAGGGCTAAAGTAGTCTATTCATAGGGCTGAATAGTGCCTATAAATAGTGGAAGCTACGTAGGTCACATCAACACTTTGAGCAGCCATTGTAGAACTCCTGTGCTAGCCGCCACACTATCTGTATTGATCCTGTGAGTTCATTTTTTGTTCCCTGTTCATGCAATGAAGTTTTGATTCTATTCTTCTTTCACTGCTTGAACATGTACTATGCGTTGCACTTCACGTTTTGATTTCTCTGTGCACCATTTTTCTGGGTTGAGTTTGTGCACTGGATCTTTTCTGGAGAGGTGTGTGAGAAGTCTGTCTGGGTGAAGTGTGTTTTTCAGTGTCTGTTCACTCTGTGTAACCTTGAGGCTAGACCTCTTTGATTACTAGCGAAGCACTGTCCTTGGGTTGAATCGAAGCCCATTTTCTTCCCTTGTCAAAGTCCACGGCGAAGTGTGTTCAGTGTGCGTTTAGACCTCCGAAGTGCGAAGCCTAGTACTAGTTGCTAGCGCTGAGTGTTTGGTCGAAGTCCTCAGAGGGAAGTCTGCTCTTGCGAAGGCTGAAGTGTGAAGCCTACTCGAAGGCACCTAGTGTGTGGAGCCTGCACTGACCTAGCAGAGCTGAATCTTTGGGGTTGTGGGTGGAGCGAAGTCTTTTTGGCTTCGAACTTTTGCCCCTTGCGAAGCCTGATTTCGGAGCTGTAAAATACCTCCGAACTAGAACTTCGAAGGGTGTGTTCGAAGCCTGATCCGCAGAAGACAGAACTAAAACAGAAGACTATTTTTAGTCTGGAATTTTAAAAAGCTCCCATTCACCCCCCTCTGGTCGCCGTTTCCGGTCCAACAGAAACAATAGGTTTGTTCTGAACTTTCTATTATTAATTAATTGGAAGTTTAAAATACATTAGAATACATTTTTATTCCTTTTTAGAAAATTCCTAACACCATCAAAGTTCATTTTAAAAATTCATATAATAATTTTCAGAAGCTTGATAACCTATTTTCCTTAATTTAATCCAATCAAAACCCATGTGCTTATTGTGTGATTTTGGATTGTTTAATTGAATGTTGCATTTATTTTATTCGTGTTGGGGGAAAATATTCTATCCTTAGGGTTATTGCAGTAACAGGACAAAAGAAGGCGATTGAATCAAAGGTTTCCAACATGTATCTCCGGTGATGCACTAAATCTAGTTCGAAGTATGAAGACGGACTCTAGTTCGAAGTATATCTTCGAACCTGGACCTTCCCGGGATTTTCTTTGCCAGCTAAGATGGAAGACTTATCTTCTTTTTCACTAGATTAGTCTTTTACCATTCTATCCCTATTAAGGGTACCGAATAGTTTCCACTATGTCGGTTGTAATAGAGGGGTAAAAGGGTCTTTTCCTTAATGTTTGAGCCTATAAATACCCCCCGTTTTACCCTGTAATACGGACCGAATACAAGTTATTCAATACACACTTTCGAACTATTTTAAGCTATTATCCTTTCAGAGGATTAGAATAGTTTACTTCGCAAACACTTCGTCTGTTAGTTTCTAATCTTCAGAAACCTGTTAGCGTAATCTTTTACGCCAACAGTTGGCGCCGTCCGTGGGGAACCTAGTCCAAAAAACTTCGTTCTATACCAAGTTCTCTAACCATGCCTCCTAAGTGGAGTGCAGGTGGTAATCCTGTTCGGAGGTCCCCTCGGACCTCCAGAGCAAGATCTTCAGATACAGTTGAGGTCGGAGGACCTTCGACGTTTCCTCCACCGCAAACTCCGGAAGGGATTCCCCTTCCTCGAGCATACGGAGTTCCTCCGCCAACTCCATCTATACTTCGACCAGCCGGAGTCCCTCTTCCACCTCAAGTTCCACTTCGAACCGATCCCTACAGTTCTCAATACCCAGAAGATCCTTCCAGAGGAGATGAAGACGGTCTTGGTGATATGGCCGCTCAAATGGCCAGTCTCCAAGCTGAAGTAGCAAGGTGGCGGCAAGAAGCCGCGAATAGGCTTCGTTCTCAAGCCACCCCAACCATTCCCGAAGTGCCCGAAGAAGACGAGCTTATTTATCCCGAAGCCCCGGAGAACGCTTCCTTCGACACCGAGTCTCCGCTGCATCCTGAGTTGCAGAAAGTACACTTCGACCCTAATTTCAAAACTTCGAAGCTTTGCAAGTATGCCGGAGATGAAGATCCTGGAGAATTCGTCTGTTCTTATGCTTTAGCAATTGAAGCCAGTGGAGGAGTGCGGGACACTATGGCAAAATGTTTCCCCCTAGCTCTTCAAGGAGTGGCATTGCGGTGGTTCTGGTCTCTGAAGCCAGGATCAATTAGTTCATGGGGGCAGTTGAAGAAGAAGTTCGTGAGTAACTTTCAGGGTACCTTTGTACCCCCTATGTCAACAGGAAGTCTTTTCCAGGTGAAGCAGCTCCCTGGAGAGACCTTAAGACAATATTTCAAGCGCTTTGCTCATACGAAGTCGCAAATTCGAGGGTTAACTACGTCTTCAGTAGTTGACGCAGCTCGAGAGGGAGTTATTCATCCAAGCCTCCTTGATAAACATCACCGGAAAAGCATATCTTCTGTTTCTCAGTTGATGTCTTATTTTGAAGAGTATGCAAGGTCAGAAGAGGGATGGTTTCGGAGAACTGCTGCAACCCCATCGATACTGCAAGAAGTTAAATTGGAAGTGAAAACTTCAGCACAGCCGCAAGGGCCTAGCTTCGAAGTTCAGCATGACAGGCGTAGGGGGCAAAAGCATCCTCGTTCAGAAGTTCTGAACATTGCACCACCGCAGAAGTTTGCCCAAAGAGCTCCGCAACATTCAAGAAGCAAGACCAGCGGCTAGAGGCCGCCAGGGAAACCAGCTGGCAAAGGCCAGACCTTTTTCTGCTGTATTCATGGTGAAAATCAGAGTCACGCAACTGACGCGTGCAAGTCTATACTTGCTCTGAGAGGAGAGTATTTGGAAAGAACTTCGGGTCGAGGCACTACTGACCGAGTTCCAGCTGAAGTGCGTCCGGAGCCTATCCAGGCTGTGGCGCGAATAGAGAACTTCGATCCGGCAAGACGCCCTCCGATGGTCAATGTTATGCCACCTCCGAAATAAGAAGAAGGGCCAGATCGAAGAAAAAGAGTAGTCCTCCCCATCTCCAGAGGAGGGACTCTTGGAAGTATGTCAAAGAGGCAGAGAAGAGAATATGTCAGAGAAGTGGGCCATATTGGAACCTCTTCATCTGCAGCTGCTATGCCCAAATGGTCCCATGTGCCAATATCTTTTTCTGCAGATGATGCAGCTGGTGTTAAATTTCCACATGCAGACCCACTTGTCATCACTGCCGACATAGCAGGAACTGAGGTTCGAAGAGTGCTAATTGACGGAGGGAGTTCGGCGGATATTATTTTTGTCCAAGCCTTTGATCAACTCTGCATCTCCAGAAAGCATCTTCACCCAGCGGCCCGTCCTTTACAAGGTTTTGCAGGACCCCCTCTTGATGTCCTCGGCCAAATTGGCCTAGAAGTTACTTTCGGAGAGGGGCCACTGGCCAGGACAGTGGAAGTGATCTTCGATGTTGTGGATGCTCCATATGCATACAATGTCATCTTCGGAAGAGGCATGTTAAATCAATTCGGAGCTGTGGCGCATCATAATTACTTATGTATGAAGATGCCCACACAAGCGGGAGTGCTCACTGTTTTCGGAGATCAGGCCATTGCGCGAAGAGCGGAGTATGGTCATGGCCCTCCTCTTGACCCGAGACTGGTGAACAGTGTGCAAGATAATCTGGAAAATTTTTCTGCTCCTAGCGAATCTTCGAAGAAATCCTTCCCAAGACCAAGTCCCGAAGGAGAGATTGCAACGAAGGTTATTGTCAAAGATGGCAAGGAATATTCATTTCAATTTGGTAAAGACTTGCCTATAGAAGTTGCTACCTCCTTAGAGAAAGTAGTTGAGGAGAATTTAGATGTCTTTGCTTGGTCTGATGAAGACATCACCGGAGTTAGTCAGGACATTATTGAACATAGTCTACTTGTGAACCCGAAGGCTCGGCCTGTTCGGCAAGGACTCCGAAAGTTGTCTACGGAGAGAGCTATCCTTGCTAAAGACGAAGTTGAAAAGTTGCTGAAGGCTGGGATTATCAGAGAAGTGGCTCATACGGAGTGGTTAGCCAACCCAGTCTTCGTTAGGAAGAAATCTTCCGGGAAGTGGCGCATGTGTATTGATTTTACATCCCTGAATAAAGCATGCCCCCACGACCCCTACCCCATGCCCCGAATTGATCAATTGGTCGACTCCACCGCCGGTTCGGAGTTATTAAGCTTCCTTGATGCATACTTCGGCTATCATCAAATCTGGTTAAAGCGCGAAGATGAAATCAAGACAAGCTTCGTAACTCCTTCAGGAGTCTTTTGTTATGTAAGAATGCCTTTGGCTTAAGAAATGTCGGGGCTACTTTTTTTAGGTTAATAGCTAAGGCTCTAGGTCATAAATTAGGTCGCAATGTAGAGGCCTATATGGATGATATTGTAATAAAGAGTGCTTTAAAGCACCAACATAGCCTAGACTTAGCAGAAACATTCAATAGCCTTCGGGCATGTGGGATCCGTCTCAACCCCAAAAAATGTATCTTTGGGGCGCAGGCTGGAAAATTGTTAGAGTATCTAGTTTCAAGCAGAGGGATTGAAGCTAGCCCCACTCAGATAACTGCGTTGCAGAGAATGGCTCCCCCAGAGAATTTAAAGCAAGTGCATAAGCTGACCGGTCGTCTTGCAGCACTTAGCAGATTCCTGGAAAGGTCTGCGGAGAGAAGTTTGCCCATTTTCAAAGCATTGAAAGGGTCCGAAGATTTTGCATGGACACTGGAGTGTCAGAAGAGCTTCGAAGATATTAAGAATTATCTTAGTAACCTTGCTACACTCACGGTGCCTATTGCAGACGAAACCCTACTCCTCTACCTTGCAGCTACTGGCTCTGTTGTCAGTGCAGTCCTTGTCAGAGAGGTTGATTTCAACGGGAAGTTGGTACAGAATCTAGTTTATTTTGTGTCCGAAGCATTGTCCGGAGCAAAAACAAGATATTCTGAGCTTGAGAAATTCACTTATGCTCTGATAATGGCTTCGAGGAAGCTAAGGCATTATTTCCTGGCACATAATGTAATTGTACCAACTTCGTATCCTTTGGGAGATATGCTCCGAAGTAAGGATTCCACTGGAAGAATTGGGAAGTGGGCTGTTGAGTTAGCACCCTTCGGCATATCCTTTGTGGCAAGAACAACAATTAAGTCGCAAGTGTTGGCAGACTTCGTGGCAGAATGGACTCCCCCTGCAGCATGGGCTTCGGAGAAGCCAAGTGAAGGGATTTGGACTATTTACTCTGATGGAGCTTTCCAAGCATCCGGAGCAGGTGTCGGAGCTGTGATAATTTCGCCTTCAGGGCAAAAGGCAATGTACTCCGCAAGACTCAACTTTAAGTCTACCAATAATACAGCGGAGTATGAGGGAATTTTATAGGGACTCCGAAAGGCACGTGCTCTAGGGGCTACAAGAGTTGTTATTAAAACAGATTCTCAAATTGTAGCAGGGCACGTAGACAAGAGTTTTCAAGTTTGACATCCACAGCTTGCAAAGTACTTAGAAGAAATCCGAAAAATCGAAGCAGCATTCAAAGGGATTTCCATTCGGAGTATACCTAGAGCAGAAAATATGCAAGCTGACATATTAGCAAAGCTGCAGCCGGAGCTATGGACATACCCGAAGAAGTTTTTATGAAGAACTCAGTACACCTTCGGTGCCACAAATTCCTGCTGCGGAAGTCCTTTGCATTCCAAGTACAGATTGGCGAAGTTCAATCATGGAATTGTTGCAAGGAGAAGCAAATATGTCCAAAGGGCCACAACTTTCGAGGTTAAAGTTAGAACTCGGAATTACCACATAATCAACGGTATTTTATAAAAGGCCGGAGTATGTTCCCCTCTGCTCCGATGTATATCTCAAGCCGAAGGTCAAGAAATTCTTCGAGAATTCATGAAGGAC